>JAREIS010000085.1:2460000-3060000 GCA_030060385.1 Muscicapa striata striata
TGTTGCTGCAATTCCTATGCTAAGTACAATCATTACTCAGCTAATTAGACATGGCATATTTCTGTGAGCTAACAAACGATAATGCAATATTGGAGCAGGGTAAATGGATACTGCAACGATCCCTATCGTTTTTGCACAAACAAGCTCCACGACAGGAACTGATGCATAGATAAAGGCAAAGGAGAAAAGTTTTCTGCCTATATTTTTGAGCCCATTAGTGTCTGAAAAGCTTTAAAACATCCTCATTATACTGAGAATTCATTGTTGATTTAGACTGAGTATTCCAGAGTCATTGAAGTAGGTTAGTTGCTGAGGAATTTACTCACGCTGCAGCATTTAAAGGAGATTTGCATCAGGCATCGGGCCATAATGTGCTTAAACCATCACCAGTCAAATCCTGCATTTTCTAAGCACACAAGTACACAAAAACAGGAGGAACATTTTCAGCTCTGTCTCCTGTGTCTGCATTACACGGCATGCCCTGGAGATGGCCGCCTCTTAAAGCTGAGCTCCTTCCCTTAGAAAAATTCTAACTATCCAAAGAATGCAGTAAAGCCATGAAATATGACTGTTGTCAAATAATACCACGAGAAAAATTATAATCCACTTAGGAATTTAAAAGAACCAAGACAAATTGCCAATGGCAGGGGATGCAAGCATTCAAGCTGGTGCAGAGCAGAGACAAACCACCTACATCTGCTTTATCAGCCAGCACACTTATTTGTAGCAGCTCCTCACCAGTTCTGCATTTATATACTGACACAGCCATGCAGATCAGCACATGGGGGGTGACTGGCTCCCCCATCCATGGGGTGATGGAGATGCTGAGCAAGGTGGAGGGCAGGTGGAAAAAGCTGTTTCTGTGGCAATGACCTGGCTCATGGGCACAGCACCCCAAATGCACCCAGGAGCACATCCCAAATCCCAAATCTCCCTGGCATGGCTGGGAGTCACCTGCCCAAGCAGTGACTGTGCTCCTGGGGTGGATCAGCAGTCTGTGTGTGTGCAGCTCCCACCCAAACCTGCCCAGCCTGGGCTCTGCTGCCTGTATCTCATAAATCTGAAACTCTTTAATTTCCTGCTGATGTAAGAAAATCGCCTGCTCTGCCAACAAGTTTTCTTGTTTCTACCAAAACACTAGTAACTGAATATTTAATTCCTGCTCCTGTTGTCCTCCACTGAAGCAGACTGGGAGTTATAAACGTGACATTTTAATGCTGTAACTGGAGTCCGTACCAAGTCCTGTTGTTCAGGTTTTTAACACTTTCCTGTGAAATGTTGACTGAACTTTCTGTGCTCCATGCTATGAAACAGCTGCATGAGCAACCTGGTCTTTCATGGACCTCCCTGCACTGAGACTCCTGCCTGGATCTGCTCAGGGACTGAACCAGGGGGATTTTGGGTGACTTTATGGCTGCAGAAGTGGAGAGGTGGGTGATGAGGGAAGGCACCTTAATGTTGCCCAGCACTTCCCAGCTACTGCCACAGCAGTCCCAGCGTGAAACTGGGACTTGCTGGTTGGGCAAGGTGCTTACACAACCTTTCCATCAGCTTTTCTGCAACAGTGAAGATGCATCTTTCAGTTCTGGCCTGATTTAAGACCCTGCAGTCCCAGTATGAGAAGTGCTGAGGGCTCAGATGGGAAAATTACGCCTGACTATAGGAAGCTCTCAATAACATTAAGTATTCTGCAAAATCAAGCTCATGACAAATCAAAGGGGACCCTCAAAATCAGTGGCCCATTCATCCTTTTGCACCTGAACTTCTTGGTTTGTCAATTGTGAGTAATAACACTCCTTCATCCAAAAAGACTGCACTAGCACATCTGTGAAATGCAAATGGAGGGAGTTATTAATTCCATTTGGGAGGGAGGTTAGACAGTGCACAGCGAGCAGGGCACGGGGCCACGCATTTCAGCAGCACAAGAAAACAAACTACTGAATAGTTGCTTATCAAAGAAGGGCCATCTACACCTGCACTGAATGAGGCAGAGGAACAAATGAGCACGTGAGCATGTCATTATCTGCTCTCTGCAGAGCAGGGCAGGGGACATCTCCCCACTTCTGAGGCCAAGGGCTTTGGGGTGCCTGTAGGGCTGGTTGGAGGAGCTGGGAGATGCAGGGCAGAGGCACAGCCAGGGGCAAAGCCCTTGGGGAGAGGCAGGAGGGGTGCTGGGGGCAGGCAGAGTGGGGAATGCACAGCCACAGCCCACCCTGCTCCAGTGCCAACCCAGCCCATGTGTCCCCTGCACTTCCAGCCTTGCTGGGAAATCTCCCCAGCAGTGGATTTGAGGAAGGGAAGAGAGGTCCAAGCAGGCAGCAGTGAGAGCACAGCCAGGCCCCTGGGCTGACTTGGGGGCATACATGGTGCTGGTCTCTCTGCCCCCACACCACATCCTGGCCCCAGGACCCTCCCTGCAAGGTCCATGTCCTCTGGGGACATGGCTGGGGCAGCTGCCTGCCATTTCCATCCCTTCCCCAGGAATCCTGCTGCATGGGAAGCCTGTGCCATGCCACAGCGAGCTGTGCCAACACTGCACCCCTTTAAAGAGCTTTCTTGGGACTTCTATCCATGGACACTGGAAAATGAACATTTCACAGAGTATGACATTTGCATCCCAGGGCCAACATGCAGCTCTCCAGCATGGCAAAATAAAGGAGCCTCGTGCTCAGCAAAACTTTTTCTTGTTCCAGATGAAAATGACCTCAAATCCTGAGTCTGTGGCTCTGAGACATTCATCCTAATGCAAGTTTGCTTTCTTGTCCTTTCACATCACAAAGACACTAAACCAGGGACTTCCTCGTGAGTGAAATGCTGGACTGCTTTTTATACTGTTTACAGGGAGTACAGAAAGGATAAACAATCCTTGCAACAATGGATATTGTTCAAGGATGGAGGGCTTCTTTTGAAAAGATCTCATTTATTTTTCATCACTTAGGTGGTTTGATTAACTTTGGTGAATTTTACTGCATTTGGCTAATGATGGCAGGCTGTTTTTATGGCCCTTGAGCAATTGCTTTCCCTTTCTGGTTCTCAGGCACAATTCTCCCCGGGCTCACAAAGTCCTTTTACAACAACAATAAAACCTGAATTAAAACATAAAGAATGTTTTATTTCTTCACCACTTTTTAAAATACATTTTGAAATTCAGACCTAACACAATCTGGCAGTTTGCATGGGTGGACTAATACTGAAAATGTCCATCAGCCATGCTCTCTTGCCCTATACCTCTATTTTAAATGTAAAGCTGTCTGAAGGGTTCACAATTTAAATAAATGTGACAGCAAGAGTGAGAAACCTCGAGAAAGAAGAGAAGAAAGGGTTTTTTTTGTTGGGTGGTGATAGGGTTTTTTCCTCTGATGGAAAATCAAGCTTGAATATGTGTGTTTATATTTATAGAGAGAGAAGATTATGAATTCTTCTCATTTCACTTATAGTCTTTGAATTTTATATCTACTTGTGTAGCACCCAATTTCTTAGATCCTCTCTAACCTGCCTGCATGCTCAGTTTATATTTGTTAGGGAACATGGGACTGCTTGGTTTAAGCATTTGTCCTGAACTTCCAAGGAACCACTACAATAAAAATGGAAAGCCCCCATTAAGGAAAACCTGCCTTGGAAGCAACAGATGGGCACAAAAACTGCTCCATCTGCTGAGAACAGAGTTATATAGGGCAGGCAGTAATCAAAGGTAACTGAAATGCTGCTGCTTGGGCCTGCAAGGGAAACTTCCATGCACCATTTAGGAATTGTACCTCAGCACAAAATGCCACAAAAGGAAAATACAGCTTGACATTTGTAAACTGCATTGATTTTCATGTAAAAGGAGGAGCAATTTTACCTCTTGGCTGCAGAGCCAGTATTCCAGCATTTTGCAACTGTGCCATCCTGTGCTCCCCAGGCTATCTCCTGCCATGCACAGTTACAGTGAGGCTTGCTCACTGCTTCCTTTCTATTTTTTTCTCTTTTGCAAATGCAACAATTTTGTGTCTAGACAAGGAAAAAGATCATCAGCTGTCCACAAGTGAGAGGACTCAATGGAGCAGATTTGCAACCCTCCAGAATGCTCACTCTAAACTAAACTACTAAATGTCTAACTGCCTGGCATTTTTTGGTACTTTTAAACACCAGTTGCCATTGGAAGAGCCACAGAATTGCTGAAGGCCCAACTCCTAACCAGGAATTCCCTGCAAAGGACCTTTGTGCCCATGCACAGTCCCACTGCAGGCTGTGGAGTCACCACAGCTGACAAACCTAAATTCCTAATTTCTGTACAGCAGTAGTGACCCAGTGCTGTCCCCAGATGCCATGCCAAATACTTCAATAAACTTCCAGGTTATGTTTTAATTTGGAATTGGTCTACCTGCCTCTACTCCTATGAGGCTTTCTGCCTGATTTTATGCTGGGGTAGAGAGGGAGGAAGGTTCACACCTTTTTTCCATGAAATGTTGGAAGCACATTTGATGAAGACAATATTTTATGTAATTTTCTGGGAAAAGTCAGCAGTGTAATGAATCCATAACTTTCAGAAGATACAGGAGAACTCCCACACATGCCTCCTGTAGCAGCACATGAACCCATTCATTTCTGAGGTGAGCAAAGGCACAGAGGAGGTGCTGCAGTGCCAGCACGTGCCCACAGGAGCTGCACACACTGTGCAAACACACACACATCACCTGCCTGGCTGATTTGATTTGGAAAGCAATAAACCCCCATCCTTCCTCTGCTGTGCAAACCCCACCTGCAATAAAACACCTTGGCCACACAAAGAAAGGTGTGCAAAGCTGCAGGCAGAGCTCCCATTTTCTGCCATGGCACTGAGGGAGGCTGGGGGTTTGCTGTCACCTCCAAGGACAATTCCTGGTGCTTGTTGAGAGGTGTGTGCACTGGGGACAGGGCAGGCTGGCAGGAGGCACACCAGTGCCTTTCTAGCAAACATCCTTCTCCCCCTGCCCTGGGAAATGGCCTTGGGGGCTTTTCCCAATGCCCTTTCAATGCCAAATATTCAAATGTACTTAATTCAAAGCAGGCAACACTCCTCCTGACTCCCCCTTCCCAGGCAGTGTCATCCTTTGGGTCTGTCCCCACGGCACCTGCTGGGATGTTGCAGGCTGCCACTCACCACTTGGATGCAAGAACAATCTAAATTGGGAACTGGCTTTTCCTAGAGTCTTGTTTTTGCATGGTTACAGCACTGCTTTTTTTTAAAACAAGTCTGGGTAGTTTGCTGCTCTTGCTTGTCCTGCATAAAAGCATTTTGAAAGGTGGGTTTCTCAGCTGTCTTTTTGCAAGCTGGGACAAGACCCAGAGGGCCTCTGCACCCTCAGGAATTCCAAATAACATTAGTTTGCTCCAAAGAAGGCTTGTGGGGCCATCAAGCTTCTATCCAGACCTGCACTCTCTCCCTGCAATGCCAAAATTGCTCCCTGGTACATAAAACCCCACAGATACAGAGGCACCACACCTCTGGGTCTTGTATATAGATTTCTGTTATAAAAACCTATGGAAAAGGGGATAATTAGGTGGCAGAGCAGCCAGTGAGGCTGCAGAGAAATGAGATTTCAGGCAGGCACAGCCAGTGAGGCTGTGTCACATTGGCACATGCTGCTTTCCCAGTAACACACGCCTGGGGATGGCAGAGCCCATGAATCAGCAGGACAGGTGACACAGGGCCAGCAGGGGCAGGGAAATCTGGGCATGGCTAGGGGTGACTGGCAGGACAGCTGTGCAGCAGCAACCCAAAGTGCTCCCAGGACAGATTTGGGGCTGGGGGAGGAGGAGGCGGCTCCAGGCTGCTCTGGGGGCACCGAGGTGAAGCCACGAGACCATGGCAGGGCAAAGGGATACCAGGGAAACCAGCAGCCAGGTGAGCTCTGAGAGAAGCTCACCTGCTGCCAAACATTCCCTGCAGCTCACAGCTGGCTCAGGCTGCCCCAGGGTGACATTTAGCAAACCAGCAGGCTGCCACGTGCTCCGTGTGTGAATAGCTGAGATATTCTGTATTTTCACAGGGATGGGGCTCTGCCAGGAGCATTCCTGGGTTGTAAGGCTCCTGGGCTATGTCTCCAGTCCCCATTGTGCAGGGTAAACACTCCCTGGATAACACCCCTGGCCAGAGCCATAAATGCTATGGTTTCCAGTCCTGGATTATGAAAGGAAAATGATAGCTTCTCTCTTCTCCAGGCTACTGTATTTTACCTGGAATCTGAACAAGAATGGCCTGTCCATATCACCCATTCAGGACAGTATTTGCTTTTCAGAAATTATCTCGGAAAAAATGCTCAGGTTTGAGCTGAAAGAAGTTTTTTCAATTTATTTGTGATGCAGTAGAATCAGTGCTAGGCTACTGAGAAATGCTCTTGGTAAATATATGGTGATTAATGTCAAGGTTCAAGGCTTACTGGAGCAAATGAAACATTACAGCCAACTTCAGAAACTACCCTTGCAGGTATAGTATGCAGAATAAAAATTAAAAGAAAATTTAAAACTTAATTTAAAAAAAAAAATCCAAACACAATATGCACACTTTCTGTGCAGGCCCTCAATTTTGTTTCAGTTAGGAAACAGATTAGGCTTTAACTAAGAGTTGAAGCACTGAATTCTTGCCAAGAACACAATGCAATTTGGTACACCTGCTAAACTAGGTCAGCAGCGAGGCAGGCGCCAGAGCAAAGCCTGCCTGCTTTCACAGAGGCCTCTGGCTGCTGCAAATGGGGAAAAAGAGGGCAAGAAAGCAAAATGCAGTCCCAGGGTGAGGGGAACATTGCACAGAGCAGCAGAGAACACAGAGACACCGGGTCAGACGTGATGGAAGGCGTGCCCAGAGGGTGGGGAGCCAAGCAGAAAAGCTGAAGATGAGGAGTAAAGCAGCAGAGCTGAGGCTCAGTGGACACCAGGGCAATAAATACTCACAGATTCAGGATCCCTCTGCTGCTCAAGGAAAGCTGAGAACTCCACCAGCCTGAGCTTGGTCGTACCAATGGATCGGCCCTGCCAGGCAGGGACGGAGGGAGCTGGAGCTGATGTGGGCTCAAAGCCTGCAACACAGGAAACATCTGCATGAAAAGCTGCCACTCCCTCCCTTTGTATTTTCTCCATTCAATATAACTGGGAATTATGCATGTAACCCTTGGATATTTATATTAATTCTAGCGAGTAATTAATTCGGGGTGAGTTAAAATTGGAAAAACTCAGGCCACTATGTAGAAAAAGAGGGGCCAGCCCAGCAATCTAATAATGGCAGGAAGGAAAGATCTACTGCTTTGTTTCCTTGGGGCTGTAACTCACTGCAGAATTTTTGCTTAAATGATACACTAGATTAGAGAGATTTATAGAGACTTCACCCAGACCTACAGCTGCACCCTCTCTTGGAAACTGGTATCAAGGCTCACAGGAGACATTACTGCCTTGGGAGTCAGGAGAACTGGCCCCCCTTTCTGGCTCCTAATGTGCCACATGTTACAAGCAAATCACCCCTCTTTCTGCCTATTTCTTCTGCCACTCTCAATTCCCCTCTCCTATTTAGAGTACAAGCTCTCCAAGGCAGGGACTGTCTCTTACTACGTATTTGCACATTGGGTCTTGACTTCTTTTGGAGCTTTTAGGCATCATTATGCTACAGCTAATAATAAATAATTACTGCAGAGAGGTGAATCATACCCTAAAAAGAAAAAAAAAAAGGTTTTAAATTGATAATAAGGAGAGAATTACATGATCTAGATAGAAGAGAAGGGATGTTAACTACCCTCTCTAATTCACCTCAAGAGAAGGAATAAATGCTATCTCTTGGTCCTCATTGTAGAAAATTGGACAAGAAGGAAAGAAAACTGTAAAGGAAGAGGAAAAGGCAGCAGCTCAAAGGCAACACTCATCTTGGGAGAGACACAGGCACAAGAAAGGCACAGTAGAGGCACCAAAGATTATCCTGAACCAGGCTGAGAAACAGAGGGAGGTCAGGTGCAGTGTGTGCCCATGACCCATAATGGGAATGAGGTACCTGACCCCAACCCTCAAATTTAGGCAATGAGGGTGTGAGGCTGGTGCAAAACAGGGAATTATAAATGCCAATGGCTAGACATGAATGGGAATTCTAATTAAGCAAAGACTCGTGCATGAGTTTTGTCTGATTTAGAAGTACTAATATTCCTATTCTGAGAGAAAACACAGAAGGATAAAAGAAAACAATAGAAAATACCTGTCCTAGAAAATAAAGTTGTAAATTAGGGATGTCAAGAAAAAGGCATTCTCATGAATGCATAAAAACAGCTTTAATTCAAAGCATTAAATAGCAGCAAGTTAGAAAACCATAAAGAATTGGGTAAGAGTCAAAAACCTGCAGCAGAAACAGCCAGAAGCATTTGGGGTCATTTGGCAAGGGAGATGTAGCATGAGAAATCATCTGCAAAGAAATAATGACCTTTCCTGAAATCAGGCATGGAAGGAACCTGGGCATAGGAGCAGGGAAGTAGCCATGGGAAGGGCTTGATCAATTTGAGCAATGGAATTCAGAATAAAAGCAGGTACTTATCAAAGTGGTACCAGGCCAAGCAGGACCTCCAGGAGGGGATGAGTTACAAACAACCTGACACACAGAGAAGTTTTATACTTAAGGCTAAACATACATGATTTTGGAAGGGGTTTTAGGCTCAGTTTAAAGTAAATTAAGGTGTGTTCTTGTTACATAGCTGTTCTAAATGAAACATTCATCCTACTTACTCCTCATTTTTTACAGTAATTCCTACAATATGGAGTGCTGATTGGAAATTACACATCACAACTCCTTGCATATGCATTAATGCTTCCCACCTAAGAAAAAACCCAAATGCAGCGATTTTCCCTAAGATATAATCAGATAATAAAAGGACACTGGGATTGGTGCTTCCTTTGGCTGGAGGGAACATGAGCTCTGCCCAGGTCAGAAGTGAACACATCACATTCAGTACAAAATTCAAGTGTTTTTAAGGCAGGGGATAAATGGGAGAATTACCTGAAATGGGAGCTGTGACTGATGGCTGGATAGGATAGGCCTGCTGAACGAATGGCTTGACGCTGCAATAAAGAGGAACACGAAAATCACACACTGTGCCATCCACAGGAAATTCCATCACTGCAGGGGAATAGGGGCTGCTGACCTCTGCCCACAAACATATCTCTTCCTTGCAGAACATACTTAACAGACAGACAGCACAGGGGGAATAGAGGGGATGAGAATTACACTCTGTTGGCACTCCCAGAGGACACTGAACCACAGGGACACACAGGAGGGTGCCCATTCAGTACTCAGCCTCAGTTTTCAGGTTTGGGATCCCTTGAGCATGAGTTCACGTCTCTACAAAGGCCCTTTCTTTCCCTAAAACTATCTTTACCTCCTTTTTGGAAAAATTCTTGCTCCCCTGGTCTCACAGAGTGCACAAGCCACCCTTGGCACTGCATAGAGAAACAAATTTGAATTTTCAGACTTACTCTTGCGAGGATCCAGGCTGCCCCGTTTGAATCATGCCCGGCCAAAACTGCAAGAGGGAAAAACAACACACAGTTGTTCTCTTTGGTTGGAAGAACTCCTGGGTATTTTTGAACAAGCATTTATTCCTTGTGCAAACTCAAGTCAAAGCATTAACTGAGCATTCTGTCTCAGTTTGCAGTGAGCACCATTGGGGAATACAGGGAATTTTTTGGGACTCGGCTCATGACTTACCCCAGGTGCCCCAGGAAATGTAGGACGGGGAATTCCTGGCAGGCCCAGCTTGTTGTGAATGGCAGTAGCTGAGACTATCTGAGCTGATGACATTGCTGCCATGTGCTGGAGTGCTTTGTCCTTTGCTGTCTGATCCTTTAATATGACAATTACACGCAGTCTTAAAACATTTGGCACAACAAACGATGTCAAATAACTGCAGCTACAAGCACGTAACTAGAAACTTTAAAAGCCACACAGAAAACAGCAAAAAAATAGCAAACCATGCAGGGAAAAAAAAATACAGCACGGAGGCTAACACTGAAACTACCTCAAGGCAAAACCTCCTCTCAGACGTGCATGGTAGACCTGAATTCTCACAGCCTGCTCTGCCAGGAAGCTCTGGCACAGCAAACTGCTGCCCACTTGTTTATCTGGGCTAATTCTGATTTTTTAAAAATCAGGCTGAGCTAAACAGGGCGTGCTCACAAGGCTCAGCTCTGCCTGCAGGACAGGGAGCACTGAGATTTGAGCTCTATCATTTCCATCTAAGAGAAGTTTGCCTTTTGTATTGCACCCTAAAATGAGAACACAGAACTGCAAACGGGGGCAGAGTTTTCCTCATGCTTACAGGCTTAGAGGCATTTTGAATTCAGCTTTACCACAAGCATTTTGAAAGTTAGGTCACAAACATGGAAATGGAATTTTAAATTTTCAGTTGTGGCACTTTACTGGTTTGCAGTGTTCTCAAAGAAAGCCACCAGCCAGAAAATTCCTGCTTTTTTTTTAAGCACGCAGGAAGGAGTTTGGGAAAAGGGGGATTGTTATCAGTTATGTGTATTAGAGCAGCTCTTGGAGTCCCAGCCACTGCCAGCCAGGCATGGCCACAGGACACACAGGGAGGGCCTCTCAATGCAACAGGGTTAACCAGGGGGATGTCTTAGGTCAGGGAAAACAAGTAAACAACAGACTGTTACACACTGGTAAAGCAGGGCTCCTCATCCAGAAGTACTGGATTAATAAGTGCCAATATTTAGGAGTGTCACTTAGAGTGAAGGAACACAAGCAGTATTAGGCAAGGATGTTTTGGGAGGTCTTTTCTCTGGTTTTATTTTACAAGCAAAGTAGCAAGCATGCTGGCAAGAGGTGCATGCTCTTATGTATGATATGTGACTCTGCACATATGCTCCCTCTAAAGCTTGTATGTAGTAGTACTATAGGTGAGCAGTTTCCTCCTTTGAATAGCTCCTTTAGAAACAGCACAGGCTGAAAGTACAGGAAAAGCTAGCCAAAAAATTCTGCCAAGCACAGCTAAGGTACATAATACTTGGTTTAGTCAAAATACTTACCATGCTTGTTACCTGGATACAACAACAAACAGTTTATTAAAATGCTTGTGTAGAATGGCAGACTCTTAGCAAAATATGAACAAAATAGTAAGAGACAAAAGAAGAGCAGTTTGCTCAACATTAAATATCAGCTTTAAACAAATGCATTATTTTCACCCAGGATCTGATTCATTAAAAGGGGGGGAAAAAGTATAAAAAAACCACCCAAACAAGAAAACCCTGTGGAGAAACAACCTCCAGCTCCCTGAGTGAAAGCTGTGGATATTGAAGGAGAGGGATTGTTGCTGAGTGTGTTTCCCTGAGCTGTGCAAGGAGCCCCTGTGGGACACAGCCTGGGAGAGCAGCAGGTGGAGCTGGGCAGGAGCTGCTCCAGCATCATTCCCTGTGCTCCCTGCAGGGTGTGATCCTGCCTGAAGGGCAGCCCCTGTGCTCAGCATCATTCCCTGTGCACCCTGCAGGGTGTGATCCTGCCTGAAGGGCAGCCCCTGTGCTCAGCATCATTCCCTGTGCTCCCTGCAGGGTGTTATCCTGCCTGAAGGGCAGCCCCTGTGCTCAGCATCATTCCCTGTGCTCCCTGCAGGGCTCTGGGACAGTCCCTGTGCTCAGCATCATTCCCTGTGTTCCCTGCAGGGCTCTGGGACAGTCCCTGTGCTCAGCATCATTCCCTGTGCTCCCTGCAGGGCTCTGGGACAGTCCCTGTGCTCAGCATCATTCCCTGTGCTCCCTGCAGGGCTCTGGGACAGTCCCAGCTCAGCATCATTCCCTGTGCTCCCCCCTCTGGGACAGCCCCAGCTCAGCATCATTCCCTGTGCTCCCTGCAGGGTGTGATCCTGCCTGAAGGGCAGCCCCTGTGCTCAGCATCATTCCCTGTGCACCCTGCAGGGTGTGATCCTGCCTGAAGGGCAGTCCCTGTGCTCAGCATCATTCCCTGTGCTCCCTGCAGGGCTCTGGGACAGTCCCTGTGGCATCAGTGCCCTGTGCTCAGCATCATTCCCTGTGCTCCCTGCAGGGACAGTCCCTGGGACAGTCCCTGTGCTCAGCATCATTCCCTGTGCTCCCCTGCAGGGCTCTGGGACAGTCCCAGCTCAGCATCATTCCCTGTGCTCCCTGCAGGGCTCTGGGACAGCCCCCTGTGCTCAGCATCATTCCCTGTGCATCATTCCCTGTGCTGCAGGGCTGGGACAGTCCCTGTGGACAGTCCCAGCTCAGCATCATTCCCTGTGCTCCTGCAGGGCTCTGGGAGCCCCAGTCCCTGTGCTCCCTCAGCTCATCATCATTCCCTGTGCTCCCTGCAGGGCTCTGGGACAGTCCCAGCTCAGCATCATTCCCTGTGCTCCCTGCAGGGCTCTGGGACAGCCCCTGTGCTCAGCATCATTCCCTGTGCTCCCTGCAGGGCTCTGGGACAGTCCCTGTGCTCAGCATCATTCCCTGTGCTCCCTGCAGGGCTCTGGGACAGCCCCTGTGCTCAGCATCATTCCCTGTGCTCCCTGCAGGGCTCTGGGACAGTCCCAGCTCAGCATCATTCCCTGTGCTCCCTGCAGGGCTCTGGGACAGTCCCTGTGCTCAGCATCATTCCCTGTGCTCCCTGCAGGGCTCTGGGACAGCCCCAGCTCAGCATCATTCCCTGTGCTCCCTGCAGGGCTCTGGGACAGTCCCAGCTCAGCATCATTCCCTGTGCTCCCTGCAGGGCTCTGGGACAGTCCCTGTGCTCAGCATCATTCCCTGTGCTCCCTGCAGGGCTCTGGGACAGCCCCAGCTCAGCATCATTCCCTGTGCTCCCTGCAGGGCTCTGGGACAGGCCCTGTGCTCAGCATCATTCCCTGTGCTCCCTGCAGGGCTCTGGGACAGTCCCTGTGCTCAGCATCATTCCCTGTGCTCCCTGCAGGGCTCTGGGACAGCCCCTGTGCTCAGCATCATTCCCTGTGCTCCCTGCAGGGCTCTGGGACAGTCCCTGTGCTCAGCATCATTCCCTGTGCTCCCTGCAGGGCTCTGGGACAGTCCCAGCTCAGCATCATTCCCTGTGCTCCCTGCAGGGCTCTGGGACAGTCCCTGTGCTCAGCATCATTCCCTGTGCTCCCTGCAGGGCTCTGGGACAGTCCCAGCTCAGCATCATTCCCTGTGCTCCCTGCAGGGCTCTGGGACAGTCCCTGTGCTCAGCATCATTCCCTGTGCTCCCTGCAGGGCTCTGGGACAGCCCCTGTGCTCAGCATCATTCCCTGTGCTCCCTGCAGGGTGTGAGGCTCTGGGACAGCCCCTGCTCAGCTCCCTGAGCAGCTCTAACACCCTGGGCTCACCTGTGCTGGTCCCTCATATCAGGGACCAAGTCAGTCCTTTCCCAAAACTAGCAGCTTTCCAATATAACCACGAGCATTTCTCTGGTTGGGAGCTGGAGGTCAGCCCTGGCTCTCAGCCCTGCCTGCCCCAGGGTGAGCTGTGTGCACAGAGTTTTGTGCATGGTAGGTTTTACTTTGGATGTCTGCAGACCACCAGGCTAAAAAGTTGTTTTGCTGGGTGTTAAGAAGGGGCAGAATCCTGAGGTTCATGCAGCTCTGTGTCCCTGTCAAGGTGCCAAACCCTTCTGGATCCACTGTTAGATGGATCTAAACTAAAGGAGAATTTAAAAGTGAAAGCTTTGTCAGGGCTATTAAAGTCCATTCCTAGGAGTTGCCTGAGCCCAATGTAGGTTATATGTCTGTGAAATTGTTCATCTTGCCTTGCTTTATTCCTCCAAAGTCTCTGGCTAATTCCCTGCTAGTGTTAGTGCAGCTCCAGGAGAAAAAAGCTGTATTTATTTCTGCCTTGTGAGGCACTGGAACCAACTAAAGTGCATTACTTTCTGTAATATTACTGCCATCCAAGGACTAGAATAGGAGCTTGGACACTCAGCAGGCAAATCCTGTCCTAACAGATGAACTAAGAAAACCTTCTGAGGATTTACACTTCCTTCAAAATCTTCTGGGAGCTCTTAGTCACCATTACAGTGAATCTGACGATCCTGAATTTTAGGGACAGAGACAGGCATTTTAGGAGGGAGAAAACATCCTTTCTTTTGTGACACAAAATTGTATGTGCCTTCCTCCTTGCCAACTGCTGCTTTTCACCCTAGAATAATCTGTGTTTTGTGGGGCCATTCAACTCATCCTCTTTCACTGATTACATTTCCAGGAGGATGGAGAGAAAGAAAAAAACCTTTAGCATGACAGCTCAGAAAGGCAATCCTTGCAATAGGGCCAGTTCTGAGGTGTTTCAAGAACCCCCAAAGAGTCTCCTACTGGTGACAAATCTGATCTGGGACATCAGCCCAATACACTCCAATGGGAAGTTTCACCTTTTGTAGGCTTAGGAATCTTTGCACAGTGGGAGGATCAGCTTTTCCCAAAGCAACTTTACATCCAAACATGACAGAAATCAAATTCAAATACAGATATTTATGAGGTCCTGAGTTGCACTGGCAAAAGAGCACTTTCAGCTCCAGGTACTTTTGGAGAGCTGCAAGCTGCCTGTGCTTGTATAACCAAGGACAGAATAAATAATAATTGGGCTGCCCACATTTTAAAGCTGTTTATTTAGATTGCAATATCAGCTTGTCTGCCACTTCAAAACAAGTGTATGTTGGGTTTTTTGGTGCTGTAATAGAGAGCACTCCTAGCCAGGAGGGAATGGGGCTCCCCACCTATCACTGCGAGGCAGCCGCTTCTGGGATGAAACCTGGGAACTGATTAATAACACACAATGGTATTACATCACAGCTCAGGCAGCAAGAGAAGTAATATATCCAATTAAAACGGCAGGGGTAATTTACACAGGCAGATTACAGTAATTACCCAGGTTGGAATTTGGCCAGGACAAATGGATTAACACCCCTGCTCTAAAACAGGAACGTTGAGGGATTTTTAATGACTGCAAATAGTTAAGATTTTGGTTTTCTACCTTGTCCAAGACAGAAAGGGTTTGGTTTTGCTCTCACTTTGTAAAGCTGGAATAATTTCCTTCAGTTCAATGTGGTTTACACTGATGTATTAAAACAAAAGTTTGGCCCAGCCTGCTTGAGGTTCAGCAGAGGCTTGGTGGGACAGCATCTCCTACTGAAGCATTAAATCCTGCTGGAGCTTCAGGTATTCCTTGGGCAGTCCCTCCTGGCCCTGACCTGGTTTGACCCTGCTTGACTGCTGAGCTCAGAGGGGACTGCTGCTGCCAGGAGTGACACTGGAGTGAGCAACAGGCTGCACCCACAGCCCTGCCCTGCCCTCCCAACACTGGGGTGCACAATCAGTGCTGAGTTACCAGGGTGGATTTAGAGTACAGGCAGTGGAAAACTGGTCTAGTTCCACTTAATCCCCAAAATATCATCTCTGTAGTGCAGGTCAAGATGTGTCTCAGTTTTAGCTGACTGCTTCTGCCTGCAGCTGCACACACTTTGTTTTTGGAAGACGTGAGCTCTAGGCATCTAATGCAAGGAGACTACAACTTTTAATGAATCAGGCCCTTGGGGTTTGCTTTTCACAATTCATTTTGGAATGCAAAATACATGGTTAAATTAGATAATGATAATAATTCCCCAGTATCATCCAATTATAAATCTTAATATCTATAAAGCCCTGCATGAAACAAGACTTCTACATGACAAGCACAAAAGGATTTGTGCTTGACTTTCTTTTAATCCAACATAAACAGAAGAATAATTCAATCAATCAGTTCAAACAATTTCTTAAGCAAAAACTAGAAACTGTTATCCTAGAATTATAAATGGGGCTTTGAATACCATGTTATCTATGACTTTGGGAGAAAAAAAATAGTCTAAGACAGTATGAGGAAAAGTTAGCACAACAGAACAGTATTAATTCAAGAAGCCCTAAAACCTGCACCAATATTTAAAATGCAAAACTTCTCATGTAAGGAAAAAAAAAAAAAAAGACATAAGAAACAACAATTTGCTCATGAAATGGATGTTACAGTAACACTAGCATAAAATAGCTTCCTAATAAGCAATTTTGCAGATGTTATTTCTGCTCAGATCTCGTATTGATTCAAATAACCTTTACAATAATTAGCTGTAGCTCAAAAAAGATAAACAAATCATGACAATATACAATTGTTCTGGACAAAAGATAGAGAGCACTTCAGTGTTTCTAGCCCTGATCTCCAATTTGCTTATTATTAGAGAAGACAGGAGTAAATACAAAAGCTGGCTATTTCAGCCAGGCAATAGCTAATGCCAAGAAGAGAATGCGCATTCAAAGCTGTCCCAACTTGCTGCCTAATGAGTAGCAATTAATCCATCTTATTGTATTTCAAAATGCTGAAGACTCCATTCACATCAAAGGGAATTTTTCAAGGCTTTTATCATTGTTCATTTAAAAAAGTATAGAGCTATCTTTAGCATTTTATAATAGACAACAATATTTTCTTTTTATCCCTAAATGCGGAATGTAGAATAATGGATTTAAAAACATGTAATAGATGTGAACTGTAGGCATTTTAATGTGGGGTATTTTGTCACTAATTAATCTTGCACTATGAAAAAAATCTGATATGAAAGCCCAAGGCAGATGTACACCCTGCAGTGAACACCTTTACACTCTGTTTATGTACAACTTCCAATCCATCTTTTGTCCTGAATGGACAGAGGTGGCTTTGGCTCCCTGTCAGTGCAAAGGTGGGCAGTGCTGTGACCTGGCACTATGGACTGGTGTATTTGGCACAGAAACACAGCACTGGAGTGTAAAAATCCTGCTTTGCCTGCTCCAAAGTGTGAGTGGAAGTACCATGCAGAGGAGCCACCTTTCAGATCTGTCTCCAAGGACAACTTCATCTCAGCCTCTCTTCCCATTTTCATGCCATTGAATTTCTCTGACTTCAGGAAGATTTTAATAACCTCAGTGTATCAAGATTGAAATCTCTAAAATAGGTGTGTTTTCCTGCTGCAAAGAGAATTAAAATGCATGACATCCCTGGAAGGGCTGAGGGGACATTCTCCACTGGTGGTCTGGAAATGCAGCAATAGCATTTATGGGTGAAACTTCACTTCCTTGAAGGCTAAGGATCCATCCATCCATCCATCCATCCATCCATCCACAGTGACTGCAGGCACTTCTCATGGAAGGGATCTTGCAGATTTTATGGCATGCAGGTGAGATTTCTGCCTCTTAGGAAAGCTTCCAATGCCATGTGTGCAGATAGCTGAGACCCTTCCATCCTTGTGGGTTTTTGCAGAAGATTAACACAAGAAGATTTGCCCTCCTCTCCACGAGCAGGTTTCAGACCAAGGCAGGACAATAGTATCTCTTGGTAGAAAATAAACTCAGCAGCTACTTGGGGGAAAGGGGTTATTTCTATAAACACTTTGAGGCCAGGAGCTGGGGCCACTGGGACAGATCTGATCAGACACATCTCAAAAGAAAATTGACACCAGATGCATATGGGATTTTTTAAAAAGTAGGAACTGCTTCCCTGGATGCCACCAAGCACAGGTTTTACAAGTGGCAGCTCACTGTTAAAAGGGTGAGTTGGCCTGGGTGGGAAGCACAGAATAATAGAATGGTTTGGGCTGGAAGGGACCTTAAAAATTATCTATTTCCAAGCCCAATGCTGGTGGGACTTTTTCAAAAGGTCACTTCCCACTGTCCCAGGTTGCTCCAAACACCATCCAGCCTGGCCTTGAGCACTGCCAGGGCTGAAGCACCCACAGCTTCTCTGGGCAACCTCTTCCAGAGCTTCACCATCCTCACAGTAAGTTTGTTTTCCTCCTAATATCTAATCTAAACCTATTCTCTTTCAGTTTGAAGCCATTCCTCCTTGTCCTGTTAGTATGTGCTCATGTTAAAAATCACAGCTGTAAAAAACTGCATTTTATCTTCTTGACCAGGGAATGTCCACTCCAGGACAGCAACAGCCTGTCACCTTCCCGAGGACACTGATGGGGCTGTTCAGGCTGCTGCCAAAATGGGTCCCTGTGGAAACAATGAGCACTCAGAAGTGCTGGAAGGTATCCACCTTGTCTTCCTTCTGCACCAGGGATGTCCTTCTCTGCTTTTGAAGTCCTCTGCAAACTGCTTTGGCAGGGGGGATCTCCAGAGGTGCCTTTCCCCAGCCCATGGCTCTGCTTGGCTCTAGGTGACAGTGGCCCATAGGGATGGTTCAACACAGGAAAAATAAGAAAAATGGGCAGTAGCACTGACAGAATGTCTGGAGAAGCAAAGGTCCATCTCAGGTTCAAAACCAGCAGCTTCCAGCACCTCCAGGGAGCAACTGCAGCAGGCAAGAGGAACAAGAGCTCTCTTCTTCATGAGGCAGCTCCCTCATGGCACATCCTTCTCACATCACAGCTCCACCTCAAACCTCCACGTGTGGGGAGGAAAAAGCCCTTGGGAGGCTGCCCCTTCTCCAGGAGGGACCAGGGCATGGGGCAGGTGTCACAGCACGGCTCCTGGCTCCCTGACACTGCAGAGAGTCGGGCTCTGGAGCTGGGGAACCTTCCTGGATCCATCACTTCCAGCAGTGACACAGAGCTGCTCTGCTTTCCACTGAGCACTGCAGCCCCTGGGCAGCTGGCAAAGGGCAACCAGCCATGAATGAAGCCCTTGCAAAATATTGTGTTGTCCAAACACATCTTCCCTTCTTCAGGTGACTCCTTGAAACGAAAACTCCTTCTCTACTTACTGCAAATGTTGTCTAGGCTAATGAAATGTTCTTAGGGTTTGGCTACCTCCTTGTTCTTTGGAAAGCTTCAATAAAAGTACAGCAGGTGCAGTACCCAGAAATGTTTTTTAATGCTTTGTGTCTTCACATTTTAAGGTATTTTGGTCATTCAAGAAGGGAAACGTTTTAGAACAGTAAATCCAATAATTGTGTTTGGCTCCTAGGCCTGTATTTGGTACCTGATTTTTTGGCTTCCTGATTTTTGCAGCCCTGAGCTCTCACCAGTCCTCTAAAACTCCAGGAGCTGCTGGTGCCGAGCACCTCTGAAAGTAAGGCCACCTACTTACATACTTAATTTTAGGCATCAAGGCTTGACAATTTGAGCTTAAAATGCTACATATCTCTGTATTATTTTGCACCCTGGGTTAAAAAGCAGTACGTTTAAGTCGTCTTAGCCGTTCTTTACGAACCCCAACTGCTCAGCCAGTGCAGCTAAAAAGCCAGCCACCAACAGCCAGACAAGCTTGCCAGCATGCTGCCCATGAAAAACCCAGTGCTTGTGTCAGGGAGGCCTGTGACAAAGGCAGGCTGTTACTCCTGCACTCGCAGATGCAGGATGGATTGGGAGCATCCGCAGCGCTCGCCGCTCACAGAACGCCAAAGCGCTGCCCAAAACCATTTGCTTTCCAGCCAGAACAAAAAAGTGATTTGTTCTCCTATCTGGGTGAAGGAAAAGGGGAAAAAAAACCCCACTCACTTTAAAAAAAAAAACAAAAAGGAGGGAAGTAAAAGGTTTACAAGTTCCTTTGCTTTTTATTTATTAAAAAAAAAAAAAATCGACAGCAGAAACTGTAAAACTCCCTCTTCCACTTTTAAATGGTGTGGAAAAAAAACCCCAAAAATCTCAAGATCTCTGCTGGAAAAGTTTAAAAAGCAAGCAATCCAAGAAACCCCTGTTAGCATTTCCAAGAGGTTCTTTTCAGCCTTAGAATATATTTTATGGAAGGCAGAGAAAACGGGGACGTGTACAATTCATCATGTCAGATTAAGCAAACATATTTAATATTCCCTGAACAGGATTCTGACTGAGGCTCTCCAAAGATTAAATGTCAATAATTTACTTTAAAAAAATTGAATTTCAGGGAATCTTGTAAATAGTGCACAAATTGAGGTGATGCTAGATTCTAGTCTAGAAACACCATAGAGCAATCTGGAAAAGCTGTGCTCTCTGGCACTTGGGATAAAGGTTTAAGTATTCTTGACAGCAGTTCAGAAGCATGGACAAAAAACATTTGGGAATGGAAAACAATTGCCACTATGGGAAAAAAAAAAAAAAAAAAAGATAAAAAGCATCTACACAATTGTGTAAAACCCCTTAAATACACTGCTATGACCCAACTGTTAAAAAGTAAAATAAAAAAGGGTTAAAAACCAGGTTTAGGTGCTGAGCTGTTACAGAGAGGAGTTCACTTGGCATTTGGACAGTGTTAAAACAACGTTTTTAATGTGGGTGCCAGCGCAGACCCCGGGGATTAAACACAAAGAGAGCTCCCACATGCAGGAAAGGGAGGTTAGAGCAGAGCAGCCCCAGCGCTCGCCCATCACCGCAGGGAGGAGGAGGAGGAGGAGGAGGAGGAGGAGGAGGAGGAGGAGGAGGAGGAGGAGGAGGAGGGACAGGCACAGCAACCACAAGCCCAAAAGCAGAAAAGCGCATACCTTCAGCTTGGAATGAAAATCACGAGATTTCCTTCTGGCAAGAACCTGAATGTGACTAGACACCTGCAGGGTAGGGGAAGGGAGGAAACAAAGGAAAAGCCTGTAACCATGGAGATGAAAAGCCCCCTACAACTGGGCAAGCCAAACGTACCTTAATGGCGGCTTGAATTTCTCGAACTTTCTTTCTTGCTAAGACCTGTATGTGACTAGACACCTACATTGTTCAGGTTTATGGGGGAAAAAAAGGAAAAAAAAAAAAAAACAACAAACAAAAGAAAAACAAAAAGCAAATCAAATTTTAAATGTCTATTTTTTTCCTTTGAAAAAAAAAAAAAAAAAAAAAAAAAAAAGAAACTTTTCCAAGGGGAGGAAGTTATTTGCATCTTCAGTTAGCTCTGCTGTTAAAGATACCACATTCCCAGGCAGATACCAAGCTCTTAGCACCAAGGCTTAACAATGCAGGTCGTCATTGCAGTGACTTGATTAAGGAAATTAAAAATAAAAAAGAGAAAGGAAAAAAAAGTGTAACCCACCAGGTTGTGCATTCAGCTACAAGATAGAAGACACAGTTCACAGCTGGACAGAGCCCACGTGCTTTGGTACCCATCCCATCCATGCCCTGAGCTCTCATGTGGGGAGCCCAAAGGATTTCTACCCCATCTGCTGGGGATGCAGATGCCCACTCTGACCATTTGCCACTGGGCTTGAGACATAACTTGGCACCCAGAAATTTTATGCATTATTTATTGTGCTTCTGCAGCTCCAATGAGGAGATTCAGGCTGCATTTGGAGTCCACTGAAATTCAGCTTTAAATTCTGGCACAAATGATAAAACAGTGGCACAACACAGGTCCCTGAACCCCTGCTGGTTTCCTTGGTAATCTCAGCATCAAGTTTGCCCACAAAACATTAATATAACTGGGGAGCAAAAACTTGACATCAGTTTCAGAGATGCCCAGGTCTGGCCAATGGCTGTTTTGCTCAGAAATTTGTGCAAACCCAGTCCAGCACTACACCAGTTATTGGTCAGAAGCTGCTGCCCGTGCAGTGAAGGGTCTGGGCTCAAATTCCCATTCCTGTTTAGCCAGGGACATACTGAAATCCTGATGAGGGTTTAATGATGCTGCCAGCATCACCTGGTAGCACCCAGCATCCTTCAGCCTTCTGTGAGAAGGTTTAAAACCTGCAGTGATGGCCAAAACAACTAAAGGGAAATCTCTGCTGCTCAGTTGACCCAGGACACACCATATCAGGTGGTGCACATTTTTTTCTACATTAGTTACAATTCCTGTCCGGGAAAGAACAAAGCAGAAGAAAAGGAGGAGCAATGATTTCCTCCTCTGTAAGACTATTCTGTGACATTAGTACCAAAAAGCCTGTATTTTAGTAAGGAAGCAAACAGTGATGCATCAATGGGCACAGCCCCTAAAGGCCACCTTCGAGGGATCAGTCTGCAGGAATTCAGAGTTATACTGCTGCTTACTGAGCAATTTTGCAGTCAAACACCTCAAGTGAGTGTCCACACACATTCATTTGTTGTGCTTTCAGTGGAATATTAGTGGTGTTAAAGGTCACACAAGGAGAACAATCAGAACATTTAATCGCTCAGTTAAAACTCCAGAGCAGCGACAAACCAAAAAACCTTTTTAGGCACTTGTAAATAAATAAAGTGATTTATGCATCACTACAGAGGGGTGAACAAGCACAGAGGCAGGCATCACCACACATCACAGCCTCCTGCTGGCCCAGGATCTAACCCCAAGCTCTGCATTTTGGCTCCTGAAGCAACTTCACAATCCCAGCCTAACTTCCAGCTCCTGGAGCTCGCATGGGCAAGGAAGAGCAAAGCTGGGGACTCTGTCTTTACTTTGTGGTTTTTTTGCCACTCTTTGGTTTGTTCCTTTTCCATATGTGGCAGCTCTGCCCCTTCCTGATGCCTTTTTCCATCCCTCACACACATGCTTTCTTCCTGACTGACAAGGAAAACCACCCAGGGCAAAACAGCACCCAAAAATCAAGGAGCTTTTTTCTTGTGCAGTGTTTTTAAACAGTACATAAACTACACACAAACTGTGCTTTATGCAAGGCTGCTGATTGCTGTGAATATGATGAATTAAAGGATTTAGTAATATGAGATAAATTAATGGTTATGTGGTAATCATCTAATAAAAAACTTCAGGTGGTTTTAAGGTTTATTCTGACTCTTGGATGAATGAAATCTTACCATGATCAAAGACCAGGAGCCTGAAGGCTCTTAGAGAAATTTTAAAATTATTTTTATATCCTGTAGCAACTACTGGCCATCAGCTGAGACCATGATTATGATCAGTTCATTTTTATATATTTACCTCTCATATCCAAGAATCATAACCTTTTTTATACAGCCAAATTGTCTTAACTTTTAAAAAGTTACATTCTTTACCATCTCAAAATAATAATTGTATTAAAATGTTATATAGATAAATAAGGCACGATGCTTTATGGTTTTGTATCAAATTTTGAATTTTTTTTATGAAATATGTGGGGATAACAGCTTCATTTACAGACAATTAATAAAAATGAATCCTCAAACCACTATAACATAAACCCCAGAGTTTAAATATTCTCTAAACAGCATGTATTTAATCTGAATAGTGAAGTCAGTATATCATCCCATCAGAGCTGAAGCACAGACAGCCACTGCAGCCAAAAATGCCAAGTTTTGTCATTCATTGACATGCATACTTCTCCACTGGGTTATTTTACCTGCTTCCTGGTCCGTGTCTTCCCTGTCCTAAGTTTGATGTATCTGGCTATCAATTCATTCCTACCTGAAACAAAGAAAAATTCATGGTGAGGGACAAGCAGCATCACACCCAGGAGCACCATCCAAACACCCCAGTGGAACACAGGAGCCCCAGCTCTCTTTGCAGACAGTTTGCAGCATCTCTCAGTGCCCTGCAGTGTTCCTCTCCCATCTCCTGGGCAGGCACTGCATGTGCAATGCTCTGGAGCTGGGCACAGCACTGGGTTTGCCCACCAGGGTCCTGCAGTGATTTACAGGCTGAGAGGCACCTCCTTGGCCAGCAGCATCATCTCCCACTGCAGAACCTCCCATGCTGGGGCTCACACAAGCTCTGGGCTCCTCTGCTTTTTGTTCCAGCTGCTCCAGGTGTTGTTTGCCCCCCCTGACCCCTGTGGGGAGGAGTGGCTGCTCTTGTGCTACCTGAGTGCCAATCACCCAGATGTGCCAGCTTCTCTCCAAGCTCTAATTCTGCAAGCAGGACAGCAAAATCTGTTCCTCCTGCCAAAAAGCCTCCTCCAGAGATGGGAATCAGTGTCCCAGAGCAGCAGGTTATCAATCACACCCTTAACTCCACTCACAAGGGTGGCTGCCCTGCACTGCTGATGCTCCTGTGGGATCAACACGCTGGTTTGTTATTCAGAGCTCTGTTTCTCTTGGAAATGTGAAATGCTTCCAAGTCTCTAAAATGGCTATTTGACTCTTCTTCAGTCACACATTATGCTACCTAATGCAAACTAACATTTTCTATCCAAATAATTTCCTTCCTAAGTATTGCTGACATGGAAGATATCACAAGTTTTATGTGGTGTCCTGTTTATTTTCACTGCATATTATGTTTCTCCTCTATGAGTTGTAATAACTTAAATATACTTGTTGAACAAGCCCTAAGTTACAGAGCTATTTGCATTCAGCACAGGGGAAAAGCAGCCCATGTGTAGAAAACGAGAAAACTGATTTAGCAGCAAGCTGAAAATGGGGAGGTTGAGAAAATAACTTGTCACCCACCAAGCTATTTTGAAGTGGATGAGTACATAGCTGGGGAATGCAGAAAATTATTTTATCAGCCAGGGCTTCAAACCCTTAAAGGTTTAATACTGTGGGGGAGAGATGGGGAAGTTTTGAAGTAGCCTGCATATGTTTGAAGTGCATTTTGTTGACTGAAAGATTGAACACATTTAGTCAAACTAAGCTTTTTTCTCCTGTCTCTCCTTGTGAGCCTTATTTTACACTCTTTGTATCAAATGCCTGACGGTTCCTGTCTCTTTCATGTTTGCTGAATGGGTACCAGAACGTGAAATACCAACATGCCTCAGAGCAGAGCTGTGTTTCTGTTTTGGTCTGGCCCGTGTGCCACGTTTCCCACAACATGCCACTGGTTTGTCCCTCCCCAGCAGGTCTCCTCAGGACAAACTTCAAGAGGTAAATTTTGCGTGAGCAAACAGTTCCACAAACCAGCGCACATTTCTGCACACAAATGAGGGATTTCCGTGGGCAAACAGAGCAGCAGGAGTTACCTAATTCCATGTAAAGTCCTTGTCCTGGGGCTGGACACGAGTTCTGCAGCCTGCAGAGCTCACAAGGTGCCTTCTGCAGTGGCTCTGTGTCCATGGGGTGAAGCCAGGGAATGCTCCACCCCTGTATCTCCCTGTTCTTGTGCTCTCTCGTCACCCAAACACAACCTGCAAGGGCTCTGTGGCCTGGTGAGATGCAGGGATCACCATGTTCCTGCAATCACCAGTGTGGCAGGTGCTATGGACATTTTCCTATTTCTAAATGCACATTTTGGTCCAACTGGGGAATGCTCCCTCTCCAGAAAGTACCTGCCTGGCATGTGTTTAAATATGTGCACACATTAATACCCAGAATGGTTTTTCTGCTGAAAAAAGATTGCCAGGTTGTTCTGATGAGCAGCTGGTGACTGTGCAAGGTCAGTGATGCTCTAAGGTGAGGTAAAGGATGCAATGCCAGCTCTGTCTGTGCTGCAGATGTTTCAAACACCTGGGCACAGCACAGGTCACTCCAGCCACCTCTTGCCCATTAAGGCAGCCCTATGCAGCCCTTGGCCACAGCTGAGGTTTCCCAGTTCTCCTCCCAGACAAGAGAGCTAAAAAGCTATTTTTGAATGAAAGCTCAGGTTCCCAGACAGCCACTTGACAGGAGAAGCATCTTTATTAAAAGCACTGAAAGTCTAGACTGTATTATCTGAATGCTGTCTCTGGTTGAGCTGGGCCCACCCATGGAATACTCTGGCTTCACTCAAGGAGGGTTTCTGCAGCCATTACCTCGCTGGCCAGGGCTGTGACTAGCAAGATTGCAGTTCTGGCAAGTGACTGCTTCCCTTGAGCTGAAGGCACCCAGAGCCTAACTGCAGAAGAGTCAACAGGGTGGGATAATTTGCTTTAACGTGCAGGGAGGAGGAACTTCACAAGGAACCATAGAAAGTGGCTGAGGTAAAAGCCTAACACAGGTTTTCCTTACCATCATGTTCTCAACACAGCAAAGACACATGCATCAGGTTTAGCCAGAGCAGGAGATACTGAAGGCTCACTAAATACCTTCTCCCTGGCCACAACTGGGATCTGCAAAGACACAAATTCTTTCTTGGGCTACCAGAAGCCATAAACACAAACAGAAGCACTGCCTGACATAAACAAGATAGATGCCCCAACTAGAAGTTTACAGCCTTAATGTCATCTACCAAACACTGGTGCTCTTCTTTACCAACTCTAACAGATAGGGCCAGAAATGATCTTATCTCCAGATCAGCTGAAGCCCAAAGAGGATTTTAAAGAAAGGAAAGCTTAATAATCCTAAAACCACTCTTTCCTGTTCTTGGGAATGTGAAGAGTCTGAAACAAAAGGAACTTCTTTAACTGGCCCTTAGAAACATTAGGGTGAATAGATTTGTTTTCTCTAGAAGAGCTCAGCTGTGGAAATACTTTCCATACACACCCGCCCTCTGTCTCCTTGTCATATATATCTGGGAAATTGCCAGGCAGAAGAGAAGAGGTCAGATTTATGAACTGTACATTTTCAGCCCTTTCCTCCTGTCATTTGCTGTGACAGTCTCCTACTTTGAATGTTTTGGTTCAGGTACCAAGGAGAGACATGGGGAGGTGCCCAGTGAGATAAAACACCTTCACAGCACAGGAACCTTTCCCAAGGATCTTGTAAAGATCAGGAGAGGACCACAACAAATATTGTACATAGGCTGCTTCCTGGAGCTTGCTTATTTCCCACTGAATTCAGGCTTTACCTGTCATGTCCTTCTGTGTCATCAGTGCAACTGCAAACTATAATTCTCCCTGGACTGATGCTGAGGAAGAGGTGCAAAAAACCACCTTTTTAATCACAGCATGGAGTAAAAAGGGAGTTCAGCTAGAAAACAGTGCAGATGCTAAAGATCTGTCAGGCTTTGGGGACAGCCAAAACAAGGAAGCTCTGAGGAAAGCTCTCAGCTGTGGCCCCTCCGAGGGTTGCTCCAGCCAAGCCCTGGCACACAGGCTCCCTCCACTGCCCCATCCCTGAGCACCATCCCCTCAGCAGGGGAAGGAAGGTGTGATGCTGGTCCCCTCTCAGGCAGCACAGAGCTGACTCTTCTGCTCCCCTGGCTCCAGACAAGGAGGAGCAGCTGCAAAGTGGGGCAGCTCCCACCGCCCCTCCCGGGGGAGGCAGTTGCTGCTCTGACAGAGGGCTCCTTGTGCAGGGAGCCTCCCCCACCAGTGCTGCTTCCAAGAACAGCCTCAATCAGCCCCCACAAAGGTCTGCCTGAGGCTCCTGGCTCTGCCCTTGATCACAGAATAACTGGGCTGGAAGAGACCTCCAAGATCACCGAGTCCAACCCATACCTCAACTAGACCATGGCAACAAGTGCCACATCCAGTCTTTTTAAAAATGCATCCAGGGTGTGCTTGTCACCTCATCCAGCACCAGAAAGTCCCTCAGAGGTGAAAATCCACCCCTGGCTGAGGAAGGCATGACTGGAAACCCCTTCATGGGCCAGGAATGGCACCACCAGCTCTGCAGGGAGCCTCCAGAGCACCACAGGCAGCTCCACCAGCACCTGCACGAGCTGTGGACATGCTCTTGGGCACACCATGTCCCTTTCCCTGTGTCCTGGCCACGGGTATCTGTGCTCAGACCCAGGCAGCAGGGCAGGGAGCTGCTGCATCACGTCCCTGAGCAGCCGTGAGGCTGGTGGGCAGCTTTATTTAGAACATTAATGGCACAAATTAAACCCCTGCCCTTCCAGCTCCCTGTAATAGGCACTATCCAAATGGGATAAAAATAGCAAAGTGTGGGAAATAAAGCTGGCTAGCAACTTGAAAATGAACAGCTAATTTTAAAGAGTTTTCACACTCAGCCACATAATTCAAGTAACGACTGAGCAGAAAAGCCTGCTTTTCTCATATAAGGAAGCAGCATGAATTTCTTCAAATTCTACAAGACTGTGGCTGGGAACAGGTATTTCCCATCCTGACTGAGAAGTCTGGGGACAGACCTGCACGATTCCATCCCCTGAATCATTCTCACCACCACGTCTACGCCGCAGCAAAGGATTGTTCAGCCAGGCTGGGGAAAATCCACTTTTGCTTGGCCTGGTGATGGCACAGCGCTGCCCACGTGCCTGGGGGCCAGATTTGGAGAGCTGGTGGGTTCCTCATTCTGCTCCATGAGGCAGCAGCTGGCAGTGCTCTCCTGGGACAGTCCCTTTGAGCATCACCCAGCTCTTTGTCCGGCTGCTGAGTACAAGTTGGGTGCACATCCCAGTCCGGGCATGGCATGTGCTGCTCTGAGCCCCTTCCTCACCAGAAGGTGGGCACGGGGCCCTAGGGCAGCAGAGCTGGCAGCCTGTGGGGGAGAAGCTGCTGTGTCACAGTGCTGAGCCCCAGCACTGAACATCCAGCTTTGGGAGATCTCTCCTCCAAGTCGGCAGCGCCGCTTCCCGAAGGCGCCTTATGGCTAAATTGGCTAACAAAAAGCCTCTTGTAGATAAAAGAGCTCTGCGAGTCAACAACTGCCTAAGCAGCTCAAACCTCTAAGTAAGGCATCCTCTATTTAAACCTCATAGGCAAATCTAATTTGAGCTTTTAGAAATATTCCGGGCAGGTGTTTAAGTGGCGGGCACGCTGGGCTGGGCTGGGAGGGGGCTGGTGCCCCTGCCCAGGCAGGCAGCATTTTGTTCAGCCAGGCTTTTCTGCAGAAGGGCCACGTGACAGAGGCCAAATAAACAGCATCTGGGGATTTTCAATTACAGACCTTCACCCAGCATGCCTGCACTGTAATCTCTACCAGATGAGGCTCAGGCCTCACTATTTTCAATAATTCACACACTGTGTACACATAACATGACAATAAGGGCATTCATGCAACCGCCTGATTCGCACATCAAAGCTCCCAAATGGCCAGCTGTAAGCATGCTTACTGCTGAATAATTCATTCTTTTCACAGGCTTGAAAAAACGCTCAGCGGGAGTTGGCAAGCTTGTGTTCTTTCCTGTGTGGTATGCTAAACTCACATTTTGAAAGAGGTACAGCCCCGCTAAAAAAGTCAGAGATACAACTATTTAAATGTGCATTTGCGAGCTTTCGGATGGCTGCTCACAGGGGGGAAAAAAAAAAAAAAGAAAAGAAAAAAAAAAGAAAAGGAAAAAAAGGAGAAAAAAGCAGCTCTACATTTCCAAGTGGATAGAGGAGATAAGAGGAAATAACCTACATGTCCTCTGAGGCAGGTGGTTAATAGAAATAAAATGATAAAGCTGTTTTCTGGCTGGTAAAATATTTTTTACACGTATTATTCCTGGCTAAAAATCTCAGATATACCAGGTGCATAATAGTCAACAAGTTCAGCAGACTTGAAATTTCCTCATGCTTAGCATAAATTTTCTACTAGATGGCAAAGAGGGTTTTTGTTAAGACTAACACATATGAAAAAGGCAAACACAGAAACACCAGAGTTAAATCTGTAACTCCTATTTACTGCTCTCACCAATATGGGTTGAATACTAATTCCTCCATGATATTTTAACAACTCTAAACTTGCAGCTGTGTCTCTGAACATTTTAGCTTGCAACAGTCAGAGTCTTCCAGATTTTGTAATACTTTGACTTAACACAACAGAACCATCATTTCTTTAGGAGATTAAAAAAAAATAATAATAAAGGAGGAGAAAAAAGAAGGGTCTGCTTCATAATATCAAGTTTTCTTAACTGTCAATCAGTGCCTGAACCAGCAGGATCAACTAGTCGTGACCTCTCCTTATAGCAAACACATGCTGCTTACCAGCTGTGGGCTGTGTTTTTTACATCCTTTTCTCTATCATTCAGAATGGCTTCCTCCTAATCACAATAATCCCAAAAGTGCTAAAACATATCAATCGTCCTCTAAGCCCTGCCTACAAAAGGCCAGCCGCCCGACCTTTATGGGCTTGTCCAACAGCAGCTGATACTTCATTCAACTACAAATCCAATTTAGCAGTTACAAGAGGTTTAGCATCACTGGAAAAATATTGGTGTTGATCCTGCACTCTTAAGTCAGCAAATATTCCTTTGCCATATTGTTTAGCTTTTTCTGCCATATTTACACTTCTGCTGGATTTCCCTGAGTGGCTTCAACAGCAGCATTTAACCTCTGAACTGGTAATATTTACAGCTGATCAAACAGCGATTTTTAAAATATGTTTACCACATATTGCAGAAACATAAGCCTATTTGAATTCCAACTGTTATAGTTCTGAAAAAAATCCCCAGCCAACAACCCTAAAAACAAACACAGCCATTTCACTCTAAACCATAGAGCACACTTCATGTACCAGTTATGCAGGATGTTATTTATTATAGCCCTTCGGGCAAGTTCATGGCAATTCTCTCACTTATGTATTTTTAATTGCCAAGTGAGCCAAGGCAAACACTCCCCTGATCCCCCTCTACACCTTTTCTTTTTCTTTTATTTTTTCCCTTATTTTTCTGGGGAGTTTTTTTTCCTCTTTCTGCCCAGGACACAGGCAGGTCTCACAGTCCCGAGAGAATGGGATGGGAGCAAAAAAAAATTAACTGTGTGTCTTCAACATGTTGGAGCTTGTTGGTGCTCTGAATCCTTTGGGTCTGGCTCAGAATTTAGGTAAGGACCATGCACAGAACTGGCCATGCAAGGACAGGACCCATAAGGGACAACGACCTCAGGGTTTCCAAAATGGGTTTTAAGGGCTGCCCCAGTGGGGTGTGTGTATGTACACACACAAAAAAAACTACAGTAAGCCACTTAAATATTATTATACACAAATTAACTGCTTGCAAGGCGCACCCTAACTGGGCTGCCCAAGAGGAAAGGGGAAGAAAAGATCCCAGAAACAAAAGAACCGAAATAATCCCTTCGGATGCTAATGAGAGAACAATTACAATGACTCATTTAAGCTATATTGTAATGATACTTGCAAAGAAAAGAACTTTTTGTGTATTGTATTAAAACCAACAACAATAAAATGATCCCAGATTGAATCAAGACCACAATTTAATTTACACAGCAAAAGGGAAATGACCTAATAGTAGCACAGAGAGATATTCTCCTCATGTCAAGTCTTAATCTTTGGGTTTTATCCCAGCTCCAGTTTTAGAGAAAACAATGAAAGAGACCCATAGACACATCTGGTTCAAAAGTGTTCATTGACATTAATGCAATGCATTGGATTCTGTTTGGCAGGTCCTCACACTGGGAAATATTCCACATAAGCAATGTTTATTAATTTTCTTCTTCTGATTTTTGAAAAACCGAGGCAGAACATATTTCAAAAAGAGAGGAGTGATCCAGAGAGCTCTCTGAATATTCATTAATTAATAGTTTGTCAGTGTCGGTTGTCTCAACAAAAGAAGGTTTTACAATTTACTCTAAGCCCCATTTAATTAAAATTTAAATGCTACAAAAATACATGGCTTCTTTTTTTTTTTTTTTTTTTTTTTTTTTTTTTTTTGCCCCTAGTAATAATTTCCTACTTACAATAAACTGTATTTTGCTGCAACCAAAAATGTGTTTCAAAACAAACAGCAATTTTTATGCTTCAGAACATACAAAGAAATCCCCGCAGGAGGGGAAAAAAAACCCAGAAATCCCCAAACTTTGACCCGTGCCATATCTCTGGATCAGCTACAGATGTTTAGTAGATTATACAAAAACCTAGATGCCCTTAATCTGACATTGTGGGTTTTTCCCCCTGCTCTGGTAGGAGCTGTCAGTAACCTCTCTGTGAATTCCACGTGCAATTCCTGGTTGTTTTCCGAGGTGGCTGCAGTTTCTCAGGGCCAGGAGCAGCTCAAGAAAGGAGCAGCCTCTGCTGACAGAAAGTCTGATTTGGACAGGAATCCTTCAAACACACAGACAATGGGCTGGCTGACCTGTCATGCATGATGGATGAGTTAAGGGGATTAAAACCACTATTTGCATCCGAATAGATAAAAATTAGCAAAATAGAATTTCTCAGTAGGTGGCTTCAGTTCTGTTTGTTCTCATAGGCAAAATGAAGTTCATTTTTAAAGGAGTTACGATTGTTTAAGTAATGCTTATTTGCAGAGAAGAAATTCTGAGTGCTGGTTTGCTTCCTACTGTTTATTCTTTAAGAAATACACTTTAACTATCACAAAAGCATCCTTTTCTCCCCATGTTTATTCTTAGAGCACTACACAACCACAGTGCTCTAACTTTAATATATATTATTATAATATACATGTTAGTAAGTATACCTTAATGCTTATTTTGTTCTGAGCTGCATATACCCCCAAAAAAGTGGTTTGAGTTCAGGGAGAGATGATGAAAAAGACAAAAAAAATTACATTAAATTGTATACTGATGCTTCAGTGAGGTCCTGAGTGCCAGCCTGTGACTCAGGAACTGCAAAAGGCAGATGCTTGAGTCACTGCAAGTTCCTTTTGACCAGATTCATATTGCACACAGTGATGGTGCTTAAAAGGCTCCCAGATGGCTGCACAGAGTGACCTAATGAAAGGCTGGCCCCAGAGAACAGCGTTATATTGTTTCTACAGCACATCCATGGGAGAAATCCGTAAGGACAAACGGGCACGCAGGCAGGCACACGGATGCAGGAACTGCAGAAACATCCATCACCATCTGAGAGCAGCCAAGGCCTGTCTGTCTGTGTCTGTCTGTCTGTCAGACCTGAGCTGAGGAGATCCTGCTCCTTGCAAGGCTCACACCAGAGCCAGCAGCCTCCAGAAAATCCAGCACTTTTTAAAAGGCATCTGTGTCCCTCCAAATTTCCTTGCTGAACTCTGCCTGTTGTGGCAGTGAGCTGCAGCCAGACCCGTGGCAGATTCCACCCTGAGCAGCACCCACAGAAAGCACAGCTGAGGCAGCAAGGAGTCATTTCTTCTTCTTTTTCTCTTCTGCCAGGGTTGGGATTGAATGCACAAGAGATGGTAGTTCGTGTTCAGACTCAAATGCTTATTAATTTTTATCTGTTACAGTGAGTGCTACAGCACTTCTAGCTAACAAGCTAAAAATGGTGAAATGGTGATGTATCTCTCTCTACAAGGTCTTTTTGGCTAAAGAGACCAATTAAAAACTAACACCTAAATTATTTTTACTTTTGCCCAATGACCAAAAACCTGTAACCCACAGTGCAGCATCCTCTATCCAATCACAAAAGTACCACCTGTACCCAAGAAGGTGAAGAAGAAAGAAAAACCTCTGCCCTAAAACCTCTACTTTGCTTTACACCTATTACTATATTCTAAAACCCCAAATTCCAAATCCTTTACCATGTGATATTGCACACTTCTATTCAAACTACACACTCAAATTTCTACAAGGCTTCTCCAAGGCCTCAGGTCAAAAGCAGTGTTCTTTTGGGGTTCAGTGCCTGACAGCACAGAAAGTCCAAAACTCCCAGTTTCCATGTTTCCAACACAGGCATATTTCTCCCAGAGTATGGCAATGACCAGCAGGAAAAGCTGTGACACAATCTCCCAGCTCAGCACTTGCTGTAAGGATATTTTAAGAGGCCACTTCTCTGGCTCAGTGATGGGGTCTGGCCACATCCAGAGGTTGTCCAGACCCTGCAGCCACAGAGTTCTGTACATCCACCCACAGGTAGGAAAACACCCAGTGAGCTGCCTTCATTTCCAGCTCTGTGTTGGGATTTCCTGCAATTCTTTGCAAAACCTGTTTGTTTAGCTGTGTCTGTGTCCTGTGCAGCTAAGATGCTTTATTTTCACAGCAGGTGCAAAGAGGTATTTAAATTTTCATTATGTCCAGGGTATTTGGCCTTGGTTTGTGTTAGATGACAGCTCCTGACACCAGATGGGCCAAGTGGAGAAACACTTGACTGGCAAATGAAAGAGCTTGGGACACATCCAACACCAACGTTGGTTTCCAAGTTATTCCACAGGCACAAAGTAGCATTTTGTGGAGATTTTATAGCTAACAGTGTCATTCTAGCTACAGTACAATAAATATTCTGCACCAATTACGAATCCACAAGAGAGACCTACAACATACTTGAGTTACAGGGTAAGTCATTCCTTGCAAACTCAGTCTCAAAAAACATGTTTCAAATTGAGACTCCTTTTACTCTTTTTGTTAGCCTAAAGCAAGACCTGTCCACAATTCCTTCCCATTAGATCAGCTGCCCATTCCTGCAGAATCCAGCTGGGTCACTGGTGTTGGAGCTAAAGTGGAGGAAAACCCCTTAATGTCATCACAAATTCAGGTATCAGAACACCACAAGCTGTTAGAGAACAGAAGACATCACTGCTTCTTTTGAAGTTCAGCTAAGAGATACAACAGTGAAAAGCTGAGTAATCAAATAATACTGCACCATAATGCATTTTGTTTAAATTTGGGAGTGCTCCTCATAACCTACTCATGTGTCAGAGAGAAAAATGCCTGCCTGGCTCTCCTTGCCCCTGTGCCCCAGGCTCCAGCATCCCACTGTACATCCCAAGCAGGGTAAATACTATGCTGCTGATTTCACTGTCACTGAAAACCCCATTCATACCCTTCAAAATCTGCAGGGTTATCTTGGAGAATCATAAGAAAATTTTGCTTTGTGCAGCCACCAAATGCTTTAGAACTCTAATATTTGTAATCTTTGTTACATTTTTTTAAAGTGGTTATGTGGTTGATGTGAGGGCCCTTTAAAGAAAAATAATTTAAGGGGTAGGAGAACTGAAAGAAAATCACAGTTATTTATAATTTTTTTACCACTTATTTGTTTCTACGGCAAATCACTGCTTTCTTTTGCTTCCCAGCTCATGGCTTTACTTTACATAACATTTATCCTAAAAGTGTACATTTGGAAACCTTTTCTTTGTTGGTTTTGGATAAATGAGTAATGAAGTGCAAACACAGTTTCACGGGTAATTCTCAACCCCACTTTCTTTAGGCCTGATGCAGTAGGAGAGAAACTTCCCAGGTTGTTTTGTGCCTGAGTGCCAGGGACATGGGGCTGGAAGGGGAGGCTGGGCTGTGTCCCTGCATCCCTGTGCTGCCCTCCCAGCTCTGCCTGTTGTTTACAGATGTAACTTCTCTGCATATTGTGGAGAAAAAGAGTCATGAGAGATGCCTGCCCTCCACCCACATCCATGGTCATCCCAGGGAGCAGCCCCAGGCACCAGTGGCTCCCAGCCCTGACAGCAACAATGGAGCAGAAGGACTTTGCTGCTGAGCTCCATCACGGATCACTGAGGCTGGAGAAGCCTCTGAGGGTGGGGGCTGGCAGCAGGAGCAGGATGGGGGCACATGTTCCAGCACAGCCCCCACTGCTGCCATCACCAGAGCCACTGGCTGGAGCCAAGAGCAGGGCAGCTTCCTGCAGCAGAGGAGCAATGCACACACACGTGTTTAAACACACACACATCTGCAACATCTGCACTCAACACTTATTAATGGAGCTTAGAGATTTCTGCCCCTACCAAGCTCCCAGCTGGCTCAGAAGACTTTATCATCTTTTTAGTCTAACCTGCTGATATGGTAATCAGTGATTTCCAGTGCATAAAGTTATTTCATTTTCCTTCTAATTGTTGGCACTTCATGCATTCTTCTCTCCCCTCTTTCAGTGTGCTGTCTCTCCTGCTGCTTCCCTCCCTCCTTCTCCTCCCCTGCCCTTCTCCAAAGGTAAGGACAAGGAACACCAGTCCCACCCCTTTCCTGGCTGTTCCCAGGAAAAGCCTCCATTCCATACAGGCTCATCCTGGAAGAGCACTTCCCTTCTGCCTGGCCCACAGTGTGCAGTCTCCACACCTCAGCAAGTTTTAGGGGTGTTACTGTCTACTGGGCAAGGTTTCAGCCAAGACATCTGACTTCTACCTTGGCCAGAGGCTGGCTGGATGCATCTTGACACATGGAGAAAAGTTTAGAGTGAGGAAAAGAGTCTGAGCTTCATTACAGCTGAGACCAACAAATGAAAACTGGTTTTAAAGTGCTAAATACTCTATATTTGGATTCAACCAAATGTTGCCAAAACACAGGCAGTGTACAAACTACTACCTAAACTTCTGCCAACTCCACAGAGCACCAAATTGCTTAGTTTTACAAACTCTGAAGCACTGCACTACATATTAAACTTTATATGTTTTGGTCATAAAGGCATTTTCCCTGAGGCAGCTGGCAAATCCATCCCAAACCTGGCCATCACACTAGTATCAACATTTTTAGCACACATGAGGCTCTAGCTACCAAAAGACAAAGAAATGGTCATTGGGTCAGCCAAAGGAGCTCCATCCAACACCAGGCTCAGCTATAACATGCACAAAGAGAATAAATTAGTGCTGCAGAGACTTACCATGAGTGCTTGCAAGAGTGACACCCCTTTCATCTTTGTGAGATGCATATGAGTATGTCAGGACTCACCACTCCAGACACTAAATTGAGCCCTAGACTGATTTTCCATAAGGACTGGTGGACATGGTAGTGTTAGGTTAACAGTTGGACTCGATGACCTTAGGGATCTTTTCTAACCTAAACGATTCAGTGAGTCTATGACATAAGAAGCAGAAGTAAAAATACACTTACTTACCTCAGAGGCTCACAAATGTTTATATGAAGCTATTAAAAAGCTGAGATTTAAAACAACACATCCATTTAAAAGAAAATGAAAGGTTGTTTCTGGTACAGCTGACACAGTTATATGTTTTCTGTGGGGGAAATTTACAGCCATGTTATTGCTGTCAAGGAGGGTAGTGAGCCACAAGCATTTCCAGATGCCATGTGTGAAGTTTCTCATTTCCCCTACCATACTAAAGTACATTATCACCCAAACTCAAACAAGCTTTAAAAAGTGTCTGTCACTAAAACCTGTGTGGCCCCCTTTCCCAGACTTGGGAGATTTGGGGTTTTTCCTTCTCCTTTCCTTTCTTTTTAAGCCAGAAGGGAGAGGGCAGTGCAGCACTCCCAGGGATGCTGACAGCAATGCCAGAGTGAGAGGGACATGCTGCACCCTGTCACAGACTGCCAAACTGCAACCTTCCACTTGCTGAAAGGCAGGCAAAGCAGGGCAGGAAATGCTGCCACAACATTTCCCAGAGCAGCTAGGAAGGTGAAAACAGATTTAGGAGGAACACAGAAGTGCACTGGGTGTGCATGGCCAGGTTTTGGCAGCGTGGGGATACAGGGGTGGCTGCTGGGAGGAGCTGCCAGCAGGTTCCTCATGTCCAGCAGTGCCAGTGCCAGCCAGCTGTGAGTCACACACACCCCTGGGTCACACCCAGCCAGGGTCAACCCACCACAGGAAGATAAAAGGAAAAACAAGTTCAAGTTTCTCCTGTACCTATAAACCAAACCTGCCACAGCAGCAGGCAGGGACCTGTGCCATTGTGTGGACACCAGTGGGCCTGCACAGGAGACCACCCTCACACCTACAGAGAAGGGAATCCTGTCCAAAAGGATTTTTAAACAACTGTAGGTTAATTTTCAAGGGCTTCTGCAAGCCTGAATAGAACAAGCACTCTCAGGGCTGTCTGGGACTGCTGCACACAAGCAGAGTGTGAGGCTTTCAAGGGGGAATAGGTGCAAACAAATGCCTTGCAAGCAATCACCTCTCCAGATCTTACTAGCAGAATGGTAGGAGAATTAAAGCTAGAAAATCTTATCAGTGAAGTTTTGATTCCAGTTTGAATTGTTTTAAAAAGAGGAGCCACAGAATTTATGCAAAGGTCCAGCACGATGGTGCTGAAAAGAGGATAAAGGTGGAAATATCAGAAGGCTGGTGCCATTTAGTCCCCACTGATTTTTTCCTCAAAGCAGGTGTTTTGTTACATGCTTACTTGAATCTTTTGCTAAATGAAAACTAAATGGGAGATTTGAGTCCAAAGCAGGGCTGAGCCCTCTGTCTCACATCTGGGAACACACCAGCAACAAGAACCCGAGCAGGAGCAGCAAGCATGGTTTTGCTCAAACCCAGAATGAATGAAAATCAAGGAAAGAGAGTGTGCTGGAATCCCTCCCTCCAGCTGGAGAACTCCCCCTCTCCTCCAGGGCCATGGGCATCAAGGGGCTCCTGTCTCTGACACAGGCTCAGCAGAGCAGCCCCAAGCCAATGCCAAGCAAAGTGGAAACCTGGTTTATGCCCCAGCCCTCTGTCCATCACTCCAGAAACATTCCCACGGCTGCACAGTCCTTTCTTATGGTCCTCCCAAAGAGGGTATTGACAACATAAGCCTCAGCCACCAAAAGGACACTCCTAGAAACACTAAAGCAAGTCCCTGAAGCCACATGGGTCACATCAGACACTTGGCTTGAAGTTATAACAGCTTTTTCTGAAAGGAATATAGATCTGAGTAACAAAAAGGGTCCCTCAGAAACTCTCCACATTAACACTTCAGAAAAACTGAATTTCTGCTACAGCAGCTGCTGCAAGCAGCTGGAGGCTCCAGTGCAGGGTGTGCATGTTTGATGGAACAGAAACAGCCAACACAATTATTTCCAGAAACTAAGGACAAGTCAATATGGACAAATAAATCCCTTTTCAAACCTCCACAGGGAGAATCATTGCCTGAGACTTCATAGCACTCACTCACAGAAAAAGAAACTCATCCAGAGTGTCTTCTGCATCTGTCAGTGCTTGATACTCTGACACTCTTTGTTAAAAAACAGGTTCATAGATTAAAAACAAAAGTGCCATTACAGTGCTTTTAAAACAAGTACTGTACTGAAATGGCTTCTCCTTCATCTTTTCATTTCCACTAGATTAATGAAATATTTCAATTAAAATCCAAGGCAATTTATAAAAGATTTTAAAATTCAGTAACTCAGATCCTTCCATCCTAGCATTTATTTTCTATTGTAACATCTGCTTTTGTTTGCATCTTGTCCCATTCTTACCTGGACAAAAGGCTCTTTTTTATTCTCTACATTAAAAAGAAGTGAAGATGACAGACATTTGTGTGTGCATAAGTCAAGAGGGAACATGAGCTAAATATACTCAGCAGCTATAAAAATTAGACCACAAACTTTCATGCCTGAATTATTTGCTGATTCTCTGAGCACTGGAAATACTTTGACTTGTGCATCTGAATCTCCACAGAAATCAGATCTCAGTTTTCCTCCGGATATTCTTGAGCAAGACCCCCAAAAGAAGACCTCTGGGTCAGCTACTTGTTGGGTTTCTCTCCCATCTGCCCTCCTGTTTTCAGGGAGTCCCTAAAGGTGTTTCCTAAAGAGCATCACTCTCCAGCTCACATTAGGTAAGGGATTTGCAGAAGTGACAGGGGGGAACAGCAGGCAGACACCTCTGACCACTTGGGAGCTGCAGGCAGAAGAAAAATCCAAGCCAGGGAGATTTGTTTCACTTCTGCATTCAAATTTGAGCCCAAAGCCCAGCTGCTCATTGTATTTCAACATGAATGCAAGCAGTGGACTCAGAAAATTAATCTCAGCCATCTAGAGCCTCTGTTCCTGTGGTAAGAAGTAAAGATCTTAGGAAAAGAACAGGGACCAAAGTGGATCAAGAACTTTTCCTCTTCTGAGCTTGTAGTTTCATGGCTGTGCTTGAACAGAGGTGAAAGAACAGAAACCTGCACTAAAGCTCTTTATGCTGGAGACATTCGTGGGCAAAAATAAAAAATTCAGTCCCACTTCCTACCTCTGTTCTGTTATTCATACTCAATCCATGCATTTTACTAAACTTGGAGTTTAAATTGAGGATTAAACAGAAATCATTAATATTTTACCATGTCAAAATGTTTACGGGTGAAAAGATTTGAGTTGGTAAAATTGTTAACTTATGAGGTTAAATAAATATTTACCTGGCTTTAGGAATTAGTAAATTGCATTAAGTTATATTAGCTTTATAATTAATTCTAAATTGAGAAGCTTTAAACCAGTGCAAATTATATAAATTAGGCAAAGTTAATCCCTGTTCTTAAGCCCCCTTAAAGTCAATTGCATTCCTTAGTATTTGAAGGGTTAAATTGAAGTTGTCATCAGTGACATCTTAAGGTGTATGTAAAATGAAAACCTTGATTTTAAATGTAGGTTAATTTTCATTGCTGTCATTAAATAAAATACACTTCTTAAAAAGTTCTGTTTTCTTTCATATAAATGTCTTATCTTTTTTCCTAAAATGTGGGAAATAAAACCAGCTAGCATTCAATACTCAGTAGAAATCATTGGCCTGAAAGTTCAGCACTGCTTTCTACAACATAAAATCCAATACCTCCAATAGCAGATGACATTACATTTGACCTAACCTGTGGGCAGGGTTCTTTACTCAGAAATGACATCCCTTTGCACAAAATCAGTGTTTTGAAGGATCACAATCTTAATGACCTGTGAGAAATACAACAGAGAAGATTACATTCCAAAGGATGCTCATGTCCAACAGGGCAGACACACCCACTGAGCCATGCAGGACTCATGTAGAAACACCCAAGGCTTTTTTCCCAGGGACAAAGACACTACAGTACTTCATCTAGGAACAGCCTCATCTGAACGTGGCTCAGTCTGTAAAAGCAGAGAAATGGACCCAATTTCACAAGGAAAAGGATCCATTCCCACAAGACTTTCTTCAGTTGAGATTTTCCCATTTTTCCTGTATCAACCCACTCAACCTGCAGAACAAATGCACGTATCAATTAAAAAAAAAAAGAAAAGAAAACCATACCAGCGTGCTGAAGGCATCTGGGAGAGCAGTAAATTACCAGCAGATTGGAAAGATTGATTTGTGAAGAAGTTCCAAGGAAGTGGAGACATGGCAATCAGCATGTACATGGTGTAAAGGCCGAGTTTCCCAGCAATCCCTGAATGCCCTCAATTCCCACTGGAAGGCTGGAATCAGTGGGAGCCCAGGACATTCAACAATTCATAAAAATGAAAGCAGGGCAACGAGTGGTTTCATTGTTTGCTCTTGGCAGTGCCCAGCGAGAGCGCGACGCCGGAGGAATGCGTGATGGATGTTGTGACAGCTCTGCAATTTGGAAAGCTTCAGCAAAAGGGGGGAAAAAAGGGATAGGGCACTGAAAAGGGGTGTAGCAGTGAGTGAAGGGATCAAAGCTGATGGTGGCTGGCATTCTTTATTGGTACAGCACTCTGTGCATTTGGGGTAGAGACTATTGGAGAGCAGCTCAGCCTAGCTGGTATCCTCAGGTATCCTACCCCCATTTCCTAAAAATCCCCCCAGAAACGCCTCTCCTGTGCTCCAGAGGGCACTTCAGAGGGCTGGGTATCCGTGCCTGGAATTGAGCTGAGGTGTAAGCAGGGTGCACACAAACAGTGTGACCACCAGGGCCTTGATTCCAGAGGAAAACCAGCTAAACCATTTCTTTCAAGAACATGAAGGTAATGTGGGATACCACTCTTTAGGTGTAAAAGCTGACATTTAAAGACATTAACATCATTATAGAAATTGCTGCATAACAAGATATGGTCAGGGTGAGGCAAGAACTCAGCAGCTCATTACAGTCTTTTATTGCTCTGAAATATTATCACAGAGTCACAGGCTGTTCCTGCCCTCTGCTGCTGTTAGGGAAGCTCTAAAAACTCGTAAGGGGTTTGAGTCTTGACCCCTGCAGCTGGTTCTGCACTAGAAGGAAGGAAGAGGATTCCTGTGGCTTCACGGAGAACCATTAACTTCCACATCTGCAAATCCACCAGAGAAAGAAAGGGTACAGGGAAGCTTTGTGGGGCAGTTCTGGCATGTACCCCTCTGCAGGGAGAATTAAAGGGGTGATAAATGGGGTGGGAGGCAGCACAAGGGGTCAGGGCTGCCTGGTGGGCACAGGGGCAGGAGAGGAACTGGTCTGTAATTTTTTTTTTTTTTTGTGAGATTATACACAGAGGAATGATCTTAACAAAACAGTGTCTTAATTTTAAGTGAGAAAACACCTTCCAGATTTAAAACAAGCTCCAAAGAATGTCCCATGTTAAAGCACTAAAAACAAAATTGGCAATGTACTAGAAAATAGATTTTAACCAATTCCTTTTTCTCCCCCACTAGATTCATGTTTGATGTTTTTTTTTCTGTATGACCTAGAAATCCATAGCTGTAAAGAGAGCCCCAGGTGTCAGGTACACCACGAACCCCTGAACCAGCCCAGACAGAACCACACCAGGGCTGTTCTTTGCTTCAGCTCTCCTGGCTTAGTTTTGGGCAGCCCTGTGATGTTCCACTCCACCATCCTTATGGGTCCCTTTCAACTCCAAATATTCCCTGATTCTGTGCCTCTTCTCAGTTACATTCCTCTGAACCTGAGCCACACCCAGCAGACCCTCCTTGCTTATCTTTATGGCTTTCTTACACAAAACAGAGTCAGAAAAGTAGGTGATAAATCACTGAATGATTACTCTTCAAGAGGAGCTGTGGCTAGCTAGTATTGTTTTGACATCACTTTTCTTGTTTATCTCACTTTTTCTAACAAATGGCACTTTTTATTTGAGCACAGGCTTTTCATTTCTTGGACACCTGGAATATGTAAAAATAATTCCACAAGTTATCTCTTTTTCTCGGGGGAAAAATAAAAAAATTCCACAAGTTATCTCTTTTTCTGGGAGGGAAGAACAGAATAGAATAGAATAGAATAGAATAGAATAGAATAGAATAGAATAGAATAGAATAGAATAGAATAGAATAGAATAGAATAGAAATTAAATGAATAAAATCTTTCTGTAAATGTGAGGGGCTGCCCTACCTTTAACTTCCTCCCAACATTTAACATCAGGCTTAAAATTGTATCATATCAACACAGAGAAACTGAAATACCACGAGCAGCCCTTCCATCTACTTTGCTTTACACATTCAACCACGATTCAAGCAGAGTCCATTAAGGCATCTAAATGTGACTTACCACATGTGTTAATTGGGTGGGGAGACAAAAAAAAGAAAACACAGCCCTCGAATGTGGACATTTATGTATTCTCATTATTCAGACCCTCCTGATGCCACAATCTCCCACTTCTATAGTTTATAAATGTTTGATTTAAAATATAGCCATTTTATCATTTGTACCACATTTACCTCATCTTACCACTGTTCTGACTGGATGAGAAGCTAATGTAGCCTCCACTGTCTGGTCAATTATTGCATGGACACCAGGGACCAATTAATGCCATCCATAAAAGCCTGAATCATTCTGTCAATTAACTTGAACTAACTATGTCATCAGATATATTACTGGTGAGCAAGTCTATTTGGTTGCAATATGTCTTGAAGGAGAGCAGTATCAAATGAATCACAATTGACTTGGACAACTGCTAGCATAATTTCAGAAGATGAAAAGACAAATGTGGTAGTTATTAGTGGTCCCCTGAGGAATTACGGCCAAGCAATTGTAATGTGCTAAGACTGTACTAGCAGGTGCCCACAGCACAAACCAGGCAGAGGGTTAAATCAATATTTTCAATTTCTTGGGATCAATTCGGTGTTTGAACAAGATGGAAACTTGTTAGCAATTGGCAGAATGTGTAAATGAAAAGCCAAACTTCTTATTATTTGTTAAAAAGGAATCAGTGCTCTGCATCATGCCCTTGGCACAAGGTAATGCTTTCATGATCCTGTTGCTTGGGCATTCACTAAAAATCTAGCAGTTCTTAAATTTTAATGGAGTGCAAAAGGTTACTTTAATACATGCTGAACATTCAGGATCTTTAAAAATGATTGAAGTGTCAATGGAAAAGTTTTTGAGCTGTGACAACAGCACAGTTATTAACGATTAGTGCAAGAAGCAGAAGGAACCTTGATTGCTTTAGGAAAGTCTCACCAGGAATGCAGCTTGACAACCTTGCTACAACTTCACATTTATTCTGTTTCTTGCAGGAGAACATTTGGATCATCAGGTGATCCTTTGCCAATTAAACAAAAAAGAAAAAGCCACCTTACACAAATGGATTTCATTCATCACTGCTGGCTTTGAGGATGCCTGTAGCAGGACCTAAAGCATTGGCATCACATTCTTTACTTTTAACACAAAGGTGCATAAAATGAACTGTTACATCTTAGTACTGGTTTACAAAAAGGAGCCTCCAGCCACCCTGACAATCAGGGTTTGAAAAATTCTCCTTATTTTGAGAGAGGGAGGCATACCCTTAAAAAAACACCTCAGGGCAGAGTAAAATCTCTGGGATCTGGAAGAAGAAAACTGGCAAGTAATGCATTGTACCTGGGGAAAAAACATGATCTCAGGGAAAGTCATTTCCATGGTGCTCACCCAACACTTTGACTCCGTTATTTCAAACAGAGCAAAAACATGAACCATTTCTCATGCTACAAAACTACAGCAATATTTATTAGGAAAACAAAAAGAAGGCCCTGATGGTTAATTAGAAAGAGGAAACTCAACAAAACAGTTCTGGAAAATGCCTGAAGAAGGCACCTATGCTTCAAACAAGAGTACATTTCTCTCTGTGTTGGGCTGGTACAGGAATTCTTTGAATTGTCTGCAGTGCTTGGACTTCAGCTCCTGGGCACAGACAAGTGAAGAGGTAGGTGAAGCTCCTCTCCCACAATTGCTTGGCATAGAGACATTCTTTTTAATAGACTTTGTTCTTTAATTGTGGAGATAACAATATTTATAACACTGGAAAAACAGTTCATCTGTCTGAAGCATTTTCATCCAGAGGACCTCAAAGCACCCTGAACACAGAGCAGGGAAATGATCCCTTGCCCAGCACATGGAATTCACTGCCTGTGAGTCCCACATGTGAATTTCAGCCTGTGAATTCACTGTGACAGAAAGTTATTACCAGCAACTCTCTAGCTGCTGTTTGTAAACAGCAGTGGCAGCCTTCACTGATACAAGCCAAAATAAAGAGCACTTGAACTTCAAGAAACTGCAAACCCTCTTAAATCTTTATATTAGGTGCTGCAGATGAATTAGGAGGTATTTCTCATTTCTCAGCCTTTTCACAGGAAAAGAATGGTGCCAAGTCAAATGAAATAATGAAAAAAAAATGGATTTCCCCATTTCAGGGCTGGCCCAGATAATCTATTGTCAGTGCCTAACTCACTGCAGCTTTGTCTGATTTGTGCAATACATTTGTCAAGGAGACCTTTCTCTTGAAATGCATTTAGCACAACATGGGGGATATGCTCCACTCCACAGGACAGCAGGCCCAGAGCAGGCAGACACAGCATCAGTGTCAGGCCATCAGACAGAGGGGACACACAACATCACACTGCTTCCTACTGGATTGGCCCATGCTAATTACAAAAAAATTAAAATAGAGAAAGAACTTATTAGAGTAATGATACTCTAATGACTATTTTTATCTTTGTAAGTGTTTTTTGTTTTTGTTTTTTTTTTAGAAAAACCCAGGGAAGATAAATCCTTTCATCCAAGACACGCTGCCAGTAGATTTTCCCTTGCCCAGCCCCTCTACCCATGCACTGTGTGTCAGCAACAACACATTTTTGGGGTTTTGGCTCCCTGTACACACCCTGGGGTGGAACCATTCCCAGGCTTTTTGGAGGGCACAGAGAACACAAACCTCCCTGTGCAGAGAGGGGAGCAGGAGAACCTGTGTGCCTTTAAAAAGCACAGAGAACCAGCACAAGCATGTGAAACCAAGGTTCAGCAAACAGGAGACAATGAAATACGGAGTAACTTGAAACCAGCCCCAAAAAGCCTCCAGTTTGTCTGGCTCTCAGACACAGCCCTGCAGCTCTGCTGGAAAGCTGGGCCCATCTGAGACACAAGGAGCTGAGTGATTCCATCCTCACGTGTGGGCATGGACACACTGAGGGGCAGGCAGGACAGACGGACACACGGCTCGGGACAGAGGGACACACGGGACAGAGGACAGAAGGACACACAGCTCAGGACAGAAGGACACACAGGACTGAGGGACAGAGGATAGAAGGACACCAGCCCAGCTGACTGTCTCCCAGCCTCTGTGTCTGGCAGTAGGTACAGAGTGAAGTGCAGGGAGGACAGACAGACACAGCTCAAGACAAAGGGACACAGGACAGAAGGACACAGGACACAGGGACACACAGGACAGAAGGACACAGGACACAGGGACACACAGGACAGAAGGACACACAGCTCAGAACAGAAGGACACACAGCTCAGAACAGCAGGACAGAGGACAGGAGGCCAGCCCAGCTGACTCTCCCAGCCCTGTGTCTGGACCGTGCCGGGTGCGGAACAAGCCGCGATTGTTCCTGCCAGACGCCACGGGAGCCACGCTGCAGAGCTGCAGAGCTGCAGAGCTGCAGAGCAGAGCTGCAGTGCTGCATGTCCCAGTGCAGCACACACTGGCAGCACAGCACCCTGCCTGAAAGGGCTGGGAGCATTTCCCTCTGCCATCCCTGCAGCTGCTGAGACGTTGCAGAAGCGGGGCTGGTTCATCCTCTGCCACCAGCTCGCACACCTGCCCGAGCATCTCTTCTCCTGAACACTGAAACAGATTTTCCTCTTCACAAAGTGGCTTTTAAAATTATTATTATTATTATTTCCCCCAGCTAGGAATTATCTTCATTAACTTTCTCTGTAACAGCCCCTGAGTTGTGGCTTCCACAAGTCAGTCTCTGCAGGCTGAAAGTGACAGGCCACTCAGTGTGCCCGTTTGATTTCTGGTACAGCGTGATTTGTCTCAGAGAGTTTCTGGTTCTGACCCAGTAAATCTCACCAGCCACGGGTCTCTGGGACAGCTCTGGCAGTCCTGTGCCAGGGGAACACAAGGAGAGCACCTCTGCAGTGCTCAGCCCCAGGTGACAATGCAGGGGCTTTCCCGTTTCATCTCTCCTGAACCGTGTGCTTGAAAGCAAAATGGCACCACATGCACTTGAGGCAGAGCAAGAAATGTGCTGTCCTTGTATACTCGTGGCAATCCTTCTGCTAAGCAAAGACATCCATTCCACTCATGATAAAAGGGAGAAATTTTGTGTCAGAGCCCATTCTGCAAACACAGAATTCAAACACTGCCCGTGGATCTCAAACACAACAGAACTCACTGTTAATTAATAATAAACTATATCAAGCTATATACTAAATAAGCCCAAAACCACATCTTTGAAGTGTTATTTTTTTCTCCAGAAATAATAATTTTAAAAAATACTAGTGTGTTTTTACTTTGTATACCAAAAACTGTATTTAAAATTCTGAAAATCTAAGGAAAAAGCATACAGCAGAAAAATAATCCTTGTCATTGAGGTTCTCATACAGGATTTTCTAGTTTAAATATGGAGCAATTTCACCAAACACTGTAACAAAGTCATATTGATGTAAAACTGCAGTCTGTCTGTAATTATCTATCAGTATTTATCAGATCTCACAGTATTACCAGATTTCACAGATTTTGGACACATAATTTTTAATCCCTGTGAATACAAATTAGTAGGGAACCAGTAGTTCTCTAGCAGATAAACAGGAGCTGTGGTTTTGCTCGAGCTGGAATTGAGTTTTCAGGTCTTGGCTGGTAAAACTGAGCAGATCCTAAAGAAAATAACAAACTAGTAGCCCATGAATGTCACACCCAATAAGAAGCAATATCTGGCCAGGAGTCCCCATGGACTTCATGCCAGATTTTGTCTCTGGCTCTCAGTTATCCCCACCCCAGAAATGAGTGACTTCTCCTCGAGTCACAATCCCATTCACTGAAGTTCAGTTAAAAATCAGAAAAATTCTGGAATAAAGGCAGGGTTTGAGGACCACATCACAAGCAGAAATATTTACATGTTGTTTTGGAATCTAAAGGACTTACTGACAGTTTGATCACAGAATAGGGAATCTGTGTTTTTCCTTCCCTTGCCTCTTTGCTCAGGCCCCAAGCCCTATAGTAAAAAAATGCTCCCCTCGTAACAACAACCAGCAAACACATCTGCAAAGAAAACAAAGGCAAGATTCTCAAGATTGCTGCTACACAAAATCTTTTATTTCCCATATTTACTATTACTATTACTATTACTATTACTATTACTATTACTATTATATTAATATTAATATTAATATTGTTTTCGTTGTGCTACCAATATACTTCTTCCATGTAAAGAAATACACTCAAGTAAAAAGATTTAAATATTTTGTTTTGAACATTACTTGTTTGAAAAGCAGAATCCCACCCCTGTACACTTGCCTTCAACTAGAATTTCCCTCCCATAGTGCTGTAAAGCAGAAACTGGCATTTTACCATGATCTCCTAATTTTGCTTGGATGTGGTGCTGCTGTTAGCTAAAATGAAGCACCTGAGTAGTCCTGATCACCTCTCAGAAAAGACACCAGAACCAGGAAAATCATTGCAGCTACATAACAACAAAAAAACCTAAACACAACCATCTTGTGATCAGTTTTATCTCTAACATTTAATTAGAATAATTAGCCATAAAAATGTATCTGATTATTTACAATTAAAATCTAGCATGCAAGGTCAAAGTGGAACCTACTGCATCCAAAATGCTGTAGCTTTGAAATCAGTTGGGAAGTTATTCATGCTCCCACAGAACTGATCCTGAACCCTGCATACTTTAGTCCATGCACTCAGTCTACAAATGCTGGTTAATTCTTATTTTATTCACAAGGCAGTGCCAGATTTAAACAAATGAGCTGCAAATGATTTGGATGAGGATGTTGAATTGCTGCATGGTGTTTATGATGTACTGCAAGACAGTTGTGTATAGCCTGAGTGATTTAGGCTTAGCATAGTAAGTATTATATTCTTGTTTTAGATAGGAGTACATCGATGAGACCTATTCTAATTTTATCTAAGGCAATGAAATCATCTGCCTGGGTTATTCATGGAAATGTAAGTCCCAACCACCTTTGGACTCATGCAGATTTTATGGTTATGCAGAAGAGGTGACTTCCATAATCCATAATTATAGGTGCAATACCATTCGCTGAACAACACGGCTTTTCAAATTTAATTACAAACCCCAAACGTACTTAGCTAATCGAATCAATTGCAAGTCACAGCAAAGCACATTCTAATTTTCAAGACAGATGAAATTTTGCCACCTCTCAGCTGCTGTGAGAGCCAATGTCAGGTGAAAAGTAAGAGAAAACAGACAAGCATGTTTTCCAAGAACCATTACAGCAAATTTTATGACTGTGTTTGCAGACATGTTCCCTGCAGATCTTTGATTTGCTAAGGCTGCTTTTATCTTGCTGAGCCTCTGCTGAGCAGCAACCACCATTTCCAGGAGGCAACAATGCCTTTTTTGACAGGTCCCATTATCTTTTTCTTGCCCCACAAATGCAACAGGCCAGTCCTCAAAAGCCTCTTTATGAATTTATGGGCATGAAACAGAACTTTTACATAAAGAAGCACAATTCAATCCCAAAACAGCCCCTGGAAGGGCCTGTCCCAGCCACGATTTCTGCCCTTTCTCTGACAGACCTGCAGCAGAGGCTGCAGCCAAATCAAGTTTGCAGCACCCTGACTTTGCCCCTGCTCTCCTGCTGGTGCTGAGCTGAGGCTGTGCTGCCAGCCCAGCTCTGGGGTATCTCTGCTGGGCTCACATCTTGTGGCCCTGGATCATCAAACCCTTCTGGCTTCCCTTTATTTTTCCTTATTTTTACAAACCCACTCTCTTTTCTGCAGGGGTCAGTTCTTCCAGGTGAGCACCATCTCCTCCCTGTGACGTGCAGTGATGAGTATAAGAAAAAACAGAGCTTAGAGTACTGCAAAGCAGTCACACTGTCAGTGCTTCAGCTACCTAAGGAGCCACCAAAACCTTAGGGGTAGAGGCAATTCTGCTTTGGTTGCACATACTGTCATTCATGTGAATGGTCTTGAGAGAATTCTGAGCAAAAAAGGCAAGACTAAGCCCAAAACAACTGGTTTGGAAAGGCTCAGATCAATCCTGCAGCCAGTCTACTGTAAATAGAAGGCTATAATAAATTAGTATATACAATAATCACCAGTTTGTTCTAGGGCTGTGTTTCCTTTTGCTGCAAACACAATCACAAAAGCTGTGATGACACAGCAGCTGCAAACTGAGCTGCTCAAATCAGCCACAGCACATTCTCACATTGACCCTTAGAAGGAATTAAGTATCATATTATAATTGCATAGCTGTAATATTATTTATTATTTGCAACATTTGCAGTTACTTTGAAGTGTCAGTTCCATGGTACTGGCTGTTTAAAAGCACAGTTTCTCAAAGGGCTGGCTTAGCACAGAAAATCAGACTGCAGGTAGGTGTAATGGGCTGGTGAAAGGCACAGCAGAGAGGTAAGAGCAACCCAGCAGCTGTGCCACATAAAGTAACCAGTATTTCCCTCTTTTCAAATAAATTTTGGCACACACAGGGGCAGGCAAATCAAAGCAATTCAAACACTGCCAGAGCCCTATTGACATCTATACAGTGTGCTGCTTCTCTGGGAAAAAACTGAATTTCCTCTAAAATGCTCCACAGCCTCTGAGGATGGGAAAAGCGCCCTGCCACCACCCTCCCTCCTCTCTAACAAACAGAGGGTGTGTGGGCTGGAGAAAGGAGCTGAGAAAGGATCCTGTGGGTGATGAGGAACAGAACAGCCAGGACACCCTGCTGTACAAGAGCACTGAAGAGCAAAACACAGATGAGGAGCCAGGGGTGAGCAAAGCCCAGCAAGGGCAGCACCTCATCCCTCAACAAAGGAGGCAAAATGCAGGGACAGATCAAGAAAGTTCTCCTGAATTCAAGTAAGTTGCAGCTCAACTGTGTCCTGAGTCAGAAGCCTCTGGATGTAACAGGGAATTTTTGCTTTCTGACCCTAGGTAATCATGCAGCTTCCACTGTATCCCTTTGAAAGGGATTCACAGCTGCAGTGTCCCCAGAGCTGGTGCCTCTAAACCTTGCACTGGCTGCAGGAGAAGCAGTGAGCAGCTCTCCCCATTCACCTTCCCTGTGCAGCTCAGCCCTTCACACTTCAGCTCCATCTCCTGAGTCACCACTCCTGGACCACAGAGGTGCAGTCCACTGAGTCACTGCTTGTGCTGGAGCTGTTCTCAGGAACATCCTTTGATCCTCCTTGTTATGCTCTTTGAATCTGATCCAGGTCTGCTGCTCTCCTTTTTGAGTGAAGGAACAGAAATGCAGAGTATGCAGGGCTGCCCTGACTTCCACACACAGCCAGCCCTGAGTCCTGCAGCACCAAGGAAAAACCAGGCTTCTCCAAAAAAACTCTGCAGTGCTGCCACAAGGATTCTCATTTCTATCACCTAATTAAATTTAAGGCTAAAAATCAAATAATGCCTTGCTACTTTGATTTCTTCGCTTGTTTGTTTGTTTGCTTGCAAGCATGGGAACGTTAGTGTGGAGTGGAGTGTTTCAGGTTTTGAAATATGAACTCCTCTCACATCTTTTGAAGTTTTATGGACTGCCAGACATACACAGACCACATGGTGAGTAACACTGCTCCAACAAACAGCCCAGTGGGAGTGGAGGGGACACAGCAAGCCTGACTGCAAGGGCCCTCCTCAGAGTGAGTAACTGCTCAGGAATTCCCTGCACACATCCAAAGCCCAGGCACACAATCTGGTGCTCATTCCCCGTGCTACAGCTCACACCTGTGTGTGCCCAAGAGGGGCTCAGACCTTGCAGAGGATGGGAGGCAAACCCCAGAGCAGGGGGATTGGTGCCTGAACTGGCTCTGACCCCCCAGACACAGCGTGGAGGACATGGCCAAGCCCCTGAGAGACTTTTAGGGCAAATACCAACAAACATCAACTATTTTCTCACAGTAGCTGACCTATGTGCAATATTTTATGACTCATGGAAAACTTGGAGTAGCTGTAAGGAGCAGTCAGTAAATTTAAGCAAGACCAGGAGCAGGGCAGCAATTGTACTGAAACAAAAAGCTACAAACCTGAGTGATAAATGACATGACATGCCCATAATGGAAGGCTTGAGGCTGCTGCTGCAAAGGATCACCCATGAAGATGGAGCCACTGGACAAGTGACAAAGCCAATGTATTCCTATTTAACCATTTCACTGCTTCTAACTAGTCCTGCCTCACTTCTGTATCATAAACAGCAACAATTTCAGCTGGAATTTTTTTTTTGTGATTGAAAGAATGAAAAATTTCACATTTGCTTGAATTTATTACTAACTGACATCACAATTTCAGCAATTCATAAATTTCCATGCTGGTCAGCAAACTATGACCCACAGAGAAAATGTTATGCTGACCTCACTGCAACAGCAGTGCTAAAACTAAGAAGACACAGGGTTATCAGTATTTTAGCAAAGGCTTTTAGATGGATCCTACTAGTTGAAAAGCTAGTATGATACTCATAAGTAAATGCTGGGCTTATGGAAAATATTGAAAAAAAAATTAAATTGAATCTCTATACTGTGGACAAATACATATAGTAACAGCTCCTTGGGAGAAAGGCTGCAGAGAATAAATGAGAGACAGTGCTGTGGGTCCCCAGGAGCACCCAGCTACACCCCAGCAGTGCTGAGAGTGTCCAGGAGCACCCCTGTCCCCATCCCCATCCCCACTGCAGGGCTGAGCACCCCACTGCCCTTTCAGGAAGGTTTAATTACAGGCACGTGCCAGGGGAGAGCTCAGCACTGAGTTTTGCCCTCTCTTGCCTTGTTATATTTTGCAATACTTAATGTTCCATAATTGATTCGATGCAATCTGTCCCAGCTGTAGCTACAGGGCTCTGCAGGTCCACTTTGGGTGAAGAGGCAGTGAAATTAGAAATGCTCAGACCACCAGTGCAATTCAGAATACATCTGCCAAGAAGGAGCCAAAGAATTAATGCACTGGAGACTAACCTTTCAGGAACAGGGCAGGTTTACTCTGAGCATTAATTCTGAAAGTAATGAGCTTGTGGTTTCTGGTTCAGTCTTTAATAGTCTTCATCATAAAAGCACTACAGTTAATATCCCATAATCAGTGCTTTCTGATCAGGAGAGTCCAATAAGCAATTTTCCATCACATACTGGAACTCAGCTACTGCTGCAATCTGAACAAAACAAACAAAGCAATGCTCCATTCTACATCTAGCAACAGGAAACACAGACAAAGCAATTTAAATATTTTGGCTGCGGAGCCATTTGAGGGTCTAGCCACATCTTCCATTTAAATTAGCAGCCAAAAAACTCCAGTTCTGCTTGGGAGTCTTCTTCATTTAGAGTTTTCTTAGTGTTTGCAAACATTATCTTTTATTGTTGCTTAGCAGTGGTGACTCCCTCACTACCACTCTTGGTTCAGAAAAGTAAAAGTATTCCAATTTAACACAAATTAGTTTTTTATCTGTTTTCCTGGAAAAACCGTTGGAAAAAACCAGTTTGAATTAACATCAGTTCAGCAGGAAAGTTCAATTTTACATCACCTCCTTAAAATTAGTGTATATGGTTATTATTAATTTCTGAATCACACCATGTGCTCTTCCCTACAGTAATTGCTAACTGAAGTCAACAGCAGTACTGTCATCCATTTTAATGGGCTGGGATCACGCCACAAGACACAAAATAAAGACACTTCTTGCTTAGAAATGCTCAGGATCAAAACAAGAAAAACACAGGAGACACACTGGGAAACCCAAAGGGATGAATTACTAGGAATTTAATTTCTCATTTATTGCTAATATTATTGTTGACTCGCTTGTTAATGTAATGTAGCACTTACATTAAGGGATCTGTGTCAGAGTGACCCACTAATGATGATTTGTATCTGCTGCCAGGCTAGGCAGACATAGAAGAGACTATTTCGGTGGTGTTCAGGGGCTATTTCCCTGTCATTTAGGGGATTTAAGGCTCTTAAGCAGTTACAGGCTTGTTTATTTTTTAATAATTAGAGCTGGCTGAATTGTAAGTCAAAGAAGACAGGCAGGGTAAGGGGCCTCTGCTCTCTACAGTGCAATTGCTGCACAAAAGAGGAGGCAGGAGGTGCAGGGCTGCTTTTCCTCCCCTCCTCCCAATTCCTTGCACAATGCCCCAGGCAGCACAGCCACATCCCTCTGCAGGAACCTCATCAGCCAGGCACAGGGAGAAGCAGGATTTCCTGAGCCACAGCTCCCTCAGAGTGAGGGGCACTGGTGTTTATTGCTGTGACAGGAGCCACCAGAGCTCCCTGCTGCCTGCACGGCTGTGTCACTGCCAGTGACACTGCATCACTGCCAGGGATGCTCTAACAGGGAGCTGGAGCTGGGCTGCCCCAGGAGCTCCCTGCCTGCAGATTTCATACTTTTCCTGCCATGCTGGCACATCCTCTCAGCTTCCAGGTCAGCTCCTCCAGCCACTGGGAAACCCTGGCAGTGCGTCAAGGGCGGCTGGGGAAGGGACCATGGGGGGAGAGGGGGAAACCTCAACTTAGTGTAACTGAACTGGACCCAAAATGGGATCTAATGAAGCCACAAACACTGGGAAAAAGTGAATTCCAATGAAAGCCCTACAACAGATATATCTTGCCTGAAATACAAGCATCAGGTGGTGGCAAATGCCCTCTTTTGCCAGAACAACCTGCACTCCCTGTCCCAGCAAACCCCAAAAATGGTGTGCATGGACTGAGAGAGCCACGGGGATCCAGCTCCAGCCAGGCTGTTCAACATCTCTTCCACCACATTTATTCCTTGTTAGGGGTCACTGGTCCTGACTGCACAACAAAGAGCACAGGGGGAATACACGATTTAGAAACATCAGTTTGTAAGACGAGGCAGAAACAGCTGCTGGCATGGATGGATGCACAGGGAAGAAGAAGGCACTAATTCCAGCCTGGATTGGTTTTGTCTGCTTGCTTTTCCTAGGTGGAAACTGGTACCACTTCCTGATGGCTTCTGTAACCCTTCACTGCACCAAGCATTCGTGGACAGCAGCCTCCAGGCAGAGCAGGCTGATCAAAACAGGCACAACTAAAAATATCTGAGTGACAAACAAACAACTGCTGCTTTTAATCAATGCTGGTGTTTCTATCTGCGCAAGTGGGTGTAAAATTCTTCTGTTGTTAAGGCAAAGCAGCGAGGAACCAAGCCCCTGGCTCACTCACGTTATCCTGACTCCCATCCTTGGCCTCTGCTATGTCTGTGAGAGCCAGGACCAGCAGCACATCAATAACTCTCTACCCCTCACATTTGGGTGTTTGTTTGTTTGTTTCCCAGGCAGGATCACACAGAATCCCTCATGTATCTGGAGCAAACACTGGAAGGAGAACCAGCCATGAGATATAATGCAGGTCCTTGCAGGGCAGATGTAAACCCAAAGCCACATTGTTTCTTGCTGTTCTCTCCTTAGCTGGGGCTTTATCCTCTCCATCTCTGACTATTTAGACTGCAGGGCCAGGGACCACCTACTGTGTGCATGTTCCTACAGTCTCCGGAACAGCACTTCCATTTTTTGCTGGTTCTCCCTAGGCTAGACCACAATAAATATGATTACTTTAACAATAACACACATTAATAATCGTTAATGCATTGCTTGAGTTTTCCTTTGAAATGCAATCTGTGCTCTCCTCCCTCTCAGCAGTTTAATCGCTGGCTGAACTTTCTCAGTTAACTGAAAGTGCCATAGGTAAGATTTTTCCCCTCTATCAGCACTTTCAATCTTTGTGTAATTTAAAGCAAATACATCTTTCTTTGTGAATGCAAATGAGCCCCACTGTTGGGGGTTTTCTTTGTGGCTTTTGCTTTTGTTTTGGGGTTTGTTTGGATTTTTCTTTTCTACTTTTCTGAACTTTTAAGTTATTTTCTAAGAGCAACCTGGCCTGGCAGCAGTGAGGCAGACATGACATAATGCTGGCTGTTAATGGCTTCCTAACCCTGGCTGTCAGCTCTCCCAGGCAGTGAGTGCTCTCAGAGCCCCTCCTGCCTCCCAAACCCTCTGTGCTGGGCAGAAATCCCAACTCTGTGTAAGAATCAGAATAGTTTAGGCTGGAGAGGACTTTTAAAGCTCATCTAGTCCAACCCTCTGCAGTGAGAGATGTCTTAGATTGATCAGAGCCCTGTCCAACTAAATATTTGCAAGGATGGGGCATCCACAGCCTCTCTGCACAATCCAGAGTTTTACTACCTCATTTTAATAACTTTATAGCTAACCTGGATCAGCCCTTCTCCAGTTTAAAGCCATCAGCCCTCTCCCAACCAGCTCCTTTCAAAGCTCCTGGGCTCAGGAGTGGGGCTGTGCCTTGTTTCAGTGCTCCAGGCTGGCAGCTCTTGCCCAGGCACCCATCCTGGAGTTCCTGGGGCTGTGGGAGCCCACACCACACTCAGCTTTCCACCATGTGGCTGCAGGAGTGGTCCAGGGGTCCCCTTTTGGGGCAGCCAGAAAAAGCTGCCTTGTTCCCAGCCTGGCTGCCTTGCTGGGGACAACAGGAGAGTCACCCAAAGGTTGGAAATAGCCACACTCCCAGCTCTGCTGTCCGTGCCTCTCCGTGCCACCACCAGAAAATGGCCAGGAGGCAAAAATCCAACATTTGGGCTGGCTGGCTGGGCTTTGGAGAATGATCTCCCTGGCACAAAGAATGGCCCTGACCTCACTTCACATCCCTGTGATTATTCCTCAGGTGGGGTGGGAGGGGGAGCAGAGCCCTGCTGTGCCAAGCACAGAGATGATCCTTTCCCCAAAGGGCTTACAACCAAGCATAACACCGAAAAAAAATCCCATTATTGGCAGATTAAAGGCAATCTGTCAGGGCAGCCGCTCCTGTTAGGAGTTTCTTGAGCAGAAAAGTATTACAGGGCCCTTGTAATTGGCCAAGGATACCTAAACTGATCCAAAAATGGAAGAGTTAAAATGAAGGACTCACCTCCACGGTAATGTTACATTAAAGCTGTGAGTGTGGGATGAGTACACGGGAACATTTTAAACAGAACACACAGATGGGTAACCCCAGGGAAGGGGTCAATGCATGGATTTCTTTTGTGAGCTTCAGAAACACCTGCAGCATGTATGAGCTCAGAACTGGTGTTTTTAAACAACAGCTAGGGATTTTCCTCTCTCAATCCAGTTCACAGAGTTAGTTTTAATACTGATGCTAGAAAAACAATTAAGTCACTGACAGGCTGTGAGTTGGGTTTGCTTTTTGTTACTTCATATTAGTGCCACCTTACATATATTTGTGAAAAGAAGGTTTTCCTCAAATCAATTCTACTTTTGCTTGACCAACCATAATTCATTCGTAATTATTAAATATTGGCCAAACACACTGCTAAACTTCCTGGGTCACAGAGCTTTCCTAACTGCAAGAAGTTAGTACAGGAAAGGTCATAAATATTTGTTCTGCATGTACAAATCACATCCACACTTGGGTCTCACAACAGCCTGACTACCCTTGCTCCCTCTCCCAGCTGCCATTTGAGATGCAGGAGCCTTCTGATACTCAATACAATATTTGACAGCACTTAGATGATATCTAAGCACATGTCAAGAAACACAATCAGAGGGGGAAAAAAAAAAATAAAAACAGTTTTCTTCAGAAAAAAAAAAACACCAAAAAAAAACCCAAAGCAAACAAAACAAACAAAAAAAACCCCAAACAAACAAACAAAAAAACAACCCTAAACAAACAAAAAACCAAAACACAACTTCCATCCTCCTGTGATGTAAATGGGCATGCACTCATTCACAGCAGTGAAAATCAACTGATTTACATGATGTGAGCATCTGGCTCTTTTCCAAGGGTAAGGACTTGCTGCCCAAGGGCAAGAACCAGCCCCTGACATTATTCCACATGGGCAGATGATTTCCCCTGCATTATTTCTGTGGGCCTCCCATGTGTTCTCCCATCTTCAGGAAGGAATGGCTCTGACCTCAGCTTCAAATGGAATTATTTACATCAAAATGAGCTTGTCCATGGAATGTTCAGGCCCCCAGTTAGGCCCAGGGAACTACAGTTATACCATCAATGCCTGCCCTTGAGCTTTAAGACTTCTGAATTTTCACACATTTATTGTGACCAGACTTGCTCCTTATCCTATCACCAGGAGACACAGGGTGTTTAGGTTTAATGCTGCATTAAAAATCCCTGACATAAAAAAATCCCACCCCAAACACTCAAAACTATATTTCAATACTGCATTTAGCCATTCATTACACACTTGTAAAAGGTAACTAAAACCAAACATCACAGAATCAAGAAAACTCTTTTGGACAGAAAAGCAAAATAAATGCATTTTCAGCAGTCTAATAAAACCAAGACAATCATTACAAAGTACTTCCTGGACAAAAGGGTGAAATGAGCTCGTTAATATGAGAAGAAGAAGCCAGGAATTAACTGAAAGCATATGACAGAACACAAATGGAGCAAATTCTACTTCTGTAAAAATTAAGATCTGTAAAGTTTTGAAATGACAGTCATTGGTACTTATAGAAATCTATTTATAGCTTATGTGCTGCTTAAAGAAACTTCCAAAGCTGGATAAACTGTTCCAGATTTCATACAGTTAATGTATTCTACCAGAAAATGTCCAATTCTGATGTTTTTCATTGACACACACTGATATACATTATGCCAGTTGAAAAAATGGCAGCTTTGTCTGTACTTAATAACTACAAGGCGTGGGTATGAAACAGCTAAAGCATAAAACCCTAAGGACAAGGCTTCATTGTAAGCATTAAATAATTATTACAATGCAGAATTAGTCAGAGTAATATCTCTGTTTTACTTCAAGCCATGTGAGGGCTGATCCACAGCTGAATTTACTGTCAACTCCAGTTACAATGGCATTTCACACTGTACTTTTTGCTTATCATTAAAGGGACAAAATAAATTCTAATTTTTAACAATCCCTTTTCGTTTATTAAATCCAGTTTCTGATTATTAGTATTTTTAGACTTCAGACTCACCATGGTTTTATTTGTGTTTTCAAATTTGTTTCTTCTTATGTGAAAAGCTCTTTACCATACGAAATTGGTTGCACAGGGGAGAAACTGTGGGATTTCTGTCTGACTTCCCCCAAAAGCGACAAATAAATACTATTAGGAGTTTTAAAATTAATAATTTTGAGAGGAAAATAATGTTCTTTTAACCAGCCATTGTAATTCTAACACAATAGGGTCTTGCAGCTGGCACTATATTTTCAAATAATGCCTACATTTAAATTCAGTCAGCCTCTATATTTGCCAAAAGAAACCTGCTATATAAATTCTCCTTGGTAGAGGAGCTGTGGAAATTATTTATAAAAACACTGCATTAAGCTGAATGTTAGCATTGAGAAACAAGTTGCATACCTATCTGATTATTATTTATATTAAGTAGCACCCCTATTTCAAATCCAAGAGCAAAATCTCGCTGTGCTAGATTTAAAAAAACAAAAAGAAAAAAAAAAAAAAGAATAAATGAATGAATAAATACACCAATTGTCAGGACCTCCTACTCCTGCCACGGCTGTAGAATAGAAAAGCCCACAGTGAAAACAAGGCAGAAAAATCCTGTCAGGATCTGCCATGTGTGGCCCAGCACCCCAAGCCTGGAGTGGAGAGTGTTGCCCTCCTGCAGCCTTTTCCTGGAGGAGAGGAAACTCTCCTTTTTCTTGCAGTGTGCAGATCCAAACAGCTGAAGTATGTGTCATTCTAATGGGTTCTGTCATAGCTGGGCAAAACACAGCAATGTTGGAAAGCATTCATCAAAGATATGACAGGGCTTCCCAATTATGCTGCCTTTCAACCCACTGCTTAATAAAAATGTGTGAAGTGACAGAACACTTTGCCTCATCAACATCCCTGGCAGCCACAGGCTTTCTTTGGGGAGCAGCTACTCAAAAGTAACTTGAGTGAACTCCAGAGTCATAACTGCAGAAAGTGGAAGGACTCAAAGAAAACCCCACCTGTGCCATGAAATAATTCTGCAAACCAATTTCTCTTTAGAGCAGATGTTTCAGCTTTAATGAAGTTGAATTTTGCTGGCTTTCCTTTCCCAAGGTGGGCACATTGGCTTTGTGCAGGTCCCTCTGCAGCTCCCATGCCAGAAAGGGGAGCCTGGCCTGAGCAGAAAATTCTGGAGCAAGACAATTCAGCTGGATTCACCATCCAGGCAAACTCTGTGGAGCTTCCAGCTCTACTCAGTGTTTCTTACATGAGACCTTAGCCCAATTAAGAGTAAAGAACACATTACTGGAAGTTTTCAAAATCTTTATCACCCTTCACACCCTCTGCTGTCCTGAGTTTTTGCACTGATGTGAGCGGGGTCAGGAGTTGTGGAAATTCATGTTTCCCCCCAAAAGACACCAACAAGTTTCCACTAAGCTCAGCTACAGAAAGGAGCCCCCATCTCATGCCACCCTCCAAGCACCCACCAAACACAGCTCAGTTTTCTCACAGACACGAGAAACCTCCAAAATCTCAGATTTCAGTGAAACCAGCAGCTCCCCAGCAGTGGCTGGCTTTGATGGGCTGCAGGTCAGCACAGTATGCAAGAACACGTCCAGCATAAGTTGCTGGCAGGTTTTCTGGCTGGCTTTTGGGATGTGAAATGACCTCAGCTACAACCTTGTGTGCAGCAGCTGTTTTGTACAGCTCAGGTTACTGAGGTGGCACAGCAGCAGTCTCTGAGCATCTTTGTCAGGCAGGGCCTTCTTCTTGCCTGTTAATGGATTTGGAGATCTACATTTAAGCAATTTTGTAGATCTAGTTTGCCTCTGTGGTCTGAATCTAGCTGTTGCTGCAAATATTCACTGTGATTTAAAGTGTTAAGAAATATGGCACATGAAAAATCTGATTATTACCTTTGTTTTTACATATGAATTTACAAATACTCAAATGTTTCCTTACGTAGCAACTCTGTGTGCCATGGACATCTTCCCTCTGTTTAATATCAACCCAGAGTCAAGAACCCTAACACCAAATTTCCATTGCTTAAGCTCCAAGTGCTTTGCATTTCTCTCATGACAATTTTACGCCCTGTCTTTTACTTACAGCACAAAAATAAAGTCAAAATCCATGACATTTTCTCCTCCAGTCCCCTATTTCTTTACTTCTCTGTTTTTACACACAGACTTGCATTTGCCTCTAAGTGCAGGGAACTCAGACAAAAAAATGTGCCCCTCCCTGGGCTTTCATTTTTCCCCTGGGTACCAGCTCCTCTTGTCCCAAGCTCAGACCATTCACAGGGATCCACTTTTTGTCACACCACAGCACTTCAGCCTCCACCACAGCCTTGGTATCTGAAGTTTCTGACCCAGGAGGGCGATGCTGTAAAATAAACTCCCCAGTCACTTGCCCATTCCTGGCTGATTCCTCCCAGAGCTCCTAATAAACCCCAGGATATTCCAACAACACAGGCACACACCCCTCTTTATTAAGGCACAGTGGCTTGTTTTTAAGGCAGCAGGTCAGAGCCCTGCACGGAATTTTGAACTCCTGAATCAAACAGTTGCTTCTCTGGCAAGAAAAAAAAATGGCTTTGAGCCTCCCTTTTCAACAGGTTGTTGATCTCGTTGGGTTCTCCAGGGGTATTCCAGCTAAACCATGCCTGGCACAGCTGCCTGAAGGGACCTCCAGCACAGCAGCAGCTACCCAGACACAGGATCACTGTGTCAAAAATCAGACTCAAATGCTGGCTTGAATTGTGCAGTGGTCCCATGCATGCAGCACTCTCACACCCACAAACCCAGTTTGGGTGGAATGCCATTGCAAATAACACATCACCTCAGTTCAGCCTTCCGTGGCCACACAGCCTTGCCTGAGAGTGCTCTTACTCTAATATCCTGTACATGAAATAAAATAAACCACCCTCACAGTTTTCAGGACAACGTGAAATCCCAGCTCGTGGCTTGCCAAAACAGAACAGCAAGAATATATTAAAAAAAAAAAAAAATAAAATCCTTGTCAGCACTCTCCTGACTGCTGTGGCTACAGGCCAGATTTTTCATGATGCAATTCCCCAGAGGAGCTGCTTTTCTGGCCAGAGCCTCACCTTGTGTGTGCTGAAGAAACTCTGGGGAGCTGCACAGGTGAATCTGCCTTTTGGTGTGCAACCTGCTGTTACGTTTTTGACCAGAGAATGTTGTTCTGTATTTCAGCACCATTCTTCTTTAACAGCCCGTGAGGACAATTTTCTACAAGGAAAGCTCTTATTAGGCTTTATATCGATGACCTTAGGTGATCTTTTCTAGTTTAATCTGCACAACCTTTGAAATCAAGCTTTGCTGTGGTAGCCAGCCCATCAAGCCATTCGATTGTCCAGCACAACTTTCAATTCTCACAAGCAATTTGACAATTGCAAGTATTTTGCACTGCATATTATGAAGTCTAGTGCTGCAAAAATAGTAAGACCTGGAATTACACACAGCACTGAAAGTCTACTCATTTAACCATGAATTCTCAGGTCATTCAGATGTTTCAATAACAGGCCAAGCTGTCATATTACTCTTATCACAAAAATGTCATGTGCCTGTTCCCTAGCTCGCACACATGCCAGCTCTCCCATCAAACCTTCCCTAACCCCAAGGATGCACAAGCAAAATACATTATTTTAATGGATGGTTTCATAAACAGCAGAGCCCTAGAGCCACTAAATAGTGCTCTCAAGTCATTTACTATGGTTTGTAATTTATTAATAGGGATATATGAATCTTCCTTGAGGGCAAAATGCAAGAAGCCAATGGAGCCCGCTGGAGGCACGGAGCTGGATCCTGCTCCTGGTGGCTTCTGCCTCCAGCAGGTGGGAGGAGGGCTGCCCTACCTTTCTTTCCCTCTCAAGGCCCCTTGCTTGGCTGTCCTGGGTCAAAAGTCAGCACAGGCTGGTGAGTGGCCACCCATGGCCACCTCTGCCCGAGGTTTGGGACACTTGTCACAGCTGCTGGCAATGGATCTGGCCACAGCACACCTTGTGCACCTCCAGTGCTGAGAAAACAGCTTCAGGGTGGCCCAGAAGGTGGGAGGGCATGCAGGGGGTGCAGGGCTGGCTGGGGTCTCCACCAGCATTGCAGGGCAGCAGGGCTGGGTCACTGGATGGGGTGCCCAGGCACCCCCAGAGGGACCCAGGCTCCCAGCTGCAATGACAGCTGCAGGTGGCAGCATCAAAAGGAGCAGAACTATCCCTGACCATGAACCACACAGTTTATGGAACGAGAAGAATTTGTGAAATGCCACGTGGCCACCCGAAATCATGAAATAAATCCTAGCTCAATAGCAAACAATGAAGAAGGCAGGCACCCAGCCGGCCTGGCTGCACCCACGCAGGGCTGGCTGGCTGTGCCACACCACCAGACCCACTGCTCTGCCCCTCTCTGCTCCTGCAGCCCCTGCTGCATCCCCACGTGCCCCAGGGCGTGGGAGCAGGGTCAGGCTGGCTCAGCACCCGCTCCAAAACGTGACTTCACAACTGTTTGCACATCCCAAGTTTAGCAACCTGTAAGGATATCTCAGATCCCTCTCGCTGCTGTGTTTAAAGTTAGCTTTCCTTCTGGCTGCTTTCATTTCTGCAGCTTGGAGCCACTCAACTCTGAAGCCTCACAACGTTCTAAGGGATGGGGTTAACCTGCAGTAGCTCCTTAAATTACACAGATGGTTTAACACAAAGAAAAATAATCAGGTACAGAAAAGCCAGCCTGAAAGCAGATTGTGAACACTGTCTTGCTTCCAGCAAGTTCAGTTCACTTCCAATTCTGACCTGATTCTTTTATAGATTTAATGAATCTGTCAGGTTGATACTGTGAAATGGGACAAGTGAGCAGTCGGCTTTGTTGTTCAGGCTTTGTTTTCATCTTTCCAATTAAAAACAAAACAAAACAAAACAAAACAAAAAGGATCCAAGCAATTAATGGGAAACATTAACATGTAAGAATGCCACAGCTTTTAAACATATGGGAGATTTCATCTGAGCTAGAATTTCCACTGGGAAAGACTGAGGTGAGCTCACAACTTTCAATCAAAGTTCTGTGCATCAAAAAAACTTAGTTCAAAGTTGGTTAGGGCTGTCACATAATAGATGAATTTACACAACTCTAGAGACTGGCTTTACTAGGATGAATTATTGATGTCTCACTTTCATGAGTGAGTGACTTGCAGAAACCAGCACAGAGTACATCCCACTGCTGCAAGATATGGAGACTTAATGCAGCTCTGGAAAACAGAGCCAAATTCTTCCTCTGATTTGTACATCAACAAAAACAAGACTTAAAAGATACAATTGCTTTGGAAGTGAATCTGTCTTTAAAGCATTGAGAACAACTTCTGTACCTGAACCCCACTGATATTTCTGTGCTCTTATAGCTGCTTTTCCTGTTTTCAGAAGTTTTTCTCTTCCCTGCAAATTGACAGAAGCTGAACATCTATTTCAGTGGAGCTCTGCCAGTTTATACAAGCTGAGGATGTGGCCCATATTTTTATAAAGGGAGGTCCTTTCCACTGTTTTGCCATCTGCCAAGCTCTACTTTCAGCTAATTAAACAAGTCAAGTTCTAGCAGGCTTTTTCAGGCCATTAGAGTTTTCCATTTCTGGACCCCTAAGGGTACCTAGCAAGTCTGGCTGCAGGAGAAGGGAGATGCAAAGGTGCTGACAAGGCTAAGTGCATTTCTACAGGCTGGAAAATACCCTGACAGTGTGGACACTCTCTGTGGTCTCCATACAAAGAGAGTTTGTGGAGGATCTGTGAATGCAAGCAAACAGCCTTACACACTGGGAGGAAGCAGGGAATGGACTTCAAGCATCTGTTGTTTCAAGTGACCATGGGAGAGCCTGTGTGGCAGCCTGAAGGTGCAGGCAGCTTGCTCTGCACAAACACTGAGGCCATTTATCACACGGAATTTTCACTCCCCACTTCAGCAGCCCTTTTGTCGCCAGCCTCACCCACCCTTGGGTCTGGCACCTCCTCGAGTTCTCTGCCCACCTCCCCTTCCCTTCCCAAACCCCCTGCTCCCTCACAGTGCCCCACGGCTGTGGGGATGAGCTGCAAAAAAAATAAAAGCATTTCATTTCCTTCCAACTCTACAAACATCTTCCAAAGTCCCTGAGATACATAAATTTCTCCATGTAACCAAGGGTGTCCTGCCATTTGTACATTTTCTCTCCCTCTCTCTGTGATAAACCCACTCACACCACTGATCTTAAAACAGACTATTAACAGCTGGGACAGAGATTGTCTCATCCTGTGAGCACTAGACCTACTACAATGGAGCCTTTATCCTGCCTGCAGACTTCTAGCACTGCTGGAATTCAAATAACCATGGTGGATGTGGAATAGGGTGAGCAGGACATGAACATGAGCAGGGAATAACCCTCTATCAGCCAGGAGCTCCACAGAATAATGGACTGCACCAGCAGTACTGGCAGAGTTTGCACACTTCCTCCTTTTTATCCTGAGAGAGCCCAAAACCTTCTCATATGTGTGGAGAGACTGTTTCAAACATCACATACTGAATGAACCTTTTTTATCAAGATGCAGCATCCTGGGCTGAAAGGGAAAAATCACCTCTGCCATGAAACTGTCACTGGGAAAGGGAAGGGAGGCCATGCATGGTGCCATGGCTCAATGGCAAATTCTGCTTCTTTGCCTGCCTAGGATAAAATGAGACTCACCCCAGTCTAGATCAGCCTCTCATCCTCTCTGCTGCCAACTAAGAAAAAAAAAAAAAAAGACAACAAACAAACTACAACAAATCAAGCATTAATGAGCAAGAAAACAGTTCTCACATGGCCTCTCATGCAGTACCATGCTGTTGTCAGGCCAGACACAAATGTTGGATTGAGACACCAGTTAAATTTCAATGACACACTCACACCTCCCAGCAAGCCTCCACTGAGGTGTGTGAAAATGTGACCACACCTCTGTCTAAAGTTCAAACATGATTTAAATAGGTCATCCTACAGCAAAGTCATATTAGTACAAATCTGAGCCCATTGTAACTGCCTGAGTCATAGGAGTACACAGCAGGGATTTTAGCACCACTGTGATGGCTGACATGAATAAATCTAAATCTCCAGCCTATTATATGACCACAAATCTTCCTCTTCTCTTCCTAATTCATCATGTGGAACCAACACTGACAGATGTCCTTTGAAATTGTACTAATGTAAAGGAGAATGGATAGGAATACAGTGATGGGCACAGCTGACCAGGGCCCAGCAGCATCCTCTCAAAGAACAAGCTGGAGCAGCCTGGAAGAGCCCAGGTTTGGAGGGAGGCAAGGTTCCTGGTGGCCCTGGATGAAGGTCTGTGCCTCTCAGGGCCATGGGTTTGAGAGGATGTTACAGGCAAGGCAGCACCACACAGGGCAGCCTGTAAAACAGAAGCACAGCAGGTATTTTAAAATGCACTATACTCCTGGCAAGTCACGTGCCTTAAAACTGCACATAAATCACTGCAGACTTCAACTTCTGTTTCCAGAGAACTTTTTTTAATGTTTTTGGTTCCCCATGCAGGGCCCTGTTCAGCATCTCGCTGCCATGGTGTTTTTCTATCTTGACAATTCACTTCCGTGAGCAGGCATGTAGCCAACTCAAATGAGACTGAAGGCAGTGAAAAGCCCTTCAGGTAAACAGTGTGATAAGCTAAACTGCAAAAACGAGACAATGTTTTTGTACTATGAGGCAGTTGCTATGGAGACAGTTGCTAATTAACTGCATTCAGCCAAGAGAACAAAGGGTTTAAGGGCAGACAGGACTCTGTATCTTAGAGCCAGCAATGCCTGATGTCTTATGCAATCTGCACATCTATCATATCTGGAATACCTGAGCCTCTGCTTAGGCTGCAGAATACCTCAGTGGCAACGGGGGGCTTTATTCCTTTAGATTTCAACTAATTTTTAGGTAGTTCATGACTGACCAGTATTTTAAAAAACAAACAAAACCCATACTTAAAAGTAACAGGTATCAGGAATGAAGAGAGGGCTCAGGGATGCACAGATTGCCCTGGGAGCTGAGCCCTGGGCACAGGGAGGGCTCAGGGATGCACAGATTGCCCTGGGAGCTGAGCCCTGGGCACAGGGAGGGCTCAGGGATGCACAGATTGCCCTGGGAGCTGAGCCCTGGGCACAGGGAGGGCTCAGGGATGCACAGATTGCCCTGCAGGAGCTGAGCCCTGGGCACAGGGAGGGCTCAGGGATGCACAGATTGCCCTGGGAGCTGAGCCCTGGGCACAGGGAGGGCTCAGGGATGCACAGATTGCCCTGCAGGAGCTGAGCCCTGGGCACAGGGAGGGCTCAGGGATGCTGAGATTGCTCTGGGAGCTGAGCCCTGGGCACAGGGAGGGCTCAGGGATGCACAGATTGCCCTGGGAGCTGAGCCCTGGGCACAGGGAGGGCTCAGGGATGCACAGATTGCCCTGCAGGAGCTGAGCCCTGGGCACAGGGAGGGCTCAGGGATGCTGAGATTGCCCTGGGAGCTGAGCCCTGGGCACAGGGAGGGCTCAGGGATGCACAGATTGCCCTGCAGGAGCTGAGCCCTGGGCACAGGGAGGGCTCAGGGATGCACAGATTGCCCTGGGAGCTGAGCCCTGGGCACAGGGAGGGCTCAGGGATGCACAGATTGCTCTGGGAGCTGAGCCCTGGGCACAGGGAGGGCTCAGGGATGCACAGATTGCCCTGCAGGAGCTGAGCCCTGGGCACAGGGAGGGCTCAGGGATGCACAGATTGCCCTGGGAGCTGAGCCTGGGCACAGGGAGGGCTCAGGGATGCTGAGATTGCCCTGGGGGAGCCCTGGGCACAGGAGGGCTCAGGGATGCAGATTGGGAGGAGCCCTGGGCAGGGATGCACAGATTGCTCTGGGAGCTGAGCCCTGGGCACAGGGAGGGCTCAGGGATGCTGAGATCCACCATGAGGATGGATATGGAGCAGGTGGATGCCTGCAGGAGGCTGTGACTCCAGGAGAAGCCCAGGCTGGGGCAGGTTTGTTTGTGAGCCCCATGGTGGAGCAGCCTGTTCCTGAAGGACTGAACCCTGTGGAAGGAAGAAGTTCAGGAAAATCTGCACCCCATGGGAAGGAATGACTTTGGAGAAGTTCATGGAGAATGGTGTCCCATGGGAGGGACCCCCACTGGAGCAGGGGAAGAGCAGGAGGAGCCCTCCCCCTGAAGAGGAAGGAGCAGAAGCAAAGGTGTGTGATGAACTCATCATAGCCCTCGTGCCTCATCCCCTTGCACCACTGAGGAAGCAGAGAAACTGGGGGCAAAGTTAGAATAATGAATGCTCCAGTTCATTCCTAAATAAAGCTCCTAAAAATGTAACTTGGACCTAAATACTGTATTTAAATTAAAATTGGCTATTCTGAACAGATACTGAATTACATCATCTTCCAGGGATCATATTTTAGTTTTGTACTAGAACTCCCTTCCATGTCTACAATGCACTGCAGGCCTGCAGCACTCCAGAAAAGGCATAAACTTGTCAGAAGTGATGTAAATCCCAGAGCAGCACGTTTCCAGCTCACAGAGTGTGCTCCTGGGGAAACTGCCCATGCTCACAGCATCCCCTGCAGCCCCCAGGAAGGGCCAGGGCTGCACACACTGTGCTCAGGCACATCCTCACTCACCTCTGAAAACCTCCAAAGCTGAGCCCTTTTCCCAAGCAGAAGCTGAGAAAAACAATGAAGAGCCCATTGGAAAGACCCTTCCTTTAGAGGTGACAAGCCAGTGGATAAAATAGATCTGCACTAAAACAAGATTTCTTTAGGTCTGAATAAATAAGGTAGTGTTTTTCCTTTTGAAGTCATTACACACATGATTTAAATAAAAACAAAACTGGGATTTTTTTTTAAACATGATTTAGATGCTGTCAGGATGTGAAGAGTCACAATCAGTTTTGAAGTTAAGTCCTTACTAAGGGGAATGGGATGAGTCCACACCTCATATGAGAGTATCACTTCAGCAAAGCCTGCTGCACACTGAACACACAGTATATTAATTTACTACCTGAAGGCCTAAGGTTTGGGGGTTTTTTGACATTTTGAATTATGAGGCATCTGCAAACAGATCCTAAATCTGAATTGCACATGGATTTTCCACACCAGCCAATTCCAATTGCCCCTAGACATCCCCTCCAGCATTAATCACTCACCCACACTACTGTAGTTCATATTTCTTTTACAGAAGCAGAGGTCTGCAAAATTCTTAAACTCTTGCCTAGAAAACAGGAATTATTACTTCTGTGGCAAACTAAGTTTTAAACATAAGGGACCCAATTCTGCCTTCAGTTATACTGCCATAAATCTCTAACAATTCCATTAGATTTATAACAGTGTAACTGAGGAGGAAATTGAGCCCAAGATATTTTCTAAATCAGTAATTAAATAGCAGAATTTTAGTTTGGCACAGACTAAAGACCTCTTAGATTACTTCTTTGGATAAAGCTACATACTTTTTTATTCCTTGAATAATGCTGTTATGAACAAATTAAATTATCCTATTTTCAGCAGCCTCTCTCTCATCCTGTAGAAGGACCACATCATTCATGGAGCATCCATATGGGGCTAAATACTGCCTCAGTTTCCCATCCACTTCTCCATACAAATGTCAGACTCCTTTTGGCTCTCCATTGTTTACACACAGCACTTTGAGGACCTTTTCTTGCTTGGTTTCAAGGATCTACTATATTAAGCAAGTGTCTAATAACAATCAAATGGCATTCAGTCAACTGCTTTATTAGAGGAGCAAGGCATCCTGTGGTGACGTTATGCAGAGCTTGTTCTCTCCAGAAGATGCAGCCTGCACAGGATGTGCTGCAGGAACATGGATTTGACCCACTTAGTTGCCCTGAACTCCCTAAGGGTCACTGGATAAGCTGTGAAAGGACCCCCTTCAGCACTAGAGCTTAGATGGCACTGGGGGGAAGAGGGCTCAATTCCCAGCTCTGCTATAAAACCCCAGATGACATCAGACAAGTTATTGAGTCCCTCTAGGCTGCTTCTCTTCATTGGGCAAGGGTGGCTTGTAAAACTTCCTGTCTCATAACTTTCCTAGGAGTGGGTTTTTAACGGCTGTTTTACCTCATTGCAATTTTTGCTCAGTATCTCCAGCCCTGATGCATCTTCCCTGTTATTCAGCACCCTGCTGAGCTCAGATGCCAGGCTCCAGGCCATCCCCCACCGTGTCACGCTCACAGGGGTCAGTGGGAGGCTGGAACCTGGGACAACTGCTCCCAAAGGGGGGCTGGGGGACATCAGGAGCCCCGGGGGCGGCCAGGCCACAGGGCTTGCTGAGCTGTCCCACCTGTTAGTGGCACTGCTGTGGCCACCCAGCTATGCAGCTCCAGTGGCCTTTGCTGGCTGCCTGGCGGGGTGGGAAATGCTGCGGGCGGCTCCTCCGCGCTATCCCTTACAGCAGCTCTCCCCAGCACGCTGCTGATTGGGCCTCCTGCAGCTAAAAATACCCCAAATGCATGGCACACAATGCAGGCCTGCATAGCTCACCTAGCTAAATATATGCCTGCATGCCTACCTAATAACAGCCACAAATATGAATCACGCTAGTCCCTTGCAGAGCGCTCTCACAAGAGGTTGCCTCCAGTTGCCAAAGCAAAGGAAGGTCCCAGACAAGAAGCAGCCAATTCCTTGTGTATAAACCAAGGAATGGTTTATAATGGCTTAGGACTACTAAATGCATTTTAGTTGCTGGCTGGAACACATTTTATCCACACACACACCTATTTGCACATATATGGATGTGCATATATTTATATACAGCTGTTAGTAAATCCTTCTTTCACCATTCATTGCTCTGAAAGGTTTATGGCTCACTGTCCGCCCAAGGAAGAGCTAAACAAATGAAAATGCAATTTCTGTTCTAAGAATTAAAAGCTGAAGTTACCAGGCCACATGAAGGCACCTGCTAAAATGATCCAAGGACTACTTTAACTATGGAAAATTATGAGTAGAGTTCCCAAGCCCCTGAAACTGGGATCCTGCTGGGTGAACATTTTCCTTTTCTCAATGTCTAAGACAGCAGTGTTACCTGCTAGTTTAGGGGTAAAACTGGTACTGAATCCAAGAGGCTGAAGATGCATTTCTCATCCTTGTTCCCTGCTCAATTACTAGCACAACAAAAAAATGCAATTTAAACTGTGATTTGTATTTAATTAATCCTTTTCTTTTCCATGCTAACCAAACACCAGTGGATGTTAAAGGTAGAAGTAAGAAAAAAGTGAAGCAGCTTCAGGCAAATAAACTTCAGATGTTTTTGCTCTGCTGCAATGATTAGGCAAACTGAAAAAGCATTTTCTTTATTATATGCAAACTTGGCATACTCTACCTCACCTACTTCCACTCAGATTACTGTTTGACTGGCATCCCAGCAACTCCCACTGTGTGCAGTGCCTTCTCAGGGCTCCAACTCCCTCCTGAATTTGGGATGTATGCTGTCCCTTTTACATCAGGTTTAACAGGCCATGCCACTTCTGTGTGCTTAAAAGAGCATTCATGAAAAGGAATAAGCACATTCATATCCCCAGTTTGTATTATTTTTGCTTACAAAAACATGTTCCTTTGTTAAACAGTGTGAACACTTTGTATGCCTAGAACAAAACCAGAAAAATTGCAAAGGAGCCTTTTTCTACTGACAAAACCATTACTCCTACTGGAAGTCTGTAAACTGTTAATCCATTAGTGTCTAATTTCTTAAACTCAAATTCCAGACTTGAATCATCTGGAAGCCCAGAGCCTGAAGTGTTTCTGTCTGATGTTCCAGACCAAGTGCCCCACATGAAATTGTTTGTAGGATAGGAAAATATTCTTACAATGGCATTAATGAAACTTCTCAAGGGCATTACCAAAAAAAAAAAAAAAAAAATCAAACAAACAAACAAACAAAAATACCCCTAGAAAAAAAAAATCCTTCATGCATCTCTTAGGAAATCCCCATAAGACTCAGATAAGATACATATTAATTTTGAATAGCAGGCCTCCAGGGAATTGTGTAAGACTCATGTCACAACCACCACAGCATTTATTCTCCAACAGTTAGCCCAGGATCACCCCTGTGAGGTGTGGGGTGGGACACAAACCTACTTCTCAGGACACTGCATGTCCCCAGAAAACCAGAGATGCTATGAAATGTCTTTCTGTTCCCACTGCTCCTTGTCCCCCACAGTGTTATTTGATATCACACTTACACTGAGCAAGCCCTCCAAGGGAACAGTGGGAACATTAGGATGAAGTTTCCCTTCTAGCATGGCTCAGATGTCTGGTTTTCCCCACTCATGTCACTGGCCCCTAGTCCATCTTGAACAGCCATCTAGGACTTCCCAAATCCAGCACTCTTAGGTGCTGGCACAAACCATGGTGATGGTGCTGGAGCTAAGGGGGCAATTTTTGATCAATATTTTTTTATGATGCTGGTTGTGTAAGATGCCCCCTGCACTGTCCAAGTCTCTCTCTTCACAAAACAACAATTCCTATGTTTTCTTGCCTGTTCTGCTTCCATAAAGGTGCCCAGAACAAGAGTATCCACATGGATACAACTTTCCCTCCCCATGCCCTCATCAGCCTTTACTGGGGATGGGGGGCACTGCTCTGCTGCCACAACTGTGTGACATAACCCAGGGGTGTTTGAAGTGCAGACACTTCTGCCACAGTCTCACACTGGTCCCATGAAGGGGAATTCAAGCCTTGCAGCCCATGACAGCCCCCAAGTGTTGGCCTTACTTCTCCAACTCAAGTTGTCCCCGGGCTGCCTGAATGAGAAGGTGCTTGCCCTGGGGGAGATCCCAGTTCTGCCAGGACTGAGAGCACATAAACAAGCCAATTTTCCTTCATGCTATCTACATGCAGGGTTTTCAATTATCTTCATCTCTCAGTACTGTGCAACCAACTAGCACACTCCATCAGCCTGACCCAGGCTGATTTAACTACCTCCTAGCACGACAGCTATTTCTGAAAGCTGCAAAACTCTGCCTTCTGCAATCACAGGATCACAAGTTCATCTTGAGAAACCAGTGCTGGGAGAAAAACCAGCCAGTACAAATGACCCCAGACAACCACCTAAGTGTATCCTGGATGTTCCTGTGAGGTTGCATCACTCCAGTGGTCTCATGTTAATGTGTGTCAGTTCTAAACAAGAGTATTACCCAAGGAACAATGGCATAAAGGAAAGACAGTTTTACTCTGTTTAATATGGCTGTTTAAATAGGATTAACCACTAAATGAGTCTGAAGTGGACAAATGCCTGGTCTGAACCTGCCCTGGTAGCTTCCACTTCGTTTCAGGCAGGAACTGATGTTGCCAGTACCTCCTCCAGGCTGCTGAACACTTTGAGGCTGGGGCAGCAGCCACACTCTTGCTTTTCCCATGAAAGGGATATACATTTCCCATCAAAGGGATATACATTTCCCATCAAGGGCTATACACAACTTTCTGCCAGTCCCCCTCTATATGGGGGCTGAAGAGAACACGTTTAGTAGAGAGAGGACAAAGTCCAAGTGCTAAAAATCACTTTCAAAGGATGTTCCCCCTTTTTCTGATGCATAATTTTTCAGCAAAACTTTCTAGCACACATTCCCATTTCATTTGGAATGAATCATCCTCCCAACCCAGCACAGCCAATGGAATGCTGGATCCATGGCTATGCTGTGTACCTTCCACATGTGTCAGCATTACTGACACTTCAGCTGTGGTGTTTGCCACCAAGAATGAGTTGACACCCTTGTCACACACAGCTCTCACTATCCCACCTAGATTTTCTCTTTAGGATAGCAGGTTATGGCAGAAAGGGGGGAAAAAAAAAAAAAAAAAAGAGAGAGAAAAAAAATTATCTCAAAGCACTGTCAATTTACTCTTGAAAGCCCAAGGAGAAAGATCCAACCCTGTTCCCCCACATTTCAGGAATCCTCGAGCGAGCCCAACAACCACTCCTGTGCAGGGGCTGGGCTCACAAAACCAGCTCCTGCCCTCCTGCTGATGTTGCAAGAGCATCAGCACATTGCAGAATTGCTCTCAGGCAGATTTGCTCGTGACCCAGGCAGTTTCAGCAGCAACTCCTGCAGCAGACACCTTCTCTCTGGCCCCTGCTGCCCTTCCCTGCTGGCTGAGGGCTCAGCACAGGCACACAGAGCCTCTGGACACATTTGTTTACATCCTAAAAAACCCAAATTCTGGATTTCAGAGTCCCATCTCCACTGCATTCATTTGGTGCATGATGTAGAGAGAACAAAAAAGGAAAAAAAAAAAAGCAACCCAAACACAAGAGAGTATCTTTGTACAATGATTGCAGGAACAGATGAATAAACATGAAACCTGATACTTCACATCTGGTATTTCATCACTCCAAATACCTTATTCACATTCAAATATATTTAACACTGTGGAAACTTTATAAGGTAACAACGTCTTTATGGAGGCAGCAACTCGCATGGAACTTTTAAAATTAAAAGCAATAGTAAAAATAATTTGTAACATGTTACTGTACCCTTCATAAAGCTGTTTACCTAATAAAAAATAGCATAAAGCTATTTTCCTAATAGAAGCCCAAAAAACCACCAAATAATGGCAGTCAGCTACAGAATCAGGCAAGCCCACAGAATAGGATTTCTTTTGTCAATGTTCCAGTTCAAAGTTCAATTTTAATACCCAATTTACAGAAGGTGCTTTGGAAACGAAGACTATTATTACTCATCGTACAAAAATTCTATTATCTGAGCAGAAATTTTTATGGAAGTATCCTTTTCCCTTAACAGTGCATGCCAAGAGATTTTATGTATAACCTAATAAACATACACAGTTCTGAAAGGCTGCTATGCAATTTCTCACGTTAATTAGTACTCATTCTTCTCTGTAAAACTACTAAACATGCTAAAAAACTTCCTTTTAATAATCACTACATATTCATAAGCACTTCTGTTGCAGAGATGAATACCTCCAATGCAAACTCACAACTGAAGAGCTGTTTGCAGGTCTCAAATATTAATATCAAGTTATTTTCTTGTCTTAAAGGCAAAAGCCACCTTTGCTACTTTGAGGCCAATTTTGCAGTGCTGATAACAAAATGTCTGCAGGCATATTCCACTTGCTAGCACCTATGGCACTTTGGCATTGCCCTAGAGCTGCACTAAAGCCACATCTTGCTGTAGCTGAATTTCAAAAAAAGAAAAAATAAAATAGAGATGAAAATGTGCACACAGAGCCAAATCCAATCCTGTGGTAACTCCAGTGACTTCAGTGTTACACCAAGGGATAAAAGTAGGGCTGCATTTCACAGCAGCTTTCATTCTTGTAATCTTTTCCAAAACACTCTCCCAGGAGCAAAGACAAGCACAGGCAAATATCTTGCCAATGAGTGAGTTCACAGGGATTGCCACAAGTCACTAAAGTGTCAGCAGTAAAAGCCCAACAGTGGGAACACAGCACAAGCACAGCACAGCCAATTCCCTCCAAGGGGCTGGGTTTTGCTCTCAGTGCATAAACAAGGAAATTCATGGGAATGGATCTCTGAGACAGAAAGAAAATTACAGGGTGCCCTGCTTGTACCAGAGGAGGATATTTGTGTTTGATCAATCCTTGTTTTGAAACAGCACAGAGGAAAAAAGCCTTACCAATGCCTTGGCAAGACACATGCAAATGGGGCTAAGAACCCAGTCCTTCCTCTGTGACCTACACTGAGCATCACTCCATAGATATATTCCTCCATCCTCCTTCAAGCCTCCACATTTATACCCTCCTCACCTTTTTTTTTTTTTTTTTTTTAATTTTTATTTACTTATTTTTATTTATGTTACTTGTTTTATTTATTTATTTTTATTTATTTAGTCAATACTGTCCTAGGAGCAAAACCAATGCTCACAACCTCACTGACAAAGGAAAGGGAAAAGGAGTGATGGATAGAGCTTTCCTGCAGGAAACTTATCACATGTCCCTTGGCTTTTCTGTGTACTCCTATTCTCTCAAGAATTTCAAAACTAGTTTCTGGAGTTAGCCCATCCAACCAAAACAAGTGTCTGTGCTTCTTACCCAAGCATTCTCTATAAATTTAAGAACAAGAGTTTCATTAAGCTTTCATTTCATTTTCTGAGGGTTTCTTCAAGGAGCCATAACCCAGGAGCCTGAAATGCTCCTGCTCTTGCACAGGTCACAGTTTTGTCTGTGCAGCCTGAGGATGCCCCAAGGCAGGAATAAAAATGTTAGGACATCCCCTTTCCTCTCCCCAGCCAGGGGCCCCTGCAACCCTTTTCTGTGGGGATAGGATCAAAAGTCTTTTGTTCTCCTCATCCTCTTGTGTCTTAAATTACATTTTTGGGAAGGCAAGGGGAGAGGGAAACACCCTCCCCTTTCCTTCTCTCCTTTATTCGAGGCCTCAGCTGTGGAGGAACAGCTGAAGTGACCCAAGACAAGTCACAGATGTCCCCCAGTGCCACTGGGGCAGCTCTGCCACCATGAGCCACCCTGCCCTGGCCCAGGGGGCACCAGGGGCAGGAGCCCCTCACCCACAGATCCCAGTGTCCCCAGTGTTCCCAGTGCCCCTCACACACAGACCCCAGTGTCCCCAGTGCCCCCAGTGCTCCTCACCCACAGATCCCAGTGCCCCCAGTGCTCCTTGAGCAATCCTCTGGGTCCCCTGGAGGCAGCTGAACACAGCCCTCTGAGAAATGCCAGTTTGGGATGATTTTTAGACCACCACAAAGAAGAGTGAAGAAACTCTGGCTGCTTGCTTACATGAATGTTGCAAAGCTCCCATTAAATCAAAGGCAGAGACTGCAAATATTTCTTCAAGCAAAATCTCTGCTCTTCTCAAAGTCTCCCTCCAAAGATCAAAAACTACAATTGCTTAACTTAATCCACACAGAGTGATCATTATATTTGCTTCCATAAAGATCAGATTTGTTCTGGTGCCCATATCTAAAGGTAATTTCTGCTAGAAGATGAAATGGTGCTCTCTTGGCCTTTTGTCTTACATGGTCCATGAATTACTGACACATTACAGTATCCCCCAACAATATGGAAGCTTGGCCATATTGCAATGTCTCTCTTGTAAGTGAAATAAACTTGGTATGCCACTAAAAGGCATTAAATTATTTTCATTATGCCACACAGAATGTAAAACACTTACACTGTTTTGATTTCAAAATCCTTGGAGAACAATTATGCACTTAGGGCCATAAGACTCTATTAGGAAGTCCTCAGAAACCTAGCATGGTTTCAATAAATCCTCAAACACTACAAAGCAGTCACTCAGTTTGAAGAATGAAAACATGAGTTCATCCACTGCAAAGTCAGGATGTAAATTCTGCTCATACAGTGCCCTGCACTTCCTAACACATTTCTTTCTACTCAATCAGGCCAGCACTTTTAAGTGAAGTTTTCAGCATCAAGCACGCATAGCTCCTTTTCTGATTGAAAATTAACTATATTTGATTTAGGATTAGCATAAATATGAGATGTGCCTATGCTTATGGTGTTACTAGCTAGCTGTATTAATCAGCAATTAGATATGCACAAATAGTTTTATACATATATAATTCAACAAAAGTTAAGATTCAGGATTAGGAACCATTAAACTAAATCAGAGATTGTTGCAATGAATGGATAAATATGTTAATTTCTTTAATTTATACAATGGCACCAAAAAAATGCTTCAAAACACCAAAAAACAGATTTCAGGGGTGATTACTGTGGTTGTAGGGATCCTGATTAAAAAGATAAAAACGCAGCCACCCTATTTTGGTTGATAATCCCTGGGGCACTGCCACCCAACCCAGGGCAGTGCCACCCACCCCTGGGGCACAGGCACACGGGCACACAAGGGTTCTGCCAGCCCCAAGGAGGAGTCTGGAAAATGGAAAAGAGCCCCTAACTTGCATCTTTCTTTTTCTTTTTCTTTTTTTCATTTTATCACTTTTTTTTCATTTTTCATTTTTGCATAATCTGCCACACCACCACGCACACTGCACTTCCCATTTGCCTGTCTTCACTACTTAGTGAAAAATAAAGAACAATGCCTGATTATTTTTTATGCTGAGGAGTGGCACATTTACATGCTGCTTTTAAATATCCACATTCAGCCACAGCACAGAACTTTTCAAAGGGAACTATGAGGTAACTAATAGCACAATTCTGTTTCAGTATTGCTTTCCTAGTGCCAGCAGAGAAGGAAATGGCTTGGGCAGTCCTGAACACCACATCAGCTCAGCTGAGCTCTCTCAGCCTCCCAGATTTCTTCACTATTTACTCCAAAAGCACCAAAATCAGAGCCAGGAACATGGTGTAGCAACCAGCCAGGCTTTGCAGTTGTCACGTTGGAACAATTATTTCCAAAGGCTAAATGCGCAGCACTTACCATACATTTTGCCTTCATCTGATAAGATGATTTTCCTCCTCCCACAGGGTGGATAGATAGCTAGAGCCTCCTGAAAGCTCTGTTCAATGTCAGGACTCCAGACCCCCTCTGCATCGTTGTCAATGGGTTTATCTGCAGAGTCACTCATCCTCTCGATGTCCTCGGCAGGACTCTCGCTGCCGCTCCAGCTGCTGGGCTCAATGGTGATGGCTGGCGTCTCCAAGCCGAGGCCTGGAGTCTTCAGGGGGATAAACCTGCAACACAAACAACCCCAGAAGGCATTAAAAGGCCTGGAACCCCAGGCAAACATTCCTGCCTGCTGCCCATGCTAAGTGAGCAGCAGCTGAGCAGTATTGGCAGCACCCAGGAGAAGTGAAGAATTCATAACCATTCCATCCCAAACGAGCAGAGGTGCAGCATTGAGGCTGCCAGGAGGGGAACTCTACTACATTTTCTCAATCAGATTATCTTTCACAAGTAGTCAAAGTGGGACAAAACCCTCCAGCCACATTACATCTGGCTGAAGACTGGCACCCTTAAAATAACAAGCCAGTGTGAAATCTGTGTACTGCCACTGGCTGGAAGGGAAGCACACCAATTCATGGCACAGTGGCCACCAGAGCCTAAAAACCATTTGAACCTAAAAACAAAAGCAAAAACTATTGTTCACATTTATCTGGATGTCAGTGGATTAAATGGAATTATACCAGCAATGCCACGGCTCAATGTAATTAACTGGAAAAGGTTGTAATTTTCAGATCTTACCCAAATAAATAATACAATCACAATCCAAGCTATGTACAAAAAGAAATTCTTAAAATGATAATACCAGAGCAAGGAATTACAAGAGAAGATATATGCTTTGCCTGATTTAAAAGGTCTCTGTCACAGAACCACAGCAGAACAAAAACTACAAGCTTCAAGTTGCTGAATCAATTTAATAAGAAATAATTTAATATAGCTGCACCTGCTCACACCAGCAGAGCTGCAGATCTGTCAGTGTTCCTTTTATATTTTTGAGAGAAATACAACTCTGCTGTAAAGACTTGCTCCAGGCAAACAAGCTGCTATAGCAGACCACGTTCACCTCTGGTGTAATTCTTTGGGAAGTCAGTGAAATAACACCAGGAACAGATTTGGCTCAACATGTCTAGGCATAATGCAGTTTTATTTTGAAAAAAAGAAGAAGTTTGGTGACTCTAAGTGATCTAAGTGGATGGGAGTGTTTGAACATGCACGCATGAGCTGCAAACACAGTTAAAAATACATTTCCTGGCTAAACACTGAAAACCCCTGAACTATGAGATTTTTATCCTGCTAGGGCAGAGGAGAGGGGCTTCCCCTTGCACAGACCTCCGTCCTCCTGCTGAGATGTCTCTCTCTGGGGTCTCAGGATGTCATAAAACAAGTGGAAAGCAGCAGAACAGCATTCACCCCACACAGAAAAAGGGCAGGGTGCACATGGAAGGCCATGACACCTCTGACTAAACACCTTTGGGCTGGAGAAGAGGCTGGAAGAGGAAATATTTCCAGCAGCCCTCACCTGAGCTGCCCAGCCAACCAACCACTAGAGATAACCCAAACCTGACCGTCCGGTCCCCCGGAGCCCACAGTGTCCTGCACAAAACCAGAGCTGCAGCTGGGGAAACTGGGAGCAGGCTGTCTCACAAACCAACACCACCAGTCTGGCATCCCTGCCCTTCTCCAGGCTCCAACAGGAGCTCAGGGGGACCAGCACCTGCGAGATGGGCTCCCCTGAACTCCATTTTTCTTGCTTGCCTGTATCTACAGAGGCGTTTCCTGGCTTTGCGTTGGTTTGGGCATTTCAGCACAGCTTAGGAAAATGTTAGTGCCTCCCACCCTAACAGCCAGGCTAATCACTGCCTCAAACACCTTTAATAACTGATAATGAGGGAGCAGATGGATTCACAGGAGCCACACACGTGCAAGCGGGGAGAACTCTGGCCAAAGGCACCACTTATTGCCTGGGAAATCGCACAACATTTTTTAAGTTGTCATCAAGCAAAGGGAGATGCAAACCTTGGTACAAGAGTGAAACCCCCTCCTTCATAATCCTCAGGAGGCTGAAGGGTTGATTCAAGCCCCAGAAGGGCTGAATCTCGTGTGCAAGGTTTAGCCCAAGCATGAGCACAGCGATACTGGGAAACTACCACAGAAACAATCACCTCCACTTCAGCCTTCACACACAGGGGGAATCTCTGGTAAATGAGATGTAATTGAATGTTGATGGGGATTATTCGAGGGAGGGGTCAGTTTTATTGCAACAGTGCAGGGGAGAATGGCAGCTGGAGGATTTATTGGCCTCACATGACGGAACCATGAGGAGCATTTCACCAGAAGGTGGCACAGGGTGGGACACACCACTGGCTCTGTTTTCCAAAGGTGACTGCAGCAGGAAGTCCTTCCCCTCCCTGAGCCCAGGCCAGCACAGCCAGGGGCAGCTCCTGCTCACATCAACCACCCTCTGCTTACCAAACCTGCCACAGCCATAGCCTCGAGTCCTGTTATCATCTCAGAAACCAGCCCTTGTTATTACATTATGCTGAGATAATAATTAAAATGCACAAGGAACACACTGAGGCTCTAAAGTAATTAATGGTACTTGATAGTCATGTTATATCTTGCGTTGTGTTTACTGGTGAATTTTCACTAACGTGCTATCTCCCTTCCCATTCCTCTTTACCTACTTGGATATCATCTTGAGGCACTCACAGCTACTGTTCCAGCCTCTGGAATGGAAGATAACCAAGTGTTCCCTGCAGAACATCTGTACAACAGGGGCGTGGAGCAGCCTGCTGGAAGAAAACCTCTGAGATTAAAGGTTATTTGCTGTGATTTCCACTTTGGTGAATGCTGACACTGCAGATCAAGCCAGAGGGCCAAGGAGGAAAAAACCTTGTATTGCAACTGCTAAATGGCTCCCTCTTACTTCAGGAAAGAAATTAGTTAGCTCAGTTAATCATTTCCAGCTCAGCTCTACATATCAAAAGGCAATTCCACCTCCTCCTTAGCTTGAATTCTAGGCACTCAACTGTGATGAAAAATTTCAGGCCTGGAGTTCAACACAACTATCAGAAATAATACAAGCTGTCAACAGATGAGCTTTTTTTGCACGTTTCTAATGAGCTGTAAAACTCATGTAAAAAAATGTGGATTTACAATCCAATTTAAAATCATAAAAAACTTTAAAAAGTGAACCTACAGCATATTAGCAAACTCCAAATCTTGCAATGCCAGCTTTCAGCAGAGGAAGAGCTAAGCTCCTGGGGGCAATTAGCCCCACCTCCCCTGGCCAAAATCAGAGCTTGTACACATGACAGATCAAGTTGAAGAGTTCTGTATTTGCTTTTTATCATGTTAACTTTCAGAGAACCAACTCCCTGCACGCACTTTCTGTTATTAAAATTAAAACACATCAACACTACCTAGAAAACCAACCAATCAACCAACCAACAACAACAAAAATAAAAGCCCCAAACCCACAAAAAAAAAAAAAAAGAAAAAAATCCCAAATCAACAAAAAAGATTTTGGCTCACCTTTTTGTGCATTCCAAGATTGCTTAAAGCACACTGCTGCAGTTTAGGTGGTCTCTCCTCAGAGTTTTCCTTTTAACACCAGCCTTACACATCTCAAGCTTCCCCTGCACATAAAACTCTTCTAGCTGCAAACCAAATGCATCTGTCTTGCAGTTTCTTTCTACTCTGTGCAGTTAAGTCAGTTCTAAATATATCTGTTTTCCTCATGCAGTCATTAAGACACTTTTTCTCTGTGTGATGGAGGTATGTCCCCCCCATCAATGTCACACTTAGGGACAGAGAAACCATCAGGGGCAGCAGAGGGTTTTATAAATGTGTTTTATAGCCAGGCCATTCAAGGCAGCTCGGTGAGCTACATGATATGACTTACTGTCATTGTGCTCACTCACTACAGCAACTTGAAAAATGACTTTAAAATCTCAGAGGAACAAGGCTAGCTGTTGTCAGAGCCCATCAAACCAACGTGTTTAACTCAGACCAAATGATAGCCTGCAACTTCTTATCAAGGAAATGGTTTTTTGGTTTCTTTGCCTACACAAAACATCCTCTCATGCCTTTCACTTTATGAGCAATGCAAACCTGGGCTTGCCCAGAAAGCTGCTGCTCACAGACCAACAACTGAGATCCAGGGCTCCTCAAAGGAGCAAATGACAAGTGCAGATCTACAGCTTTGGTACCTTTCATAACCCTCAGTATTTGCACAATGAACTAATGTGGAAATGCTGCCTTTCAAAAGTCACTGGAGCTGGGTCTTATTTTACAGTGCCTTCCAAAAGTTAACCTGTTTTCTCTGTTTGTTTGATCATTTACTTCCTTGAATTTCAGTGTACAGGTGCTGAATGGTGCCCTCCCTGTGCTGCCAAGCAGCCCCTGGAAAGGATTAATGCTCTGCAGATACTGCAGCAGGAGCACAAGAATGACTGAAAACCCCCTTGATTCTGAGAGCTGTCTGAGGAAAAAGCCCATTATGTCTCCCAAGTCTCCTAACCTGTCTGCTCGAAGGGGATCAAGTGCAGGTATTTCTGAGAATGAACACCAGTGTTGTTATCCACACTGAACTTCTCCCTATGAATACTGCAGACTGCCACCAAATCATTCTTACAGCCAGATCAATATTTCTAAAACATCTCTTTCAGAAAAAAAAAAAAAAAAATTCTTAATTCTTGAGGTAGAAATTTTGAGTGCTGAAGGGGTAAATTACACTTTTAAGAACACATTATATTTTTAGTTCATAAACAACCTCGTCTTAGCCTCAGTTATGTAAAAACAATGGAACGAGGAATCCAACAAGCTTTTTATAAACATTAAGATGGCAACCAGCAGATGAGTGCAAACCAACTAATCCTAAATTTGCAGATGGCAGGTTTCCTCTGAAGGCTCCAGAAGTTGCAGGCCCATGGGATTTTCCTTCTGCTTTGTTCAGCAGAGCAAATCCACAGCTGGAGCGCCAAGGCTCTGGAGAGGATCCAGAGGAAGAAAGTTATCAGATCTAGAAAACATGACCTACCAGGAAAGGAATTGGGGCTTGTTTAAATTTAGAGAAGACTGATGTGAGAAGATAACCACTTTCAAATAAGGAAAAGGTAAGAGCAAAGCAGAGAAGCAGCTCTTGGCCATTCCTACCACGGACAGGAGGTGAAGCCAAGCCCTTGAGGTGCAGCAAGGGAACTGCAGGCTGGGGGATTGTTGTGACCCCAGCAAGTCACACACCAGAAGGGATCAGCTGCTGGGGGCACTGGGCAGCTGCTGGGGCACACAGCTTGCTCCCAGCAGGTGACACGAGCATTTCTGAGCACCCAGCTCACACTCTGTGGGGCAGAGCCATGGACCAGGTGATGCCACTGATGCCTTAAGTCTCAGCTTTCATATTTTCCAGTGCACACCTTTGCAGTGTTTATGCAAGTCAAGCATGCAAAGAAATTAATTTTTTTGTATTTACAAACAAATTCACAGTGGATTTTGTAGCTGTGATGTGTAACTCTGTATGGATTTTTCTGACTCTCTAAGGCATTCAAATGGCATTACTTTCAGGAAAACACTGTATCTATTCAAGCCACTTTATATATAATTTCTTTTGATGAGGAATGGATATAGCACAGTACAAAGAATAAAAATGTAAATAATTTACAGAGCACCCAATAGTGAAATCATTAGATTAAAATTACTTTATATTGTATTTTTGTTACAAGTTCCACTTATCAACAATTATTCCCTCTAAGAAGAAAGAGCACAGGAGAAAGAAGCAGCCTATTTCTAGGATAAAGTATTCCTTTAAAACTCAGTCAGACTAATTCAGCCATTCACATTTGCCACTGAAATAAAAAAAAAAAAAAAAAAAAAAAAAAAAGAGGTTTTCTCTGAGTGTGAGAACACTTCAGGAAGAAATTCTGAAGCTTTGCTTTTCTGGTGATCAAACACTTACATGCAATGGTGCTTCCATGTTCTTCCTATCATTCATATAAGCTAGCTTTGTTCTCCTAAGACTGAATTTACCATTTCAAGCTATTTATTAACTGCCAGTTACCTGTTTCAGATTTCTCTTTGGGCTCTGTGCAGGAATAACATGATCAGTCCAACCACAGCCACAGAGCACCTGTGAAAGGCACGTGGTGGTTTTTTCCTCAGGTGAGTGCAATATGCAGTGAATTTGGATGTACATCTCCTCCTCAACTACCACACTCAGGGTACAAACAAAAGTAGTAAGAAGACAGTGCCATGAACAAAGGGTGACTTAGATCAGCAAGAGCAGGCAGCATATAGGCCTAAATGTGAAATTAGGATTATAGGAACTATTTATAGAGAGAAACAATGCATTCTACTTGAATTGCTCTTTTTTTTTTTTTTTTTTTTTGTAGAAACAGATTACTCAGCAAAGAGTGGGTTGATGCTAATACATGGGAATTCTGCCCTTTGGAAAGAGCTTTCATCTCTGCACTCTTTATGCAAGTGAAAAGTCTATTTGGTACCACTCTGAGAGCTTCATTTATTTATTTTTCCAAAGGCTGCTTTTGTTGACAGATATAATTATTGTCGTAAGGATGTTGAGTCATTAGCTCCAACCCAGTTTTCTTGTCCATTAGCTTTAATTTCATACCATTAATGAAATGGTTCATCTTCTCAGTGGGGAAACAACTGGATTGTGACTCTCATGGGCTCGGGAGGCTTTGTGCTGCACCACCAGGATGCCTTCTGCAGGCAGCCCTGCTCCAAACCGTGTGACACTGGGCTAGTGACCAGCAAGGCAGTGTGCCCAAGTGCCTTCTGAGTGGCCACACAGCCCTGTGCTCCATGGCCTGTGCTCATCACCAGCAGCAGGTGAATCTCAGCACAGCCCTGCTGAATCCCTGCTTCCTGACAGTCACAGCTGCTCAGGATACAACTCCTTCCCTCTGTGACACTGCAGCAGGCACACTCATCCTGGGTGCCAGTGCTCATTTACAGCTGGTCTCAGTTTTCAGGGTGTTCCTGGGATTTTAGCTCCAACACAACCAACAAAGATTATTCTGAATACAACTTGGTGCTCAGTGGAATAACACAGTGAGCAGCACCACGTCTGGCTTGCTTCTGCTAGCTGCCAACATGAAGCAAAGGAAAGGATAAAACATTTGCCAGCTCTGGGAAGGAGAAGCCATTCTTCTAACCCAGCTGCTGTGCTGTGCAGCAGGCACTGACCTGCACCTCCTGTCACCCAGCAGGGTCAGCATCCACTGCCAGAGCAGAATGTGCTCCAGCTGGGACTGCTCCATGGCAAAAGCTGCTAGACTGTGCACTGGGGGTTACTAATATTTCACTCACTCACCAGTTACTCAGCTTGGAGAAAAATGGTCCATGACCAAGCTGGGTCTGTCCATTTGGGGCAGGGGGCTCTGCTCCCAGAGCAAGCAAAAGAACTCAGGCTGGCCCAAGGACTGTCCTTTGGCACTGGAAAATGGTCTGTAAGAAACATTCCCAGCCCCAAGACTCGTAGCTAGGGGTCACAGAAGGTCCCTCAGGGCAAGGTCTGCAGCCACTGCTTTGCCTGGAGTGTGTTTTTGGCAGGTCACTGTAATAAATCCTGCTGCCAGCACACATGAACAGAAAATGAGACTGCCAGACAATTAGGTTTTTTTGATGTACAAGAACTGGGAAATGGGGCAGAACAGCAGGGGCAGTTCTTGCTTACATGCAGTGACTATTCCTTGAATGCCTTGAGCTCAGTCCCCAGTGGAGGCTGAGGCAGGATTCAGTGTGCACAGAGGCTCTGTGCCTTCCCAGCCACTCCACAAATTACCACTTACAGCAGAAAAGCCCCAAGAAAAAAGGCACTGCTCCCCACACACAGAGCTTTGGGATGCAGACCTGGACCCAGGCACAAACACACTCAGTGCCATTGGAACTCTCCATCTTCTGCATCTCCTGTGCCTCTCCCATCCATCCCACCTACCTGGGCGTAGGTGAATGATGCCAATGCAGCCCTTGGCTTTCACATGGGCAAGCAGAGGATCTCTCCTTTGTAGTTTGCTGTAACTGCCTTCCCACAGACCTCACTGAGCAATAATCCTCATTTTGTACCCCAAAGGCCAAGCTGGAAGCCACTACCAAGTGTTACAAACACCAGAGTGAGGAACAGCCTTGATCTCTGGTGTGTTCCTAGCTTCCTGTTGGGACCACATATGATCCACTGCTCACACAAATGATGGGCTTGGCAGCAAGTGGCTCTGTCTAGATGTAGCTCTCAAACCCAATTTCCCCCCCTGGCTCCCTGAGCATCACTGGTTTTACTGGAGTTCCCATGTCACACAGACATTTGCAAAACCAGATGGAATCCTTCACATTCATAGCTCTCTTACTCTATTTCTGGCATATGACTAACTGGTTTTGTACTCCAGACTCCAGTTTTAGATTTTTCTCCTCTCTTTAGATTTTTCTCCTCTCTTTTTTTCTTTTTTTTTTTTTTTTTAATAACTTGTTTTCAGGATAACTTGTTTTCAGGATGAAAGGTTTTTTCCACAATGGCTGCAAAAATATGAGTGTTCACACCAACAGCTCTGAGTGAGGTGGGGAAAGGGACAGAAAACCACCTGCTTGAACAACTTTATGTAAGTTCAGTCAGGAAAGGGCAAACCAATGCTATTTGAAGGGTGGTCCAACATCTGACTGGTTCATATGTAACATAAAACTTTCGCCTATATAAAAAATATTTTATATAATGATTTAAGTATTCTGTTAAACAGGTACAAAAAAGGCATAGTAAAGTAAAAGGTTCATTCATTTACTCAGGTGCATTTGTTTAAACAAGAAACAGCCACAGGATTAACCCTTTCCCTATTCCAAACTGAAGAAAGTCTCCCCTTCTTTTATGAAGCAGGAGAAAAGCAAATTTTGGACAAACTGCAGCCTCCAATTGGCCAGAGCCACCCCTGGAATCCAGTGCTGGCACCTTTTACCCCTCAAGCCCACTTGTTCTCTGCTTTGCAGATGTTCTACAAACACTCCTTTGTGCAAGTGCAAACACACACACACACAGACTTTCTCAAACATTTGTTGGAAGAGCTAAAATTGCTGCTGAAATTCATTTGATGAGTTTAGAAACTCTACCAAGCACTCTCTGTGAGCTCTATCCCTCTACAGCTGCTGCAGAGATTGTGAATGTCTCGTGCTCACCCTTAATCTGCTGGTTTTGTACCAGGCAAAACCAGGAGAAAACCATTTTATTCTGCTTTGGGGCTACTACTTGAGCTACAGCCCTGGGCTCTGATTCTGACAACACAGAGCCATTTTATACATATGAATAATCACTCCAAGTTTAATGAAGCTCCTCACATCTCCATTAGCAATTGTTTTGGCTGCAAAAAGGCCCTGCCTATCAGCCCTGGAGGAGCCTGGAAACAGAGGAGTGATAATACTGGGAGGCTCACTTTGGGAAAGGCTGTGGTTTTCTGGTGATAGGACACAGAACTGCAAGGCTTAAAAAAATTTTTACAAAGAAAAAAAAAAAAAAAAGGGGTGAAATCCCACTGCCACAGCCCCCTGCAAGGCTGAGATTTAATCCCAATTTTCTGGCCTTGTTCTCAGCAATTCTAAACAGAAAGAGATTTCAGGACCCAGCATGTGAGATCAGACAGGATTTGGGGTCCATGTCAAGCAGTCACAACATGTCTGCAGTCTTCATCACACACTAGCATTGGAAAACCCAAGTCAGGTTTTTGCATATACAGAAAAACCAAAGCAACAATTTTGCTTGCAAGTGCAGTGGCTGTCAAAAAAAAGTATTTTAACTCATTTTGTTTTCCAACTGCTAGCAGTAGTGTTATGGGCAAATTACTCACCAAATTAAATTTTAAGTCTGAGTTGTTCATCTGTCTATTACAAAGGAAGCTTTCTCTGCAAGGAAATGAGCATTGCTAATATACAGCACTCCTGCACTGCAACTTCTTCCTTCCATCTCCCTCCTGCCTCCAACACCAGTCCTGCCACAGCTGGGGAATGCATAATGTCCCTATGACTGTTTCACAGAAATAATGACTGATCCATGGCTTGCACTTTGCCCACCATGGAAAATGTATTTCTTGCACCTCATCTAAGATTCCTCTGAGAATTAAGGGATGCTTTGATGCAGCAGGACATGCAGCTTCTGCAAGGGAGCAGTAGAAAACACTTTCCTGCTGAGATGCTGAAACAATCCCAAGCTATGGCAACCTTTAATTGCTGGACATAAGTAAAACCTGCAATGACTGGCTATAGCATTTTCAAAACTCAATATAATAGTTATGCAGTCATTCTGTACTTCTCTTGTCATTATTGCCTGTTGAGGAAGCAATTTCTGTCCTAAGCTCTGACTTATATTTCCAGTCTATTTCAACTCCTTGTTCACTGTAGTTTAATCCTGCTTCAGGGGGTGTCAATCTTCCACAAAAATAACTTTGCTGGCAACCATTAGAACTGTGAATTCACTGGACACCAGTGGAGCTAAAGAGATGGCTGGGCTCAGAAACAGCAGAAAACAGAACATCAAAAAACCCAAACAAAAAGCACTAGCCTAGGAACTAATCCTGGTAATTCTCCTGGACTTTAGAAATCTCAGACTTGACAGAAATGGTGATTTGACAGCACACTCATTTCTGCCTCAGCATCCCTTCCTCCCCTGTGCTCACCATTCACGTTTTCAGGGGCAATCATCACCTGCCCAAAGAACAGCTTCCCTGTCCCAGACCTTGCTCCCAGCTCTCACTCCAGCCCTGGGTGCCCTCTCAGGAGTGTCCCACAAAGCTGTGATGCCAACAAAATGTCAATAATGTTTTCAAGTGACAAAAGAAAAGTGTCTCTGCCCACAGTGGTCAAAAAATACCTCGCTAAAACCAAAATTTTGGGCATAAATAGAATGTCTCTAACACATTTTATTCCCTCTAACACATGCTAATATTTAGTATCTGAAGGTTACTATCAAAATCTGTTTAGGATGAACAGTTAGTGCTCATGCATGCACACAGTTCTATTCAAAATGTTTAGTCAAGCTCAGAAAAAAACCAACTCAATTATTTATACATTTAGATTATGTTAAATCACACTAGCTCTTCAAAATTGCCTCTGTTTTTCATAAAATCTGTGCACAAGTGTTCCTTTAACTCCATTTATTGTAGTGAAAACTGAGCACCTGTAGCATGGCTTCTCCAGTATGTTTTGAATTAGAGGCTCAGGGTGGCTTCATTGACAGCTGAGACTTCAAATTTCACAATTTAATTCACCACCACCAAACACCATTAAGACCCTGCACTTTTTTTCTTTTTAAATTTCAGGCTGCAGGCTTTTGAGCCCTTGCAGGGCAGGCGTCTCTTTAAGCCAGAACAATTTCTGGCCTTGCAGGGTAAGCAAATGTCAGAATGGGAGCTGTGACTATCAATCCTGAACTATTTAGTGTTGTTTCCAGTGAATCTAACACTTCAAGAAAAGCATTAGAGTGCCCTTGGTTCTTCTCCTGCTTAGCCATTGATTTGCTGTATCAAATCCTTTAAACCTTCCTGTGCTGTACCATTTGTCACATCCTCTTCACTGAGAAGCTCTGAGTACCCTCAAACCTTCCTGCTACTTAAATCCTTGGAAATCCTAGGCAAATATATTTCATTTTACTATTTTTGCTATTACTAATATTAAAGGAATACAAATAAGAAGGAGAGAGTGAGCCAGGCAAAAAAAAGAATGAGCCAGAAAGGGGATGAGCCAGCAAATGACCCAAAGAAATTACTTTGGCATTCTCCCTCAGAGTAGCTGTTGGTTTCCTCAAATAACATTTTTAAATTTTTATTTGAAAGCATTAAAAAAATGCTGATTAACATTACAGTAGAAGCAACCTTGGCTCTTGGTAGAGAAACATGATGACTTAGAGCCAAGGACTTATTTTTCATATGTGAATTATTTTTTGAACAGCATTTCCTGGCTCAATGTCACTGCACCACAGATAGATATGGCAGCAGATAAGTGGATGAGATTTTAGATCAAAAAGAGTGTCACTTTTACTATGAACACATTTGTAGTCAGAGCTCAAAAGTGGGTTTATTTCTGCTGTGCATGAAAGATGTATTGCACACTGTTTTATTAATACACTTTTCTTCTTAAAATGGAATGTAATTCAAATTTTCTGACACTGCAGCTGCAATTTGATGGTTGGGTTTCCTAACCATGTGGATTTACAGTAACAAACTCTTCAATTTTCTTTCCCCCTCTAGCTCACCTTTCTGCCACCTTGATTTATTTCCGTTTCACAGCTGTGCCTACCAAATGATTCTTGCTCTCACTCCACACTTTCCCCTCTCTTCCTGCAGCTGATCCAAACTAAAACACAAATTTTCTGGGAATGTAAAATTAAAGAACTCTCAGAGCAAGAATACAATGACCAGGATTGAAGGGAACAATTTACCAGAGGGTGGGGGAGAACAACCTGAAGGCTGGAGGTTCAAATTAAGAAAGATTTTAAAACTCTCATCTTAGATTGCACCATCAGTAGTCACTACAGCACACCAGGAACTCTTCCCTCCTATGACATTTACCCACCTCTGGGGTTTACAGCACCAACCACCATAAGCAGCAATTGCTTGAGTTACATAAACAAAGCTCCAAATACTCCCAGAATTGGTGTTGCTTTTAAAAGTGGCACCAGAAAACCTTAGCAGCACAAACATCATCCAAACAGCAAACCAAGCCAAACAAACACTGAAAACCAGACTGAAGCAGAGAACAAGGGAACACACCAAGGACCAGCAAGATGAAATTAATGGGCAAAATACTGATGGAAACAGCTCCTTCCCCTCTCCAGAGCAGCACAGATGTGAAGGAGAGCTGGGTGCTGTGCCCCATCCAGCAGAGTTTCCCTTCCCCAGTGCTTCACAGAGATTATTCCAAGGATGAAAGTGCAGCCCTGTGTTTATGTATTAATTACACAAAAGTTACTTAACCTTGAACCATATCCTCAGGTAATGAGCTTGGGCTTTCCTAAGTCTCCCAGAAAGGGGGCAGGAGGAAACCCTCTGGCTTGTTTTTCCCAAGGACTGTGCTGCCCTGGGTGCTTGGTGGGGATTTTGGGCACTGCCCAGCAGGGATGAGTGTGCAGACTGCAGTTGCAGGGATGCTGCACCCCAGGGCAGCCCAGCTGCCAGCCACAACGAGATCTGCAGCGATAACAATTACACTTAAAAGCCTCACTACACGTCTGAATGCATTTACACATTCTCCTTTTACTCCCTATTTATTATTAATGGCAGCTCGGCTAATATCAAACCCCAGTGTGTTTGGCACCACGGGTGCACAGAAGGGCAGCAAGTTCTTGCTCTGAGGAGTTTACAGACTAATTAGGGATGACAGCAGATGGAGGGTAAACATTGTGGGCCCTTCTGCTTTTCATTAGGAAACTTGAATCAGGTAACAATTTATAACCAGATAGGAACAACGGCAGGCTCAGTCATGTGCCACAGCCCAGGCTGTGCCACAGCCCTGTCATTCTCACACCCTGTGTGACAGTGGCCACTCAGGACAGACAACTGGCCCCAGGAGATACAGGGCTCTACAGACCACCACCTGTATGGAGATTCTGCAGGAAGCAAGCAGGAAAGCACATACTGAAATCCACACCTCTTCACCACAGCACCTCATGTGGAAGCCCACAACGTGCATCTGATGGCATTTTGCACTTCCTCACATTTTAGATGTCATTCCTGAGCCCACCTTAAATCAGCAGCCTGTGTACCTTCATATCAGTCACTGGGAAGTCATTAAAGCCACAGGTTACCCTCAGAGATCGCCACAAAAAGAAGAGGTTGAGGCCATAACTGATAATTTTTGTCCACCAGGACCATACTGGTAGCTCACCAGGAAGCTGCAGCCTCACATGTTTCTGCAGAACCCCCTGTGCAGAACCCCTTGTGCAGAACCTCATGCCCACCTTTGCTCACAAACACCTGACCCTCAAGTGCAGGAGGGGCCAGGCACTACACATTCCACCCAGTGTCATAGGGGACTCTCCACCCCAAATCCAGGACTAAAGTGGATTTGCTAACCGAGGTACAGACCCACTGTGACAGAAAATGGGCACGGCAAGCTGAGATTCCCACCATGGCACACAGCTGCTCTAGGAATCCAGAAGTACCTAGCAAGCTGCTGCTTACCAACCACGTCCATGTGCAAGAAAGGTTATTTATTTCACCACACCGTGGGGATGACTGCATCAGCAAAGAGTCCTGGGCTTAAATATCATTTTGTTCCCGTTAGTAAATTCACAAACAACTCACAGAACAGGAGCAAAGGTCTGACACCCACAGGAACCAAACTCCTTCTGGCTGTTCTCTACTCCCAAACAGACCTCAGGAAGATGGGCAGGTCTCTCCAGGAGAGATGCCTGCAGATGCAGGCAGAGGGGAGCTGGGTGTCACACACACTGAGCAGCTCCCAGTGTGTGTGCAGGGCTGGCTCTCACACACAGGCTGCTTCTTGTGGAGCCCAAACTGGGAGTCCAGCTATTGTTCTGGAGTAATAGTACAAATTCGGGATACATTTCGCAGCACAAAAGGGTGAGAAAACCATTTTGCTACTGCAAAAAATTAAAAAATTTACTTAGAATTGGACAATTAATCTTCTCGAATTTGGTCTTGTCAAACATAGTCTCTGTGTCTTATGGAGATTCCACAACCTTCTTTATGCCACAGCCACATGAAATATGAGAAAAAGCAACTCAGGGATAAATACTTCGTATTTCAGACTTCTCCTTCCTAATAAGCAAAATCCCTGACAGAAGAGTTTTGTTCCAGCCAGGCTACAAGAATGATGTACAGGGGCTGCAGAAACTCTGAATGTCTCTTGAGGATCCTGATGGTTCTCCCTCAGAGAAACCACCATGGATCAGCTAAAGAAGAAATTTGAGGAGGAGACTGCTGCAGATATTCTTCCCAGATATTATGCAGAGGGGGGAAAAAGGTTTTTATTCTTAGAAGTCAGAATAATAATTTGAATTATAGGCCTCTCCTCACAGGTAGCATCAGGATTAGACAACTGATGTAGAAAGCGAAAGATTTGAGGATGGCTTGAGACTTAACCACAGGAAATCTATGGCAAATTTTGAAAAAATCCTCAGGTCATCCTTGAATCTTCTGTTCTATTCTTTAAATCATTTCAGATATTCCAGCAGGCCAGGGGAGAAGGCAATGAGTATGTGGGTGACTTCAAGGCTGCCTGCACAGCAAATCAGTGCCAGAAAAAATAAAAGGATGAAATCTCAAAGACAAGGAGGGGGCTTTCTACCTCTCACACTTAGAACTAGATTTTGGGGGGGCTCCTGCCTCTGCTGTGACACCCTCAGCAGCTCGTGGCAGTGCAGGATGGATGCAGAGGCAGAGCAGCTGTGGGCTGGAAGGGATTTCTCACCAGACCTTAAAGCAGAGCTCCAACCACAGCAGCACTGGGGGATGCAGATTAAGGAAGCCACAAGTGGCTTCTTGTTGCCCTGCACCCTCCACTACATCAGCCAGCAGCTGGCAAAAAACCTTCCCCTCTGGCTTTCTCAGGCTTTCAGCATATTCCAAGCAGGGGAAGGGCACCTTGCCTCGCAGCCTGGCTCCTCTCTGCTCTTGCAGCTAGGGGAGCTCCCAGGGGACTCACAGCATCAGGCAGAGCACTGGGGGAGCTGCACAAGGGCCAGGGCTGTCACTGGGCCTGGTGGGGCAGGGACACTTGGTCCTGGGTGGTTCCTGCCCGTTTCAGCCCATGTCAGCATTCCTGCTGACAGGGCACTTTTGGGAAGCAGCCCAAGGGAGACACAACACTCACAGGAATGGCCTCAGCACTGGGGACTCCACAGCCTCACCTCACCTGGGCTACACACGGCCCTGGCAGCACACAAAACTCTTCTTTAGCAAGAATTATTAAATTACTGTTAAATTATTATCAGGGGTCTGATTTCATGGGAAACAAAAGAAAAAATAAATACATGCACACATTCACGCACAGCTGGAAAATATGAGTTTGATCTTGCAAAGTGAAGAAAGTGTCAGATCTTGTCAGTGACTTCACACTCATTGTGAAGCACAGAAGGTTTAATTTCTACATCCTACTCCAACAAAACTGCTCTGATTTTCAGGGAGTTTGGCTTTTACAATTGGACAAACATGATTATGAATGATTTGCATGAGGGACTTTCCCAGGCATGCTTTATAAGTTCAGTCAGACTGCTGAAATTGTGTCAGTCTTTTCTGTCTCACAGTAAAACTTCAAGATTTCTTTCCCAGGCACCTGAAACTGTGTGCACAGTATTCTGCTATTGAGTGAAAACCTCTCCTATTAAAAAAAAAAAGAGTATCCAGATGCCTGTATCTTCTCACACGTCTTCCAAGAGTCTTTCTCCCACCATGTTAATGTTGTAAGTTCTGCAAACAACAGCTCTTTGGGCAAAAATTAGGAAATGTTCTTTCCAGGCATTTAGCACTGAATCGTTATCTGTGTCTATGAGTCCTCTGAGAGTTTCACATAAATTCCAATTGCTTTTCCACTTCATTCTTTTTTCCATTCTTGAAGATGGTTGTTGCATAAAGGTCTTCAGGATTCTATTTTTTTTATTATTATTATTTTGGATTTTTTTTTCCTGCTCTATAAATTATCTATCTGGTAGTCTTTTCCTTTCAATGATTTACTTTCCTGTGAAGAGGAGGAAGCGAAAAGCAAGTTTCAAATAAATGCAAGTAAATACCTAGATGACTGCAGAAATAGTCCAGTAACTACATGCCACGAGATGGAAATCAGAAATAAAAATAAGAAGAATTATGTAGATAATAAAAACTGTCACTTGTTAGGCAGACACATCAGGGAGCTGCTGTGACCTCAGGCCTGTGGTCACAGAAGCCAAAATCAGTTAAAACCTGCAGAGAGCATTGCAGATTGTATTCAAGATTTCCACTGAGAACCCTGCGTTAGAAACTCTGCTATTATTTTAATTCTTGATTGATGATTGAATTCATTTTGGCTTTTGCTGTTTTGAAAATGAAACCTAACTAATGGTTTCATTGCAGTCTTAAGGAAGGCTTTGTTTCACGTGCAAAGCAAACGCTGAGTGAAGGGTACAATTAAAGCCAGACAAGGAAATGCTTTACAGAGATAGTTTAGAAGCCACAGCACAGCAAAACAAGAATTTAGTTAAATACTGAAAATCTGACCTGTGTGCATAGGTGCCCCTTTTGTCTCCTCCATCTTCTTTTTGGTTTTTGGTTTGTTTTTTTTTTTTTTAATTCTGTTATTGTGCTTGGGATTTTATTCAAAACCACAAAGAGATTTTTCTGCAGCCCCAAAACAAGTTCTGGTGCCCAGTTTTTCAAGAGGATGTTGCCAGTAGCGAGCAGGCTAAACACAGTTTACTGAAACTGCCTTCAGCAACTATGGCAGAGTGCAAAAAGGGGGTAAGGGGAAAAAAAAATCTGTGTCTTGAGACTCTTGGCAACTGCTGGAACAGCAGAGCATTAATTTTACCCTGAGTGCTCACCCAGTAACTCGCTGGTTTGCTGTGTGGAAAACTGCCCTCAGCATGAAAGGGTAGCTTCCTAAAAAACAGGGGAGCAAGCATTGAGAGCAGAGCTGTGCACAGCCATTTGCTGTCCTTTAACATCTAAGGGGTTTTCCTCTCTCCTCAAAAGTTTCCAAGAAATCCTCGCTGCTGCTATCTGTAAGTGGTAGTTTATGGAGAGGAGGGAAAACACAGGACAGGCAGTAAATCAGCCACTAAGTGATCCAGAGTCCATCACCAAATGTTTTTCATTACATGTATGGCTTCACTAATTTCTGCAATGTGTTGTAGGCTATTTCTGGAAGCTTTAAAAATGCATGATGCTTCTGCATTTTAATACTTAAGAGTATGGTTGTTTCAGTTTATTAAGGAAAAAAAAAAAAAAAGGGGGGGTGGATCTGCTTAACTGCATTGGCTTTCATGTCACAAAAGGACTAAGCCATTGCAAAAGCATCCAAGCAGGAACCCTATTTAAGTCCAGCATGAAGAAAACCTTTCCAACCTCTTACACCAATTAGGATAATCTGGGTCTTTTGATGTTAAAATCCCCAAGAATCATATGGAAATCATAAAAAAGCAGAGTATTTAAAACAGACTCAGAATGCAGATAAAATCATTTCTCCTTCTCAGCGTTTGGGTTTGCTCTGGGGCGGGGATGGCAAGGCAGGCTGTCCCGAAAAGCAGCCAGTCCTAAAACAAGGGAGAACTGGGAGCCAGCCCCAGGTCCTGGGTGGGAGCTGCTCCCAACCAAGGGAAAGGGCAATCCCAGCCCCTGGATGCCTTGGTGGCTTGTACACCCTTCCCTGGGCAAATGCCCTCCCTCATGACCATAAACCAGGCTAAGGCAATTGAAATAACACGCTTGGATCTGTGCATTAGATTATCTTTAGGTGAGAGATACTCAGCCTAGTGCTGCTGCTTTATATTGGACTGTTTCTGAGGCATCCAAATTTCTCCAAGTGTCTTGCTTCCAAGGAATCTCAGGGCAAGAATTCTGTTTGCCTTGACAATTTAAAAAAGGAGCACGGGCAGGAAAACAAGGGATGTTTTGCTGGATACCATTTTGCAAAGCTGGGAGTGGTGTTTTATTCTCTTCAAATCAAATCCTGACCAACATATTTTGCTGTGAAATCTGACACTCAACAACAAACCTTTATAAAAGCCTTGTACATGCTGAGAGAGACAGAGAAGGTGATTTTACAATATTGTCCTAGACCGTAACATTGTATTTTCTGGGGCTGGTTACATATTACTGCTGCATTTGTGTCTGATCTTGTACAAAGCAGAGAGACAAAGGGACAAGGAGGTGACGAGAGCGGGGCAGAGGTGGGGACACCCAGCTCATGAACCTTAAATTGGCATTGGAATAAACTGAAAAGTAAGCAAAACTGTCCGTGTTTATACAAGCAACTTGACTGTACTCTAAGAGAGGACAAGGGTATGAAACCATGTCCTTATAAAGTAACGCTCATCTTTTACTTATCTAACAAAAAGAAACACAGGAGAGAGGTCAGAGGCTGCTGAAGGAAAAATACCCAAGTGTTAAGGCCAGAGAAATGGAAAACAAAGTTTAAAAAAGATAGGAATACATGCAGATGGAGCACACAGAAAACCCCCTTAAACACAGCTTATTTTTCTATAAAAATAAACATGGAATATTGTTGTCAGTGGCATGCACACCTCTGTGAGAACCTGATATTTAAATTGTCAGTTTGATAACAAATAAAACTAACAGTAAAATAAGTGTAGCATTACATTTCTGTAAAAAGAAAATCGGTATTAGTGTTAAATATCTATGTGAAATCAGCCTTCAATCTAATCATCACAATTTTTGGTTGTGTTACAAAATTCTCATACAGATTTTGAATTTACTTTTATGTCTTAGAGTAATACCTGAACCTCAATGAATATTAATTACAACTTCCATCATTTCACCGTGCCTGAATTGCTTGCTATTCCTCGTGTTTGTAAGAAACAAGCCACGCACTTCCTGGCACAAATATCATTCCTTATTAGTTTTGCAGCTGAATAATATCCAGCCTGTAACAGAATCCTCCTAGGACTGAAAAGCACCCTTGTGCACACGGATACACGCACAAAAACAACAACTGAAAGCTAAAAGCAAACTTGCCGAGAACTTCTGGGTCAGCTTTTGACATCACCCATAGGAATGAAATCAGACACCGACCAATCCGGCACCATGAGGCTGGCAGCTAAAATCAACAAAAGCCGGGCCCAGGGCTCCACAATGAGCAAGGGAAGTGGAAGAGACTATTGTTCCCAAAGCCTTTAAATGATGTTGCTTTGTTTATTCCTTTGGACAATGCCTGAGCTGAATCTTTAAAAAGGGAAAGGAGCCTGTGCGCCCTGCCCCCTGGGCTGTGCTAGGGCTGATTGTGGGGGTTTTTCCCTGGACTGGGAATTTTCTCTGCCAGGGCAGAGTGTGGGGGTTCTCTCCCCATGTTGGGATTTTTCCCTGGGAGGGCAGAGTTTAGGGGTTCTCTCCTTGTACTGGGATTTTCCCCTGCCAGGGCAGTGTGCGGGTCCATTCCCTGTACTGGGATTTTTCCCTGGTAGGGCACAGTTTGGGGTTCTCTCCCCATACTGGGATTTTTCCCTGCCAGGGCACAGTTTGGGGTTCTCTCCCCGTGCCGGGGTTATTCCCTGCCAGGGCACAGTTTGGGGTTCTCTCCCGTGCCGGGGTTATTCCCTGCCAGGGCACAGTTTGGGGTTCTCTCCCCGTGCCGGGGTTATTCCCTGCCAGGGCACAGTTTGGGGTTCTCTCCCCGTGCCGGGGTTATTCCCTGCCAGGGCACAGTTTGGGGTTCTCTCCCCGTGCCGGGGTTATTCCCTGCCAGGCACAGTCTGGGGGTTCTCTCCCGTGCCGGGATTTTCCCCTGTTTGTCTCACAGCCCCGCAGCGCTCGCAGCATCTCTCGCAGCATCTCTCGCAGCATCTCTCGCAGCCCCAGCTCCGACTCTCGCTGTCTGCCAGGCTTTCTCAGAGGCTGGCCAGCCCGCCTGCTCAGCTCTTTTCAAAGCCTGACCCTTATTTCGGTGCCTTGCAGGAAGCTGAGGGCTGTAGAGATCTGGCAGCGTTTTGGGGAGTTGGGGCAGGAGGCGCGGTGGGAGCGCTCGGTGCGGGTGCTGTGCCGGGACAAAGGGACACGGAAAAGGCTCCTCTGTCTCTGCAGAGCTGTTCCTGCCCCAGCCCAGCCCTGCAGAGCCCGTGGGTCATTATCCACACGAGCAGGACAATTCCCCATCACACAGCCCAGGGATGATTCACTCCGACACTCAAACCTGTCACCCAGCTCCAAAGATTTAGCATCAAGCCCAGAGTTCACTAAACGCACACATGGCATAGGTTGGTTTTTTGGTTGTTTTTTTTTTTAAAGTTCAGCTCAGCTGAACAAAGCTGGCTGAATGACTTCAATCCTCTCAGTGCTTCCCCAAGGAAAAAAAAATAAAAAAAGCAACAAGTGTCTACAGCTCAGACTGAACCTGCTGCCCCTTTCCATTCCTCATCTCACTGCACAGACAAGTGGAGAGGGACAAGTACACGCATTCCAGAGGGAAAAGATAAACCTGGACCCTGGAGTTGGGCAGGTAAAGGATATCAGTCATTCTTACATCTTTAATAAAGCAGACCTTTTTCTACTCCTGCCAAGAAAATTAGTCCTAAGGTGCACACAAAATAATTACACATTGTGGAACAGTAAATTATTACAAATGCCACAGAATTCAAGCAGCCTCAAGTCTGGGCCAGAGTTTCAAATGTTTTGCAGATGTTTATGGTTTGCTGCTAAACTTTTGTCAAGTTACCCACACGACACAGCATTTTCTGAAGGATTTTGGCACACAGTAATTAATTTACTTTGCACAGGTGTTGCATTCCAGAAATATTTTGTCTTCTTATAGAAGACTGCTGGAATTCTACTTTAAAAAAAATAATCACGAAAGAAACCAGATCCCTCTCATCTGGGAGAGAAAAGGAAACCCCCACCCCACCACCCTCCCCCTCCAAAATCAGTTTATTTGCCTTTTCTTTCTTTCCAGACAAAGGAAACCTCTGTAACAGGTAAAAATAAAATACAAAATATGTTGCAGATGCCTGGTATTTCTGCAAAACTCACAAACTGGGGAAGCACAGCGTGCTACAGGGTGATTGACCTCTGATAAGAGATAGTGGAGTCCCAGGTCCTAGCAGTGACTAGAGATATTGGAGTCCCAGGTCCTAGTAGTGAATAGAGATATTGGAGTCCCAGGTCCTAGCAGTGAATAGAGATATTGGAGTCCCAGGTCCTAGCAGTGACTAGAGATATTGGAGTCCCAGGTCCTAGCAGTGAATAGAGATATTGGAATCCCAGACGTGAATAGAGATATTGGAGTCCCAGGTCCTAGCAGTGACTAGAGATATTGGAGTCCCAGGTCCTAGCAGTGACTAGAGATATTGGAGTCCCAGGGGTGAATTTCCCTTCCTGGGAGCTCCCAGCTGGTGGGACTGCTGAGGTTTGCCATGCCTTGGTCAGCAGCAGCAGCAGCAGCAGCAGCAGCAGCAGCAGCAGCATCCCCTCGTGCCTCCATCACCTCGGCCCCCTCCATCCCACCACAAAGGCACCACGTGCACCCTTTTGTCCCCAGCCTTTATTCCACACTGCATGGGGCAGGAAGCAAAACACAAAAACGGGGCTCTGCAGCACTTTTGGACCTCTCCTTGGCTGAAAGGTTGCCTGGAGGCAAAGCGAAATGAAACCCTTGGGATTGGACAACTTTCCCTTCTAAGCGTATGGAAATTAAACATTAAGCCTAAAAAAATTTTCTAGAAGCAGATATGAATCCAGATATAATATTACTTTGTAGATATGGAAAAATACAACCAGCTATCTTCAACTTCCTAGATGTGCAAGCCACTAGGTTTTCCTTCAGGGTAGGAAAGCAAAGATGAAAATGCCAAAGGACTGTTAACCTTTAGAGACACATTTTAAGAGATAACATGACTGAACTCAGATAAATCAGAATTAAATTTAATCAACCTCCCACTCTTTAGCTACACTATCAGAGGAGAAGAATCTACAATTAGGGAAGAAACAGACAGAAATTCAGACATCTTAAACTGAGCAAGCTTCCATCTCTGCTGTGCAACTTCCTGATGATACTAAACACTGCAATTCCCATGTGCTGTATTACAGACTTGCTGTCTTAACAGTCCTCTTATGAGTAATCAGTGGAAAAGAACATTTAAATAATGTTTTGGAGTGCATATTATCTAAATTTGGCTGTTGTTCTCTCATTTAGAACAAAATGAGTCTAAATTTACAATTTAAATATTTTGCGTCAAATCCTTAAAGCACCCTTCTCTCCTTCTGTGAATGGAGCTGTTAACATTTTTGTGCTCCACTGTAGCACCTAGGAACAGATAATCCTTTAATCTTTAATCTTTTGCTCTCTCTCCCACTCCTGGCACTAATTTCAGAGTACAGACTGTGATGTTTCTAACGAGCTAAGATGGACTGTCACAGCCAGGAACGTATGGCCAAAAGTGCTGCCATGAAAATAGGTGTGAAGGTCCCCACAACAGCAATCCTGGTTTCTAAGGGATAGATGAGGAGTGCTCCCAGCACAAATATTAAAAGAAGTTTAAAAGAAGTTTAAATATGTATTATTTAAATACCAACCCTCCTATCCAATGCATTTTTTTTGTTTTTCCAAATTAAACTATTAAGTTATGATAACCTATACCACTTCTATCTTATCCTAAACTTGTTTCTAAAAAAAAAAATCATGTGACTTTATGCACGTGTCACTCTTAATTTTTCTGGCGAAAGCTAAACTGTTGAATGGACACCTTTCACTGCCTAGGCATCTAAAACAGCTTCTTGAAGCTTTACCCAGGGGTTTTTTTCAACAGTATTTTTTTTCTGCAAGTTACAGCAACAGCTCTCCTAATTTTCAGGTAGTTCTGTTTATAATTAGTTCACTGTAAGTTAGGAAAACAATTAAAAAACCAGGAAAGTTTGTTTTCCTCTTTGCATTCATGAATAAAATTGAGATGTGCAATTATAGGCTACATAAGTTGCTCACAAATTTTGAAGCACTTGGTGTTCACAACCAAGGGGCTCAATGCCAAGCTGTAGATATTAGATTGGTGTAACAGATCAGCTTTAAAAGCACAACATATTTCAATAAAAAAATTTTTGCCTTGTATTCTGTATTCCACTACAGCAGTCTTGAAACATCACTCAAATATTTAATTGAATTCAAAGTACTATGAATGAATCACATGAGATTAAAAGATCTACTGTTTCTACTAAGAAATGTGAATTGCTGTTTTCTAGCAAAAGGAGAGTGTAAAATGTAGAATGTGAATAAATGTCCATAAGCAGTGCACATGTGCTCAGAGAAACCCAACTGTGTATAACAAACAGCTCTGGTTAGCAAATTATATTGACCAATAAAACTGAGCCTTTGTTTAGGAAAGTAACTGGAAAGCAAAAATGCAAAACAAGATTACACTTAATTATTTAAATCAAAGCGCTCTGCTTGTTGATTTAAATTGTGATTAAAATCAGGGATTTAAATTAATCCACTCTGGATTGCATAAACACCACCTTAATAAGAGGGAGCAGTAGCTTCATCACCCAAATCAGGAAGAGCAAAGTGATGGAGCTCAGAGGAGACTGGGGAAGTTCCTTCATGGACATCCCTCTGCTGCCCAAACTCTCCCATTTTTCCCAAAGAGAGAGAAAGCAAATGCTGAGTGGGAGGAGTGTGCATGCACAGGTACTGTGAGGTAAAATAACGGGGATGATTTGTCATTAAAAGCAGGATTTCTCTCACAAACACAAACACAAAACAAAATCCAATTACTGTTCCTTGTTTTAGCACCTAGGACAGTCCTGCTCACACCTGTCCTTCAGCAGAACATGAAGCACACTGCCCTTGCCTGGTACTGACATTTAGTCCCTGGGTCACTCCAACAGCACCAGTGCTGAATGCCACACTGAAAAGGATTTAGCTCTCAGACACCCACACCCCACCCCTGCTCCAGCTTCTACCAAGCCTTGGACCCAGCACTTCTTCCTGGCCAGCAGGGAGGTGACTAGCACAGAGCACACAGAACAACTTAGTGCTAAGGGAGAGCTACTGCAGCTTCACTGGATGTCCAGTGCACTGCCAAGGGCATCCAAACACCAATATCATGACAAAGGAGCACAAACCAGGCACTTGACAATGCAACCTACAGCACATTTACTCCAAGGACACTTTAATATCTTATGTGAGAACATCCTCTCAAATAATATGATTGAATTTTCAGCAGAGGTCCAATTACAACTAAATGAAAGCAGCTAAGCCTTTCTTCTTTCTGCTTCGCAGCTCGATTTTGAAGGACAAACTGCTCTGGCTGAGCCTAGTTCTAAGGAACTATTTTTCTTCTTTGATTTTACAAGAAAGTGCTTTACAATCCAGAGAGGATGAGTCATCAGAAAATCCTTGTCTCGTTGCCAAAAACCTGCCCCTCTTCATTATGAACATAAAGATAAAAGCTCTTACAGTACATTAGCTGGCATACGCCTACACAGACAGTACAAATAAATTAATTGTGCCTAGCCTCAAACATCCAGAGAGGTGTAGTAGGAGCTCAGTCCATCTTGTTTCATTAACAAATTAAACCCTAATAGAGCATCAACAGTTCTCTTATGTACATAAGCTTGGCAGTTGTATAGAAAGGCTTTGGAGGTATCATGAATCCTGTACATGGCAATTCTTCAGCTACTCACATGAGCTTACTTAAACTACATAAACACCAACAAAAATTGTATATGCTGGAAAAAAAAACTTATTAAAGTTGGAGTAAGGATATGGGATGTTGGTCTATTCAGAAACTGCTCAGCATTTTGGAACCCGAGACTGAGGTAATGATGTTTATTAAAAAGGGAATTATTGCACATGTGGAAAATGTACAAATTGTTTTGCATCTGATAAGAATGGCAAGTGTGTTTGGAAGTGTGAGCAGACTGTGCCCACTCTGCTGCATCCAGTTTTATGAGTCAGAGTTTGAAAATTTGCATTACCTGCAAACATCAGGGTTATTTCATAAAAATATACACACGGGTGTAGGGTACAACTCAGACAATGAGAATACAGATCAAAAGGGAAGCCACTGGGTAAAGTACTGTACATGGACCAGGGGCCAGAATTACTGGAGATAATCAACATTCACCATCAAACTCCTGCTACAGATGAACTGTTTTCCTTCTGGAATGCTCACAATCTTTAGCATGAGAAAGTTATACACAACCAACTTGAAAAACAAGTTTAACTCTACTTGGCCACAAGCTAAGATTACACCCTCAAACACACCTTTCTAAGATTTCTTATGAGAGGTTTGTTTGTGCAATACAGTTAAGGGCAATTTGTTAAAATTGCTCTGTGATTTTCTTTATCCTTTAACGGCATAATTTAAGCAACCTGCATTTTAAAAGTTCAAAGACATTTTTTTTGTAATTATGTATTCCTGCTTTTACCTCCTGAAAATAGAAGAGCTGTAGAGAGAGAATACAGAAAAAAAAAAAGAACTGATGAGAGAAGCTGAGCTCAACCTAGCACAGAAAGCAGCTTATTAATTAATGAGAACAAAACATAAAACACAAGGGTTCAAAAATATCTATATCAAAAATATCTGTATCAAAATCACTGCTATATCAAAAATAGCAATGTATGCTACTGCTGCTCTACCTCTTTTGCCCCAGGGAAAAGCCAGGGAGCAAGGCAAGGCACAGGAGTGCTGGTAGCCAAAGGCTGGTAGCCAAAGCCCCAGTGACCCTCTGCAGAGGATTTCAGCCCTGTGCTTTGCCCAGGCAGCTCTGAGGGTCCCTCCTGGGGTCCAGCAGGGCAGAGCCATGGCAGTGACATTCTGGACAGATGTGACAATGGCTGTGACATTCTGGACAGCTCCAGCTTCATCCCTGCTTGAGTTGCAGCTGAGGCAGAGGCAGTGCATCCCTTCTGCTGCCTGCTGTTCCCAGCTCAAACGTGGTGCTGCACACAGCCTCAGCAGCTCCCACACAGGCTCCAAACTCCATTTGCCAGTGGTTTTTGCCAGTGGTTTTCCCGAGGTGTGACCAGAGACAGGCATGCCCACCTTGGAGCAGCTGTGGCTCCCTGCTCCCCCTGCACATGCACTTTGGTTTTTTCCAGAGATCACTTTTGACAGGCACCAAGGCCAGTGCAGACACACTGGCCCAGACTCGTGACATCACCTGATTAATAAATCCAAGGAAGGTTTGGCAGCTCTGGCTACGGGCAGCCAGCCCGTGGGAGAGCACAGCCACACATCAGATAGTGCAGCACTAACTCAGTGCCCTGTGCACTGCCCCAGTCCATAAACAGCTTCCTCACCAGCCCCCTGTGCTAACCACCTCTTCATTGGGAGCCCCAAAGCAGGCACCAAACCCTGCTGCCAGAGCCCTGGCCAGTGGGATGCTGAGGATGTCACCCTCATGAGCAATGGCAGTGCCACAGCAGGGGGGTGACAGAGAGACTGCACCTCTGCAGAACAGACTGAACTCACCGAGCAGAGCCCAGCACCACAGCCAAACACAGGGCAGCTCACCCAGCACCCTGCACCCCACCAGGGCACAGCCAGCCTCCTGGCCCTCAAAAATGTAAGTCCTCTTCTTCCCCCATTCCTTTATGAGCACGTTATTGCAGAATGATACGAGCACTTAATTAGTGCTCTGGGTTAATCAGCCTGCCCAAGGAGTTTCCCTGTGCCCCATGAATAAAGGAAGCCAAGCCATGCTCCCGTTACCAAGCCACCAGCACAGGCTCCATCCTCAGCCAAAGCCAGCCACAGCCTTCACACAGATACACAATGCCTGACTCTCACTGGTGACATCCTCTCTTTTATGGGGTTAATACTTGCCCTTGGGGATAATTGAGCAGGACCTTAGATGAGAGATTCCCATAAAAGGCAGTAAGAGTCACCCAGCTCAAACCACACATAACTCAAGCTAGTTTACCCCTTTGCATTATTTAAATGTCTCTCCTTAATGTGAATGCATCAATTTAAAGGCACAGTGCTGCCAGTGCTTGGGGCAGGCTGTTCTCTGGTGACCAAGTGTGTCTGTTGAGAATGGAAATGTGCATGCATTGCAGGGAAGTGCCTGCTGTCAGGCTGTCAGGGAGCAGGGGCAGGATGCTGCCATCCCCACTGCTCCCAGGTGTCACACCTGTACCTGGGTGCTGGGCAGGTGGGGCTGAGCCCTCTGACCTGCTGCAGACACTGAAATCCAAGCACTGGGATCTCAGCCCACTGCTGCTGGCAGCTCTCCCAGCTCCAGGAGAGCACCTGGTCACTCTCCAGGTGGACCCACAGAAGCAAGAGAAGCCCCTGGCCCTCCCACTCTGCCTCCCTGCTCCTGGCAGTAACAAGAGCTTCTGCTGAATCACAACTTACACCAGGTACCCAGAGACTTTTCCCAATCACTTACAGCTTGGCCTTCCATTTTAAGATTACAATTACTTTTTTCCCCCAGGTTTGTGTTTGTACAAAGACTACCGTAAGGTTCAAGTTACAGCAATTAATGAAATTTAACTACATTAATAGGGAGAGAGCCTCTTTAAGAACAATTTTGGGTTTAATGTTAAAAAAAATGCGGTAATAAGAGTGAGGTAGAAATATTTTCATTTGATTGCCTGTTTCTTTCTCTGGCTACATGTATGAACTTGTTTCCTGGTCAAGGGGAATTTTTGCAGGTAGAAAAAAAAATAATTCTGCCATCCACTCAGCCCTTGAGTGTCTTGTTTTTACAAGGCAGAAAGGTTTTGTCAGTCAGGTTACCTAGGAGCGAAAGTTATGTCTCATAATCCATAATTCTGTTGCACATTACACACCATCTGGTGACACAGTCAAAGATAATCTAATTCTTGTTTTAAAAACCTCACATAGCTGTATCATATGGTGCAGGCAATGTGATAAATGACTTATTTAAATATGCTATTTCTGTGCAGTTTACCATTTCATGGTCACTCTCAGCTAACTTGAAAGCAGCTTTGAACAGGCTTTTTATTGATTGTTGCTTCAAATATCTGAATCCTTAGCTGAGATTTTATTACCTAATTTCAGTTATACCTAAAAGTGTATGATGAAACAGCTAACATCTACCCAACCTTTAAGAAGATTTTGTTGGAATTGAAAGTTTTGCATCATGATGGAACAAATAGCACGACAAAGCTGTTCCATGTCCCAAAAGCAGCAATGTGTCTTTTCACAGTGCTTTTACCAGGAAGAGCCTGATATAATTTAATTCCAGACTACTCAGTCTCATGCAGGAGTTCTCAAGTATTTCCACAGATTCTGGGAGTCTACCCAGAAAAAGCTCCTTGCAAGGTAATTGTCCATCAATACATCTGCAGGTTTGCAACAGGTTTGCTTTTGTCACTTTATTTTGAGCCTCCAAAACAGTTAAGTGAGCTGCCAAAAGCTGAATCCTCACAAAATAAATCCAAAAAAAAAAAAAAAAAAGAGAGAATTGATCATGCTGGGCAGAAGAAAGCTCTTACACAACTAACCTGGTGAAGGGAAATAGGCAATTTGCTGTTGCCCAACTCCTTTACCCAACTATTTCAGTGGCCCTTACATTCTCCAAACCTTCAAACAACAATCTCATCCCCTTCTGATGCACAAGACACACCCTAGACATTTTCAGGAGGGGTGGAAAGTAGTAAAAGAAGATTTCCGTGATTTGCAGTCAGGTTCTTCTGGGAAGATGACATATTTCTGGGAGGCTGTGATGTACACATGCATCTGCACCTCTGATACAATCACACAATCACCACTCAGATCTAAACAGCTATTTTTCCATGGAGATTTTTATTACTTTCTCTTCCTGGAATAATTAACCACTTTCAGATATTTTTTTTTAAACGTAGGAGAAGACTTAATTTTCACCTGACTCTTCAATTATGACTCTGAATAATTCCCATTTTCCTTGCAGCCTGCTGTCAGGCTGCTGTGCCTTTTGCACAGGTTTTGTTCACAGCAGAGCCTCTGGGCACAGCACAAGCCTACAATAATCTCATTTAGCCATCCACCTGCATCACTCCCCAGGATTTTCCCCAATCCCAGGCTCCATTTGGAGAGAGGAAGGCAGCAGTGCTCCACTGAAAGCCAATTCCTTGTGGAGTTTGGTGCCAGCCCCAGCTGCTGGGCTGCTCCATGGGGAGGCAGGGAGCATTCCCAAAACCTGCCAGGCAGGGGATGGATGGCACAGGAAATCCAGGTCACAGGTGTTCCATCTCACTGCTCCTCTTTTAGGGCACCTGCAGAGCCCTAAAAGCACCAGAGCTCACCCAGAGAGCTCATCCCATCTCCTCTGCCCCCCAAATCCAACCATCCCACCCAAGCTCCCTCCAACCAGCTGCCCCTGCCTGTCAGGTACATTCTGCTACTAGCAGGGATTTGGATAAAGCATTTAACTATGCTGGCATGCATTTTCTTCAATGAAGAAATGCTAAGAGCTAGGCAATCATATTTTTGACCATGCTGCCTGCCAGAAAAGTGCACAAACTTCCAATAGCAAAGAAATGAGGTCATTCTGATCACCTGCCAAAATCAGCACATTTCCTCTTTTGGTTCTGGATGCTGCACTTCCACACACCACAGTGTGTGACAAGTCATGACCAGGAGGTATAGTCTAAGGAAAAAAATAAAATAATGAAGTGTCCTGATGCCACATGACCCCCTCCTGAAGATCTGTTTAATTGGAGCCTGGTATAACCTTCCTAAGAAGATGTCACTGCCTTGTCCTGATGTTAGAGCAGTGTAAAGCCTCATCCTGTTAAGGAATTTGAAAGGCTTACAGCAGGGATGCAGCTCTTAGTTAGCTGGACTGGAATTTAGCAGATCAGGATTAAACCCTGACTTTGCCTCAAATTCCTGTGAGGCTTTGAGCAAGACTCCTAAACTCCCTTGCCTGAGACCCTATCCTGATGCTGGTCTTGGTCTTTAAAAACTAAGTTTTCCTGAGCTGGGAGTATCTCTTTGCAGCACAGCAGAGTCTGGAATGGTGGATTTTGGATGCTCATTTGGGCTTCTTAATGCTAATGCAGCACAAACCGAAATGACAGTAGCAGTAATAATAATAATAATAATAATTATTATTATTATTATTATCTCTCAGTCTTTATTTTCAAGTTAATGTCTGCCAAAAATGTTAGAGAAGTTTCTCATTGTGGCAACTACTGTATTTATGGGCATAATTTACAAGCAGCTCCTCTGAATAATTTGAATTTTTCATTAAGGTTATTCTCTCATTTTCCATTGAGAAGCCTTCGTAGATACTGACTCACTTTCAGCCTTGTAGGGAAAAGTGCCAAGCATTTGTTTTTCTTCTGTCTGCAGTAGTTATTTGACTCCTGCCTTAAACTCAGCAAAGCCAAAACCGAACAGGAACAATCTTAATTTAATTATTAAATGTATTTCAAGCTTCGCCGTGATTTTAAGAAGCACTTTCATGTGGGGCAGTGGAAATGTGCCAGGGAGATCTAAAAGAGCTGTGTGCAATCCTGTGTCCCCTCCCTTCTTCCAGCCTCTCTCAGAGGGAGGGGAGGTGAACCCAAACCTAGCGGGGTCAGGGGGAGAGAGTTTCACTTTAGGTCTGCTTGGCACAAAGTGACCAGGGCACCCTGCCAAAGGCTGCCACTTTTGAGATAAATATGACTTTTTTTCAGGGCAGTTTTATGAGGGGCACAGCGAGAGGCTCATATACTCTGGCAATTCACTTGCAGATTTAGCCGTGCAGCAGCTGCTGCCGCTCCATTGTAAACAAGAGCTCGCTCTGAAGTTCTCTGAAGAAGTTTACAAAAGGGACAGTGTATTTATCTGACGTCTGTTACAGTGCTGGGCACACACACAGATGGCCTTTGACTCTCACCTTCTGCATCACACCCAGCCAAGCCCCACAGAAAGGGCTGGGCTTTGGATTTGCCTGCTCTTTTCCTGATGGCACTCCCTCCCTTCATCTGCCTGACAATCAGAGCCAGCTCACTTTCCTTGGGAGGGTCAGATTGGCAGATGAACTGCAGCGAGGAGAGGAAACATGCTAAGCATGAAAACATTCTCCTAAGCTCTCACAGGAAAAGGATGTAGCTAACAATTAAAGAGAACCACACGCTTCTCTGCCAAACTTCATTGTACAGGACCATGCATTTCCAAAATTCACACTTATACCCCTTCAATTCCAGTCCATCCCCAGGAGGCACATGCCAGAGTGCCCATCCTATCTGCCCACAGTCAGCCAGGCCTGCAGGATGCCTTTTGAGGTCAGGCACATGGACCACCACAGGATATCCCATGGAGGGTACCTGGGCTGTGAGACCCAGCAGAGTGCTGGGAGCTGCAAAGAGCAGAGCTGCACATCTGTCTGACCCCTCAGGGAACACCTCCAGGAGCCACAGGGCTGGCAGAAACTGCTTGAAGCAAGCTCCCTTCCCCAGGTCACCCTGTGCTATGGCCTGGCCACAAACACCCTTAGCTGTGCAATTGGAAGGATAATTACCTAAAGTTTGTCCCTCCTGCCCTACAGCCCCCTGCACTTCTTCTGTTTTGCACATCTGGAAGAGTAAAGTTAAGGAGCTGATATGGGCTGGGCATGGCTTTGAACAGCTTGTCTTCTCCTGGCTCAGTGACCACATCATCTGCAGCTTCACTGAAAAGTCCAGCTCTGACTGTCCTGGCTGTCCTGGCTTTCTGTTCCCTTTCAGGAGTTTTTGACAGCCCATCCCCAGTGCAAGCTTTACTCCCAGAAATGCACCAGTCAGCACAGACCCACTGAGCTCTGTCTGGTTTCCCCAGTCCCACCTGGGCAGCTGATTTTGCCTTGCTCCTCACTCTGCTCACCTGTGCCAAACAGGCAGCTCAAGTGAGTTTTTCAGACTTCTGCAAGCAGGCCTTGGTTCACACTCAGTGTCTGAGCAGTGGAGTGAATTCCCAGGTCAACACCTGGAAATAATTCTAGACACCCAAAAGAAAAAAGAAAAGCTGTGGGTCATTCTCAGAAAGGATTCAGGGTTCTCTAAGCTGCCTTCTTCTCATGGGTCTGGAATCACTGCATATGATGAAAGCAGTCTATTAACAGTGCATCATAAAACTTTCTCTGAGATTTTATGTCCTAAATTATTTATATGATTATTTGGCCTGTTTGGTGACTGACTGTAGTGGGAAATCTAAATCACTGTTGCTACACCTCTAACCAAAGATTTTTCAACAATTATTTTAATTTAAAAGGGAAAGAAAAAAAAAAAAAAAAAAAAAAAGACAAGTTCTCAGGGAAAAAAAAGAAAAAAAAAAAACCAACTTCAAAAAAGCTGTGGTCATTCTTTGAGCAGCCTGAAATATGACCTTGATATACCTTCTGGTCCTGGGACACACCAGTGTCAGTATGTTATTTCTGCAAGGACTGAGACCTATGCAGTCATTTCTGCACTTAAAAATGGTTCTTCACATACATTCTCATAATAAAGCACTTTACAACTGTTACCCAATTATTGCTTAGAGCATTAAGTAACAAGGTATTATTACCCTAATTTCACAGAAGGGAACAAATCATGGAATCCAAAATACTTACTCTGCTTTTGCGTAGGCTTTCTCATATTAATTAATTATGAGACTTAATTACACTCAATCTCACCACTCCAAGCCAATTACAGAAAATTGGGTAAAGTAAAGAAGCAGGGAAATCTGTCTTGGAGACAATCACTTACACTGACAACACTTTCCACACACTTTAGGTATGTAAAATGACTCTGCAAATATTAACTTGCACCCTCGAAGCAACAGGATGGATTTTTCTCTGATTTTTCCCAACTGTCCCTACACCAGTAATCTGATCTATGATCACTTCTCTCAGCTTCCTCTCTCAACTCTGCCCCAGAAACCAAATGCAAATCTCTGCTCCCTGACTTGTGCCTTTATCACATGATCACCTTCCTTCCCAGAGGCAGTAAAAAAAAAAAACCAAAAAAAACAAACAACTCCAGGCATGTTAAAAAAATCACCAGATTAGAAGAGCTCTAATCGAATGATTTTAAAGCTTGGTCAAAATTGGTATATAACAACAATAATAGATAGATAGATAGATAGATAGATAGATAGATAGATAGATAGATAGATAGATAGATAGATAGATGTTGCAAACTATTTATAGCTTTCTATTTATTTTGAATCTACAGCAATTTTATTCACTGAAGGTTTTCCCACAAGAGGAATGGTAAATCCTCTAAAGCATCACTTTAAAAGTTTTTCTTACACTGAAGTATCTATGAACACCCTCTGCTGAAACATTAATTCACTATTTCCCACAGCACTCAGCCTCAGGGACTCACAACACATTTCAATGCCTTCAACAGCAGCAGCATTCCACAGGGAACCATTCTCCAATTTCCAAGTCATGGCTCTTACAAAGATGGGCTAAGCCAAGGCAAACTGCCCTTTTTATACTAGTACCAACTGAGCCTCCCATAAAATGTGCATGTTCAAAATCAGAGTAGAAACAAGAGCAATTATTTTTTGCAGTATATCTAAAGAGGGCTATGAGTTCAAGTAAGTCTAGTTTATTAAAACTGGGGGGAGATACTGAACAGACTGGATTTTTCCTTAATTTTTTTACTCTGTTTGCCAGTGAGTAGAGTCTTCTACAGAAGACTTTGTGAATAAAGGTGTAAATGCTAGCGGAGGAGACTCCATGCATTGATGACTGACTTCTCTGGAGCCAAGATTTCCCCCAGCCTCCACAGCTGTGACATTTTGTGCTCAGTCTGGCCCCTTGCAGCAGAACATTGAGCCTGTGCTGGTGGCACTTGTGCCTTGTTTGCATCCCAGCATGGCACGCGCGCGCCGGGAGCTCGGTGCGCCGCGGTTCATTGCAGATGTCCCATTGCCCAGGTGAGCCCCATGGCATGGCAGCACAGCCAAACACAATGGGGCTGCCAGGCTGTGCTCACAGCTCTGCCTCGGAGAAACAGGCAACACAAACACTAGCATTTGGGCTGTTTCTTGCACTTTTTCTAAGTATTCTGAAGTAAAACAGAAAATACTTTGCTGAGCCTGAAAAACCAAAGGATTTGCAGATGCTGTCAAATGAGGCAGTTTTCAAATATACATTCTTCCTTTACCAAAGCTCCCCCCTCTTCTTTGCCCAGTGATATTTCCCTAGGCCAGCAAAGGGCAGCCACAGTGTAAAACATTCAGAGATAACCTGGTTGTTTTTAATGCCAAAATAGCATACCTGGGCACTCCAAAGACTGAGATTTTCAAATCCTCACCTGAATCCCCACACCTAATGACAGCTTTACCCTCTCCTAAGTAAATTACTACATCACCTTCATTCAGGCACAGAGGCTGGGGGGCCAGGATCTCCCTCTGGAAGCCTTCAAAGGCACACAGCTCTCTCCTCTAAATATATTGATAGCTAGAAACTTTCATGGCTGAGACTGGCTTACCACACACCAAAAATTCTGCAATAATTTCAGTACACAGCCCTCTTAATTTGGCTCCCATCTTCCAAGCTTCCAAACAGACACTTCCCTCGAATATGCAAGATACAAACTGAATTGTTAAAACAAGTATCAGCACACATTCCATGTTCATGAGAATCATATCTCTTCCATGCTTTTAATACTAACCCCTGAGCTTAATTATTATATTTAGTGTCTAGGGCAGCAACACTTCCTACTCAGCAGCTGTCATGGGTCCAGCAATTAATTGCATACCACTGACCTTCACAGAACACCATGGAAATTTTATTACTGTACAACTCAATTGCAGCCATACAACACTGCCCCAGAACTATGTCTTATTACAAAAAAATCATGTGCTTACAAAAGGGAGAGTTGAGCCAACTGAACTATTTATAATTTGTGAGAATAAAAAACATTTCACGAGGTTTGCAACATACATACACCAAAAAAAAAAAAAAAAATTTGCAGCCTTAACACAAGACAAATGTTACTGAGATTCACGTTATAGACAAAAGCAGAATGGAAAATATTCCCTGAAGTCATAATGGCAGGGTTATGCAGTGTGCTATTTAAAAGCTATTCACCAAGGTCTTCTTCCTGTTAGCCAGAACTCTATGGTAGAAATTCAATTGAAGAAAGTCAATTAATGGAAATTGTGGTCCTACAACAGAGGGATTGGATGCATAAGGTGAAGCAGCAGAGGGAAAGGACTACATTTGCACACCCCACTCAGCACCAGGTTTGCCACCTTGGAGTTTCCTTTCTGCCTTGTTTGCTGCTTTGAGGGGGCTACAGGCTGCTTATGACATGCTGCTGTGGCTTAACCCCAGCTGACAAATCCAAAACACAAAAATATGTTGAAGAAAATTAACTCCATCCCAGCCAGGAGCAGCACACCTGCCTTACTCTCTTCTAAGAAAATGCTGCAACTCAGCACATTGCTTCTGAGCTCAAGAGTCTCCTTGCTCCTTTCCAAACCAAAGGGTTCACAAAATAAATAATTGTTGCATGGCTACTCTAATTTCAAACTGGCATGCTAATGGAAGCCAGGGCAAGAAGACTTTCTCCCTGGTTTCAAGGGCTGTGTCCAGGATGAAACAACTCGTCACGCCCAGAATTCCAACACCAGCTCCCAAGTTCCCAGGCTGGAGTGACCCAGCAGGACACAGCCACAACCCTCCACACACACATCTGCACCTGCTGCAGGCCCAGGGAGGGAAAGGGATGCTGCAGGAGGCATCCTGGGTTTTGTTGAAGGCGCCCATGTGCAAGAGCTGCTGGTTTTGAAGTTGGCACTGTCCTTGTGCATCTCCAAGCAATATCCAAATTTCCCACTGGGGTGATTGAAGGGCAGCAGGCTGGCAGCACATGCATGGTGAGGCAAAGCACCCATCCCCTAAAGTCAAAACCCAAAGAGTACCAAGAGGTAACCACAGAGCAAACTGGAGGTCTCTGCCAAGACCTGGTGCAGAGTTTTAATGGCAATGTGACATCTTACTGAATATGCACCTCCCAATCACCTTGTTTGATTTCCCACAAGCAAAATGAAAAATACTTCCCCCCATGACAAATTCCTCACGTCTCAGGCAATGCATTTAATTTCCCCAAAATGCAGTTGCAGCTGGGTTTACCACATCAATCCAGTTTCACATCTTTTTTGGTTAAAGATTTGTAATCTCTGCTGCCCATGACAGTAAGATAACTGAGCAAACAAAGCTCATCAACAATGCTTTGCTTTGAAGGATCGCCTACACATGGAATGGATGATATCTGCAAGGCAATTCAGGGCTCTGTGATGGTTGAGATTTTGTTGGGAGGGGTTTTTTTTTTCCCTAAGAAGTTCATTAAAATGTTTCGGTTGATATAATAGATTCTTCCATCTCTTCAATGCAGCAGAGGAAATGAAGTGAAACTAGCTTCATTGTAATGGAAAAGTGATCTCATAATTTAATTCACTTTGCTCCCTAATCACAAATGCTCATAGAGCACAAGCTAGGGAAGGAAGGTGCAAAGTGATGCTGCAGTGTAACACCCACAATTAAAAATCTCCTTTCCTGAAGGACTCTGGGTTTGCAAACCAGAATGGAGCACACATGGTATTGAGATTACTGAAAAGGCAAGGCTGTGATTTAGAGGCAACAACTCTGCTCTAGTTTGAAACTAAATCCAGAATTCCCATTGATTTTGCTGACACCTTGGCTCAGGTATTCTTAAGGCCTGATCACAGAGCATATCAATACACAGAGAAGTGCCTGCAATGACTTGCTGTACAGCCTGATGTAAAAAAAAGTTACAGAATGAATGCAAAGATGACAGACAGGCCTCCTCTCTCCCAGCCAGGAAAGCTTTTATTGCCACCTCTTCAACACTTTCACTTCTGCCAGAAGTCCCCTCTGCCCGCCCAGCCCCTCCAGCTGTCCAAAGTGTCACACTGCTGAGCAGGCAGAGCGTGGATTAAACAGTATTACGTGTTCTTTCTGTCCTTTTGCTTCCAGTCGTTTAGAATATTTTTATATAAGGCAAGGGAGATGTTACAGGAAAAAAAAGATCTCCAAGATCAGAATATATCAGACAATACTTAACGTGTCATTGTGACCATGAATATGTACAGAAACACACACACACACAAATAAAGTCAAGTGTTTTGGAGGAGGTTTAAAAAAATCAAACACGTCCAACAGGAAGAGTCTGTTTAATGTAGGATTTAAGCAAGACTCTTCCATTTGCATAGATCACTTACAGCAACAGCAATTCATTAAATTCTCCCATAAAGTCGTGCTATATTTTGTCTAAAGCGACACATTTCTTACAGATCACAGTGCCTTTCTCATGCTGTTAATAAGATAATCTGTTACATGAGGCTTACAAATCCATTTAAATTGATTTTAATTAATGAATCAATCACTAGCCACTGATGACTTGGTCTACAGACAGCAAGCAATTCAAAGCCCCAGGCTTCTAATCCAAAACCAAAATCCACATTAGAGCGACAGGACATCTCTCTGATCAATAGCAGCACAAAGATGTTCAGTTCATACACATTTAAAGCATACCAGATTGATCAAAATGTATCTCCAGATCTTATGCATTACAATTCCCAAATTCGGGACTGTTCAACTAGAAAAGCAATATTAAATCATTTACATTTCTTTGCAAGGGGAAAAAAAATTAAATCAAGCACAACTATAACCCGTTTCTAAACTTTAGATGCTTATTCCACCTCAAAGTTTTTCCCTTTGTTCTTGCACAATCTGTTGTTTAACATTAATTAATAGAAAATTGCACTTCTTAGGATCACTAACAAGAACAATGCTTTTTTACATTTGCTTTGATGCCATGAAAAGCCACTGCTGCTCCCCACTGCTCATGTGCTTACAGTTTCCCTGGAACAGCAAACAGGAAAGAAGAGAGATTTCTGTCCCAAAACCAGCAAGCAGGAGCAGCGGGAAGAACATCCTTGTTATTGTAGTAAGTTAATTATTATAATTATTGTTATTACAAGGAGTTAATTACAATGCAGCAAGTGGAATCCACCACGGGCGGTGTGATGCCCAGCACTGCAATCCCTGGAGCAGCACATCTGGCACAGGGGACACACCTGAGGGAGGCTCCTCCACAGCTGGGGCTCCAACCCCACCTGAACCAGCCCAGGGACAGGAAGGGATGGTGCAGGCCTCCCCAGGATCCTCCTGCAGAGATGCCAGCATCTTCCAGAGTGTTAGAAATACATATTATAGCCTTGCACAAATATTAGGTTGGATACTGCATGTGTGGTGTTGAAATGGTTTATAAGATACAGTTTTCTTTAGGAGTAACATAAGCTGATAAAGTATCTTTGTAATAAGTAAACTACCTGCTTAATTGGACAACACCCAATAAAGACACCTGATACACCAGCTACCAGCACTGACCATCTGCAGAAATTAAAGACCACAGCCCAAATTAACTGATAACAAAAATAAGTTAAAACCACAGCCAAGAAACACACATGCTCTAAAAAAGCAGACTCAAGGAGTGGCCATGTAAAACAGTTCTTAAAATATGGAAAATAGTTTATAAAAAAGTTTAAAAATGTATGATGGGTCTATGAATATGCAACAAGCTGATGAATTTAAGGGGTGTCTCCAAAGCAGCAGGTGTGCTCTTAGCTGAATGCCAAGCACCCAGCCATTGTAATCTTTTGCTTTATTGTTTGTCTCTTATTGTCTTTTATTAAACCCTTTAAAATCCACCAGGAAAGTGAACCTTGTTTTTCACGGGAGGAAGAGATGCTCCTTGCTGGAAGGTGGCAGAGGGCAGCCTGGCCCCAGAGCAGTCTGACAGCTGTTCCTGCAGGTGCAGATGTTCAGCCCTGCCCACACCACACCCTGCACTGCTCTGCACTGCACTGCCAGCCTCACTGCACAGCTCTGGGGAGGGACCCTGCACTCACACAAGCTCTGAGCTGAGGCTGACTCACTGCTCAGCTCACACCAAACCTTGCCCTCAGGAGCAGGGCAGGAGGAGATCACTCCAGACTTCCTGTGCCAGAGAAGCTGCTGCTGAGAGCTGCAATCATGGAGCAGTTACACTGGCTTTGATTTCCTTAAATGCTATCTGCACCTTCACTAGCATCCCTCTAAATATCTGAGAGAAATCCTGACCCCTCTGATTCAGCAAGCAGCCTGCTTGGATGCTCACTGTCATGCTAAAAGTCCAGTTCTGCCTGTTTAAATGAACAGCTCTGTATTTGTTTTTAACCAATACTGCATATACAGTTCAACTAACCCTGTCAAAAGCAGACTTTCTTCTTTTTTTTAATGTAGTATCTACTAATCTGTTGATCTCTTATTCTTCCTGGTCTGTTAAAAACAAAAGATGTTTTGCAGGGAAGAATAAAAAGAATAATTAAAGAAGGTGGGTTCAGCCTTTATGTGCTGCTAATTAATTGGAGTTAAATTAACCAAATAATAAGTACAAGATACCAAACTATCTTTCATAATATTGAAGAAAAGCAGAAAGGGTTGACCACTTTCCAGGTGTAAACACATTAAGATCAACGTTGTACCAAGCCTGAATCTGGCCCCATTAGCTCCAAAAGGTAAATAGTTCATCCCCTCGCACAGATGTCAGAGCATACAGGCACTCCAAGCTTAAAGGGCAGATTCTGCAGCCAACAATGCTCCACTGACACAGAGACAATCAATGTGTCCTTGATTATGAGGAGGCAAACAGTTTTCACTGCAAAAAAAGAAAAGGAAAAAAAGGAGACTGAAAAACAAATCATGTGTTTTTATTTTATAAGTTCCAAGCTGGGGTTGAGTTTTTTTCAAGCCCTTTTGGAGTGCTGAAACAGAATAAAAATAGCTTGTTGCACAAGCATAAAACAAAGTAACTGCTAAATAAACATTTTAAATTTACTCCTATGCGCTCAGTTCTCACTCCCATTAGTCTCCAGGAGTTGGACCATTCCACAGAAATATCTTCCTGTTTTCTGGAAAACTGATTAGATGGGTTTTGTCCAAGAACTGTGCCATAATGTGCTCCCTTTATTTCACATGCTGAATCTGACTGCTGGAAAACGCAGCACAGAACGCAGTATATGCCAGTGCATCCTGACATTCAAATCAAGACCACAAATTATAAACAGTTTCAGCAAATTGACTCCAGTGCCTTTGTTCCTCAGACATACATCTTCCTATTGCTTACAAAAGCAGCATATACTAACCACGAACGCTGCTATAGCCAGTACTGGGAAAGGAAGTTATTGAAGCCTGGATTTCCTGCTTTCAGCCCCAGCCAAGAGCTGTGAGGCTTGTAGTGGTTTCAGGAACTGACTCATCTAATGATTCATGGATAAGATACTGGTTTTAATATATTTCTGATCATAAGACTCAAACTTCAAAAACAGTGATGCTTAGATTTTATTTTAAAGTTTTTAAAAAAAAAAAAGTACATAAATCAAGCAGACAAATATTGTCATGGGACAAACAGGCTAATAATTGTTAATATGTTTTACAGAGAGCTCTGTTTAAAAAAAAAAAAAAAAAAAAAAAAAAAAAAAAGGTTTGTTAAACATCCTGGAAGTTAATTTTAAGTGAATGCTGACATTGAGTTAAAAATCCACTGTCAGAAACTTGGGTTACTTTCACTGCAGTCCTGACAGAGCTGCAATGCTAGTGGAGAGCAGCTGGGATATCACTGCAGTTTTAGAGACACCCTAAGGTACAGGTGTGACTGCTGCACCCTAACCCATGAACCCTAGAGCTGCCATTGTTCATGCAGCTGGTTTCTTTAGCTGCAGACAAAGTATCACCAAAAATTGGCTGCTAACAAAGCTCAGGAAAGTTTTGTTCCAGGAGTGACTGGAACTGCCGAGGTCAATCGTAAAGCAATGACTAACACTGGATTTTAAGTGCTCTCACACACACACCCCTGCAGTTCTGTGCTAATTCACAATTCAAGCCCAGCCTTTTTTATGCACTGAGTTCTTCCAGAGGAAAGCACGCCTTCCAGAGCATCAAAACCCTTTTTGCCCACAACACAAATCTCATCAGTATGCTGCAACTTGAACTGCCAGGCTCTTGCACCTAAAAAATAGCTGGGGATGGGAGCTGAATTCTGCCAAGCTCATGTATGGAAAAGTACTGGTTTACTTTTTAATTTTTGAGCTGCAAGCTGCAGCCACTCACACCTTTGGTGCAGCGTGGTGGGGACAGAGGGGGATCTCAGCATTTCTATATTTCACCCCATGCAAAACCAGCACAGGGGGGAAAAAAAAAAAAAAAAAAAGGAAACAGAATGCATCTTGCTCAGAGGAAAAGAAAAAAGAAAAGCAAAGCAAAAAGCAGCAGTTAAAACACTTGACAAGAAAAGGCCAAAGTGCGCTCCGTGGCTGGCAGTCATTTTATGGCTATAGTCCTACAGCAGATTTACTTAGATGACGTCAGTGGCTCCAATCCAGCTTTTCTTTGGTAGCATTTACCACTTGCCTCTTGAAGCCTCCACTATGCTACAGAGCAGTAGACCATAATCAAAATTCCCTTTGTGAAATAGAGTTTACCTCAGGGCACAGAGGCATTGCGAGCTGAATTGCAGGCTCTTCACCCTGTACTGCATGCCCAGAAATAAATAACCTACAATACTGTACTCTCCTTAATACAGAAGAACCATTAAAAGCAGCCTGCTACCTTAAAAAGGGTCCTTTAATTTGTTTCAAAAAATCTCAGAAGCCAGAATATTAGTTAATTTTCCAAGCAAGAACTATGATAATTCTACTACCCTTTGGACTTCTTAGTATTGTTTTTAGAGATTTTGGACGATAAAGTTATTTATGGGTCACTATTTCACCAGCAAAAATTATTATTGATGCTAGAGGCTATAGTGAATCTGTATAGGAAGCTGCATATTTAAAACTGTCTTCCAAATGTGCCCCTTCAACTGCTTATCTACAGCTGCTCAGTAAGCATATAGTAAATATGCCAAGAAGCAGAGCAAGAAATTACTGTGCATAAGTAATAGCCAATTTAATGAGCAAAATGCACATTACTTGGAGCTGTGGATTTCCTATCACAAAGCAGTGGCTGAAACCAATGGAACACTAGTAAAGCCAAGTCGAGGAGATACCAAACACACTAAAACTTCACAGGCTCTGAAGTTTCATCAAAATAACCCCCACAAGCATATGAAAGATGTGTCCTAGGGTACTAAATAAGCACAGATTTGTAATGTTTTAAGGCAGCCATCAGTCCGAGGACAGCCGTGCTCATTATGGGTGGTAACTGGATACATCAGTGAACTGAGAATTGCCTCTCACAGTTAAGCACTTAGGAATAACTCACAGGGAAGATGCAGGCATGCCTCAGAGAGCTGAAAGGCTCAAGAGCCCTCCTTGCCCTGGGTCTTTGCTTACCTTGCCCCTAATCTCACCAGGAAGAGAGATCACAGGTCTAACCTGCAATGAGCCACAAGCCAAAGAACGCCACTGTCACCAAACTGCAGGAGTCACACCACGGACCTGCACTCTGAATCTGAATTTAGAACAGACTGAAAATTTGGGGGCAACCCCCAGACCAGCTGAAAGTGGACAGACACACACACTGCATGTCCCTGCAGAGAACCAGAAGCCCTCTAGCAGCCCCAGAGGCCAGGCCAAGCCAAGGGCAGGAAGCCTTTCTCATTTTCTGCCAACATCAGCTGAGGCAGAGCAGCAAGGTGGGAGCCATCACCTCTCACTTCATGCCCACCCAGCTGGCCCCTGGGTGCCTTGTCCTGCCTTTTTCCACACAGTTCATCTGGGTGGACTTCAGTCAAATGGTAAAGAATGGCCACTGCTCAGACTGTTCACATTTCTCTGCTTAAAATGGACAGGAAAATAATTTACTTCTCTTTGAACCTCTTCTCATTGCTAAGCAAAGTGGTGTCAGCAAACAAATTCAGAAAATGACTAAATTTCTTTGAGAGGGAATCCAAGTCCTTTTCTTGGTCATGAAGGATCTGGACACGAAAGGCATGGCAAGCACAAGTGGCCCTTTCTTTTCAACATCCAGGGCTGGGAGCAGCAGGAAAGGGACCCCACAGTGACACCACATCCCTGAGCAGCAGCAGAGCAAGGGGCAAGGAGGGCCTGGGAGATGGACTGCAAAGGGAGAGACAGGGAAAAACCACAGGGACCCCAAGAGAAGGTCTGTGTCCCCAAGGAAAGAGCAGTGTCCAGCTGTGGTGCCCTGCAAGGAACAGCCTGTGGGGCAGGAGACAGGAATGTGCTGCAAGGTCAGAGAGCAGCACAGGCACATCCAGCCCTAAGGACACCACCAGGCTCTGAATGGGAGACTCTATTATGGCTGGAAACTTCTCCTGCTACAACACAATTACTCCCAAAGAAAGGCAGGGCTAGGGGCGAGATGAAGGAACTTGACTCTTCCAGTCTTCTCCAGAGCTCGAAGTTGATTGTGGAAAAAGCAGGGGGGAAAAAAAATACTTCAAAGAAAATCTTCAAAGATCAGCTGACAGCACATATAGGGTCATGACTGTTTTTAAAGGGTAATTTTGAAAGAATGGAGGTAAAGTCAGGGATATGGAAAATGAAACTGTTTACAGAGTTTTGCCTTTTTAACTGTAAGCAGTTTTAGGACAAAAAAAAAAAAGTGTGCAGTGATATTGGTTATAGATTGTGTGAATAAAATTTCCTTTCTCCCATTAATTATTGTCCCAGATCACCATGTTTTTTTAAATTGAGATGCACATAACAGAGGCTTTAATCCCCTAAACCTCCATGAATTTACCTTTTCTTCCAAAGTCTGTTCTGACATTTTCTCCCCTCAAAACCAAAATGTCATTCCTGAATTATAATCTCCCAACAGAAAGACAACTACGTAAAAAGAAAGAAAGAAAAAAAAAACCAAACAAACCACACCAGCTAATTCCAAAAATAAGCCCTGCTGTTCACAGCACCACGAGGTGAATGAATGGTGAGAGATTCCACCAAGGAAATAATTGTGATGTCTATAATGTTAAGGAATAATTTGGCACCAAAAGTCCCCAAGGCCATACTGGTTGGCGATTCAAACACGAAGCATATCAAAACACTACTGATAAGCTAAATTAACAGATAGCTTATCTGAAGCATATACTGGCCATATGGTGCCACAACTTCTGTTGCCTGTTGCTGGCATAACAATAGGCTACTGCAGTCTTAGACTGGAAGCACTATTTGACAAACTGTCAACAGCATTTTAATTTTTTTTTTTTTCCAGAGCTCTAGGGCAATGGCACACTCGCCTATTTGCATTTTTTTTTAAACAGGTGAACAAAGAGTAAACCAGATGTCGACTTTAGAAATCGAGCTGTCTGGATCAGGAGATTTAACAGAGGCAGGCATACTGCTACAGCTCAAATCTAGACAATGAGCTTTTCTAAAAACACTCTGGCCTAGGGGAGTGGCTATTTAAAACACTTGGCTTCTTTTATTTCAGCACTATGGAAGTGAATTCTACTCTTAAGTGCCAGCTCAAATGAAGTCATTTTGTTTCACTGGGGCTTTCTTTGCATTTCAGAAATGTAGCGTGTACTGTAGTAACGGAAGAGACAAAAAAATGGGGGGGAGTGTGTGATGTGGAAACCAGCAATTTGATCACATACAAAAAAAAAAAAAAAAATCTTTGAAAGGACAATTCAAGTGCAAGTTACATTAAATTTACTTTTCCCTCTAAAAAAAAAAAAAAAAAAAAAAACCAACAACAACAACAAACACACCAACACAACCAAAACAAAACTAACAAAAAGAAACAAAACTTCTGTCCAAACCGCTTCTGAGTGCTCTAGAAAGACCTGATATTTACAACCCCCTCAAGCTCCACAAAGACAAGCAAAACTGACCAGAAAGGACCATTTGCAAGGGGACTTGAACATGTTGCAGAAACACATTAATACCAAAAGTATCATGAAAGTTGTCTTCCCGCTTTATTTTTAAAAATAAATCTTACTATTTGAGGAGGAAAAAAAAAAATCTTTTCATTACAACACAGTGATCTGCTCAATCATTTCAAAATTGACAAAATAAAAACTACTGTCAATCAATATATAGTAGGTCTGTCTATGATATTCAGTTATGAAAATGTGTTTTTAGCTGTATTCTGTAGGAGTGTGAAAGACATAATGAGGAAAATAGATAACTTTCTGTTCTAATAATCTGTTCTGCTTTGATAGGCAGTTATGGGAACATATTTATTTTCTGACTTATACCCAGCTAAGTATGTAGCATTTTTAGATTATCTTTTCAAATTGTTCTTGAACATTCTCAGTTTAAAAAAAAACCAACTCCTTTCATGTTAAGTTGAGATTGCACTTGAACTCTTTCCAAAAGCCAGAGCTGTACTGAATTATGATAATTAGAAAGCTGTGCGCATAAAAGGCAGCACAGTTGATGCATTTAAAAAAGTTCATGCCAGAGAATATAAGTTCAATATGTTCTCACATAATTAACATTTCCCATCATTAGCAGCAGTTTTCAGTTCATGTATCTGTAAAAACAACAGCACTCGTCATTGTTTTAGATTCCCAGTCAATAGCACTTTAATAGTTTTACACATAATCCCAAACTCTCCTTCCCTTCCCCCTCCCCGCACACGGAGATTTCACATTCTACCTCCTGACCTGCCAGCAAATGAACTTGGATTCTGTGCCCCTGCTGCCACACAGACGGGCTCTGACCCCAAAGTTTAGGGAAAACCTAACAAGAGCCAGAAACCCAAGCAAAGGTCCGGCAGGATGCAGGGGCAATAATCACGCTGTTCCAGCAAACAGCGGGCAGGAGACAAAGAACACAAAGTTGTAGGTGATACCTGGGACTGGGCAGGAGCCAACACTGGAACAGGCTGCCTCTGACAAGGCAGGCACAGGCTGGAGGGACCAGGAAATGGGGTCAGAGCCCTGCGCCAGCAACTGCAAACCCTTCAGACATGGGCGGATTTCCATCGCGCCCCGGCCGCGTGCGCAAGCATCCACCCAGCAAAGCAGGGCCTGCAGCACAGCGTGGGTGAGACCTGCACGCTGCCTGGGGAGATCCACCCCAGGGAGCTGCTAGCAGCCCCACTTCTACTTCAACCCCTTGAAATTATTATAAAATATTCTATTTTGAAATGAATATAACTCCGGTGGGACATTAATAACCCGATCCGGTATAAAGGCTGCTGAATCTGCATCAACACAGACAGAAGTTTTGGCTTTACCAATAACAAGATGAAACTCACAGTGATTACAGTGGGATCAAGACTTCATAAAAAAAAACAAACGAGAGGTTTGTTGCATTAAATCCGAAAACACTTAGCTGAATTTTATGTGACAGATCTGAGGAGCAGATTTGAAGTCACTGCCTCGAAGGACCTAAGTCTGCAACTTTTCACTCTCTTCTGTTTTGGAAATGAGCAATCATTAAAACCAAAACAGAATTATTCCAGGAAATATTATTCCATCCTTGTTCCACTTGCAAAAAGTCAAAAGGAGTTTTGTCCAAGAACAGAGAGCGAGATAGGGTCATTAAGTGAGAATTTGCTGCAGAGATTTTTTTGTAAAACTGTGTCTTCAGCACAGCTTAGAGTCAGTTGGCTTTACAATTAATAACGCCATTAATCTGTTCTTATATCACAGGATGCAATTTAAATTATCCAGCACTTGCACAAACTGCCACCAACCCTATAATAGCCCCTGCTTGCAGGGAGATGATTTACCTCCTGAAAGTTCTAAAATTTTGTTGAGATTCAAATAATTTTTTAACAGCAAAGGACTGCAGTTTAGGAATATAAAACATCCCTGCTCACGGCAAAGCACAACACGGCGACACAAGAGAAATTAAACCTCAGATCCCAGAAAAAAAGGACTATTTCTCTCATGGAAAGGTAGGTCCCTCTAATGAGCTGGTGACTTCAAAATCATTTTTAAAGGGCCAATTTGCACCCTCATTACAGCCAATGTAATCCAGCAACAGGCCATATGAAGTTGATGGAATTAAGCTGAATTTAGACCAAATTTCTAAAAAGTCAGCCCTCACCTCTTATTTGCACGTGCTGTGCATAAGAGCCCGCCCAAATGGAATGAATGATCAGCTGTTAATAGAAATTTGCCTTCAGGTCTTAGGCAGATTACAAGTTAAGCACAACATAAGCCCCGAGCAGAAATTGGAAAAAGTATGTGTGTCAAATCAATACTCTTTTATATCAAAGATGTCCTTCTTTAGACATCAAATCTCACACTAACCATGTACATAAAGCATATGCTGTAAATATCTCAGTATTTGATCCAGCAAATGTTTATTCCTATGAGTCATCCTGGTCACTTTAACCTGAGCAAGAATTGGATCCAGCAAACATTTTCTTCTTAAATAAATGGAATCACTCCAGAAAGACAGCTTTTAAACTGCCCCTGGAGGGGTACAGCATTGATACTAATGACATGAAGAAATACCAGCTAGAATGAGTGATGTGTTTATCTATACATATATATATATATGTGGTGTGCATTCAGTGAGAAACCATGTGCTCCTAACAGGTTTGAAAGTAACTTGACCCAGACACACACATCCAGAACTGTACAGTAAATCTCCATGTTTTGGGAACAGTCTTAGGCACCTTCTAATAAAATCAGATTACTTCTGGTGAAATTCTTCCTGCAGTGTAACTATCCTACTTTACAGACTGAAAGCTGACAGCTGTATCATGATACACGGCCACATGTTTTTACCTTTCCCTTTTTTTTAAAAATGAAAGATGCCATTATTTCTCTATAGCTCCAGAAGTTTTTATCCCTGTGATGCCTGAAAGTTCACTTACAATATTATCACAAAGGCAGCTTAAACAGAAAGAAGGAAGAAATGCTTTTTTTTTTTCCCCTCAGCATGTGACTCAACTGAACTTAACTTTTTCAGGCATGGACAAACAAAGCCCAGAAACCACTTTAACGATATCCAAAACCACTGCAGCGTCCAGCAGCAGCAACAACAGCAGCATCCCACGGGCTCCAAGTGCCACCAAACACAGTGCACACATGCTCACACATCATCCCCACACATCCCACCACGCTGGCTCTGCTCAGCTGGGCACTCACGGCCAGGGCTACGTCGGAATTAAGTTTCTGCTGTTCTTTTCTAGCTGTTTAATTAAAACTCCGCTAAGCGCACTCTGTCTTTGCTACGACTCCTGTCAAATCAACATTGTTCCTTTGCTCCAGTGCCCCTGTGCACCCCACTCAGCACCAAGAAACTGTGCAGAACACAAAACCACGGTTTGAGCCTCAAGAGCTGTTGTTCCACTCTCCTGGCTGAAAAGGCCAATAATATTTACTCCAGGATTGATGCTGGAAATACACCCAATGTGTTCAGTGACAAAGTACTTTCCAAAGGTATTTCTAGATTGCTAAGAAGAAAAATCGAAAGAAATGCTTTGCATCCAAAATTTCTGCTTGGTCAGCTGATAAAAAATCTGGAGCTGACAAAATGCAGAATTATCCTTACTGGTGTAGAAAATGCTTCATGACCTAATTCAACACCAGTGCAGTGTGAAGAGATGCGTTTTACCACAAAGGTAGAAAAATAAATGCACTTCTAAAACGTTCACCCTTCATGAAAATAATTTCAAAAAGTTTTGCTTTAAAAACTTGCAACTTCAGAACGCAATCCAAATACAAAATCTTCGGTTTTGTGTTTCAAGAACATCCACTGTTTTAATTCCTGTATTTCTATTTCCAGATAAAGGAAGCCTCTGCGTGTGCATGTGTGTATATAAAAATATATATGTTCACATACAAACAAACATGCAAGCTTCCCTCCCACCCCCAGAAGTAATTTAATATCCAGGTCTGTGTCATTTTTAATAGCACCATTTTACCATCAGTACAATCTAATATTCTGTAATGGTATTCCCCAACTATTTATAGAGACAGAATACATCATACATTACAGACACACACATTCCCAATCTTGGGTTGTAAGAAGAACCCTACATAATTTTAAATTAAGTCCTAATGTAATTATAATCATTTTTGTTTTCATATTCAATTGCAGGTAGCACTTAGTTATTTACATGAATTTTCCTGTTAGAGGCATTCCCACAGAGATTTCCATACTGGATGTGCTGCAGAATAACTGAGCATGCAGCCAGGCAGAGCAGCACGCTCTCCATGCAGCTCCCAACTTTGCCATTGCCCAGCTCTGTGGAACCGCTAACTGGCAATATTGCATTCCCAAACTTTATCAGCACGAGGAGAGAGCAAACACGCTCCTGCTAACACAGGAACACAGCTACATATGTACTTTTTGTCCCTGAGGCTCTGCCATTTCGGCTTACATTTCTTATAAACGCTGTTTTAAGGCAGAAAACAACCGCTACAATCTGATGTTCCTCGGCCTTTCCTGCCTAGGAAGGAACAGTTAAAAAAAGCCTGGGAGCCATTTACATTCAGAGAGCGCAGGGCAGAACTGCTCCCTAACTTTCCAGCGCTTCTGGAGGTCACTTTTCATTTCTTCATATCAAAGGCGGGCACTTGTTTCTAATAAGTTAACAGCTCTCCCGAGAAACGTGGGTGGCTGGTATTTCATTGTTTCATAAATATTTTTACACTGGTAACACCGTTCAACTTAAAACAGATTTCAAGAGGAGAAAAATCACGACTAGGACCGTGCTCAACAGAGGCAGGAGCGCGAACTTTTTTTCCTCGGTGAAAACAAGCGATATTCTCCCCCCGGCCCCCCCGGCTTTATTTCGCCTCGCTGTTTTTGTTTGGTTGTGTGGAGGGGCCCGCTTTGTTTTAATTTGGGTACAAAAGGCGCAGTGTATAAGTTTTCCCTCCCCCTTGGAAGTGTACTTCCTTTGAAAGCGAACAAAGGCTCCACCGGCCCTCCGCACCAGCGCCGGGGACAGCTGGGCGATGGAGCTCTTCGAAACCTCGCCGAGAAACGAAAAAAAAGCCACGGAAAACACAACCAAGAGCCTGCGGTTCCTACCGAAAGGAAGTTTTCCAGGGACAATCTCCTCGGTGTTGTTGTAACTGCGACTTTGTCTTTTTTGGATACAACGTTTCTGCTGACTCCCGAAAATTTTCCACTTGAATGTGCAATTAACCAGCAGCGGCGGCGGCAGCGGCTCTGGAGAAGGACAAGAAGCAGCGAAAAGGGACATTCCTTCTTTCATCTTTTAGAGGAAAACAAGCCAGGGGAGGGAGGCAGGGCTGGGGGCAGGCCGGGGATGGCTGCGGAGCGCTGCGAGCCTCCGGGCTGCTCCCGGCGTGCTCGCTTCCCCGCCGGGAACGGGGAAAAAAAAAAAAAAAAAAAAAAAAAAAAAGAACAAAAAATGTGAAAAATGCCAAGGATCGGTGCGCGCGTGTGCGGGGGGGAGAGGCTCTGTGTGTGTGTGTGGTGAGTGAGTGAGTGAGTGCGAGCGGCGTGCGAGCAGCGCCCGGTGCCGGGCGGTGACTCAGGCCGGGCAGCAGCGCCTGTGCAGCCCCGGCCGCGGCCCCGCAGCGCCGCGACTCCAGCGCCGCCAACTTCTGCCCCCTGCCCGCGGCCCCGGCCCCCGGCCCGCCCGCCCGGCACCTGCGGGCCGCCCCGGCCCGGCACCCGCACCCCGGCACGGGCCCCGCTCACCTCGGCCCCCGGCCCCGCGGCACCGCCAGCGCTCCGACGGCAAAACTTCGCCCGCCGCCCCGGGCCGCCCCGGCTATTTACGGCCCCGCGCCTATTTTTAATCCGCCGCCCGGCTATTTATACCGCGGCCGTAGGTTGCCGCGGGCCGGCGGACGGAGCCCTCGGAGGATGAGTTGCTGCCCGGCCGGCGGCGGGGCGGGCCGGGCTCCCGGCCGGGCTGCGCGGCGCCAGCGATGCGAGGAATGCGCGGAATGAGGGGAGGAATGAAATGAACGCGGGAGCGGGGCGGCCGCGGGGCGGAGCGCGGCCCGCCGCCCCCTGCGGCCCGGGCGGGCGGGCGGGGCCGCGGGCGGGGCCTGCGCGGGCTGACCTCATAGGGGAGCACCGGGAGGGGGCCCGGCCCCGGGACGGCGGGGGGAGCGCTGCCCCACCGGGAACACACCGGTACCGGGAGGGGGCCCGGCCCCGGGACGGCGGGGGGAGCGCTGCCCCACCGGGGACACCGCGGCACCGGGATCACCGCGGCACCGGGGACAGCGCGGGGTGATGCCGGCCCGGAGTGCGGAGTTGGGAAGGATGCGCTGCACCGGGCTCTGCCGTGGGGAGGATGCCCTGGGGAGCTCAGTGCACCAAACCCCTGATCGAAGCCCGCACGCATCCCTAAGATCTGTGCCCTAAACGCCCAGCAGACCCCCGCGGATGGGATGAGAAGATATCACACCCCAAATCACAGGACACAGGACACAGCATGGCCTAGGGGTCCGGTCTTCACCCTCAATCCTGACCTTTCTCACAAAACTGTCCCCAGATCTGGATTTCACAACGCCGGTTTTGCACCACTCCAAACGAGTGAGCCTGAGTGCCACGGGACTATCTGTACCCTCCTCGTCTTGTGCAAGCCACCCCCCAGAATCGCTCCCCAAGCAGCACCACAGGCGCGTCTGCCTCGCTTAACAATCCGCTACCTCGTGGAAATAATTGCAGGGAAGGCACAGCTGTTGTGCTTGTGAAAATTCATATTTGCATAAGCAAAACGGATAACTGGACACCTCGGTGTTTGTGGAATAAATTGCTTACTTTGATGTGCAAGCACACATTTCTACCTACCTTTGAAAGTTTGCCCAGCAGGGCCATTGCGTTTGGAGCCATCACAAAAATCACATTACAACCTCGGAAGAACAATGTGTTGGTGTCCATCACCAGGCAGCATTTGAGTGCTCACACAGTAAGTTCACGACGTGCTGATGGAATCCTCAGTAAATGCCCTGCACATTCATATTTTGCACCATTGAGAAGGGATGCCACCGTGTGAACACCAGGACCACGCTTGTCCTGCTGCTTTCCCAGCCCTGTGAGACAGCCATGCTGAGAACAGACCTCCTTGCAGCCTGCCACTGACCCCAGAGCCTCTTGAAAAGGAGCCACTTGAAGCTCACATTGCACTTTACAGGGAGGCTGCAGCTGTTTTTTACCTTTGCAGAGCAGGCATGGAGTGTGTGTGACAGGCAGGAGGTGCACACACAGGACACTGACTGAAACCTGCAGCAAGTAACAATATCAAATGAGGCCAAAGTCTGAGCAGGTCTTGGTCAGAGAGGGAATGGAAAAACAAATGCATTTTAGGATATTTTTTTCCCCACATCATTCCACACTGGCTGAAAAATTTCTTCCCCAAAACAGGCTACAAGAAACCCTTTCACACATGCAGAATTTCTTTTCTCTCCAGCTCCTTCTTTCTAAATAGCTCTGGTAATATTGTCTAATAAGTGTCTGAGTGCCTGCAGAATTGGTAAAATTCAATCACTTTGCAGATGTCTGCACAAAAGCCATAGTCTCCTGAGTGCACTTAAAGATTACCAACGCTTTTCCAAAGTTGGAACAAAAAAAGGGACAAAACATTGCCCTCTAACACCTATAACACAGATTTTTTTAATCACTAGGCTTTAAACTCCCTCTACTTTGCTCACTGCATGCATAGAAGTGTGAAATGTCTTTAAATAAATGTGATTCTTTTTTTTTCCCATAGGGCTTGCAGAGGAAGTACCTAGACCACTGACTCTTAAATTCTAGGCATGTGCAGGGCCCAAAAGGTGTCACAGCTCTGTACATGTGAAGGGAGAGCAGCAAATCCCTGGACAACGGGGAAGTAGAGTTTGGAAACTTCTTACCTATAGCAGTTCACAAATGACATTGATGCAAACTTTGCAGGATCACACTCTCCTTGTGAAAAAGGAAACAAAAAGAGGATTGTGTCTGCAGCCACCACTGTGGATGAACACAAATTAGACTCAAACAAGGTTGTAACTGTTTGCTGTAGCTGCAGACAGACAGTTCACCAGCTCTTTTGCAATTCAGAATTCAGAAGAATTGTGGAAAAATAATCAAATTTACCTGATGCCTGCCTATGTTCCTGTTAACTGCAGGGCAGGCCCTAAGTTCTCTGTCAGCATCCTTCAGAGGAAGAAATGCTCCCATGGAAGAAAGGCAAAACCAAATTGTTGGGGAAGACTGGTGGCATGAGGTAAAGGTTCATCCCCAATCCAGTTTCAGCTGCAGGCTGGATCCTGACAATATCTTGCTCCCAGGCCCCTGTGCACAGCAGTGAAGGCAGCAGAACCGAGGGCAGGAAGGGGAGCAGAGCAGAGTGGTGCCTGGAGCACAGCCCTAGTGAAGCACAGCCAGCGAGCCCCAGACAAACCAGCACCCCCTGAACACTGGGGGAGGGAAATTCTCTCAGCTACGGGGCTCTCTTGCCTCCTGGCTCACATACCCTGGAGATTGTCCTGTCATGCCACACCACATTGGCAGTCACTCCAAAAAACACACACCTGGAATGCCCACAGCTTTGTGACAGGAGAAGGTGGTGTGCTGGGGAGAGAGACTGAGCACTTTGACAGATGGTGGAGAGGAGGTAAAACAGCATGGGGATCAGCCAGGCTGTTAGTCCAGCCACTGTCCCCGTGCCAGGGGAGGCTTGGGAGGCCCGATGGATAAAGGAGGGAAATACATTGGCAGCACATTCATAGGCAGAACTTTGATGAATTGCCTGCCCTCTGTTTATTGATGAATGGCTTCTCCAGGCACACAGGTGTGCTGAGAATTACAAAAGCTGGAGAAAACAAAGGGACATTGGGACAAGCCCAGGCAGGGGCATTTCCTGAGGACAAATGCTTATCTCAGCTAGAAAGGAGACATACAAGTGGGGAATATGAGAAAATGTGGTAAGAAAGGGAAAGAATGGGATTCGAGAGACAGAAGCCAATAAAAGGACTTCAGGGAGAGAGACTGGGGAAAGAGAAAAGACAGAGAAATGAGGAGAGAAAGTGAGAGCAATTTTTAAAACTACAGACAGAAGACAGGAAAAACGAAAGAAAGTTTTAAAAGGGCTGTAAAAATGGAGAAAGGAAAAGCTGAAAAAGAAAAGGAACTGATGGGGCAGAAAGAACAGCTGAAAGGAAACCAGCTGGGAGAGTGAGGGAGACCATGGTTTAGGAGATAAAAAAATAGAAGTAGTAGAAACAGGAAACAACAGTGAGGAAAGGGAATTAGCTTCACCATGAAAGGAGTAAGGTAAGGAAGGACTGAAAGACCAAGTGAAAGAATTAGAGAATAAAGAGCTGCAGCACTATCAAGTCCTGCATTTGTCAGTGAAATACTGTTTTGAGTGCAAGTCCTATTGAGTCTGGGGCAGAGGCAAGTGTGAACATGCTTAGAGATAAGGTGGAGGCTGGACTGTGCTTTACATGTAGGAGCCACTTCTGTCTTTATTAATGAGACCACTGATAGTAGAGGGCACTGGGTACAGGGAACATGAGTTACACATTTCAGCCCAGCCACCCAAAAACAGACAGTGCTTTAAAGTCTCTGAGAGATGAAACAGCACCCAAAGACACAGGGCTAACAGAACTCCCCTCTTCCTCTGGGAATAAGTAAATTCATCTGCCTAGAGAGCACTGACAGATGAGAACAAGATGGACTTTGAAAATTCTAGATCCATAGCCCATTTTGGATCTGAAAACTTGGAATGAACCTCAAAGCTCAACAACACTCAGACTCAGTGTTTTGGTTACGAACACTGAAAGAATTTTAAAACTTTGTATTTGGATTGCAGTTCAGATTAGGAAAACCTCTAATCCCAGGAAATGCTCAAAGCACTGCATAGATTAGGGTTAATCTATAGTGTGCAAAGAATTAAATATCCAAATCAATATGCTGCTGAACATGCCAACAAGAAAGTGCTGTGGGGAGGCTGTAATGTAATGGAACAGAGCTCTCCACATTACAGATCCAGCTGCTGAGCTTTGTAAAGCAGCAGACAGCGTAAAGAATGAAAACAAATAACATTTTAATAATGATTTACAACAATTGAGTCGAGAGGAAGCCAGGACATGAACCACGGCCTCAGAGCCCAGCCGAGTTAAAATAGTACAGAGGGTGGAAATAGATAAATTCAGACAATCCTGGCTGCTTATTTCCAAAGGTGAACAGAGAGCTTTTTAAAATGACACTACCAGAGTGCAGGGCTGTGTGTTTCTCCCATTGATGAAATCACTAACACCAAAATGGTGTGGCTCTCGTCCTGCTTTAGAGCAAACAATGCAGGCACAGCAGCCCGTTCCTTCTCCTGATAGCAATAATTCCCAGGGCCACTGATTGAAACCAATTGCTGTAGGAGCCACTTGGGTGGCTGGGCTTTTAAAAATGTATTTTGCACTACAAATTTTGTGGTGTTACTGTCCTTTTGTGCTGGGAGAAGGAAAAAAGAAAAAGGAGAAAAAAATTCCCATTCAAATTCCCAAAGTATCTCTTTGATTCATAAAAATTTCAGGCTTATGAGCATTTCTCAGCCTGCTTAATATGCAAATGGCATATTTTGTTCTCTCCCTTCACTTTGGCCCAGATTTCTAATGGTGTTCAGATTTTTGATGTTAGGTGCAGGTAATTCTTAATCCTCTTCAGTATCTAAATACCTAATTTATTTTGGTTTCAATGGGGTTGAGGTGGGAATTCTATTCTGGGAATCCTTACGCTTATCTAGACACATGAATAATAATAACAGTACAAATAGCAATAGAAACATCAGTAACAACAATAACAAAAGATACTTTAATGCTGATCTTACCCACCTAAGTACCCTTGGAGGCTTCCTTTGGCTCATGGTTGAAATCTACACCCAAGGAATATTTCAGAGCACTTGAAAGCACCATCTGCTGCGAGATCTGCTGCACAAGGTCATTCCCAGGCATCCAGTCATCTCACCAAAATGGCTCCACAGGTGACTTCTGCAGGCAGGGGCATTCTGCCATCTCAGCACAAGAAATGGAAGGTATTTCACTAGAGAAAGTGGCAGGCTCTTCCCCAGGGACACGATGTGACCCTGTCACACCAAGTGACACGCACATGCTAAGGGAGAGGTTGCCATATGTCAGGAAAGGCTACCAAAACCACTGGACCATGAGTGACTGCCTTTAAAGTGGAAACAAACTGTCCCAGACATGAAAGAATTGTTTCACAGTCCTCATCCATACAAAACCCAAAGTATCACTGGAAGTTCTGACAAATACAAACCCAAAGTTCACCTGGGGGGCAGGGGTACCCAAAATGTGATCAAGGCAGGTAGGATAGGTTGCACACTGAAGGAACAACTAGAATGCTGCCATCCTTATTTTACACTGATTTTTCCATTTCTCCACTCATGATGGAGGTAGAATCACACATGGTAAATAAAATTTAGAGAAAGCAGAAGTGAGGAGGTCTGAGCTCTGCAGAGGTGTAAAGGGAGATGTTGCTAAGAAGGAAGAAGTCAGCAGATATCCATCCTCTTGTCACACAGCCTTCTGTGCCACCTGAATAATGAGACTTGCAAAAAGTACCCAAGCTTCTCATGCTTCATTATTTTCTCAGTGTGTTTTTTTTCTGCTCTAATAAAATACAAACCTGTTCCAGACACCTGCAAAGCTCAGGGTTTGTTCAGAATAGAGCAGGGAGCTGAGAGTGCATGGCACAAGCTCTCAGGAAGTACAGAACTAGCAGGATTCAGTGTGTCTACTTTTGAAGGGGGAAAGAGGGAGAGGAGAGGCAAAGGAAAGGGGTTCTTATAAGAATATATTCCCATTTCCTCTTAAACTTGACTCTTTAGATGTTCAAATGAGTATAAAATGAAATCTGAAGAGAGGTAATCCATTCCCTACTGCAACTAATCCTTGAAGGCCAGGTTTACGTGGTTTTTTGGTAGGAAAATTACAAAGAGTAATTTGCAGTTGATTGGTAATGAAAGAAGAAAAAAATTACCTGAAGCTGCTGGGAAATCCTAATGGTGCATGGGTATGCAGCTGGATGGGCTCACTTCACAGGGATGAGAAGCACTGAACCAAGTTTCTGGAATGGCTATTGCAGAACCTGTAGTAGTAAATATCACCATGTAAATCCCGACCTTTCCTCATCCCTCCCCGGGGGAACCACAAATGCTTTTCATCTAGCCGGTATTTAGGAAGACAGCTCAGAAACAGGAGTGAGAGAAGAGCCAGCTCAAGGTGGAGGAGCCACTGGGGCCCATCAGAATAGGATCCCCACTTTTCATTTCAGCATCAGATGTCTCTTCTCTCACTGCTTTTCCTGCCGTGTTCCAGAAATGGCAAACAGCAACTGGACTGACATTGTTACCTGAAATTAAAACAACTGTTTCCTGCATTTAAAACTCAGGGGTTTGCAGCTTTGTGAGCTCCAGTGGATGGAGTGGCTGCCACGAAGCTTAATCCTGATTGCAAATGCTCCCTTTGTACTGGCTTTCCTGCTCCTGTGCTCATGATGTGTTCCATCCCATGAGAGCCAGTCAGGACACTGTGATTTCATCTTGGGTTACCTCACAAGCCCAGTTACTCCACCACCTGCAGAGCCTCGCCTGTTTTATGCTTCTTTTACCCTCTAGATCCTGAGGAAATTAACTAACTTGATTTTTCATACTGAATCCCAGATGGATGATAACTCAGCATTTTCCAATTGTGTAACATTTATCATTTTCAAAGCACTTTATACACACAAAGCAGTTCATTCTCACAGCACCCCTTAGTGCCCTAAGCATTAGTATTTCCTTTTTACCAGCCAGAAACTGTAATGGGAAGCCAGAGCAATCCTCACAGCAACATTCAGTACCACCCAAATACACCTGTAGCACATCAGACTTTCCCAATGCAAGCACACACACCTTGCTGCCCTCAAGTAGTTTTCCTTTCTTATTTACAGATAAAAACCCTCTCCTCAGCTCTGGTAGTTCTGCCAACTTTCTGGTGTCTGGTAGAGTTGAAGAGCCAAGCTCCCAACTTGTCCACAAGTCAGCTTCCAAAATATTCTGAATGAGTACAACTATTTTGTGCCTTAAGATGTTTTATCCAAAATGTATTCCAGGTACAATCAATAGTTTTTTAAAGACATCTTTCTAATTTATTTGCTTACTACGAGGTCACAGAGTCATCTAAATTCCTCGTGGGTACAGCACTGAGGTTCACTGAAAATCAGGCCCCAGCTGAGCTTTGGTGGATTTTTAAAGTAAGCAATTAAATGGCTTGTAAAAGAGAGGTATTTCCAAGCTGACATCAGTAACTCTTGGAAAGAGCTGAAGCTCAGAGGGGCTGTGTTCTCAGCTGCAGCAGAGCATTCAGCAATGTGAAACTCCTTCCAAGCCCATGCAGTGGGGAGTACTTGGATTTATTCATCATAATGGCCTTACACACACAGTTGTAGGCAGGTGAGCCACTTTTAGCAGCCAAAGGCAAGTAAAGAAGAAACCCTGGGTAGTAGTTAGACAAAACTCAAAGCCTCTAACCCCTTCCTTGGGCAGTGTTTCCTCCTCTAATGCTGTCCATAGTAGCAGAGGACAGTGGCACATGGCTGAGCTCTGCACCCCAGCACAAAAATATTCTACAACCCCTCTGCTCACACCAATCATTCACACAAAAAATTACCTGGACAAAACTTTGACACAAACACCATTTTCTTCCATGAGAATATATTTTCCTTCACTCCTTTTAAAAATGTTTTCCCTGCACTGGCCAGTGTGACCCCACAGCTGATGCTCCTAAGGACAAACCCTGCCTGCTGATTTTGCTCTGGTGTTAGACAATGCTTGGGAAAGGACAGGTGCCCAACAGTGAGGCTCAGCACAGGTAAACCAGAGGGGCACTAAAGGGAAATCCTGAGGACAGCAGCTGGAATCCTGCCTTCTGTCAGCATGGACACTTGTCTGGCACAACAGGAGGTGCTCTGCTGTGACTCGAGCCCCAGTGGGCTCTGCTGAGGGTGCTGTCCCTGCTCTGCTTTCCAAACTGACACGTGGCCTCTGTGCTCCACAGCAAGAAGGGGACATTGCCATCTTGCACCAAAGGAGCTCAGCCTCAGCCCACTCAGCACTGAAGGAAACCCAAATTTAGTGCCATCCTCTGCCTGAGATGAGCCCACCCCTCCAAGCCCCAGGGAGGGAGCCCTGCCTAGCAGGAGGCTGCTCTGGAGCAGAACAGCAGGTTCTCCTCCAGAGATATTCATTGCATTTTACTGTGCTCCTGGCAGAAGAAAGCAATGGGTTTCTCCCAGCATTTCTGGGCAAGATGAGGGGTATTGTATTAGTGGATATTCCCCTCCAAACTGGGCACTGAAATGGGATATAATCCCCCCTTCCCATGAGGAGCATGGCCACTAGTGGACCCTTCAGAGAGGTAAGGGGGCTCCATCAGTTGTGTGGTCCCAACAAAGCCTGGGAAAAAAGCACTTGTTGGCTTCATCTGAGCTGGAATTAGGCATTAATGTACCTCTGCACTGTAACTCCTGCTCACTCTGCTCCCCTTTGCAATGGAAGAATTAAAGGCTGAAAAAGGGCCAGAGGCAATGGGAAATCTAAAGCCAGTTGGAAGGGACAACTGCTCAGGAGCAGTCATTGGTTTTACATTTTCAACCCCTGGGCTGGGCTCCTCCTGGCCAGGCATTACAGCAAAACAACAGGGAAAAGAAACTTGCATGGGATGGAGCTGTTTGAGCAACACATCAGCATAAACATCCTACATGTGAAACACTGCCCATACCTCCCTGCTCTGTTTTCTCCTCTCTGGGCACTCTGGTCTAACCTGCCTCATTAATTCAGGCCAGGGGAAAACAGTAAGTAAAAACAGTTTGTCTGAGCCATGGGCTCAGAAATGGGAGCCAGTAGCAGTGGCTAAGCAAGGCAGTGCTCATCAGCTGAGCCAGGGCTGCTCAGTTATGTCAGAGCTTTCCAGGGCATCCATGTGAATCCTGCAAACGGGACAAATCTGGCACCCAGGCTGCAGCACTAGGGAGGGACTTCTATTTCTGCCTAATTTTTAATCTCCAAAAGCATGAAAAGATCCATTAAAGTGTGGCAAATGGATGGCACGTGCTGTACTCCTCTGTGGCTCCACCACTATCAACTGATGTTATTGGTGAGGAGGAGAGTTGAGCTATTAAAAACCTAATTTATGTCTCTTTCTTCAGCCTGTGACTCAAACCAGTTTTGCAATCAGTTACAGGTTAACTAGCCAGGGTTAGGCAGGGTGGGGCCTGCAGCAGATTGCAAAACTGGTTTATTCAATGCACAGAGTGAGAAAACATCCTCAAAAACAGGCGCTCTAGAAGAAGGGCAGGTACCTTGCTGTCAATTACAGTGCAACAAAAGAGAATTTCAGGCCCCTCAGGCTCACAGGTTGAGGCACTGCATGCACTGCTGCAGCTGCAGGGCTGCCCTGTGCTGGGGCACACCTCTCCCGTGCTCATGTGTCAAAATATGTGACAGATGGTTTCAGAATCCTGCACCCTCTCTTGCTGTCAAGGCAGCTCTCTTTGTTATTTCCAGACGATACAAATGTAGGCATTGTACAGCACACTCAGAGAAAAGATGAAGTGTATGATCTGCTCTCCTTTATGCAGCCAATGACACCATTGCACTCAGGAGTTTTTCCAGGCTATAGCTTTAGAAATGTCATCAGAAACTGAGAACCCTGCCTTCACTCGCCTTTCGTGTTGCTCCAGCAATGCAGAAAGGTCCTAAACTTTAAGTAAAAGATGCACTTTAGCCAATTTCACAGATACCACAGAGTATTCTGTGTGGGACAGGACCAGAAGGATCCCTGAGTGCAGCTCTGAAGGGTAACATTGTCCCAGCAGTGAACATTTGCTGTGGTGAGACACCAGGGCACACTGCTGGGTCAGAGGAGCTTCCTTCCCAGGAAGTTTTTGGGAAGTTGGGATGTGTGTGTGCCAGGGTGGTCTGGCAGCATTGATCCCCTTTCAGTGCAGGGTTAGACTGAGGGATTTTCTGGAATCCCTCACAGTTCTGCAGCTCTAAACGTTTCTGCTTTCTCAAGAGACAATTTCTTTGTGTGTCAGTCAGTGGGGTCTGGTTCAATCCCCAGAACATTGCTCCATATTTCTGTAAAGGCTATCAGCTTACCCACTGTAGTGGTGACAATTAAAAACTGCACTCCTGAAACTGGCGCATTTCCCAGCAACATACCAAAGAAAAGGTATCACACATCATTTAATTAAGATTGTTTCTTCTGTTTTTGCTACAGTGTGACCATAGATTCGCTTGCTCCCCCAGCCTGTCCAGCCCAGCTGAACTGTGAGCTGTGATCCTAAGGACATCCCACTATTGTGCTTTTTAAAAACGTAGTTAAAGACTCCTCCTTTCATCTATAGAATCCCCCAAAACTGTTAGGGGTCTCCTGCTCTGCCTACATGGCAGGCTGTTTTTTGCCTCAGAAGATGTCAGTTTTAAATGAGGCTGGCACCTTTGGTTCTGAGCACAGCAGCCCTTATTTGTTCCACAGTAACATCTGTTGGGAAGGCTCCTTCACAGTGCTCCCTAGTGAAACCCAGGTATGACAGCTTTAACACCTAGAACCAGAATCAGTGCTCAGGTTCAGTGTTAATCCACAGCTCCCCTGCCCCTTGCCCATGGAAGTGGCCACTTTGAAACCAGAGCTGCTCAAGTGTCCCACACTGCCCCACAGAAGGGACATCAGAGCCTCTGATGGTTCCTGGCTGGGACCTACAGAGCAGCAGAGAGCTGGGGATCAGTCTGCCTTGGGAACTCCTCCCCTGCCATCCCACAGAGCTGCTCTGCAGGGTAACCAACCCATGCTGTGCTCTGGTTGCAATATCAGAGACCTCTCCATTGCCAGTGTAGCCCAGCTCCCAAACTTCCACAGTGAGAAAAAACCACTTCAGCTCATGTGGACATCACTGGCAGCCTTTTGTAGTGTCTCATTCATGCTGGAGGCATCAGTGCCGAGGGGAGCAGAGTGGAGCTGGCATTTCCCTGCCCTGGAAGGGAGCTGGAGCAGCCCTTGCTCAGAGCTGCACTCTGGGTGACTGCAGTAATGAGGTTCTGCAGTCCATAACTTTTCACTGTGCATTTCCTCCCCAAGGAGTCCCGGGCTGCTTTATTGAAATCACACACAAATAGGTCTCAGTGCATTTCTTGGCGGTAGATATTAAGTAAAAACAAACAAACAAACAAACAAACAAACAAAAAACAACAACAACAACAACAACAAACCCTCAGATGATTGTGAAATGCTCTGGTGGAACCTGCAGAAATGTGGGCTTTATTGCTGGCTGGGGGATTGACTTCAAAGGAACCTTTTAACCCTTTTGTGTTGTAGAAAGGGACACTCACCTGCTCTGTGCTGCTGTCATGCCAGCATGGGCTGAGCTCCTTCTGGGAGCTGCCTGTGACCTCCCACCCTGTTCCCTGGGCAGCTCCAGCCCCAGTGGCAGCCAGCACAAGACCTTCACCAGCACCCTGATCCACAAAACAAGCAGGTCCTCCTATTGTTGTTATGACTGCAGCTGGTTGACAGAAATCCCATAAAGACTGAGGTTGTAAAAAATAATAAAAACATTTAAGGTTGTGCTGCTCAGCTCCAATTGAGAAATTGCACTGGATGAGGCCAAAGAGGCTTTGCCAGCACCTCGTGCTCTGCACCCTCTGCCCATGTAATGGCCAGATCTGATCATTTCATGGAAGCCAAGCTCCTCATTTTTAAACTGCTGCTCTGCAGGTGATCATTAGGTTTGAGCTGCAGTTATGTCTCATCTTGGGATGTTCTATCATAGCACGTGAAGTATCGTGAAAGCGTTTTCCTAGGGCAATAAAATCTGCCTTTCAGAAAATCTAGGATGATTATTTATTTAAAAAATTAGGTAAAGTTTAGTTTATTTCCATTTTTGTGACTCATCTGGATGGCAGGACAGCTGTATTGGCTGCATAATATATTTTTTAGAGTTAGAAATATATAGCCATCTGTTCAGCTCATAACATGCGTTAATAGGGATCTCAAATTTCAATTCAAGAAATAAACATTTTAATAAATAACATAACAGCAAGAAACTTGGGTTAACTGATGGAGACCTAGCTGTAGTAGCAGTAGTGCATCTGTTTGAGTTACTCATTACAGAAATACTCAGGTACAAAGTACTTGGATAAATGGGACCTTTAGCTAAAAAGCACTTAAAAACTGCATTTCCTGTAAGCTTGTGACTGAGGCTAAAAAAATGAACTGGCAAAAAGATTTCCAGGTTTGTGTTGACACTTGGATGGATTTTAGAGGAATGAGAGACCTTTAGTAACCATTTACTCACCCAAGCATCGTAAACCTCTCCTATGGTCTTGGTGGGCCAGAGATGACCCTTTATAGAACCTCAGACCCAGTGGATTTGGAGTTCAGGCCCCTCACTCTAGAGAGAGGAAAAAAGCCCTTGCAAAATACATGAGTTAAGAGTTACTAAATGAATCTCAAATTGTGCAGGCCCTGCTGAAGGAATCTCAATGCAGAAAACACCCAGCTCTGAATTTGTTCTGGAAGGTGAGTTAGCTCTGGGTGACTGCACTGGGTAACCTTGCACAGGTGAGCATGAAACAATAAAGTAAAAGTGTGGTTTGGGGTCTTTTCTGCTTTAAAAGGCTCTTTTTGCCACATGGTGAAAAGAAGTGTAAAGAGCAGTAACTCCAGGTCTTCGGTTGCCAAGATGAAGGAAATGTCATTCTCAAGCAGATGGTGCAGCTGATGCAGAAGGTCAGAGACTTGGAAATTCATTTAAAGAACCCAAAACAAAAGCCAGGGAGTGGTAGCAACAGTCCCTTATTATCTTTGAAAATTAAAAAGAGGGTTGAGGAAGCACAGCAGAAAATGAAAGCCAGTTTATCCTTAGATTAGCTGCAGCAAATATATTTGACTTCCTTAATAAGAACTCGAGGGAATCATAAAGAAATCCTGGCCAGATCCCTGCACTGGCAGGTGCAGCTCTCACCTGAGCATGGGGAACCACAGAGGACACAGCATCCCCACAACAAATGTTCTTTACAGCATCTCTATGCAGGGATGCCTTCCACCTCCCCAGCTCCACCTGTGGGCTGGAGGGGGCTGAGTGCCCTGGCTGATGCTGCCCCTGGCCCAGCCTTGAATGTTGGGACTGAGAGGAGCACAGAGCAGTTGACATCTGCCATCCCCAGCCAGCCTCATTCCAGCTGAGCAGGCTGGTGAATTCCAGTCCTTTGTGGTCAGCACGGGGCAGAGGTGATACCAGAGACGTTACAAGAAGATGACTTTCTGATTTCATAAAGTACCTTCACAGGAACTAATTAGGGGGTAAGTTATTAAGGGAGAAACCACCAAGTTATGAATGAACTGTCAGTTGCTGTGCCAAGTAGCTTGCATCAGCAATTACAGGCCTAAATGTTCTGGGTAAAAGCACATTTAATAGGACCCTTTCACGGGCTGTGCAGTCTCTGTCACAGGAACAATTTAGTGGTTCCTTTGTCTGTGCCAGCCACAGAAGGGCCTGAAGATCTGTGATCTCTATTCAACTTCTGTGACATGAATTTGCACCCATCTTTCCTATTCATTAAACCACTTCCCTCCCCTCCTCCAACTTTTTAGCTCTTATGCCTGAGGAGAAAATGTGATTCAAACATATTTTGGAACAGCAAGATCTCCCTGAGTCTGCAGAGAGCCTAATGAGATGCTTATATGAATATGATGCTTTATGAATATAAACTGCCCTATCCACATTGCCCAGTGCCTTCACTGCTCTCACAACCACAGAACTGCTAGTTTTTCACAATACACCAGAATTAAGTGAATCTTTCAAGTGGGCTTTGCCAGAGACACAGCACTTTACACTTTGTTTCTGCACTCTGCTGCAGTCTCCCAGCAGCAGTCCCAGAGTTTTTCCTGGCAGCAGGAATCTGTGGGATTGTGGTGGATCACTCCCATTCAGCCAGGCAGGTGCAGAGCTCACCTCTGGCTGAGCCCCTGCTGGTGTCACACCGAGGTGACACCAGGAGCCCTCACCAAAGTGCCAGCTCCTGGCACCCACACCGTGCCTCTGGATCTGCAGGACTGCTCAGAAATGGAATTCCCATGTGACAAACAACCTGCCAGCCCATCTACCTACAGGAGACAAAACCAACCACTGTTCATGCTCTCCTTTTCCCCAGAACAGCTTGTCAAAATCCAAGCAGCTTTTAACAGTTGCACAGTAAAACACAAGCATTGACAGGCTTTTGCAAACACACAGCTCCAAACAGAAATAATTCCCACACAAATAGCCTGCCACAGCTCAGCAGCACACACAGGGTTTGAAAACTCCTGCAAACAGAAAGAGACGTGGCATCTGACTGGAAAGAACAACTTTCTATCTTGGTTTCAAAATGGAATTAAAAAAAAAATCTTCCATTTTTATCTGTTCCTTATTAAGAGTCACATCAAAAAAAGAGAAATATTCATCCTGAAGTTTGCTAAGTAAGAAACTAGCTATTGGTACTTCCTATGTGTTAGTATTCAAGCACTTCCAGATTACAATTTAAATATTATGAGCTGCTTTTATGAGAGCTGAAGTCATGTAAGGAGATTTATACAGGCTATTGCAACCTTCCTATCAGCTGCAACTTTGCTTAAGGCTACTGTTGATGCTTTCAGAAAATACTGGAGATATCCAAGGTCTAAGGCACCAGAAAAAAGCAAAGGGAGACAAGCATCTGTCATGTAACTTGGAAAATGAATCCTTCTAGCAACTCCTGCCCAGCCCTAGATTAATATGGATTTGCAATTAACATCATCAGTGCATCAAGCAGCGTTGTAATTGTTTTTGCAGCTATTCCAAAACTTTCTTCTGCACAGACATAACCTAATTCTAACTTAGTGAGACAGAACAGCTTGACACATTTGTTATCTAAAGACCACTTCAGCCAAAGAACATAATGAAAAAGCATGGGAACTTGACTCAGAAGCAAAGGCTCTTCTTTAATATTGGTTCTAAAAATAAAAAAGCCTCTCCCCCTTACAACTCTCATTATTTCTTATTCTCGAAGGTCTAATTTTGCCCCAAGGACTGCTTCAAAAATACATTCTCTTTGATAGGATTGCTTAATACTGCTCAGTCAAGTGGGATTAGAGCCTTCTGAGGAAAAGAACATATTTCTTATTCATTTTCTTGACTAATTAGTAAAGATTACTTTGGGAAACCTTAGCTGTAGATGTATCACTCACTTCTTCTTCTTCTAGTTCACAGTGGGGATTAACAAGCATGGGCTGCTGCCCAAGAGCAGTTCTGTGACACCAGAGCCTGCTGGGGCCAGAGCTGTGGCTGCAGTCCTGTGGCAGCCACCAAGGGGGACTGACCAAGCACAACCCCCCTGGAGCTGTGCCTCCAACCAGTCCTAGGGAGAACTGAGGGGATTCTCATCTCCTGCACCAGCTGAGGGCAGGAACAGCCCTGTGAGCACAGCTCTGGAGGTGAAGTGGAAGAAGATGAGCTGGGAAGAGCAGACACGATGACAGACTTGGTTTTGTGTCCTTCCTTCCCTGTGCTGTGGCTGGCCATGCCTCATTTGGGAGAATTAATCCTATTCCTCCAGGTTTCTTTCCTTGACTAAGCTTCTTCCCTTAAACTCAGAGAATTTGTACAGGCACACAAAGAAAAATAGAAAGAACGTGCCTGAGTTCAGCTATGAAGTCTAAGAAGCAAACAAGGACTCTCACTTGTGGTGCTGAGTTTTCACTGTGCATTACACCATCAATCCATTCTGGTATTGACACTTGAAATCATCCCTGATAAGGCTGAGACAAGACAAAATCACACCCAGGGATCTGAGTCTATGGGTCTCATGAAATCAAAAGCAGGATTGTTGTCGACATTTATGCTAAAAAAATGTCTCAGACCTTAAAAATCCATGATGTTAACTTATATCTGTGATTTTTTATTTTATATACCCGACTGTATTTAGAGCTCTATACATGGCTCCAAGGTAAGAACCAGCCACTGCATTTCCTACAGTTGATTTGCTGGAGTGTTTTTGTAATCTGGTAGGTAAAACTGTCAGGGTGTGGGGCAGAAAAACAGGCTTTAGGAAAAAAAGCATGAGACAAAGCTGAGATGAGCTTCCCAGCAGGAGGAGGAAGGGGTTTTTCTTGTTCCTCAGCAGCACTGCCCACCAGCTGAGCTGGGACAGCCACCCTAAAATAGTCACCTCAGATGTTTGGCTGAGCCACAGGGCCACAGAAGGGCTCCTAACTTCTTTGGAAGGCTGCAACTCTAAAATTCATTCTCTGCTTTCTGATCTAGCTGTGGAAACTGGGCATGTCACACAGATGCTCAGAATTAAGAACATGACACAGATCCTGCAAGAGGCATTAATTTTTTTTTTTTTTTCCTGAGAGAGAAAAGTACTCCAGAACAAAATTCCCACTCTTTGTGGCACACTTCCACCCTGAATTTCTGAAGAAAGAAGGATTTCTTGCTTTGCCTAAGTGCCTGGTCATCAGAAACACACTGACAAGTCTTTTTTTGTGTAGAGCCATATGCACCAATCTAGGTAAGACAGGATAGCACATTGGGAATTGCTCACTTCCTCATGCCCAAACAGCATCTTTCACTTGCTGTCAGAGGTCAATAGATTAAAAAAAAAAAAAAAAAACAAACAAACAAAACAAAACAAAACAAAAAAAAAACCAACAGAAGAAGAACCAAAAGAATAAAAGAATCCAGGAACATCATTCTTAAAGCAGTGCCAGAGTTTCCACTTAGACAAGGACCTATTACAGCAGGTGATGAAATCCATTTCTCTTCACTTGACAAAATAGGACCTGATCATAGGATTTAACTGCTTGTTTCTTTTTCTTGAAGAAGTTCTGTCCTAAAAAAAAAGGCTTCTGTGCTTGACAACATCAGCAATATTAATTGTGCCTGACAGTATTTTGGGACCTTTGCAAAGACCCCTCAACTAGAGCTGCACTGTTAAAAAATCCTTTTTTCCTCCATGTAGCAGAATGTGATGTGTTGCCATGTCCACCAACTGCAGACACGATTTTTCAGCAGCTCCAGGGATTGATGTAATCCAGCTGTAACCATGAAGCTTCTGGGAAGCACAACAGGACCTCTGGGACTCTGCAAACCTCCCTGACACTTCCAGAGAGGAATTCTATGTCCAGATTCCTCTCTCAGGACTAAAACCACCACATCAGGCAGCAAGGAATCTATGAAGAGCTACTGAGTCTGAAGGACTGCAGTGTAGCATTTTACCTTCCCCCAAAATATCTGAGGGAGTCTGAAGGGACTGCTGTGAACACCCTCCAGAGCACAGCAGCACAAAGCCAAAGAGCATCCCCAGGGCTAATGTGGGAAACACCACAGCTCACATCACAGCTCACATCACAAATAAGAACAGTAATATGATGAATTGTTAGCACCAGATGAAGTTCAATCAGCAGTTAAACCCAAATCTCTATATAGCAATGTACATTTGGTTATTAATCCTGCTGGGACAACATTCTGGCTAGGAGGCAGTTAAACTTTTGTATTTTGAATTTGATCTTGTCTTGTCATGAAACGAATTAGAAAATTCTGTAGGTGGTATCTGTTAAAAAACTTCCAGCCTGAAGCACATGGTTAGCATAGGACAAATGTTCTACACTGATATGCAGGAAAGCTTTGCCTTACAAGATTTTCCTTAAATCAGAACACTTCAATAAGCACATGTTGGCTATGCCCCTGTAGGGAAGCAGGTCCTGTGGTCAGGTGGAGCACTCTGGGCAGCTCCATAGGAAAATGGTGAATGTGCATCACCACAAACTCTCATATTTTTGGAAAAGCAGCTCTGCCATGGTGTGTTCTGAATTACAGGCAGGCCTCAAATGGTCTCCAGATGCCAAGTCACCAGTTCAGATATCCCATCTGTCCCAATGTCTACGGCACTTCTTCAGAAACTCGGGCACATTTAAAAAAGGGTTTTTTTCTCTTTTCCCTCTCACCCTCCTCCACCAGCATCACCTCCCTTTAGGATGTGAAGCCTCCAAATGGCTTTGGGGGCAGCTTTTGCAATGAAGTCCCACTTTGCATGCTGCTCTGACTCACCACAGTAAAAAAAAAAAAAAAATCTTTTCTCCTCCTCACACAGCAGTGTGCACTCAACTTTGCACTACAAAATCCCTGGTCCACACGCATCCCTGCTACAACTCTTGTGAAGTGAGTGAAGTGACTTCAAGAACTGGTTTGGCTGTTGATTTTAATGCCAGAAAAGTGCCTCATCCAGCGAGAAAGCAGAACCTCTACACAAACCTCGGTGTGCTCGACAGCCCCGGCACCACCACGGCTCTCGATTTGCTTTTGAATGGGTTTATTATTCACATCCCTTACTTCTAAATCTGGATATTGCATTTGTTACGCAAAAAAAAGAGAATTAGCTTAACTGCTCGAGACAGGGAGTGCTGAGACAGCTGAGCTCCAGCGTGTGTGAACAGCCCAACTGCCCTCATTTAAAGAGATACTCAGCCCTCTAATAAACGTGGGTTTTTAAAGGTCTCCTCTCCTGAAGCACACGTAACTCCCATGTACCATTGCCATCTAGTGGAAAGGTAAGTAAGGACACAGGTTCTGTTTAATAGCTGGCCCTGATGATCTCTGAGGATTATTTTAGCTAATTTGGGAAACCTCGAGGAAGTGTATTGCTGGAATCCACACATCTCAGTGCCTGCCCTGCTCCCAGGGAAATCGATGCCTTCCCATTCTTCTTATCTTTTGGTACGATGAAGATTGCTGTTAGCAATCTACTGAAAGGAGTTTTTTCCTGAAACATAGGAAACTTAGCTTCTTATCTTTGCTTAAAAGTAACAATAAATAACTTAACAGAAATAACACCATACACTTAGTGGTAGCCAGGGTCGATGAGGATGTATTTCAGAGACAACCTCTATGACAGGGGAGGTGGTGGAACAGCAGAAATAGAAATAACACTGCAGTAAAGCAGCTTCTCCTTGGCTGGTCTAAAAGAATGAAATTAACTCTGCTTTTTGCCATCAAAAGTGCACGGAAGTTTTGGGAAGGCTGGCAGATCAAGCAGTAAATTGAGGAGTTTCTATACAGACTTATTCCTTGTAGCCATTTGTTTAATGAGTTTACATCTGCTGTAACATTCAAAGAAGTCAGCAGAGCTCAAGTGTTTGACAGCTGCTCCTAAAAAACCCAAGGAGGGTGCACTTTGCTCATCTTCCTCACAGCCTTTAGATAAGGATGAGAAATGTTGCACTGGAAAGCCTCAAAGGCAAAATACACCATATCTAGTTTTACTAGATTCTTATCATTTACAGTTCACCCTAAAACTCCCACACATTTGTTTCTTAATGTCCCTCATGCTCCGTTAAACCTCACTACAGCAATGTTCCCATAGGAATGTGGCCACTTGCCAGACTCTCTCATGAACATTTCATTAATCTTCTTGGCTCTCATACAAACTACAAAACATTATTTGTTAGCAATTTAACTGTTTTGCTCCCAAATGTGCCAGAAATGTGAACTCTGCTATGCTTTCATTCAAGAATACACAAGGATAATTATAGAGTAAATGAAAAGAGGTTTTTTTTTTTTTTTTACATTTAGCAAGATACAGTGCCAAGAAAGGTGAACTGATTACATCTCATTTCTGGAATTAATTCTCATGCTATCCTAGATGCCAAATCACTCTCAAATGTTAAGATCTAACTGAAACTTAGCAAAGGACATATTTAGATACAGTTTTATTTCATGACATTACACAAATACCTCTGACTTCTTTGAATAATTCAGATCATACCATATAATCTACTTACTTTGGAGGATAATTTAACAGAAAATATAATTTCTGTTTTCTGGAAGTCTGGCCTGACTCATGCCCAGTGGTGTTGAGAAAAGACAATTGCTGGCTCTGCAGTAAGGAGGAAGAGTCTTGGAAAGCCTGCAAAGCTTTCAGAGCACACATGACTAACTAAAGAGAAGGAAAGTGATTTAAAGGAGCTTCATCTTCTGCAGAGCAGGGGAATTAACTCTAGACATGCAAACACCCAACTTTTGTTTCATAAAATGGGAAGCTTCAGAGGGGGATCTGTGGATAGAGCTGTCTTCAGGTGCATATGACAGTGGAAGGGAAGAAGCAGGTTTAATCACTCAGTTTCATGAGGGCTTAAAACCCAAAAGTATCACACAGTATCACACAGACAGAAATGCAACTCAAGTGAGAAGTGTAACATCTTCATTTCCTAAGTTCCATTACCTTCATATGTGAAAACTCCACAGGGTCTGATTCGTTTTTGTTTTGCACTGAATGCAAAGAATTCCATCAGCAATGGAGGGGTGAAGAGTAAAGAGTGAATTAAGACTGCAGCCATTTAAATGGACAGCAACAGAGAATTAAAGGGATGGGGACAAACAACAGCACTTTCATGTATCTGTTTTCTCTTTGACTTCAGTCAGTGCACACAAGACACCGAAACACTTGGGAGGAATCCAAACTCAGGCTCTTTTGAGGTTTTCCCTGCACATTTTGGATTTAATCTGTTCTGCAGTATAATGGGCAGAGACATGGAGCCACACTCTTCATGGTGTGCAGCACTAAACCTGAGTCTGTGAGAGCTGACACGGATCTGACCAGCCACAAGTGAAGCAGTGCCCACAGCCTGTTTGCCAGCTCAGAATCTGGATTTTATTTTAAAAAACAATCCTTAGGAGAAAAGAGGGTATTGCAAATTATGTTGCAGGATGTGCTGGGTTATGGCAAGAAGGGATTGATGCAGTTGTTTCAATCCTACCTTTAAAATGATAGCAGGAGGATGAGTGAGAAATTGTCCCATAGAATGTGAGAGGCTGAGGACAGAAGTAAGAAGCTCTATCAGTTGTTACATGCAGCCAGATAAAGAAACCATCCAGAGCCTTTCATGTGGCCTGGAGAAAAGAAAGAGGAATATCATGGTGTTTTGAGGGCAGTTTGGAAAGAATTGGGTTTGGTGAAACAATGGCATGGTTTTGATTGTTTGGATGTTGAGTTCAGCAGCTGAAAAGAGAGAATCTGGTTTGGTTCTCCCAAACCAGGGAGAAGGGACAGCTAGAAAATGAGGGAAGTGGTAAGGCACAAATAGATGAAGGGGGCCTGGGGAGCTGGGAATTTTTGAAGGGTTACACTAGTCAGGAAAAATTTGGTACAAAGGCTCATACAAGTTCTCAGGAGAGTCAGTCAATCAGGAAATTAGCAGTGGCACCCAGGAAAGCCCCTGAGGTTCTCAGATGGTGACAGGAGAGCTGCTGCAGGCCCTTTAGCACGGGACTGAGGGCACTCACCTGCAGCACTGCAAGGGTTAAAAGCAGAAACAAGCCCTCGTGATTTCTGTCCATGTGCACCAGCCCAGGGACCAGCACATCTGTAACTGGCCACTGGAATGAGCACTCCCAGCTCAGGTCTCAAGCAGTGGCAAGGCCCAGGCAGAGCAGTGAGGTGCCAAACACAAACCCAGGCAAAGCCGTGCTGCTGTACACTCCTGAAAACTGCAGACCAGGAGTCAATAGAGTATAACTGACCTAATTCCTTATTTTGATTTCATAACTAAAAACAACTCCAGGCAACCCTGAGCACAGAGTCTTGCTCAAGCCACGCCATAATTGGACTGGCTGATTGAACTAGCTGGTTGGCTAAAATTGTATTCTGATTAAATTGTAAACCTTTCCTCCAAATGGCAAAGCTCTCCTCCCTGTAATTCCTGAGAGATCTATCCGAGAATTACAATCTAAAGAAGAGAGTGCACAGTGTCAGGCAGCCTCTGTTGTTCCCCTCAGCAAGTTATAAATAAATACAGAATACTTACAGTGCTCTGTACTAGAGAAAGCCAAGATCAAGGCCAAGTGTCACAGTCCTCCCTGAAAATAATTGTAGCATGCAATGTAATCCACATGCTCTAGCAATATGTAGTCTAAATAGAAATGAACAGCATAGAACTGGATTGTGGGTGGTGGATCTGTACCAGACCTTGGGAATTTTATGTTAATTAAGAAATGCTGATTAATAGAGAATGGTAAGTTTAAACAAGCCAGCAATAAAGGAGAAATTGCGTTTAAATAACAGGCGTGTCTTGATTCCTTGGAACAAACCTTCTGATTTTTAATTGGGGGAATTCACCTAGTGGAAAATGTTGTCTGAGTTAAGACAGCAGTTTTCTGTTGGTGTTACTGTGGTTTCATTCCCCATCCCAGAGGTCTGCCTGGGTAACTGAGCCATTGGGAAAGAAGCCTTAGAAGAGCAGAAGTTAACAGCCTTGACACCAAAATTACTGGGTGAGGTTGTGTCACACCAGAGCAGAGAACAGAGCATCACAAGACTCCTGGGGTTAAGGTGCTGAAGACCCAGCAGCACAAGATAGTTCAGCTTAAATTCCTGTAAGTGCTCAGAAGAGAAAGTACAGGTTTGCTGGGAAGTACTTTAATGAAGGTGCTGGGACTGTTGTACCCAGCAAGATCCATCCCCTTTCTCACATCAGGGTACAAACACTTCTTCCCCCTTCTAGTGGCACAAGGAAACATTCCTTAAGTACAAAGTGAAGGAGGGCCCTGGATCTCTGCCATTACTGAGCACAGGAGCATCCTGAGGTTTGGTGCAGATTTCCTTGTACAAGTATCTCCAAAGGAGGGAGAGCTGACTCAGAGAAACCTGCCCATCAAATCATCACATCATCCTCTGCACCTTGGTGCAGATCTACAAGGCTTTATAGATTATATAAAGGAACTCTGTCCAATAGAGGGCCATTATATAAGCATTCAAAAAGGAACCTAGACAGGTTTGGTAATCCAACCACAGCTAATGATGGCATAAAAAAATCCACTGCAGCCAAGGAAAAATGAAAAGCAAGATCTAGTTATCAGCAATGGCATTTCACAAGTCAATGCTTAGAACTTCCAGCTGAGGAATACACAACGTCCCTGAAAAGCAGCACAATGTCATATATTACAATATCATAGTATCACAATATCAGTAGATAAATCTGTGCCCTAACTCTGCCTCCCAGCACCTGGGTCATGTTCTACAGTGATTGGGAAGTGCAGATTGCAACAATTCACTGCCACACTGCCTTCTCTTGCACAGGAGGGCAGTGCTCTGTCCAAGACAGGAAAATCTCTGGGTCTGCACACAGAGCTCAGGCTAAATGAAGCAGAGTCTGCTACGTGCCTTTAATTTCCTTGCTTTGATGAAAGTCTTAATGTCACCACTCAGGCAAGAAGCAGGTGAGTTAGGGCTTTATCAGACTAACTGGCAGCAGGCAGAGCTGAGGGCAGATCTGCATTAAGTGCTCTGAGCCACTGGAATTACCCTGTGGGACTGCAGAGCCTGGGCAGTAGTGGCTCACATGTAAGTTTTCATTTCAGAGTGCCTCAAACAAAGCCTCTTTTCAAACCTGTCCTTTTCCCTCCAGCTCTCCTCTTCATGCACCAGGTAACCTGGGCCCTGGCAAAGCAGAACCAGAACTTATCAGCCACAGACAGCTGGTGGCACACAGAACACATTCCTGATTAATTTATCAGTCTGGGTAGGTTTATGCCCATCCCTGTCTTCCTGGGTTATAGAGCATGTTGCAAACTATAAAATGATCACATTTTATAGTTTGAAAGATACACTTCTCTCTCTGTTCCCTTCAGCCTCTCTGCTTTTATTCTGTGCTTGTTTCTTTAGATTGTGGTGGGATGGGATGGCTCCACCGAGTATGAGTGCCTGCCTCCCATTTGCATTAAGAATCCTTAAGTGCCATGAGGAAAGTTTAGTGATAAGTAAGATCCACACTTTGATTTCTGTCAGGATTAGAGAGGGGTGGCTTTGTTTCCTTGTTTTTCTTTTATTCTTTTAAACTTGTGTAAACCTAATTAATATCACTTCTGTTCTGACACTACTCTAAGTAGTAGCTCAGATTGCTCTCCTTGCAACTTGTATTTAAAGAGTTTATTTGATTTTAGTGTTGCTTTATAAAGAGAAGGCACAATGACCCAATTAGAAATACTGATAAAGATACTGACCAAATCATTATTTTTATAAGGAAAGGAAAGGGAAAGGGAAAGGGAAAGGGAAAGGGAAAGGGAAAGGGAAAGGGAAAGGGAAAGGGAAAGGGAAAGGGAAAGGGAAAGGGAAAGGGAAGGGAAAAGGAAAGGAAAGGAAGTCTCAGCAAAATTATGAAAATCACAATGGGAAGTGCCACCTTAAGACTGCACTTCTATTGAAATTCTAACCACGACAAATTCATTTTCCATTAATCTGAATCAAGACTGGGAATATTTTCCCAATGTACTTAGAACTCTGAATTTATTTTTTTGTCATCATTGTTCTCACAGTTTGCAAGGCAAACAAATTAATCTGTTTTTATTTGTTTAAATTACAATAAATTAATTACAATACTTTAACAGTCTGTCAAATACAGTTGTTCTGTCACTTACCTTTCAGGCTAGTGCATTCACAGGATTTTTTTTTTTTTTGTAGCATTATCTCATAAAAATACACATGTAAGTTTAGCACAAACTATAGAAATGTGTTGTACACTTCAGCTAATCTAGTATCTTTCATTTCTAAGGAGGATTTGGGTGGAGGCCAAGTTAATTAAAACCAGAATAGAAATGGGTTCTATTCACATGAGTCATATACCTCTGACTCACAATAGAGTCTGTGCAGCTAATGGGTTAATTTGTCCTGATAACAGAAAAAAAATGAAGCTGGAGGTTATGACTGTTTGGAGTGAGAGCTGGCAGAGGTTTTTATGCCATTGAGAACATAAACCTGCTCTAATGATGTCCCATTCAAGTGCTGTAACAAACAGTTCAGAAGGATCTGGAGGTACAGAAGGCTCAGAACTGCAAGACTGATGCCTTCAAAGCTCTGTTAGTGCAACAACATGCACATGGAAATGTTTAAGTGACTCACAGAGAGCAGAGTCAGCCACATGCAGGCAGCCTGCAATGCTGGCAATATTCTAATATTCCCCCAGGCTGATGGCCCTGCAGCACCTGGAAGGATTCCCTCCCCAGGGAAATGCACACACTCACCTCAGTGCCCAGTGCTGAGCACCCACAGCTCTACACAGAGATGGGGAAATCTCAGCTAGGAGCCTCCTCACCTCCTCTGGCCCTTTTGCCCCTGGGACTGGCACCCACAGCAGCCTCACTGGTCTCTGTAGCTCCTTGTTTTACCCCACAGCTCCAGTGCAGAAAGGTCCAGAGAGGGGCACTTGCTCCCTAATCCACACCTATTGTTCTGTGGTGAGATAGAGAAGTTGACAGCTCTCCTCCTCCTGCACTCCTGCAGGACTGTGAGCCTTTCTGGACAAGGACCTTATCACAGCACCATCATTCATGAATTCAGTCTATCAGCACATACATATTGTGCAGAGTCCTGGCAGAGAGGAGTGGAAGTAAAACCCAGCAGGGACTTTGCACTGAAACAGAAATAAATAATGCTAGTCTGTTTTCTCTTCAAAATATGTTTGAGAATTTTAACTCCTTTTCATTGACTGACAGGAGGTCCAGAAGAAAGTTTTTTTCCCCAAAACCTTTTCTACCTTTTCAACAGCTTAATCACCAGTTACACTTCCTCTCCTGCTCTCCTCATCTCAGTTAATGTGGAGTTACTCTACACACTGAGTTGCAACTTCACCTTAGGCATCAACAGTGCCCCTCCAACAACAGTGAAAACACAGTTTTACCTTCATGTCATCCTGCAGGATTCTAGAAAGGAGGAGGAATAACTCCCATGGCTGCAGAAGGGTGCCAAGCCCAGCCCTTTTGCTTTCTGTGTGAGCAGCACTGAGAAGATGGAGGCAGCCAGACCATGACCTCTGTGTTGTGCTGCAGTGCTTCAAGAAGAACAAGTCCCCTTGCTCCTCAGGACAAAAACCAGAAAATCCAGGACAAAAGCTCCAAGTGCCTATGGTGAGGGTTAAGAATGTGGATCCTAAGCCAGCAGAATTGCTTCTATACAGCCCAGGATTGGAGACTGGCATTAAAACTCACCCTGTCTTTAGTGCTCCCTGTTGATTAGGCAGCTCTGCCTGGTGGTTTCAGCTTTACAAGCAGACCTTAAGATCAAACACCTGCTTCTGGATTCAGGCCAGTCATTCAGTGGCTATAAATGTTGATCTGGAGCACTTTAGATGCCTATATTTTGGACTGGTTCCAAGCTCTGCATTGAAGCTCCTGCATTCAAGGGTTGCAACACAAACAAGTTTATTAAAAAAACAGACCTCAAAATCTTCCTAAATGCAATTATTTTCTGTCATGGACAATGTAATTTCAATTTTAATGTTTTGCTAACATTTTGTTAGATTTGAAATTAACAAAACTGCTCTGCAGAGAATTGCATTAATCCAGCTGGGATATCCCCATTGAAGTGCTCAGCATGGCCATGTCAAAAGGAAAGGTGTACTTTGCTGTTTGGAGTCAAAGACAGCACTTTCCTGACCTGCTGCTGTTCATCATTTCAAGCACATGTTTACATGACTGCTTTTGCCAACCCACGCTCAGCTGTCACCAGCCCCCACAGAACATAATAATAAACACCTTGCACACCCACAAAGGGGTTACTGGAAAAGGGCTGGGTGCACGGAGAGGTTTGGAAGTTTGGAGAACACAAAACACACAGCTTCCCGAATTTTCTGTCAGACAACTCACCCTTCCACCCAACAACAACATGCACTGTTGATTTTCAGGTGCAAATTTTATTGTGGATCATAACAAAAGGTTTCAGAAAAAGCACAGCAGAAAAAAAAAATCAGCAAGAGTGTGTCCTTTACTTACAGAGTACATATATTCTGTGAAAGCTACTAACCCTGCACTTGAATGCAATGCAGCTTAACTTTAATAATTATTTTCAGATACATGTTTTGCAAATTTTATTTTGTTCTTTTCTTTTGTGTCAGTTAGTTTGATATTGAAACTGAGGACCAGATGACTAGCATTGTTGCAGAGTGCATGGTATTAAATTGTTAGACAGAAAAGAGAGTCTCATTACTGCAGAAAGAAACAGAAAATATTTTCAGAATACATAAAATTAGCCCTTGTAAATGTTGAATGACTCAAAACCTCTTTGGAAAATCTGTGAATACTGAGGTATGCCTAATTTAAAAATTTTGGTGATGCTATCTCAATTTTTCATGTGACAAATGAAAATAAAATATCTTAATGCAAACTAATTTAACTTTTTACAAAGAATTTTTTCAGTCTGTAATTGTACTTTGACTGTAAAGAGAAAGCCCACACTAATAAATGCCCACACAATAAAATGACAGAAGTCTAGTAGGTAGCAGTGTAAAAATCTTGCAAGAGGTCTTCAAGGCACTGTTTTCTCTTTGGAAGCTTGGCCATTCATGCAGGTTGTTTTGAGAGGAAGACAAGAACAACAGAAACTAGACCTAAGGCTGGCACCTAGTATATGAAATATCACATATATATCTTTCTCTAATGAAATAAACTTCTAAAAGCCATTCTGCTTTACAGCACTGTGGCTTGCAGTGAGGTGTCTGCTAAAATAATCTGAAACATGGATTTAAAACCGTACTTCCAGGATAAAAAGCAAGAACAAAAGCCAACCAAGTAGCCTTTACCTCAATCATCATGGTCTGCTGGGATGCAGCCACTCCCCAGCACTGCAACCCTCTGTAAAACAGAGGCTCTGGTGATTTCCTGCCACTTGCTCCACAATTCACTGAAGCACATCAGGACCTTATCCAGCTCCTGCTGCTCCACTGCAAGGGCTGCTACCCTCTGTAACATGGAGATACTCCTGACTAGGAAATGGAAAGAACTGGATATTCTGCAGTCAGCTCATTCAATAGGAAACTTGGTTGGCCTGGACTCCATCAGAAATACAGAGCAATCCAATTCTGGGCTTTACAAGTGTGTCTTGGTAAAATCATGCAAAGGCTCCTTTTCAGAGGACTTGCTCTTTATGGCAAATAATAGCTGGTCAGCTGAGAAAGAAATCTGGAAAGAGCAGACCTCTAGATATTAGGATTTTAGGTAATTATTTTGACACCACCTTACTGACAGACACACTGTGGAAAATCTGAAGCTCCCCTTATAAAAAAAAACCAAACAATAAGTTTTGTATGGTTGAAATAGCACACCAGGATCCATCATAGGGAAAGGATGCCCATCTCCAGCCACAAAAGAAACCTAGATACCACATTGCTGGATGCAATGGAGGAATCAGAAGTCACAGAAAACTTCTGTTGTTCTTCTGGTGGTTTCACATGCCTCACAGCAGCAATGTTTGCTACTCAAGGCAGGCCAAGAATTGGCCACTTTTTGGTGGGCTCAGCTGCCTTTGTGTGACACAGCACAAGAGACAGGCACATTGGTCTGGTGGGTGGGCTCCAAATGCCACCAGGAGATGCTCAGGCAGTGCCTTGGACTCACCCTGCCTGCCTTTAGGATCCCAGGGGCTGAGCCAGCAGCCTGGGGCCCACAGGCTCTCTCTGGGAGGAACTGCTCTCTCCAGGTGGCTTCTCATGTCTTACACAAATCAATCCATTTGGGTCCACTTTATCATTTAAAGCAATCATAAATAAGTCTGGGGTTGACCAACATTTTAACAACTTCTGTCCTGATAGAAACAGTGGGGAGAATTCTGCTCTCAGCAGTACCTCAGAGTGCACTGCTGTGCATCAAGAACAGAAAAAATGTAGGTGTGGCAGAATTTGGCCCAGATAACTTTTCCCTTCCCTGAAGGAAAGGGCTGGCCTACACCAACTGCTGAAAAGCAAGCTGTCTACAGTAGTGTTATATATTTCTCTAGTATTCTGAATCAAAGCAATAAATATTAGATATAATATCTATATTAAATTTCGTATTTATCTGAGAGCAACTTAAATCTACACTGTCAAAAATATAAGCAGTGACCCACTCCTACATGGCACCATATACTATTTGTGTGTAAGTGTTAAAACTATCACATGGGTCTGTATTTACATAAGACATGTTGTTTATATAGCAGATTTTCATTTACAAAAATTCTTACCATAGGATAGATAATTGTGGAAAGGTTGGATATTGTTTAAGTGTTTCTGTGGTTCTGCATAATTGCATTTCAGCATGAGGATTTAATAATTCTGTCTCAGTTGTATGTTTTATAAGGATGGAAATGGAGTCTGACAGATCAATCTCCAATAGTGTTATACCAATATAGCACAAGAAATACTTATTTGCAAGTCCAGGCAAAGAAAACAGTTTTACTGTTCACTTTACACATATAAATCTCCTCTTTGAAGAAAGTGCACTCCTGAAAACAAAGGCAATCAAAAATCTTTCAGCACTGTTGAAATGTGAAAGTGTGCTTGCAGCTGAGCATGGTCTGCAGAAAAAAACATCATTAGTTTCTTAATTAGCTATTACAATCACTACAAGGTGTGCAAATGATAAACTTGCACATTAAACATCAAAATAAGCTGAAATTGCTGCTGATATACAAGAAGTTCTGCCTCAGTTTGCTCAAAAAATGTTTGGTTAATTCCTATTGTTTAGCTTCTCAGATATTCAAGACATAATGAAAATGTTCATTTTCATTGAGGTCAAAATGTCCAGTAAATGTTCTGCCTGTAAAGGGCAGGTAACTGCTGCTTTTTGTACCTCTAATTTCAGAAACTCAGTTAAAAACACACAGGTAAGAAAATATTCTAGTAAAGGTATTTAGAGTGCTTATTACAACCAGATAATTTCTGAGATCAGAGAACATCCAGGTAGTGTCCTTTGAATTGAATACTTGCCCTTGAAAAAGTTAATATTATTTCTCAGAAAAATATTATTTTAGCCCTCCCAGCAGAAGTCAGTATCACCTTATACCTTACTACTAAACATCAGTTGGTGTTTAACAAAGACAGGAAATAATTGCTGGAGTTCCCTCAGTGCTAATGTTGTACTGGAAAGCTCTACATATGAGAAAAAACAGTAAAAAGTCCTGGAAAATGGAGAAGTGTGCAATGCTTTACATGGTGAGGAATGTCCAGCTGTTATTGGCTGTCCTTGCCTGCCCTGCCTTTCTCCTGACCACAATGCAAGAACTGACAGATCACTTTTCCTCTTCCCTTCTGTGTCTTGGTTAAAGCTAATACCAAAACAGATAACAGCTTATAATTGGTGGTAATTAAATTAAAAAAAAAAAAATCTTTGTAGCCATGTAAAATCACCAAAGAACTTTACACTGCAGTGGAATCTTTGCAGATGGAAGTAGTTTTGACCATTTCTAGAAAATGAATCTTACTTTTTTCTGTTGAACATTATGCAGCAACATACATTCATCAGAAAATCAACCAAAGGGACAATTCTAAATTATATTTATCAATCAATCTAAACTCACAATCTGACAACCCTGTGATTAAACTGCCAAAATAAAAACAAGTCATTCTTCTACTTTCTAATATTATGTAATAATAAAAATATAGAAAAGCTGTATTGTACAGGTATGTCTTCCTGAAAAGTGTTCTTTGCAAAAAAAAGATCTCTGCCTTGAACAAAAAAAAGTGACAAGCTGCAAAGTGTGGTTCTGTGGAATGCTCAATAGCACATACTGAAGCAGAGTATCACATTATAGTAAGTCTGAAAGAATGAGTAGCCCCTTCAGTTTGTACCCATAAAATTAAAGCCTAATGATAGCACTGGAACTATATATTCACCAGGTTAAGTTCCTTCTTTTTAAGTGCATTTAACTGTTTCTCCCCATGCACATTCCTCACAATTATAATGCAACTGTCTTATCATGGATAGAAAATATTCTTCCCCTTCCCAGATTAAAAAAAGATATATGTAAAACATAATGAAGTACACAATATTCCTATGATTGGCCCCAAAGGCTGATTTGAATTAAACTTATTAAATTTTTTCTCGCTGTTGCTTCACCCATTAAAAACAGTGTGAAGACAACGAGACACAAGTTCTCCCAGAATATACCCAGATACCTACCCCAAACCTTTTTTTCTTTATCAGTTATATTAGTTTTTAATCTACTATGAAAATAGTAGTGCCAGAATAATCAACTAATAATCAGAAATTCTTCAGGTAAATGGTTTTAGGATAGAGATGCAGAGGAATACTGAAGAAAGAAATGCTAGTTATGATGTTTTCTTTGTTAACACTCCTTTGTGACCTAAATCAATTCTTCACTCCACGTTCCTGTATTTGGAAAACAAATTGTACAGTACTCTCAGTGTAGACTTCAAGTCACAATTTACAATATCTAGAAAAAAGACAAGGGAAAACAAATTAGTGACTTCATTAGCTCCAAATGTTTTCCAGAAAAACAAGTGCCCATTCTCTACTCCTTTCCCTTGCTCACATTAATACCCGTGAACATTAGATCATAAGGATAGGAAAAAAGAGTAGAAATATCAATAAAACACAATTTTCAAACTGGCAACTCAAAACTTGGTGTTTTAACCAGTTCTAGTGAGGGATACAAATAGCCACTGCTGCTGATGTTGAAATGTAACCAAGCTCAGGTGCTCCTGAGCCAAAGTGTGCCCAGCATCACACACACTTATACAACCTCATCTTCAGTCAGGTGTGGCTGAAAAATAATGATTTGGGAAAAAGTCATTGGGCAGTAACCAATGGAAACTTTCTGATATGTAAGAATTGTAGGACTTGGCACATTCTGGGCTGCAGCATCCTTTACACTAGGCCTAATTTCAGCAAGATAGCTAGGGGCAAGCTTAAATTTTCCAGAGGATCTAAAGAAGCTGGGTATACAAGTGCTCCCTGAACAAACATCTGAAAATTCTTTGAGTTAGCTGACATTCATGGCTGAATCAGTCCTCAGAAACTCAACATCTCAAGTCAAGGATTTATATGAAACAAAAAGCTAATGAATACCTTCTGTTTCAAAGAGCAGTTCTTGAGAAAGTCAATATTATTTCACAAGAAATCTATAAAACAAACTGACAAGTACTACTGCAGCAGTCTACACTAGTGCTTTAGTCAATCTCAGACAGGGATTCAGGACTGCCCTCAGAAAGAGAAGAGTGGAATTTGAATTGTCCTATCTCTTTCTGTTGAGTGAATGCATAGGAACTCAAATTCCTAACTGTGGTTCTTGGAATTAGTCAAAACCTTCAAGTAAGCCCAGTAAATAGTGTCATGTAATCATCAAAGTTTAGTCATTATATTTATCTACACTGATGTTTCCCACAGGTGGTGAAGGGTCACACTTTGAATAATTAATCCAATCAAACCTCTGCACGGTTTCCTAAAGAATGCCAGCAAAAGATATTGAATTTACATCCATGGACAAAGGGTGGAAACACTCAAGCCTAGATTTTATGCTGGGCCTGTGCACGGTCATGTAATCAGAGCCAGCATGGGTTTGTGGCTCTTTATAAATCAAATGGAAAATGCTTGGTATAAAATGAAGAGGAAATGCCAAAAGCTGCAGGAAGGATGCACTGCCCCCACAACATCCCACTGCAACCTGCCATACTGTTTGCATGCAACATTGGGAGTCTCCTCTTTCAGGCCAGCAGAAGGTGCAGAACTATTTTTTTCCACATACAGAACTACTGAAGAAGTAACTTTGTTAGGTCTTTGCAGACACTACCACAAAAAAAGATACCACCACCACAACAGAATTCCAGAGAGTGGCTCAAAGTAAAAGAAGCCTGCTCCCAGGGAAAGATGGGTTATTTCCATTGCTACATGGGCTGCACCGACACATGTAACATTCTACTGGTTGCAAGTTTCTAAAAGAGAAGCTTGAGTTTGGCCTTGATGTACACATTGCAAGGAGTAATCTGAAGAAGCTCAAACTGCAAATGAATTCATTATAGACTCAGCAGATTAATATTCCGGCCATTTTTAAAGTAAAGGTCACAGAAAGCTTTCTAAGACCTTTGCAATTATATTGCAAATAACCCAAATAAACTGTTGACCCCATAAAAATCATTGGTTTTCATACTCATTTATTGAACTGCATTTTTTTTTCCCCACTAAATATGTTTTTCATATTCTAAAGCACTTTTCAGCATATTTTTTCCTCAAGAACCTCAAAGAAACAGTGTAGGAATTCAAAGAGTATTTAGTGTACACATTTAGGGTAAGATCCTTTTCAATGCTCTTTTGCTCTCTGGAAATTTTAAGTACAGGCATTGTGCCCAATGTAACAACACATAAAACAGATGTGTTTTTCCATTCACATTGGGCAGGAAGTTTCATATTAAGCATTTCAATAATTGCACAAGAAATGTCTTATATATGCTGAAATATCCTTATGGCTTGATTTATACTGGAAAAATTAGCTGTCCCCTAGAGCAATAAATACCTGAAAAATTAAATGCCATAAGAATTTTAAACCTCCATGGGGAGTAAGGGATCACAGATACTCTGTGTTTTACTTGGATCCCTTGATTTCACTGTTTCCCCCTTCTCACTTTGACTAGTTCAGACTTAAAAGTTCGTGATACACTCACCAGTGGTTTAGCTAAGCATGACTGGATAAGAGTTCAAGCAATCAAAAGAAGTGAAAGAAGAACCAGGCTGGGTAGGTCCAGAATTAATGCACAGGCTCGATCCTGAGATGCATTATTTTGTGTGTGTGCATGTCTCTGTGCCTGTTACAACCTGGAAATTGGGAGGGATGGAAGAAATCCTGAATGGAGCAGAACCTGATTCAGCAATGAGTGCCTGAATCTCCAGGGAGCTCTGTTAGAAGCAACACTGCCATCAGCTCATGTCAGCTCCTTGGGGAATGACAATCCAATGTTGTGGCAGGAAAAGACCGTGAGCACCATAGATTGTAAGTCTGAAATTGGTCTGGAAAGACACAGCCACGTTGGTTGTTATGGCAGGGAACCACCAGGAGCCCAGACACTATTCCTGGTGGGAGCTTGTGTTGGGTTGATGTGGCCAGAAATGTGGATTCTGTCCCCATCTGTTGAACCAGCTGGGGCAGTGCCCCTGATCTCCTGGCACACACTATCTGCTCATGGGCAGCTTTAAGATAAGGTGAGGCAATCATCTTTATCTTTCCCACATCCCATCCTCCCTCCAGGAAGATATCATCTGCTGCTGGGCCATTGAGTCCCAGGGCATGGCTGATAAAATTCCATCATCCCATGGGAGATGCTCCAGCCAGGGGCAGGAACCAAGCCTTTCCTACCCGGATAAAAACTGAGCTCTTGGACAGCAAGTTACCCCTTCTTTCCACTGGATTCCAGAGGAAAGCCAGACCTTTCCACATCATCCCTGGGCCTTCAGAGGAAAACTGCACCTTCTCCAGGAGCACTGCTCCAGCTGAGCCACATCTGCCACTGCAGGAGGATGCAGCCACCATGGAATGGGACTGTGCCAACACCCTGACTGACTGACGGGTGTCAGCTTGGATTCTGACTCTGGCAGGGTTTGGGATTGTTCTTTGTAATACTGCATTTCTATTTTAATTTTCCCAGTAAAGAACTGTTATTCCTAATTCCCATGTATTTGCTGAGAGCCCCTTAATTTCAAAACTATAATAATTTGGAGGGAGGGGGTTTACATTCTCCATTTTCAAAGAGAAGCTTCTGCCTTCAGTGACAGATACCTGTCCTGTAAACCAGGACAGAGCTGCACGCCCAGCTCCTGCATGGTAAGAAGTGGTGACTTCTCACAGGAGGAGTTACAGGAAATACCCATTACCCTGGTGACTCAAGGGCTCTGTCTCCAGCCTGAAAAGCTGGATTTAAACACTGTATATATATCTGAAAAAAGGGGAGTGGAATCCCAAGGCTCCTCAAGTCAGCAGCAAAACCTTTATCCTCCCTGAAGCACATTCTTCTGTCAGTCCCCAGCTCCACATTTAATTTAAATATGCATGATTAGGTCCTGCATTCAAAGGCATCTATGTGAACACGTGAAATTTTCCTCCCACAACATCTCCCTCTTTTGTGAAAATCTTATAAATTACTGGAATACTCAAGGTTTAGTGAAAATATAAGATGGAGGAAAATGAAGCAGTTGGAGCAGTTCACACGTGTCAGTGACACCAATCACAACTGTTCTCTTTCTTTCAGGGAATACTACTGCTTATGTTTGGCCAATGAAGAAAGCAAGCATTACAACATTTGAAAAGGTGCATTTAAAATACAGAGTTCTTGAGCACTACAAAATGTACCTTGCATTTTGCTGTTAACTTAACCTTCATTTAGCCACACCATAACCTTGTAAAATCTGGATCCAACACAGATTTTTAAGGAGATACAAAAAAAGTAGAATAGGTACCTTCTGGTCTTGGCTTTGGTTTTTCCAATCCACCATCCTGCATGAGCTCAAAGGCAAAGGACACATTGACGACCTGGCAATGCAACAAAGGCAGGTTGCTGTTGCTGTTCACTCTTGTGAACTCTGTACAGTGCAAATGGGCAGGACAAGATATATTTAAAGTTGCAGATCCAGATATTCAGAAGGAAAAAATAGTCAGGGCTCTGTATATCTGGTCTTTGGAATCCAGACAATCCATTGTTTTGCTGTTTCTGGGCAATGGGAGTTGTAGAAAGATAGAGGTAATTGAAAGTTAACATGAACTAATATAACCTTTAATAAAATGACTTACAAGTAAGCTCAGCCCACTCCTACAAGTTCAAAAATTGGAACATGATGGCCCCTGAAGTGCTCTTGTCTGAACAGCCAGATGAATTGCCTGGATAGCTACAGACACTGATGTAATGTTGGTCTTGAATTGACACACTGTGCATATATGCCTTTATGCTTCCAAATCCCATTAAACCTTTCCAACATTAAATTCTTGGATTTTGGACACACAAAAAAATCAGTTCTGTCATCAGTGCTTGTGGGTAATCCTATATACATTAATGAACAGTAGGTCTCATTCAATGACAGCACCACACAATAGCTGCCAAAATCTGTTAATACTTACTAACCACCCCATCATTAATAATTTTTTCTGCTTTATTCTAGCTAAGTATTAATGCTGATTTTTAAAAATAGTTGGAAATGGTCACCAGTACTGTCCATTCTTGATTTCAGCTATTAGCATCCAACTTATGCAGAAAAATTTATGTTATCCTACAACTAGACATTATTTACATGTTTGTTTTCAACAGAAAAATGAAATCTAGTTACCTTTTGTTCAAAACTATCAGGAGTCAAGAAAAAGCTGTGCAGGGGAACAAAATATCCTTCCAGGAGACCCATCAGCAGGACTAAGTACACTCCATCTGCAAACTGAAAAAACCCATTTCTCAGTACATTTTCTGAAAAATACCTCACTGCTTTTTGTATGGAACAATGGGGTGCTGGAACAGGATCCCAGGGAAGTGGTGCCCCATTCCTGGAACTGACCAAGGCTGGATGGGGCTCTGAGCACCCTGGTGTGGTGGAAGGTGTCCCTGCAGGAGGGGTGGAACTGGATGATCTTTAAGGTCCCTTCCAACCCAAACCATTCCATGTTTCTGTGGTTTTGTCACAGGCCACTCACCCCTACCCCAGTGGCATCAGGTCTGTTAGCAACCCATCACCCTCCTGAAGGCAATTTTCTTTCAACTGATGGAACTAAAACCTCTTATCTTAGGGAATGCTGTTTCAGATCAATACTTAAGGAATTTCTAAGTACATTTGAATGTTTTCTTCCAAAGTAAACAATGCAATGAACAGAAATAGGGAACGCCCTTTTGAAAGCCTTTACACACGATTTCCATCTAAATCTTAATTTTAGCTTTAAAAGATCTCTATCAGATTGGTAGGTGTTTAAATAAAGCAGAGATTCTTGATAACATGAATCAAGACAAAATAAAGCCTGACCTGAAGACACATGGGTTTTTTTGGTAGTGCAGATCCCATCCCTTCCTGCCTGACCCCACAATTTTCTTATGATAACTGCCTCAATTGTTCACATGAGGAGGTATTAATACAGCAGGATTAAGCTTTGCTTTGAGCTTCTTTGCAGCCAATTTAGCAGCTGAGAACAAGACAGAAGAGCATGCAGCACACTGTCTCTGTGGTGCAATGGAGCCTGCAGCCCAGCTGCCTGCACACTGGAGCAGCTTTGCCCCCGAGAATCCCAAATTTCCCCTGAACAGAGGCACTGTGCTTGTGCAAAGGTAGGCAGCAAACAACTGCCCAGCCTGCAGCTGCAGCAAACCAAAAACACTGAATTCCTTCCTGACCAGAACAGGCAGGTCCTCCTTACAGCACTATCAGAAGGTAGCATCTGGTAATTAATTTTTATGCTAATGGAAGCACAAAACTGTTTTAGACACTTAATTGGTGAGGGTCTTCTTTGTACAAACATATTTAGAAAGGAAGGGTTTCCTGCTGAAATAACACCTCAGAGCTTGTTCAATAATAATTCAGTGACATTTCTGGATAAAGCTGAGGGCACAGTGCATAACATAGTGCAACTACCTCTATAGGCTAACAAAGGCTATAAAATTCTACCTGCGTGTCCAGTTCAGTCACCTCCAAATTCAATTTATTCAGATGCTTGTTCACAAAGGTGATGAGAGTCTGAAATATGAAAACAGTGCAATGAAGGCTGTTCAGCAGGGCAGCAACTCAACACCAGCAGTATGAACTCCACTCAGAAGAGAATCTGCATGAGTGAAGAGACTGCAACACAATCTCCAAGTTTTGAAATTGAAATGTGACATGAAAAATTGCTTTTAAAATAATTTTAAAAGACGAAGAACAGAAATAAAATGAATGTGATGTGAGATATACATATAAATACACTGTTGAAACATAGAAAACCCCCAAATTTTAGCAGACTATGGGGAAGTGGGTAATTGGACTCCACTCAAATCTGAAAGCAGCCAAAATACTCTAGGGTTAGACCTCTGGCAGCTGTAAACTGGATATCTCCTTGGCATCAGTACAGTCAATGTACCAGTTGGGTTCTATTCAATATACACTTTGTGAGAACTTTTTTGATGGAAACTTTGATAACTATATGTTGTTCCATGTTCCAAAATTAAGTTCATGCTGCTAAACATTAAATAAAAAGTAACATTATAATCATGACTTTGTGTGTTTAAGCATAAAGCTTAATTGTATTTAATGTATGCAAAGTGTGCCAGTTGTACATTATATCCACACACACTCACCACATCCACACCATCTGATACACACAAGCATGCACATCAACACATTAGGTATTCTAAAAATAAAAACCTTCCAACCTTTTTCACTACATTGAGCTTGTCTGGGGCATGGTCAAACAAAGTGTCGAATGCATCTCTTTCTGAAAAACATTCAGTGCCATTAATATACTGAGCAGCAGTTGTTCCAGTGCAGAATAAACACTTATTGAGACACACATTCATTTGAGACAACACAGTCAGCAAAATGGTTCAATACAGTCTCTGTATTCCAAGTACCAAGTAGTTTTGCACACTTCTCTCTTGCTGCAAGTGCTAGTAACTTATTCTCCATTATTCACAAAAAAAAGCATCTTTTTCAGGTAGGATTTGGATTACCTAAAGACCCTGTTTCTCAAAAATGTGCAAAGAATAGTATCTTAATGCAAACATCTTAAACAGCCAGATACAGACAGCTAAGTAACCAAAGCATTTTTTGCAGAAGAACATGAGTTTACATTAGGCACTACATCCACAGAAGAAGATTTGCCCCAAGGGCCACTGACTGCATTATTAAGCATCTCAAGCAGGTTTATGATTACCAAACTGCAATATAATCCTTTGTACAGATGTTTTGGGCCAGTTTCAGATGCAATTTAGGGCACTATCAGCAGGACAGCCAACCTAAGGTAGCATGACTGGAGTGCTACTGCAGTCACCCTCTGAGGAAAACAGAAAAATTTTTAAAAAGGCACCAGAGCCTTTTCTGAGCAATTTCTGTTTCAACAACTAGCAAATGACTCAACAAACATTCATATTGCTCAATTAAAAAACAAAACAAAACAAAACTAGAAACTAAAAGCTAGAGTAGATCCAAAGGCATTTGTAAAAATCAGACTGCACACCAAGCAAGATTCAGCTAGTGTTTTCTGCAGCCATCCTCAGCCCTGGCAGTGAGACACAGGACCTTGCATGGTGTGCAGGCCTGCTGAATAATGACTCAACATCTTTAAAGTGTAAGTAGGTGATGGATGCAGAATATCAACATTCACCAGCTGGTTCATGATAAGACACCATTTCACATTATGCTGGGAACTCATGACCATTAATACCTCTGCAGTAATGCTCTGGAGGTCAAACCACAAAGCACATGCAAATTAACATGTGCTGAAAAGCAATGAAATGTGTTTTAAAGATGGTCAGAGTGATTTTAATGTTTTGTTATTTTTTTTTCCCTTCTGTTAACTGCCACAACAGCCTGTGGGGCATATTTGCCAGGTCAACTTGAAATCCTCTCCTTTCTTGCCATTTGTTCAAAGTGACCACCCACTGCAGAACTCTGGCTGCCTCAAGAGAAAAGATAATAATCATATGAACTTACCATGCCTTCCTGATAATGCCCTGTGGGGAAAAAGAAAAAAGGAAAAGAACAAAACAGTTACATACAATTCATTTGCAGATATTGTGCTGTAAAAAACCCAGCATACATGGTAAGACCTTCAGCTTGGTGAATAATGGAGTAGATTCATGGAATGAGGAGAATTTTGTGAATAACTTCACCAAGGTACTCCAGCTGAGGATCCAGCTGAGGATCTGGGCTAGCCTGGAGTCTACCAGTGTAACATCTCTTGGCTTCACCAAAGTCTCACAGGAGGCCAGAGCTCATATTCCCTGCTTTGAACCAAAGCAGCATATCTTGCCTCAGTAAAGAAGGCTTTTCATGTTGATTTTGTGAAAACTTTTCCCTCTGCTTTCCAGATGCATCTACCACACCAACTACAATAGAAATCCAGCCCAAAAAAGGCTTGGGCTGGGTTCTTAAGGACTACAGGATTTTACTCCAGTTGATCCTTCATATAGTTATCACATAATAAATCCTTACAGATTAATGATAAGTCAGTAGTGCAGCTTCTCTCCATTTAATTACAAACCAGGATATTCTACTACTGTTCTCTTTTGGTTTGGAGCAGCTTTCCTGTTATAAAATGTTCAGTGAGATGGCACATACATGGCTTACTCCCACCATTTTACACATCTAAAGTCCTGCTTTTAGCTCCCCACCTCTCTGTTTCCTCCCCCTTTTGTATTTTTAGATGCTTGTTTTCAGCTCCTGAAAAGGCTAAAATACAGTCACTAGCTGATGCATCATCTTCCCTGGAACCCCAATACTGAAATCTAAATATCAGCAAATGTTTGAATTTCTGTGACACATCTGTGTTCAATTACTGAACTGCTGGCAAAAGGGGTGTTGACATACTCAGTGTTACCAGTTATTTCCTCTTGGATTTGTCGAGACTGGAGGATTCCTTCTCGTTTCTGGAAAAATGAAAAAAAGGGACATTTTTCTCAGTGAAGTTTAATGCTTAGAATACAGTAAAAATTTGTGATCCACAAACATAATTAGATAAGAAACCTGCAGAATAAGAACTTTACTTGCACAAATTTTCAGTAATATATTATTTGACCCTGCAAGTATTTCAGAGAACTCTTTTATACATTAAAAAGAAACCTGAAACTCCACCTGCAGAAGGAAGTATTTCTTTTCCTTTCTCCATTGTTCTTAATTCACTTTTCTTTTAAAGGTCCCAATTCAGGGAGACATTTGAAACACCCAAACACATATGTAAGTATTTTAGTGGAGGTATGTCTAGGTGAGCTGAATTCAGCCCTGTATTTCAATGAACAGCTTGGCAGATGGTGCCTATGCTTCTCCTTTGCAAAAATCTTGCTTCCCCTTTGCAAAAATCTTGCTTCCAGGCTATTTGTTCTTTCTGCCTCATTCTTTCTTTTTTTTTTTTTTTTTTTTTTTTTTTTTTTTTTTGGGGGGGGGAGTTGTTTGGTTTTTGTATTTGTTTTTGGGGTTTTTTTTCAGTGTTTCCTTTCTCTGCAGACAAAGAGCTCTATTGGAGCTTCCACTGACACTGCCATGCTGCTCCAGCAGTGACTCTGATGTTCCTCAGATGGGAAAAACCCTTCCTGGCTGGTGCTTTGTGCAGAGGCTGTGCCCAACCTGGCAGAAGCCAACTCCAATCACTGCTCTTTGAGTCAGTGCAAAATGAAGCACTTGAAGAGTCTGACATTGTTTCAGTTTGCTGATCACACTCATCTGGGGCCCCTGTAATACCACACATATGTTTTGCCTCTCTTTGTGCTCTCTCTGTCAATTCTGTTTGGTGGTATTACCAAAAATTTTCAGTACAGAGAGAAAAGTCAGGCAAATGCTGACAACTCCATTCAAAGTCTAGACACTGGGCAATTACTCATGATGCTTCATTCCCTATCATACAAGGAAATGAGAAAAATAGATTTATGCTGGTCCTAGACCCATCTTTTCTAGGTGGAAAAGAGAAAAGGAGAATAACCTTTTAGAAAAGTCCTTCATGGTATGTGAATGGGGGCTGCTGCTTTTCCCTGCCTTGGAGAAGACAGCATATCCCTATCTGTGTGATGTGCTGAGGACCAAGCCAGGCTTGTCTATTCCTTCTACACTGCATTTCTAAAATATATTTCTTGATATATTTTCTCTTCTACACTGCATTACTAAAAGACATCAAGAAATATATTTATTTCTGCAAGAAAAGCTGAACCTAGCCTTCTGAGTCACTCCAGGCACTTGGACTAATGTGAACTGTCCTTTCAGCTAGATGACAGTTCCAGGGGGTTTCCATGATAGTTTTTAAAGTCCTGTTTCTAGACATCTTGCACACAGTAAAACATGCATTCAGGGAGGACCTGTGAGCACTTAAAAGATACTTTAAAAAAGAGGGGAGTCCAGGGTGTTACACACTGGAAGAGGGCACAGCACAGCTGCAGAGGCATTGCCTGTTCCACACCTTCAGAGTCTGAATTAAAATGACATCATCTAGGGCAGTCTCCACTCCCAGCTTGTGCAGACAGCAGTAAGTGCTGTTTCCAGCACTAACTAAAGTAACTTCAAGTTACAATCTACTTTCTGCTAGCTCACCTTGGAATTCCACTCTGTTTGGTATTTTTGTTTATTTTTCCCTTTGCTGCAGGGTGAAAGGAAACTTTTATTTCCTCCTCATCATGACTCTGACATGCCACTGATGCCTTATGCAGCAAGAGCCCTGCAGCTCTCATCTCCTAGAGGGGCTGAGCATCACAGCAATGCCATCTGTAGTTTCACTGATAGGACTGGCAGTATGGGAGCAGAAAAAATTTCTAATGCTCTACACCTTCTTTCTGCAAGCACACAAAAACTGCTTGAAATACACTCCAGTGCTGATAGAACAAATACTTCCTGTTCTATAAACTGCAGCTAATACATTAAAATTAAAAAAAAAAAAAATTTGCACTTTAATCTTGTTGTTGACAATATCAACAAAAACAAACAAAAAACACCCAAACAAAATGATCCCAAGCCCTTGATTTGTGTCTGGCACCTGACCACTAATATTGATGGGATTTCCACAGTGCCCAAATACAATGTGCATTCCCATGACACTTACTGGACCAGCCCATGTCAAGACAGACCTTCCTATATTTTTAATTTGTAAAAAGACTGGTGAATTCCCAAGAGAATGGGCCTTAAAACACTGGTCTGAGCACCTTCCCTGAAGGCTGCTTCTCATGCATCTCTTCCACTTTAAAAACTCTCCACCTCAAAACTGACCCTAAAAGTGATGTGACCTATGTCAGGTTTGTCTTATACTAGACAGAGAATGACACAATATTCCTAAAAATACAGAGAGGTGCTACTGGGGACTGAAAGACTGTCCAGCATGTTCCTTAAGGTAACAGTGGCTAAAATGGAAACAACAAACTATAAAAATCAACAACAACTCTTTGACAGTCACTGAGAAAAGAGGCATGAATTAAGATTCCCTGTTAAAAAGAAAAGCTGGACATGCATTCCAGTGATGACAGGAGACTTAGTGAACAGGCTTGGCATTTTCTTCCCTCATGGCTAAAAGACTTCAAGAAGGCTATTCCTAAGATATTCCTAATCACTTACCATTTAAAATTGGCAACTAATCCTAGAAAAAAAAAAAAAGATAAATCTGAAACTGGGGTAGTACATCTGGAAATAGAAAAGATCTCTTCTTATCTCCTTTTGTGTCAGCATTTTTTTGTAACCGAGGGCCAACTGCTTCATTTCCCCCACAAAGTCCCAGTCTGAAAATCTTGCCATTATTTGGCTGGCTTTTTGCCTATGTCTTGTTACAACTCATTTCACCTGGAGGGCCATGTTTTAGAATTGCCCCACCAATGTGAACTGCAGAATTATTCTGGAGCTTGAAAGAACAAATACATTTATTACACATCTTCACTGGAACGTGGAGGCAGTGCTGCTCCAAAACATTTCAGACCTTCCCAGGCAGAGGGACCAATGATCTCTGATTAAAGTTGTGATTTACACACTCATCTAATCTCACTAATTCCCTAGCTTTGCCTAAGAGTAGTTTAGCAGCACCCAAGAACTGCTGTCCCAGAACATGCTAAAGCCATTCTGGCTGCTCTGCCAATGCATTTTTAGACTCTCTCACTTCCATCTCTTGGACACAAACAATCTATCATCTAACCATTCATGGATGGTAGAAATACATAATTTTTAAGAAGAGGCAAAATGATGACAAGACCCAGTTCTCCAAAAAAGCTCTCAGTCATTTCAGCAGATACGATCAAACAAAGCCTGGGCTTTGTTCAAAGTTATTTATTCTACTGGTATGGAAGGAAAAGAAAATAATAGAGTAGCTACAAAAGGTCCAACTATCATATTTTTTCCTAGTTCAGCTTAAACCCAGATTTCATATTATTCTCATTGCTAACAGCTTTTGTACAAAACAGCCAAAGGAAACAAACTTTCATAAGAACTAGGCTGATTACCTGTTGGCCATGAGCACATTTTTTGTTTCACAAATATTTTTTTTCTATTTCAATGAACTACATCCAGCCAACACAGCAACCCTCATGTTTTATGTGTTTCTATGCCTAACAAAATCAGGAAATGAATTAAAGGAGTCTTTCTTAAAAGACTTCATCAAAGTACTTTGTCCTTTCATTTCTGTCTCTCTCCTGTTCTCTTTATTGAACCATACACAGCAGAATTTTAAAACAGTTACTGGATAGTCTGTTAAGCTTCCCTAGGCTTGATCATTCTTTACAGAATGCATGAGTGTTTAGAATGAGGTGTGCATGCCTGACCACTAAATTAGGCATTAGGATCTGCTGATGGTTGATTAAAACTCTTGTGAGTTCAAAGGCTACAAGGTGCATGATACAGAATCAGTCCCACAGGATGTGAAAGATAGATTTTAAGAATAAAAATAGAAACCTCGCCCAGCATAAGATAAAAACGAGAAATGTCTCAAACAATTACAGTAAATATCCAGGCCCCCCTCTGTTAAAAGGAATCAGCAGAGCTCTGGAGTCACACTGACTGGCTTTCACCAAGGTTAGGGTCTGCAGGACAAGATCTCCTTCAACATTACTTGGATTTTATTCTGGTGCAACTGCTTTCCCTGCAAACCACTGGTGCCTGAGCTGCAGCTGTGTAACTAAGAGTGAGCCAGATTCTCCCACTACCTATTGTTTTAAATTGGTTTATCTGTACTGACTTCAGTGGATTTGCTGTTGAATTACATTAGCCTGTTTAACAAGAGGACAGTTATTCCCACTGAGTTCAAGTGGAATTTTGTCTGGAGATAGAGAAAGGTTCTCGTTCTTTCTTTTAGGACTGTGTTATTTTTCTCATTAAATTTTTCATCATAAAGATACTCTGCTCACTGTAGTCCAGATTTCTTCAGCTGGCTTTGGCAGAACGTTGAGATAAACCAGTACAAGTAAGACATTTATAATAGCCAAAAGAACCATATTTCTTTGAAGCCTTAGACACATAAGTGCAGATTGTCAGGGATTCTCCTTCATCATCTGCAGAGAAACCCATGAAGCAGAATCTGAGTCAATGAGTCACTACCAGACATCAGTGACACATTTACCAGAGACTCGCCTTCAGATTTCTCCCTAAGTTACAAAACTTGCCCTATTTGAATTCTAGAACAGAGAATGTTTACTTTCTCAGATCTGTCTTGCAGATTTTCAGCCACACAAAACTTGAGCAATAGCTCTTTAATCAGTTACTTCAGGGTAACATCAGTTAAAAGACATAAATAAAGACAGTTGCAGTGTGAAAAATAAAGGCAAAGTTAATTGGAGAGAAAGAAAAGCAGATTAAATGGGAAGAGGCCAAGTAAGATAGAGAAAGCACAAGCTCAGCTGAAAGAAAAGTGATGAGCAGAAAAACATGAAGAGTTTGAATGGATGAGGCTCTAATAAGGAGACTTACAAAAGGTTTAGTTGATGGGGATTTTTTTGCATGTTTTTGAGAAAACCAACACTGTCATCAGACTAAATTAGCATGCACAGGGTTGAAAAAGAATAGTTAGTCACCTAACAGGAATCTGAATGTAATAAACAGTGACAATTCATCATTCAGTGCCAAGAATGATTTGAATCTCTACACAAGTGAGAAGAGCGTCAAAAAATGGGGAAAATAATAATTCTAGAGATCATACTGGGTGATAAGCACAACAATAATAATGTTTCATATATTTTTAATGTCACAGTCTGGCCATTTCAAAGTAAGATGCTGTAGCCAGAGCTCAGTGTGGGGAAGCACTCGTGCCTTTCAGCAGGGAAGATGCACATCTGTTCCCTTCAGGCAGAGACACAGACATGCCCACCCAGCCAGAAACCCCAGGAGCAGCTTTGCAAGAAACCCCTCAGCCAACCTCACACCACTCCCAAGAGGTGTTTAAAGCCCCTCTTACCTGCACAACAACCACCTGAATGGACACATGGTCAGGGAGGCGGATTGGTGCTCGAAAATACTGAGATAATGCAACCAGAAGATGAAGTATGGCTACCAGACTTTTAGCATGAACAGCTGAAAGAGATATTAAAAGCACAAGTTACAAACTGCAAAGTAACTAGGGCACAGATTTCTACTTCTGCTTAGGATGCAGCGATGATGGGACTCTTTTCCTCTTGCCACCTGGAGCCAGGGGGCACTTTTAAGGCACCCCATCCACAGTGGTCTCCTTGCAACATGTCTGGATGCCACAGGCTTTTGGAGGTGGAAATCTAAAGCTAATCCAAAAGCCAGATTTTATGTACCACAGTTCAAGTGCTGTCTCTGCATTCTCCTTGCCTCTCTTTTATTCCCTTTATTTCAATAAGGATTTATGGACTATCAGAAAGATATTTTTGTACTCATAACATGCACTTATTCATTTTTAAGTGTCACAATGTCTGCAGGATGATAAATGAGCCTGTTTTGGCACAAGCTTTAAGCAATAACTTATTAAACTCAATGACTCAAACATTCCTCATGAAGTTGTTCTAGTTCTGTTATTGAAGCTTTTTTGCAGCAGGTTTCATATATGGGTAGTTACCACTAACACAACTTACATCAAAAGCCAAACTCTTTGAAATCCTTGATCAAGTATCAAACCATTGGCATGAATGTGGATAATTTCCAATCCTTATTATTGCCTTTCTTCTTCTATTTTGTTTTTGCATTTCCCAGAGTACCATTCCTAAAAGATCTTTGACACTGCAGTGCACTTAGGTATTTTGTACTTGAACTAATCATTACATATACCTTATTGCACTGCTGGAACACATCAGATTCACTAAAATATCCTTCCTCATAATCTTACAGAGCAGGTCTCAGCTATGCCATGTTGATACACAGCCATATAAAATGTGGCACTGCTGGCAAATGCTGCTGGAGTGCCCGTGGTCAGGGATGAGGTGCTTTAGCAGAACACTACAAAGATGTCTGTCTGCCTACCACTGGTGTGTGCTACAGCTGGGCCCAGCTGCTGCTCTCTAGCTCTACTCCAGCCTTAAAACACATGTAAAGCATTAGATTAAAACTAGAAGTTAAATTGTCATGCCACTCCAAACACCCCGCCTCCAGCTGCATAACAGAGAATGGAAAAAAAACTTGGGGAAGGTTGAAAAAAGAAGGGGACGGAAAATTCAGCAGGACCACAGAAAGTGGAAAGTCAAATTGCCAAATGTTCACTCTTCCTCCCTTGAGATATTTCCCTCCTTCTTACTAATTTGCTGTGAATGGAACAGGATACAAAATTGCTCAGCACAAGACAGGTACAGGAGACGGGAAATGTGATGTACTGATCAAGGCATTCACCAACATGACCCGATTTTGAAAACCAAAAATTTGCAGGCCTAATTTTCTAAAACTGATAACCTGCTTTCTGCAACAGATACCCACCAAAGTGTCTCATGTTGGGCCACTGAAGACATTTCTATTAGACACTGCTGTGTTCATTCTTAATACAATAGAACAGGACGGGTGCAGAACTAGGCTTGATCAGAGTTTTGTAATCAAAGCTAGTGGTTCAGACTTAGCCTGAAATGATCAGAAATATTATTAATATCCATGTTGCAAATGTCACACAGAGTTCTAGGACCTAACTCTCCTTATGTCCATCTATTGTATTTCTGCAGGTATTTACCTGTTTCAACAAACCAATTTAGCAACACAACACTTAAGCTGGCATGCACATGGACTTCAGAGCAAAGCCACCACACTTGGACAGACCTGAGAAGACACCTAACTGAAACTGAAGGCTGAGCAGCAGTAAAGAAGATAGAGTGGCACATCAGGAAGTGCCCTTCAGAGCAGTTCCTACCATAAATGCCAGGTTTCAGCCCTCCCTTACCATGGATATTTCAGAATTCCAGACGTCACCTATGAACTCCCAGCTGCCAACAAATGAGAACAGTACAGCAAACACAAAACTTACAGTCAACGTTCCACTTAATGTTTCTTGGAGTGAGTTTAAGGGTTTCATTGATCTTTTCAAGCACTGTCTGTAGCTTCTGCTTCTGAGCAATTTCAGACTGAGTAACTTCTGCAACATTCAGCTTCTCGCTTTCAAGCTTCTCTGAAGTGATAGAAGAAAAAATGGAGGAAAAACAACTGTCAGTTCCATGAAGACCACAAAGATATTCCATACACCCACCCAGAGGTACATTCAGGAGACATCAGACTTCCTAATTTTATATCTAAGTTTTTTTCCAGAGCCACTTTCCCTCCACACTTCCGAGCTCCTAAAGGTAGGTTCACATTTAGCCTTTAGTTACACACTGACAAGGAGAAGGCTCTGTTCCACACCACTGACTAACAAACATTTGCTGCAACTCCCTTTGGGGAGCACCAGCCTTAGAGGTAAGGCCCATTACTTCTGTTGCTGCTAGATAAAGTTTATTCTGCATGCAAGTGGCTTGTACAGCAGACCATCAAACCTTGGAAACAGACACAACTTTATTTCATCAGTCTCAGCCTCCCAGCTTCTACCTCAGATGTAGGAGATAAAAATTTCACTTGGCCTATTAGTGATAAAACTGAAGTGATTCCGGATTCATAGAGGCAGAGGATGCATCACATCAAGGCAAACAAGTTTCCATGAAAGCAACTAAAACCTCAGGCAATTCCCCTCTATGAAACCACAGCCATTTTCATTTGCAGTAGATTTTAAAATACTTTATGAATTGGTTTGTTATAACTAGTACAGTTGCTATGTATATTCATACATGGTTTATTGTTTACCCTTAAAGAATAAGCAAAGAAAATACAGCAGCTCCCTGGTGACAACACCAGAAACAAAATGCTTGGTCACTTATCAATTTACTTCTACAAAAGACTATCTTCTTATGAGGCACCTTATTTGGTAAGAGCTGATCTTGTTCGCATCAAAGCCAACTGAGTATCTTCCCAAAGAGAATGGGCCTGAAGTGCCAGCCTAAGAGACTGCTATCTCCTAATCCAGCCTAAAAAACTGGACTGCTATCTTCTAACCTAGCCTAAAAGAGTGCTATCTCCTCATACAGCTATCTCCTAATCCTGCCTAAGAGAATGCTATCTATCTCCTAATCCAGCCTAAGAGACACAGCTCCTAATCCAGCTATCTCCTAATCCTGCCTAAAAGCTGCTATCTCCTAATCCAGCTATCTCCTAATCCTGCCTAAGAGCTGCTATCTCCTAATCCAGCTATCTCCTAATCCTGCCTAAGAGCTGCTATCTCCTAATCCAGCTATCTCCTAATCCTGCCTAAGAGCTGCTATCTCCTAATCCAGCTATCTCCTAATCCTGCCTAAGAGCTGCTATCTCCATGGGTTTCTTGCACCTCCTCAGAAATCAGTTTGTGCCTACTCTCAACCACAAGACTGAAGATTTAGTAAGCAGAGACCTGATACATAAGGGAAAATATTCTTCTGAAATCAATAAATGCTGGATCAGTATATGCATATTTAGAGTCAGGCTGTTACATATTTTTTGAATTTTGGGTGAAGTCAGTGGAGGTCTGCCCATGACAATCCAATTGCCCAGTCTGGGCATATCCAGGCCATCACAATATATTCAATAGCTTAACCATTCATAGAAGGGAATAGTCTGTGAAGTCTTTATTAGAAGTGCTCACATGATGTTTCAAAATTCATTTAGGATACTGGAAAGAAATTTACTGGAGACTTTATGAGCTGTAATAACTAAGAAAATGGCTTTCAAGCCAACAGTGTAAAAAGCACATGCCAACTCTGCATTAGCAGTTTCTTTTCTCTATCTGTTTCTCAGCTGAAGCTCAGTTTGCAGTCCACTGGGCACCATTACCCCAGTCATGTTAAAAGCCAGACATCAAACCAGAAAGAAATTCCAGCTTTCCAGAGGAACCTTGCAATGTGAATAAACTACAGCATGGAAAGAGCAGAGATTAAAAACATCCACCATGGTACTGAGAATGCCCTTGCCTTCAAACTTACTTTCCACTTGTAACACGGTGAAGTTTGTGCAGCCCATATGCAGACAATAAATGTAATTGGAGTGAATGCTGCTGCCAAGAGCAGAGCCCTCCCTGTGCAGCACCCCAGGTAGGTTTTGTGCTGCTCTCCTCAGCTGCAGAGCACCACACATTGCACTGCAGCCACGAGGGGTGTGCATGCAGCCCACTGCTCAGGGCTCTTGTAACACAATGCTATTTTTATATCACTTAGTGGCATAAATGTAAGGTGATACCCAGGCTCCTGGGCAGGAACAAGAGATCCACTTATTGACAAAGGGCCTCGACACTGTGCACATGTACTTTCTCTTACCAAATAATTTCTGCAATACTTGTCCATCATACAAGTCTTCAGCCAAGTCTTTCACAATAATCCTCTCTCCTACCAACACATCATTAATCCAGTCAATTAGTACCTATGTGGGAAACACAAATTTGGCAGTATTATACACTATTCATTTGCAATTTAAAACACATGTCATTTTTCTTAGCAGAAAGAATACCAAAGCTGCAGTGGCTCAAAATACAGTCTGACACACCTTCAGGAGCAAACAGGAAAGACTCAGCAAGGACTCATCTGAGGTGGCTGTGCCAATGCACCACAAGGTCTAGACAAACACTTATTGATGCAGAGTCTTCTGGAGTGAAATCTTTCCCTTGCTTTCAGTAGCATATTAACATCTCATTGTGAAGCAAAAGGTGCTGAAGTTGATTTTCTTGAAGAGTTCTGCTAAAGTTCTAACCCCAAGAATCACAAAGACAAGGGAAAGTCAGCGTGATTTTAGATTGGGGGTGGGATGGGACTGAGACTCTGGACTCAGGATTTTAGTAGAAATTTTTAAGGCTCCTGTTACACATCTAGAGAAAGCTATTGCCACAAATGACCTCCACATTTCACTGGGATATATGTACCACGTGGTTCCAACTAATTAATATCTAACCAGTGCTTTGGAGTGTTCAAGTGAAAAAGGGAGGGATGGCATTAAAAAATAGTTCCACTTTCCTGAGAGGGTTTCATGTTTTCATTACCTTCATTAGTTCTTGTAATTTTGGATCATTTCTTGAATTTGGATCCACCATTGTTCGGACTTCATTCTCCTCTGGAAGTTTTAAAAGAAAAACATTAGAAACCATCCCAGGCACAACACTTCATTTTATATCAAGCTTTCATGTTGAGATGTAAAATTGTTGTGAATTACCTAGCATAGTGTCCTCGGGGTCTAGTTCAAATGGAATGGGACTGAGAGGTAAGTTAATGGCATTTATTCCTTCTTCCTGTAATTCAGACACTAGGAAATAAAAAAAGAAAAGCTTGGTCAAATTTCAATTTAATTTTACTTACTATTTCACTCTCACTAAAAGTAGCATTAATTGTCTTAATTTCTTTTTAAGAACATGACTCTATTAGACAAGCCACTGGGTGTAATTACAGCAATAAAGCAAAGCTAACAAAAATGGGAGGCCCAGCCAACAAACCTTTACTTGTATGAGTACATTTTTCATGGATAATGGTGCTGGAACCAAGGCAATTACCTCAAATCTTTTCCAGGATATGGCCCATTGTCCTCAAACTCTTAAAAGGCTCCTTTGCATGTTAATGGTGCTGACATTTTAACACTAATGAATCCTTTCTCAGTATGCCACTGTGGCTCTGGAGATGCTTCAGGTTCAGCCCCTTGGGTCTGGCAGGTCTGGCTGTGCACCCAGCCAGGAGTGAGCAGGCTTTGGAAGCATCCTGGACTAAGGTGCAGCTGCAGCACCCAGCACATGCTGCTCTCCAGGCTGCCATGGCTCTGCAGTGCCCAGCTGCAGCAGGCTGCAGGATGCTGCTGGCCCGTGTCCTTGGCCTGGCCTCAGCACACATCACTGCAGCCAGGCACAGGGCAGGATGATGAACCCCCACAAGTGTTGCCTCAGTGTGGAGTCCACACAGGTTGGGAAAGAACTGGGACATAGGAATGGGGAAGTAATTTGAGACCCCACAGTTTGGAGATGCCAGCAGGTGTCAGGAAATATGGACAAGGTCTTAACTCAGCCAAAGTCCCCAAATTCTGCAAAAATTATATTCTTGAGAAGAACAGACCAGAAAGATCCAGAGAAGTGGTGTAAAGGGAAGCCTGTCACTTGTTCTGTACCTGGCACAGGCCAGAGCAATTTTGTTCATTCCTCTGGATGACCCAAACTCCAACAGGTTGCAAAGACAAAACCCTTCCTTCACTGCCCAAACATGCCTCCCTAACAGAGGGCAAGAAATAGCAACCAGCCAACAGACAATGCTGTGCCATGGAAACTGCCAGCACTGAGCAGGGAGGGAACCAGGGCAGGGATCACTCAAGTTTGTATCTTGCTTTGTGAACAAGAAATCAGTGCAGAGCTGATTTACCAAACCAGGAAAAGGGCTCACTGTCTTATCCATAATGCTGCTTTGAGCACCCAATTTCCAGTGCACACACCTTCAACAGAACTGGTTGTTAGCTCACCTGTTCCAGTCAGAATTTAAACTTAAATAAAGATTCAGGCACACCTCCTGACATCTACTGAAATATCTGACTTATGTGCAGAAGCAAGATTCACTACTCAACAATTCAGACTTACCAGTGATGCTTTCCTCAGTTTATTCTGAAAATTACAGAGACGATTTGGTTTCTAAGAAAACAGAGAAGTACTCTAAAGATCTTCTATTTTGTCTCTGCCCTCATAATTAGCTTTGCTTCCTTGGTGCAGTAAGTATAGCTAAATTCACATGAACACTGTGATGATCAGTCGGTGTGATAACAGGACTGAGAAATTTCCAAATATTTCTATGCTTCATGAAATGTTTTGTGGTCTGTCAGATGAAATGTTTCTGTGCATGCTTCAAGAATCTGTGTAGCTGTATTCAAGCATCTATGTAAGACTCACAGCAACAATGGCTGCTAGAATGTTTATTCCTTTTAATGGTACAAAAATAACTGAAAAATCCACTACCTTCAACACTGCACCCATAACTTCACTCTATACACTCACCCTGCTTATGTGTCTGTAACATACAAATACTGAGCAGCTCTAAAGAGACATAAAACAATAACAGTTCCCTCGATTGTTGTATATTCTCTAAAACTGATGGCTGAAAGCAGTGGATCAAATTAATCCCTCATGTAACTCCACTGAGTTCTGGAGAGTTATAGCAAGGATGAAGTTGGTCCAGCATCTACAGTCTCGAGAACTGCTCACACTTAATGGCAATTGTTGAAACTGCTAGCACTCCTTAGAGAAAATCACTGTTGGTTTCTTGGTTTCATTAACCTCTTTGGGATTTTGGGTTTTTTTGTTTGTTTGTTTGTTTGTTTTTTTGTTTTTGTTTTTTGTTTTTTGTTTAAAATGGTTATGGGCATAAAAATGTCAGCAGGTAGAAAACTTCCCTGTGGAGGTCTTTCTTCTGCTCTGAAATGTTTAGCTCATGGAGGACTTCTGCACAAAGCTTCCTAGGCAGAAAATGTGGGATTTTTTCCCATCAGTCCCAAGGGGAGCATAGTAAATAAAATCTATTCAAGCCAACTGCCTCCACTGAGCTCTCCTGTCCCAAAGGGCTGGATGCTCTGCTTGGGTGGGACCCACTGGAGAAAGCAGTCAGCTCCTTCTCCAAGTGAAGGACAGTGATGAAAGCTGCTGGCTCCTGTCTCCAGGGAGCAGCCTGTTGGCAGAGCTTGCTGACAGCTCTCCAAGGAGGCTGAGTGGACCTTTCAAGGTTGAAGGCTATGGAAGGAATTCTTGACAAGGCCAACTGAACCTTGCTGTACCTGTCCTCTAACGTGCACATTCTACCTTTACTAACATGACTCCATCATATTCTCAGAGAAAAAAAGAGAAAGCAAACAAACCCGTGCCACATCTTTGCATGAGAAGGGAACATAAAACACAAATAAGATAATAATAAATATACATGGGGAACTAAAACACTGACGTGTTCTAGAATGCAAGTGTTACATTTACTGCACAGCAGGGGCTAAGCTCTGCTTTCTGTACACTGCTGTAAGCACAGACTTTTTGCACACCTGCCAGAGCTATTTACAGAACACCACACCTCCAGATGATCCAAAGATCCCAGATGGATCCAGTTTTTAGAGAGGACAGCTCAGCCTCTGCATTCTGCAGTGCACAACCCACACTCCAGCCTGGTATTAGTCCTACAATAAAGGTTCCTCCTGCCCCACTGTCCCCCACAAGCAGAAAACATGATGGAGAAACCCTGAGCCTGACAGCATCTTTTTCACTTCTTTCCCAATACTGAAGAGCAAAGATTTAACTGTGGATTAATAAATTACTAAATGGAGCAGGTAAGCACATGCATTATATCAAGCTGTATGTAAACTAAGAGAAAATGTATTATGTAGTACAGCCTCACTTTCTAAGAATTTCCATCAAAAAGTATCATGACAAATCACTGCTATACACTTAGGTGCTTAAAGAGCAACCACAAATATGTGATTGAGGTTAAGAGTTTGCATACCACAGTTTCAGTAGAGGAGTCCATTTTTCAGCTGCTTTTCATTAATTTGTTTTAATTAATTTTCATGGAAATCACTTCAGCAACTTGTTATTTTAATAAAAAGAAAGAACACAGTATTGGGGCAATTTTTGCAGCAGCTGAAATTAACATAGCATAATCTAATTTCTCGAAATACTTGGAGGAATGGCTTTGGAGCAGCAGTAAGAGCTGCACTCAGAGCCTTACAGCCTAAGTGAGTTCATCAGCGACCACAGGGCTTATTGTGCTGATACTGGGGAGAAAGGGACTTCATCCCTTTGGATATGACAGCAAAATCCAGTCCTTCAGGGGTTTTATTTCAGTCACCATACTGAGTGGAACTAGGGGAATGCACTTTAAAGCAAGACCCTGAAAAGCAGCAGCTGCAAATGGGCCAGACAAATCTCTGAGGATTGGCAATGTGAAAGTCCTGCTTTTAACTCTGGATGAGGAAAGGACATTTCTGCTCAGACTTCTGGTTCAGCTCCACGTGCCAAATTTCTTATGATGTAATCAAGTGCAACTCCACTGCTATCAGCTGTCAACAGACTTCCTCCCACCACGCCAGCACCAAATCTGGCCCCGGAGCCGGGGAGCCCGCGAGCCTGTATCAACAGCAACTCCAGCAGCTATTTTAAGCTGGATGCAATTCTTACTGTTCTAGATGCTCTGGGATTAGGAGGTCATAAACCTATGCTATCAAAGCCAGTGTGCTCTGAGCAGGGCCTGCCCTGTGATGTGTGCATCCAGCTGCCACTGCAGCTGCACATCTCAGAGTGGAGCGCTGCCCATACGCTTCAAATTGCCTTAATTCCTCCAGCACATGCAGCCTGTTGCTCCACATTGTATTTATTAGACAGTTTCATTTGGGTTTTTTTACTCGTTTATTTTGTGTGCTTGAAGGCTTTTTGCTGCCCTATTTAGTATTCAGGGCTTAGAGTTACTCTGATTTGAATGAAACACATCTCATTATTTAACTGAGCTCAGCAATGCCACATCACCCAGTGCACTCTCTGTGGTTTAGATGGATTTTATACCCATCATGAAATAAATATAGCAAGATGCAGAGTATAACAGCCTCTCCTCTGACTGCTGCAGCCATGTCTTCCCCATGTAACTGCTTCTGTGCTTACAAAATTCAAATTACTGAAGTGCTACAACAGGAATGGATGAATTCTGAAAGTGTGTGATTAACTAGAACCAAACCATAATTTTGGAGGAGCACAATGCCATACTGCTTCTAACCTCAGCCTTTCAAATCCAGGAGGTTTAGATAGATGCACATACACCTACACACATATATACATACATAACATTTCTGCAGGTCTTTAACTGCCTTTCTGTCTCTAGTATAAGGGGTTTCCATTCAGAGTCTTCATAATTTTTAACGTTTCACATACATTGGGTTGGGGTTTTTTTGTTTGTTTGGGTTTTTTTGTTTGGTTGGTTTTTTGTTTTGGTTTTTGTATTTAGGTTCTTTTGTGGGGTTTTTTGGTGTTGTTTTGGTTTTTTTTCATGGAAGCTGAGATTTGCTGACATTCATGTGACTCCAAAAGTTTAAGCTTTCTATAAGAAAGTCAAAATCTACCTGGTATTTTCCACTGCTACAGCAGGCAGCAGCTTTACATGTCATGTCTCTATCTTAAGCTATTTTTTCCTGGAACAAGCACCATTTGGAAGGTTAGCTGCAGACACCATATTGCCAGAACAACTCTAGATATCTGTACATATGCCCACATTCAAACATGCATGCCTATGCTACATACATTTAGATACGTGGCCAGAAATTACAGCCAGTTTAGAAAAATGCTGATTTTCAGCACAAAATGTCTTTACTGCTCTTGTATAAGACATACACTCAATTAGAGCTGAGCCAAATTTAGATGAATTGGGCTTGGGTTTCACATTCTCTTTATTGGGTGCAAATTTCTGGTAAATGCCCATGACCTTGATGGTTTGCTTTTGTAACCACTCGTGCACAACAGCAGCTTTAGTTCTTCTAGTGCCTTGATAGCCTGTAATGCAGACTTGAGTGTAAATGACTGTATCCACACAGATCTCAGTGGATTTGTGCTGATTTATACCAGCTCACTGTTCTCTCTCACATACTCCAGTTCTATAAACCCATATAATTCCAGTGGGGCAATTCTGGATTTGTATTGGGAAATGAGAAAACTGACCAAAATTACTTAAGACAGCTAGAGAATGAGCAAAAAAAAAAAAAAAAAAGAAAGCAAAGACATTTTCAAAAAGTCATAGTTCATTATACTATTTAGTCAAGCAAACTTAACATAATTACTTTCTGGGCCACCTATCCAAAAATGTTAATTTCTAATACCTGTGCATGTGAATCTTATAAGTCCACAAAGGGAAAAGAAAATATTAATCTAAAATAGTACTGCCTAGTTTTCTGGAAAACATAATTCATTAAACATGGGTTCTGGCAGCTCAACTTCAACTCTGAAACAAAAGAAATCCACACAAAAGACAATAAATCTGCATTACACATGGTACTAAAATGATCCAATGGATTTATAGATGTTTACAAGTTTGCAGAGTGTGACACAGCGTCCACCAGAAATTTGATATTCACAGCACTAAACATCATAAACATATGTCTGCAACTACAAAAGGGCCTTTTTATGTGGGGATCATTGTTAAAATTGTCTTCAGAACATAAACCTTAAGTTGTAAATGCTACTCCCCATTTATTCTCCAAGACATAACAAATGAGGGAAGAAAAGCAGAGATATGTTTGTAATTGAAAATGTTTCTCAGGAAATGATCTGTACAGGAACATCATTCTCATTCCATTAACTGCTGACTCCAAGCCAACCATTTGTAAAAGTAAATAAATATGCAAACTGGCTGACAACAATGTGCCTGCCTTTAATGTTTCTGCATTAGTACTCAGTCTCCAAAAAAGAATCTATTTTCTTTTCTCATTTCTCCATTAAACCAAACATGGCATGCACACAAAAGAACAGGAGTAATGCTGTTCACAAAAGGAGATGGGAGAAATGCTATGATTTGATTTTCATGTATGCAAAACAAATTATATGCATTTTGCCTTGAACTTTCTTTAAAGTCCAAAGCCACGCTCAAGTACCTCAGAGACTAGTTTGCTGTTCTTTTCTTCTTTTTTGCAATTGGCAGGAAAAAAAAACCCTCCACAGACAGACAGATGTCTGGTCTGGGTAGGTTAAAAAAAAAAAAAAATCAGGAAGCAAACGCAGTCCTTTTTAAAAAGAGTACATGTGATTCTCTTTTGCCAGCTTCATTAAGCAGTCCATGCTTTCACATTTCATTTGGGACGAAGGTTCTTTCCCAGAATTTCCCTCTAGTTTCTAAGAGGTAATAAGCAGTGAAGTGCCAAGCTAACACAGATGCCAGTCATTCCATTCATTCCTCCTACACATCCTCTCAGCACATCTTTTAAAACACATAAGCAGTATCTGCAGATGTTTTGAAAAGCCTGTCACCCTACAGGAGTGTTTAAAACCCTACTGAAAAATCCCAAAAAGCAATTTTGGGAACAAACATGGACAAGAGTTCAATAGATGCTGATTCTTATTCCCACTGAAAAACAAACCATGCATATTCCAAGTTCTTATCAAAATGTATTGTGGAATCTGATCCCCAGACAAACTCCAGAGAGCCTCAGATACTTTGGTAGGGTGTTTGTGCAACAGGAACATACAGGTTGTTAGCTGGTGGCACCCCTAAGTGAAAGTACTTTATGGAAACAAATGCTCTGGCAGCCAAGATTTGCAGCTTACTGAGGTGTGTACTGAGAGATCCCTGAACTGATTTACTGAAGGATCTCAGAATTACACAGAGTACTTGGGGCCATAAAGAGAAGAAGAGAAAGCATTTGTGTCCCCCTCTCTGACATTTTGATATTTCTGTGGGTAGAAGAGAGGCAGTCAGACCTCTTGGTGCAAGTGGAGGCAATTGTTCTTCTCACATGCTCACCAGCCTGCTGCAACAATTTTTTCCAAACATTGTGGAGTGCAGAAGCAGATTTTACAGGGCTGACTTGCCTCATTTTGTGAATCACCAACCAGCTAAGAGCAGCTATTCCAACATCAACAAGAGGCGCTCATGCAGAGAAGACAAAACCAAGGATCTGTTCCAAGAAGTCTTTCCCAGCTCAACAAGTTCTAGCTATTCCTAAGAGAAAACCCAAAAATAGTACACAGGAATGTGAGGGCACACTAGTAGCAAGCTGAGGATTTCCTGAAGTTCTTGCTGTTTTCTTCTTGAGTATATAAGCCTTGTTTTTGAAGGAAAAAAAAGTTAAGAGAGGCTCACTGCATCTCAGCAACGTAGATGAGTGCTTTTTCTTGAAAGAAATAGAAAAATGACTACTTTTACTGGAAAGTTAAAGCTCCTTCTCAGACACTGCAAACTGGTTTACGTGTCACATATGGCCCCCATTTTCAAACTGCAGCTCCTAGAGCTACTTGTGTTTTGAGATAAGCATCTCATCATGTTCAAGGAAAGACTCTGTAACAAAGGAGTAAAAGATTTGTAATGAGTGGCCAAGCATTTCTACATCCCAGAAAGAATAAAACCAAAACCACATTAGAATCTTATGAGAGCCTCTCATGCTTCAAGATCTTTCTTTATAATCAAAATCAACTAGGATGAAGTTTGGGGTTGACACCAAGGCTGGAGAAGTAGCAAACACAACAAAGATGGGATAATTTCTTCAGTCACCTGAAGAAATTAAAATAATAATGAATACAAATATGTAGATATATTACTTATTTGCATAACTGCTCATTTGGAGTCCATTCTTCACTACCTTCTGTGTCAATCCTGAGCATCTAACCATGGTTCTCAGATTCAGGAGCTGAATTGACTTCCTACATCTAATTCTGTTTTTCCCCTTGACTTGAAAGATTTTCAATTTCTTGCTATGTTTAATATTTGTGCCTAACACACAGATGGTTTCTTGAAGTCTCTGCAATATGTCCTAGGGAACTGAAGTTTGTAGTCAAGGACAGAATGGGGATCTAATTTGGGAATTGGAATCTAAAGTCAGGTCTCCAACATGGCAAAAATAGGCTGTGGCTTTGGCTGGATCAGGAGAAACCCAGAGACATTCTGAAAGAAAAAGGGGTGAATTTGGTAAAAGAAAGTTTAAAATGGAAGAAATATATCTTCTAGCATCCTGAAGGCTAAACTGCCCTTCAGGCTTCTCTTGGCCAACATGGATTTGTGCATTTGACAGCAGAAAAGCTTCAGGCTTCGACTGCTACAGCAGGACCTGAGGAAAGGGGAACTGGCACTAAGGGCCAGTTCAGGGACAAAAAGGATCAATCAGGGCTGCCTGTGGAAATCCCTGGCCAGAAGAGGACTTTGGTCAGCTGGCATCAATCACAGTGTGGTGTGATCCACAGTGTGGCTGTGCTATCCTCCTAAAGCACATTTACACTAAAGTGTAAGATGATGATGCAAGACAGGACTTTGGTAGCACAAACTAGAAATTGTGTTTGGCTTTGGAAAGCAGAATTTGTTCTCAATTTGCACAGGAAATAAATCAACACTTTCCAGACTAGGTTTTCAAATCCCTTAATCAGAATTAATTCATTTAACAGAAGAAAACAGCAGTATCCTCATGCTGCAGCACAGAAAAATATCACAATTCTAGTTTAAGGAATACATCTACATGTTTCCTTTCTGGAGACAAACTGAACTTGTAAAATGGAAGCCTGGCACATAAAATACAGCCTTAAAAGCTTGTCTCTAATGTTACATTAGCCTGACAGAGCAGACAGGAATACCTGCACCTCTTGCTTTCCAGACCCATATCATGGCAAAGAAAACACCCTTTTTTCCATATAAACCAGCAATAATGATTTTCATCCAGCCCTGTGGCTTGCCCTTCACAGGCCCTGCCTGGTAACCTCTGTGCATTCCCAATTTTGTGTCTTTCCTTATAAAATCAAACAGCTGCTCCAACTTCCACAGGCCCGTCTAAAGCCAGCCACCAGACTGAGTGTTCATCTGACTGTGGTGTTTCTCTGAAGATCAGCACCTTAAGGGTAAAGCCAGCTCTGAACTGCACGTGCATTGCCACTGCCTCTTCCATGGGATCTCAAACAAGCTGGAATTTTGGAGCAGCACTTGCTAGCACCTGTCAAGAACTGGCAGACAGAGAAACTCCCCTGTGTGAACTCCCACCTGCCAAATGCATTTCCTGGGCTGCTGTCACTGCCAATGTACCGATTTCATCATGAGGAACAATCACACCAACACTACCCGTGGCTGTATTTCCTGCTTTGCAGCTGGGCATACCTAAAACTGCAACTCAATCAGCCACGTAAATAACCTCAAATGGGTTTTACTCCATGGCACTAACACATCTGGAGTTTCCCAGAAATATTCTGCAGCCTTCAGCTGTGATGTTGTGAGTTTGTGTTACTATTCCTCTTAGAAAGTGCATAGTACCATGAAGTTTTCATTTTAACAAGCATGAATATTAAACTTCCTGACTGTATAACACATAGTCCATTTGAAAATTGCTATCCCAAGCATGCTTTTGACTACAAATGACAACTTGCCCTGAGTGCAAATTAAGCTGATAAAAATCACTCTTTTCACACTGGAGCCAGTGTTACCCGAAGACTCCATTTGTACCAAACTGAAGCTATCAGAAACACATAATCTTATGAAACAGCACTAGGATGAAACAACTAATTCTATTTCATATTGCAGAAATACTTTCATGGAATAACATTAAATATTAACTGCTATATTTTCTTTTACTTTTACCTAGGGAAAAAACAAAGTCTCACAGAAGAAAAAAATAAACTCTCATTCTCAAACTATTGCAAACCAAAAAATAACTCCCATTGTAAAAATACAGGGTCAGAAAGCAATACCCAGAAAAGCAGAACAACCAGATGAGTTGGTCTGGGCTCCTACCTTTAGGGCAAAATGCTCCACAGCCCATCGTAGGGTCGCTGGGCCACCCTCATAGTGCATCCCAGGGGGACCTGCAGTCCTTGGGGTGCTGGGAGCCCCTGGCAGGCCCCTGTGCTGCTCTCCTCAGAGGAGCTGGTTCAGCTTTGGAGCCTGTTTTCCTGCAGAATGGTCCAAGCTCATCACAGCTCCCGGCTCAGAGCATCGCTTCACAACAAGCCACTGACTGCCTATATAATTTAATATGATGCCACATGAGACTCATAGACCATCTGCAAAAGAAACTAAATCTGCTTTTTGCAGCTTGGTGAGTTGCAGTTTTGGTTGTGTGCTTTTGTTATCAGTCATACAACCAAACAAAGTGCTCAAAGGGCAAGTACAAAACACACGTTTTTAGTGATCCCAATCTGTTTCTGCCCTGGGTAAGTTGTACCTTTTCCCCTCGTAACTGAATAAAGTCACAGTTCCCCATAAAACACAGGAAAAGTGTATGCATGGACACTGCAACACTGGATGGGAAATTTCTCCCTCTCTCTCTTTTTTTTTTTTTTTTTTTGTTTTTGTTTGTGTTTTTGGGGGTTTTTTTGTTTGTTTGTTTGTGTTTGTTTTTGTTGTTGTGAAGCAAAGTCTGATCAGCAGAAGTTACTTGAATCCTGTTGTCTGAATTGAGATGCACATGTGATATCACCAAATATTACCAAATTCAGATCCTGATCACAGTATTCTTTTCTCTACAAATACTTCCCTACTGAAATAATTAGCAACACTGACATGGACCAAGGATTAAGCCCTGAAACAGGCAAAAACACATAAAAAGCTAAAAAATAGAGGAAAGGAGAGGTATGAGCCATCAAAAGAATAATGAACTACTGGTAAGAAATAAACTAGTTTTATGGTGTTTGGGTTCTTCCAAAGGGGGACAGTAATGAAAATATAATCTAAAGCAATTACTTACTCGGGCTAAAAATCAAATTCCTATGAAATTTTCTACAGACTAAAACTTTTCTGAAGCTATAAAATGTCTAAGTTTGTTTCAACTTGGAGCAGAAGGAGGGAAGTGACACATCCCTGGCTCATTTCTAAGTCATGGAAAGTAGTTACCTTTCTAATTTCCAATGGAACTCCATTTACAATAGCAGTGCCAAAAGACAAGTATGGAGAATGGAGTGATATTTATTGTTTAGGGTTACTTAGCTGTGCTACACAACATTTCTCCCCCAGGTTTCATATCAGATGTGATTCCTTGCAGAAAATGTCCCAGAGCTGTCATAGGTGTTCTGACACCCCATTCTTCTTTGCCAGTCCTAAGGAGGCTCTGACAGACACTGCTCTGCAGCTTTTGGGTCACTCTTAAAAGCAGCTCTCCCTGCCAACATTTCTATTTCTATTACAAGCAGTAATGGGGTCCCCATTCTGACTCCTGGAGCCCCATTGCCTTCTGGCACTGAAAACCTGCACTGCTGGACTGCTGAATAACAGCATTCAATTATGGACAATACTGAGCTGGCAGCTCTTCACCAAGCTTTCCTTTTCTTCATTTCTGAATAGAATCATAAGTGTCCCAGATACTTCATTATGGCAATCCTGTTTGGGGACACAAGCACAGCTAAAGGAAAACAACGCTTCACTTGAAATGTCAAGAAGGATACTGGAAATTATTATATATTAAGAAAATTCACAAAGTCTGAAGTTACAGCTACCTGCATCAACAATTCAACCTATAAGAGATTATTTATATCTGTTTAAAAAGTGGTGGTTTTTTGCATGCACAGAAGTAGTTATTTTACAAAAAACAGTAAATAAGACTTGTTTCTTTTTCACTGAGTTTTTATACCTACAGAAGCAGACCGATCATGCCCAAGTAATAGGTGAGGTTACAGCAGAGTAAGAAAGCTGCAAATTACAGCAGAGCTCTTTTCTCAGAGGGTATAACATGGCAAGAAGTTGACAACTTCAGCAGGTCTGATGTGCACAGCTTGGGGACTCAGTAGAGGAATTTCTACTCCTCCTCTCTGCAATCCATTTTCACTTACCACAAACATAAACTCAAGCAGGGCTTGATTCCTAATTCCTGTAATATAACAACAACAACATCACCTTTCAAAAAGCCTGTGCACTTCTCCCTTCCCTTAGCAGAGACCACTGCAGGGAGAAAACCCAGCACATTGGTAAGATGCTTTGGGCCTAGAGTTTCCCAAACTGTTCCTAAGGGCTCATTTTCAACCCTGCAATTTTCGGCCTTGTAAAAACAGAAATATGGCCAGGGAGGACTAAAGTCTTATTCAAGCCGTTTTGGCCATCAATACAGGAAACAATTCAAAGGCAACATGACACTGATAGCTTAATTTGTGAAAATGGATAAATACTGGATCTGCCACATAGCACATTAACCCATGTAACAAATAAATACAGAAATAGCACTGCAATACTTGGTTAAAAGGTTTTGGTTCACAGAGGAGGAAATTCAATTAAAGCATGTAATGTCAATTACTGTCATTTGTAATTTTATTTTGCTTCCCTAGAAACTATACAGATGCAGGATTCTAAAGTTACCTGCGTGTTTGATGCAAATGGGATAAAATTATCTAGGTTCTGAGAAAATCCAGATAGTAGTAGGGAAAAAGCCCACAGTTTTACCTAACCTCTCTCGTGGATCTCCTTCAGAGTGTTGGTCACATGAGGACTGACAAGCCCTCAATTTAAACACGTAAGCCAGCAACCCAGAACCAAAACAGGACTTTTATGTTTCAAAAACAATGTTAAGTCATCAGAAAGGCTGGGAGGAGAGCAACTGCTTAATTCTCAGCTACTGCAAATGGGCACAGCCTTACTAAAGCCAACAGGAGAGCATTGGCTGCTATCAGAAGAGAATTTGCCCCACTGTTTATACTGATTGATTCCAACTGGAAAATTCCAGGCTCAGGTCCTTATTGTTTCTGTGTCCTTTGCCTTGCTCTGTGTAAAAGTGATAGAGACTAGAAGCCACGTGGAAGACTCCAAGCATCCCAGCAGCACAGTAACAAACACTGCCAAATCTCATCAGTCCTTTTCCCATTTGCCATGGGAAATGCACTGCAGCATCAGCACCCAGCTCTGCTTCCACACCAACAGCAGCAGCAGGGCTCAGTGCTGCACACAAGCATCCTACCCACAGCAGATTCTGCTCAAGTCAGGAAATAATGCAAAAGAATTAAATCATTAAACTTACTGTTGGTGACATAAACGCCAGACATCTTTCTACCTTGCAAACTGTGATCTGACTACACCAGAACTAGCAGAAAATCTGCTGTAAAGACCTCCAAGCCATTTGCCTTTAAGCATCACCACTCCTAAATATGGAAACATCCTGCCTTTGAAAACCCATACTTTCCTCAATGGTGTAATGCTACATGAAATGATGATTAGAATTATAGGAAATAGCTAACAAAAGAAAGACTAAATCAATCAGATGCTTTCTTATGCCTCTAAATGATACACATAAATCGTGTCCATCAGGTTCCCCCAGGCTATTTCAGGAGCAAGCAGAACACAAAATGATGCAGATTCATTACAAAAAGTCTAAATCTAATCTACCTGAATTTAAAATGACAAGAATCATGTAAATGGAAGAAAAGATGACAGACCTTGCATGTTCTACATAAGCAGAAACAAGAATCATACAAGCTGAGAGTCACACAAGGTGCTCATCTACCAAGAAATTACAGGTTAGATCCCTGGCAGTGCCAACATCTACTGGTGTAACTGCAGTGAGGAGAGAGGTGTCCCCAAAGTGCCTTTGTGCCATCCCCTGCCCTCCAGAAAGCCTGGCACTGAGGGTATGGGTGACATCTAACCTTCCTTCCCCACTCACCAGGGCTAAAATCCAAAAGTGAAGAATTCCAGCACAGGCTGTATGACGCAAGGGGAGAGGCAGATACCTGAGTTATGTTTTCAGAAATTATTATAATGAATCACGCAAATTATCAAATGGTGTTCTTCACAAATAATACACGTGAATGCTGACAAAAGTCATTTAAAAGGGGCAATTCCAACTAGATTTAGGTGGCAAATGCAAGAAAATTAGACTCTTGAAAACTAAAACGCTACTGACGTGATACAGTTCACCTATAATATAACTGACACATGGCAAAAATTACGTTGACAAGAACCTGAGGAATTCCAGCTCTCCTACAATGTTACTTTTATTTGCAATGCAGTTGCAAGGTCCAAGTGTTACTCAACACAGGCAGGCCCATTGCCTTTTTCCCTAAACACACAGGAGGAAGAGAATGTTGTTATACCTATAAACACGCACACTTTTTTATGCCTCATATCATAAACAAAATCTTTACTACAACATACAAGCACACAAAATTGGATTGTTTGGAGGACTCAGTAATACAGCCTCTCTCTCCTAACAGACCAGCCTCGTTCCCTGCCATTAAATCATGATACATTCAGCCTAAAATCTTCACCTGGAGCCAGACTTCTTGACTTTCTATGTGCTGACATTTTAAACTTTTAAAAAGACATTTAAATGCAGGAAAAACTCTCCTCTCATTTTCTAAGCTATGTCAGTCCAAAATCTAAATATCAGCAATGCTACTGAAAATACAAAAACAACCTCAAAGTCAACAGAATCTCAGCAGCATAAAACCAGTAGGCAGTTCAGACCTAGATCATAACTCCTGCAGATTCCTCTTGTGGCACAAAAATAGTACTCAGCAGTAGGCAACACAATTGATTACCAAACAGTTTACTGTGTTACGTCATTGTTTCTCAAGTGGAAAAAGTACAGTGTACTGACTCTCAGGGATGCACTGAATTGGCTCAAAGTTTGCACTAAAGAGGAAAAAACCTTGGTTTATAAACCTGCACGTTAACAAGTGCCTCTTTCTTGTTACTCTCTGCTCTCCATTTAGTGCTCGTGTTCCTGGAGCTGGATTTCCTCTAGGCTGGGCCCTGTTCAGTGAGTGCATTACTCCCCCAGTTCCACTGGAGACTCTGCTTGCAGAGCCCTGCCAAGCTGGCAGTACAGTTCCTCAGAGACTACTTTGACATGCAGTAAGCTATTTATTGACACACCACTGTTCCCATTCAGTTCTGCACCTCGGCACTGAACTGGATTGCAGTTCCATATGTTGGATCTGTTACACTTCTCTGGAAAATTATATTACTTTGGGTAAATAAAAAGCTAAGAGCAGCAGGAAAAATATCATAAAAATGCAGCCGAATTTGTTTCATCCTGCCTCCATCAGCAAATTTGGTCTATGACCTCTACATATGAGTCATGCAAGTGCTTTAAAACTTGCAGTGATTTATATTTTCAGGATAGGAAGTTCAAGGCTTATATTTCTGTTCCCCTACCATACATTATTTTTCTTTATACACAATTTCTTGATAATTATCTATCTAAAATATATAGGCATCTTTTTTTCCTACTTTGTGGTGCACATTAACCAAAACCATTCATCTCAATAACCAGTCTCTGGGTTCTTGGCAGAGTAGAGCTGAATGTGTAGGTTATTCCTGGAACCATACTAGGCTGATGCTCTCATCATAGTTTTAGTCATGGAAACAGGCTTCTACCAAGACAGGCATTGTTTGTTAGAAAGGAAATTCCCAGCATATCTGTCAGAAACGAGGAGTAATAGGGTACACCACTTAAAAATGTAATATTTTCATAGGGCTGTTCATTAGAGGGCTTTAGTCTGCTCTACAAATCAAGGGGTACTTTTTGGAGCTTTGGGCTCGTGTCCTGCTGAGAAACCACTCTGTATTCACAGCCCCTCTGCAGCACAGCTCTGCTCCACGAGACTTACCTTTATACAAGTTCTTTACAAAGTTCTCTCCAGGCTTTGAAGAGAACTAGCAAAAGAGCTGACTTTTCAGTTCCTCTAAGCATTATTAGTGGGGGTTTTGCAGCCACAGACCTGTGTTTTCTGTGGTCTGTTTGGCCTTTCCCACAACACTTGCAAGGTTACAAGGAGGGTCTCTGCCTCCAAAGGGATAATTTGCTTCCCCTGTGATTAATGAGAACCACAGTGCAGCTCTAGCCATGCATATGGGACTTTACCATGTAGGGACCAACTCTGAACTGCTGTATTGATGACTGTGAGCTGTAGTGATTATTGATTATTGTGAGCTGCCACTGATTAAACACTTTTTGCCTCATTCCTATAAAATTTAACAGAGTCCCTTCATTGAATAACGGTGTAAAACTCATTTCCAAAGATAAATTCTTTGCAGCTCTGTGTCTTCAGTACTTGCCTCTGTAGGATATTTATGACAGCAAAAGCAAAGTGTCTCACTCATCAGTCTGGGGAGTTTGTGTGACACTGGTGTGTATCTCTTTGCTCTCTTGGACTGGTCCTGCTCAGACAATGAAACTTTTTCATCTCATCTCTCTAGAGTGATAACAGAGATCAATAATTCTGCCTTATCTAATGGAAAATCTCTGGGGTCTTGTGAATCATGCATTGGCAGCCCTGTTTAAATGGAAATCTTTGTTCATCACTGGGAAGCCTTGCTTTAAAACAATTTTCTGTAACATTCAGACTTCAGTTGATCTTTCAAATCATTTCTAGTCTGAATGAGTTAAAACACAGGTGAAGTTTCCCTGCTGAATGATCAGCTCAAGCACAAAACCTGACCTGACAGATCTGGATCAGTTTTAGAAGTCGGCTGCAAAATGTTACATCAGTGAGCAAGTTAATCCTAACCCAGGACCTGAAAGCTTCTGTTTTTCTTCAAATGTTTCCATTTTCATTAGTACTACAGGGCATGTCAGGCGAATCCTGCCCTTTGTTACTTGTGCAGCCCGAGTGCAATTAAGCTAACAAGTCTGCTGTAGTACAGGATGGTGTCCAAACCCCTTTCATAGCTGTGGTTGCTCAGGAAGAAGAAAGCAAACCCTTAATTTGTCACTGAGGTAAGCATTTATCAACTGTGGGCACAAAGGAAGGTCAACACATCTCTGCTGTTTCAGAACTACAATGGCACTTTAAGCCTCCTGATACCACTTTGATGCAGACAATGGCCATTATCACTACTTCATGAATATGAGAACAGACACAAAGAAAAAAAAAAAAAAAAGGAAGAGAATTTGCATGCAGCCTCAGAACAGAACAGGATTAGTGCTCAGGGACTGCTGGTTCCCAGGCTCAGTCCCCTTCAGCAGCAGTTCCCCCACATCCATCACTCTCACCCACTGTCCTAATTCAAGCTGGTTACCTCCTCAACGCTGCTCTCCCCTTGTTCATCTCCCAAATATAAATAAATAAATAAACCAAGGTGTTTATTATCATCTTTCCAGCCTCCCACTCTGGTGCTGCCCCTGCCACCTCCTCCCCACAGCTTCCCCTTTCTCCACCCTACAGCTGCAGGCATGGAGCCAGAGCTGTCACCTCCAGGGGATCTTGTTTTCCAGATCCCACAGGGAGCAGAACCAGATAGGTACATGATTGAAAACAGTGCCTCACGTTGCCAATCTAATTTATCATATTTTGAATGCAGGTATTAAAAATATGAAGGTTATTGTTGGCTCTCTCTTGTCCCACTTAGTGGCACCTTAGACTGTTTGAACTTTGCCTTAGAAATCTGTTTGCAGAGTTAACTGCTGATTTTACATTACATCCTAGATTATTTCTCACCATAACCTGCAGCCTTCTCTGTTCCCTGTAAAACATTTCTTCCTGTTAATTTCTGCAAAGTCTTCAAACAATGTTAGCAAGAGAACCTGATAGTCTACGCTTCTCAAAATCAGTGTAGGCAGAACTAAATCCAAAGCACTGCACAGGCAAAAGAAAATAATTCCTGGATCATCAAGGCTTAGTGCAAGAAAGGGAAGATGTTGCCTTTAGAAGTCAGAGGAATCTACCACCTTGTGAAAGAGCACGAGGCAGCCAAGGCATGCTGAGGAGCAGACAGGAGATTCTCAGGGCCTGGCCCCTCGCACAGCAAACCTGAACAGAACTAAAAACCTGTGGGTTTACAGAACTAAAAACCTGTGGGTTTACAGAATTACAAAACCTGTGGGTTTACAGAATTTAAAACCTGTGGGTTTACAGAATTACAAAACCCGTGGGTTTACAGAATTACAAAACCTGTGGGTTTAAAGAATTACAAAACCTGTGGACTTAGAGAAGTCCAGCTGTCTCTGCCCTGCCAGGCCAGAGCTGTGCCCCACCACAGCAGCACCTGCATGCAAATGCAGCAGCATCAGCTCAGGGGCTCCGAAGGGAACCACTTGCCATAAGTAAATGCACTTTGACAGCAGCTCCTAATAAGAGGAAGGAAATGAGGGAGAGAAAGAAAAGTGATAGGAGACAAAAGGACTTTATAAAACAGGGCTTTATTGCTTTCATTTGCAGCATTTTCCCTTTGTTCTGTTGAGCCTTCCAATTCCAGATACTGCACAAAAGAGATACCTGTCTAAAAAAGTTTATCTCAATCTGAAACTGACTTGTAAGATGCTTCACTAATTCAGCAGCCCATTATCAGGAGTAACAATGAGCTACTTCTAATTAATTTGGTGTAGCCTTTGCTTCTGATACCAATCAAATCAATATTAATGGGGAGTTTGTGCTCTCTCATTACAGCACAAAATGGGTACCCATCTTCTCATGAAGATTTTTGGACCATAAACTGTGTTTGAGGTCAGCATAGTTGGCTTCTTCCCACACCCCTTTTTTCAACCAGGATGGAAAAAAATATAATGATGTGCTATTTAGTACCTGGATAAAAATCTACATTCAGGCTGCCTACACCAAAAGACTGAAACCAGTTCAATATGAAGAAATCTCAGTCTAAGAAAATAAAGATTTTAGTAGCTCGCAGAGCTCAAATTAAACACTTAAATAGGTAACACTAGATATTTCTCATGCTGCCTCACATTTCTCTATTTATTTTTATCTGCAGGATCAGGCGTGTTAGAGAGGGAGGCCTGGTAAGAATTGCCTCAGCCATCATTCTTGGTTACTTACATCTGTGGTCAATTTTCCACACTTTCTTCCATAAAAGGTAAAGGAGGCACTGTACTTGCAACAGGATAATCTAAACAATATGAACAATGTTACTGTTGAAGACCATCTGGCTCATCAAGCACAGCTCCAGACTTTTAACTCCTTGAATAAAGTGTGGAACCCCGCAGTGTATTTTTTTTTTAAACCCAAAATTCATTTTTAAAATGGTAAAAGTAGAGGTCTTGGAGACATGAGGGATTCAGACAGGGAGAAAATTCAGTTTCTGGTTTTATCCTTTTTGTCTCTTATGGATGTTGCAATTCAGACTACAGACAAGCACTCAGACGTCAAATTTTTCTGAAAAAAAAGCCCTCTGTGCGTAACTGGTGTGTGTGGGGTTGGCGATTCAGAGGGAGACAAGAGGGTTAAGTATTTCATAATTCACTTCAACTTAATGGCCTGATTCTGCCACTTCTTAAAAGGTAATAAAAGCCACAGAAGGGTCACTAGGAATTAGAGAAAAACAGGGGGGAGGGATAAGGGTGAATGCGACCAAAGAAGGCTTTTGCTAATTGTACACACAATTTCTGATCTGTAGATAAATTATCGAGTAGCCAGTCTTGGGGACAAAAAGGTGAAAGCAGAGTAGGGACAAAGTAACCTGGAAGAGGGCGAGCAGCAGGGAGGACACAGGGATCCCCAAAATCCAGAGGAAGCACTGCAGCCCTAGGGTTCCCCCAGCTCCCTCTGTGCCTCAGTTTCCCCAGGGACCCACAGCCCTGCAGCAGTGCTGGCGTTCCCCCAGCTCCATCCATGCCTCAGTTTCCCCATGGAGCACTGCAGCCCTGGGTGCTCCCCAGCTCCCTCTGTGCCTCAGTTTCCCCAGGGACTCAGCACTGCAGCCTGCTGGGGTTCCCCAACTCCATCCATGCCTCAGTTTCCCCATGGAGCACTGCAGCCCTAGGGTTCCCCCAGCTCCATCCGTGCCTCAGTTTCCCCATGGAGCACTGCAGCCCTAGTGCTCCCCCAGCTCCATCCGTGCCTCAGTTTCCCCATGGAGCACTGCAGCCCTAGGGTTCCCCCAGCTCCATCCATGCCTCAGTTTCCCCATGGAGCACTGCAGCCCTAGTGCTCCCCCAGCTCCATCCATGCCTCAGTTTCCCCATGGAGCACTGCAGCCCTAGGGTCCCCCAGCTCCCTCTGTGCCTCAGTTTCCCCATGGAGCACTGCAGCCCTAGTGCTCCCCCAGCTCCCTCTGTGCCTCAGTTTCCCCATGGAGCACTGCAGCCCTAGGGTTCCCCCAGCTCCATCCATGCCTCAGTTTCCCCATGGAGCACTGCAGCCCTAGTGCTCCCCCAGCTCCCTCTGTGCCTCAGTTTCCCCATAGAGCACTGCAGCCCTAGGGTTCCCCCAGCTCCATCTGTGCCTCAGTTTCCCCATGGAGCACTGCAGCCCTAGGGTTCCCCCAGCTCCATCCGTGCCTCAGTTTCCCCAGGGACCCGCAGCCCTGGGGTTCCCCCAGCTCCATCCTGGCACACAGAACAGCAGCCAGCCCGTGGCTTGCAGCACAGCAGCTCCACAGACACACAGCAGTTAAGAGTCCTGCCCTTCTAAAAGGACTTCCAAACACACTTGTTTTCCAAGCAGGCAACAGAAACAATTGGATTTTGTCGCGGGTCTTTGTTCACTTTTCGCTCAGTTCAGATTTCTCCGTGCACACAGCGGGTTAAAAAGCCCCGCGAGCACTGGCTGCAACAGGGCAGGGTTTTGGTCCTCAAGAGGCTTGTTATCCTCCAAAGAAGTTTTAATGGCATTATAAAAACCAAACCAAAACAAAACAATAAAAACATCCAAAACAAAACCAAAAAACCCACAACCAACTGGTTGTTGAAATACTTCAATGCTTTTTATTTAATTTCTAAACATATTTTTGGAAAGGAAAGCAAAGAAAATGAATTAGAGCATAGTTGGATTTTTTTTTTCTGTATAAACACAAAAATTAATTTTCATATTCAGCAGTTCATTGCTTTAAATTCTGCATCTTGCTTTAACTAGAAACATCAGCCTATCTGGTTTCTAGGTAGAGCACACACAGGGCTGAACCTTCCCCTACAGTAAGTTCTTCCAGCCACTCCCAAAAACATGTGCCCACAACCCTTTCTCAAAGTCTACTCTAATTTAGATCTAATTTTCATTGAAGCTATTATATCATAAGCCCACTGCAATATGTACTGACATACATATGCTGAATTCTTGGCTTGCAAAATCATTTTAAGATGCAAGAAGGACTTTTAAAAATTATTTTTAAAGAAATTGTATTTAATATATGCTTATGACTCACCAGTTGAAAAAATAAAAAGCAATGTTACAGTAAGCAAGATCAGGCAGTGCTATGATTAATGGGGTCAAAAAGTTAGAATTCATGTTCAAAACTTTGGTTGCTCACACTGAAACAATTAACCCTATCTATCGAGCATCAGGCCCCAAAAAACAAGGCAAAATTTCAGAAAGAAGAAATACTGTGTTACAAAACACTTATTTTGGTGTGTGTTCCTTCCCTTCAGAAACAGAGCAATGGATTTCGCCCATGTATCAAGAGATTCTCTGGGTGCAACTCTTCCAAAACAAATCTGGCTTTGAACATGAGACGTTCGAGTACGATGTGTAAACGAGGCATGCCCTAATGGCTGTTCTGCTGCAAAAAGCATCCTGTTTTCTGCTGTACCAACTGCAAGTCCCTTTCCTCCTACTTGAGCTAATATTAGGATTTGAAAAATGAAGTCATTTGACCAACAAGGAACCTGCTGCCGAAGCCTCCCGTGCGTTCACGGCAGCGCCTGTAATTACACTGCAGCTCGGAGAAAAATCATTCCTTGCCATTCATCTCACTGCTAACTCGACCCAGTGCTCATGACAGAGAGCATCCAATGCACTGTAAGCAGCTCCTGGACTTTAATTAAGAGCATTCCACAGGAATAATGCTAACACGTGCTGGGTGATAAACATATAAGCACTAATACTGTTCTGTAAAGCCTTAAATTACACGCTCCAGTGCGCTGGCTTTAAATCCTGGAAGACACTGGCACCAATTGCTGGGATTACAACTTTCAATTAAACCTAGAACTAAATTACTGGATTTCAAACCATTTCTTTAATCCACACCTGTCTGCTAAGCCTTTCACCACATTCACACTTAATAACCCTTAACATTTTTCATCAAGAAAGCTCAAAGGTTCTTCCAAATTAAATCACCATCACCGCTCCACTTCACACATCTGGAAACTGAGGCACACAATAATTAAACATCCCAAACTAATGCAGCAACCTGTGCCATGGCCACTGCTTTTCAAAGGGGTGATTGCACTTTGTTCCAAACTTGTTGATGAACCTCACTCCCGTATGATCATCATCTCTTGTGCAATTATTCACATGGGCTTATGGTAAATGATGCCAGGAAAGAGCTTCAGATGAAAACTGAGAGGTAAAAGGGATTACATGCATGTAAATTGACACAGCTAGGTCTGTGGCCATTATTTCTGAGGCACCTCTGGCTGGGCACCTTCCTAGATGTGGTAACAGAATGTGGTATTGACTCAGCACAACGAAACTGCAGCTGCCCTCAAAAACCTCAGTCATGTTTCCATCTAGCTGAAAAGAGATAAAAGAAGAAAACAAAACCAAAATAATTTTCTCCTCCTGATTCAGGACTGTTCTCTATTTGAAAAACTAGTTAATTGCTTTTCTAAATAATGTTAGGCTTACTCAGACTAGATCTCACCAGGAAGCATTTAGCCAACTTCATATGAATTTCACATAGCAAAATACTCGGATTTTCTTAAAATCTCTTGCCCATACTCTTGTCCACACCACAGCTGCATAGATGCTGTGCATGGTGGAAAACTTTGACACAGGGGAGAGCTCTGCACCTACATTTCCACACCTGGAGTGCTGTGCCCAGTTCTGGGCCACAAAGGTGCTTAGTGGAGGGATGAGACCCTAAGTCCCAAAGCTCTGGAGCACTCAGAGATTCTCCAACTCAGAAATGCTCAGAAGGTTCAAATATGGAGAGAACTGGAGAATAGGAGCACAGAATAGGACAAAGACACTGCTCAGCCATGCATACCCTCAACTACTCTCTACATGCACAGACATCAAATAACTAATTCAAATTAAAGAAATCTAAGCCACATGCATATACACAAACACCTCATTCCTTTCCTGCACTCCTACTAAGAGTTAGATTCATTTAGTAGCCTGGTAAAAAGCAGTCTATTGAATAAATATGCTCTGGGCATAAGATCTGTCACAAATTAAAGTTATTGATAATGATTCTGTCTTTCATCTAATGTTTGATCTATTTCATTAGGTATATTGAAATCCTTGTACACACTGGGAAGTAAATGGCCTGGCTATTTTGAGAAGTGTGAAGCTAACAAGTATCACTTCTGAGGAAAAAAAATTATCCTCTCCTTTTCTGGTTGTCATTACAGAAGTAGGTAGTTCTTTCCTGCAGATAAAATCCCTGAAACTGCACATTCTAATCTGTACTCTTTAGTAACTGCTTTGAAGCCAAAATAAAAATGCTGTTGCTTCTTGTGGAAAGGTTTCCACGTCAGTAACAACAACGTATGCAACACTTTAAAAGCCTGAAGAACTAAAGGACAAGGAGGACTCTGCTAAACATAAAATCCCTTACAGTGCCTGGATGAAACAACTGAAGAAACCTGCTGCAGCTGCTTGTACTGTCTCTAGGTTTTGGCGTTCATTATTTAAGTTCAGTGGAAACTGTTCAGCCTTGAAGTAGACTGACTCATGCACTTTAACTTCCAATTTCCTGCAAACAATCCATTAGTTTTTGGCAAGTTTCATACTGCACAGTACTTCCCTGAAAAGGGCAGCTCCAAACTCATCTGATTTCAACAGCCTTTCTCCAGTTTAATGAAAGTAGAATTTATACTCGTGCCCTTACAAAACTGAGTGTGATCCCCACCTGAAGATGTCCCACACACTTAGCAAAGGCAGATGAATGACTCTGTTGTTTCCAAATGTACTTGTTGGGACAAATTCTACTGGGGTGTAGTGTATGGGCATTTCCCAGAGAACACAAGCTGAGTTTGGATGTGCACTGTTAAGTTTTACCTGACAAGGAAAGCAAAATAATTATTCTCATACCACCTACACCTCTCCCAAAAGTGCACTACCTTCTACACTTCTCTGCATTTTTAACAGCTGAAATGAGCTACTTGATAAGTAAATGCTAATTCCATCCATTGTAGCTACAATGGCTTTAAAATTTACCATTCCCTTCAAATATTTTGTCCCCAAGTGGTATCAGAAATATGTCAGTAACTCAGAATGGAAAATAACAGTGGTATCTCCATCGCCACCAGTTGGTAACTGTAGATAAGTGTGGTCTAGTAAGCAGGGACTAGTAAAATAATTCTTCCATCCCCAGGATGCAATTATTTAAAAATGAGAAAAGAGATGAAAGCATCAACATAAATACATGTGCATACAGCTTTCAAAGTACTCAGTGAGATTCCAAATCCTCAGTTCAGCTGACACAGTAGAAGAGCTTTCCATGTTAAAATTAATGTTGTTACTCTGTGCACCTTGCAGAGTGTGCTGCTGGAATCTTGTGTTTATCCACATTCTAAAAAAGCTGCAGTAAACAGCAGCACAGATTTTCACACCTCAGCATATCAAATCCCCATCTACACAAGGCAATCATAAATAGGTTGCACAGTCCCACAGTTTTCATGTTCATTCAGGTCCTTAGCCCTCTCTCCTGGGACTGTCAGCAAGCACAATTTCATAACTGAGATCTGCAAAATGCTCCACTCTTTATAAGAACTGACCCCATATCATCCAAGGGATTTCACTTAAGTGACACAACCATCACACGGGCAGTGGCCACCGAGGGAAAGTCCATGTGCCACAATCTAGGCAAGGTGGTCTAATAGCAAAAAAGTTTACCAGATGTAAGAATGTTTTGAAAGGTTTGTTTTTAAGCGTTTAAAAAGACATTGTGACTAGCAGGGGATTTTACACATTGTGGGAACTTAAGTGGCTATGGCTGTGGAACTTAAGCACCTAGATCTGCTATGTTATTTGGGTGTTTAAAAGACTCCTACCAGCTCTACAGGTATCTGCATTCCAGCTAGGAAAGTCCAACAGGTATTTAATTCCCTACTGCTGTGCCTGAACACGGGCACAAACCTCACTCAAACAGCAGGTGCTTATTTCCCAGCTTCCTTTCCCAAGCCAGACTGTGCACAGGTATTTCCACTGTAAATAAGGTACACACAGGTGGCAGACCACAGTTGTAATAATGATTATATACTGCTGAGGGTTCCTTATTTTGTGCACAATTATGTGATGCTTCATAGCAACTCTAAATTTGTATTATTTCTTGGTATGTGTGTAGCTATCCTCCACCAAAGAAGAAACTCCCTCCTACTTTGCTGAAGCCCCTGGGGAGTACCCCCAAACACTGGTTAAATGCTCAAACAGTCAGCATAAGCCTTTCCTTTCCCTTTCCCTTTCCTTTTTCCCCTTTCTCCTTTCCTTTTCCCCCTTTCCTTTCCTTTTTCCTTTCCCTGTTTTCTAATAGACTCTCATTTCCCCACTTTTAAAAATGTGCAATTTCTTGCAGCTTTACTTAAGGTTCGGTCTGATAGATCCATTCCCACTTTGCTCTCCATTTCCAAGCCTTAGCAGAGAATGTGCCTGATTTAGCCCTTCAGCTCTGCCATGCTCCATGTATGCACCTCTTTGAGCACATGAATGGTTTCCTGACAGTGCCTCCTTGACTTGTGTCCTTGCAGGCTCATTGTTAGGCGGGGAATTAAGTGGTTTGTCAGACTGATCCCAAGTGCTTAGCATCTGAACAGCGTGAAGTTTTACTCCACTGAGTAAGAAAACATCTCCCAGAACTTCATCTCTCTAGCCACGATAACTGCCTACACACAACTCTACTTCCCTGACAAAAGAACAAAATTTACAGATGCTCTTATCTCCCTGGGATTTATGACTAGAACTGGAGACCCACGGTTTCAACTGGGGAAGCAAAGAAGCAGAGCTGCTACAGACATCCAAGGGTTAAGCTAATTTGTTAGTGCCCTTGCTGTTTCTTGCTGTCAGGCACAGTGCATCCACTCTCTAAATTCTGAAAAGAACACCGACCTTTAATCTGTGGTATTAGTTCCTTTGACAAAATGGAAGATTATGTCTTTCTCCCACAAGCCTTCATGCAAAGCTTAGCCAGCTTCCATCTGGTCTGGCTAATTAAATGTAAGTTAACATTAAGTTAAGAGCCAGCTCCAGCCCACAGACCTTCTATTCTGCAATGGCAGATTTATTAATTGGCCAAACTATTTGAGTATTTAATACCATTTTTGATTACTTCTATTTTCTTTGCTCTCTCATGAAAACAGGGAAATGTTTTTGAAGACATATTTGCATAATTTCCGTTCAGAAACACAAAACACCAAGACGTGCTAATAAGATTCTGAGCAGCCATAACACTGTCAGCTTTTTTTTCTTCTGTATTTGACATGTTAATAAAGTACCACCATAACAGGGTGAAGGATCTGCCTATTATGCACAAGATGTGGAATCGCTGGAGCTGTACACTTTAAGCTGGCCCTGACCCACAATCTGGCCCTATATGTACTACAACTACAGCCAGTTGTTGTATTCCTTATTCAGTCAAAACTTTCTTTGACCCTAATGGGTGTTCTGTCTGAATGAAGAAAAAAGGGATTACATCTAATATGGGGGAACTACTAATTAGAATCATGCCCACAGCTAACTTTTGATAAAATTCATTTGTAAAAATGAAAATACAAAGAATTTCCTACGTCAAAATTACACTTTGCACTGTTTTAACATTAACTCTATGTAGGTCTGGTACCTAATCTATTTCACTGTATTTAACATTAAATGTTGGAGAAGAAAACTATACACTTCAAGACTTTTAAAATAAATAATACAGCAATTTTTTTAAACACCTGACATTATTTTGAGAAATTATTAAGTAAAACATCATAAACCTCTTAACCAAACCTTCCTTCTTTGGGGTAGCATCACAGATCACATTAAGAAATGTTATTTCTTCATATATCTATTTAATATAATTCCTGCTGCTACTGTATGTAAAACATATTTAAAAATTCAAACCCCAGGAAACTTCTGCCCAGTTCACATTTAAAAACCAACCGACCAACCAACCAAATACAACCAGTTAAAAGTTCAGCTTCATATAAAAATCTAAACGGTATCAGGACATGCATCAGAGAGTTAAAAACCAACAAAAACTGTGAATGGCATAAAGCTGCCAAATGGAGCAAGACTAAACATGGAAATTAGGAGACCACTGCTCCCTTCCACTTCTCTGCCTGCAGATCACATGAGTAAATCAATTCACCTTTTCTGCCTCAGTTGCCCAAGCAGATGGTGCAGGCAGAACCAACATTTTTCCTTTGTGATGTCACCTTAAAATTCTCAGGTGTTTCAGTCAGATGAAGATGTTCTGTGTAAGGGCAGACTGTTAGCAGCTAATACTATGTTGGAAACAGAAATGGACAAGCAATTAGCTTCTAAGAGACTCTGAAAACAAAAATGCTGTTTTACAGAGTGCAACACCAACAACAGACACAAAGCATTTCTGATTGTCTGTTTACAATATCAACTTATCAACTTTCCTTATCAACTTATTCCGTTCTCTCCTCTATCCTTTAAATTATAATGACCTGTTTCCAAAAAACCCTCAAAAAACCCTAACCCCTTCTCGTTAAGCTTTCATTCTCTGTGCTATCTTCTGCCTGGCTTACTTTACATTTGTGTTCTCACTGTGTGCACCAACTCTGTTCATTCTGACAGCTCACCCTGGGAATGCTGCTCTGCACAGAACTGTTACCTTTCACTCGAGTAAAAGCAGGATGTCTGATAAAACGCACTGGGTAACTCGTTCAGCAATGAAATACAAGAGCCCCAAAGCAGCCTGACGGTGCTGGTGTGACTCTAAGGCTGGGCACGGGACTCAGCTCGTTTCCAGAGCAGCAGGAGTGCAGCAGGAGCTGCTGAGCTCCGCTGAGCCACAGCGATTCCTCCGCACTCATGGCTGGCACTCGGGCTGCTCTGGCCAGCTTTGCTCGTCACTGGAGCCACCTTGTGCCCTGCACAGCACCTGCACCCTGCTCTGCCGAGCGAAAACTGGCTCACACGCTGCCTGTGCTGCGTGAGGCTGCAGCTCCTGCGAAATGTTTATTCACATTCTACAGAAACCGTTCCATTTGGGAGTAACCGTGTCCAATCTGTCAAAGATGGTTTATTTGTGGGAAACTATTTCAAGACAGTTAAAAATGAATAAAATAATTAATAAAGCTGAAAACCAACTGGATGCTGATTATTTTTCTCCCAATTCAACCCACCACAGCAGTAAGGTTCTAAAAGTTATGCAAGACACTAAGTCACTTGGAGCACTCGTGGTATAATGAGGAATACCACCACTATTTCCCAGTTTATTCCATGCCCTTATGTAGGATGGAGAATTGTAACAAAGCAGTGACAAGAATGTGAGACCACGAGCTGCTCTGCTGTGAGTTTTACTTTGCAGTCAAACAGCAAAGTCTCTTCCTCTGCACTAATGAATTTGAGTGCACAGCATAAAAATGTTTAAAAGTGTTGCAATTCAGATTTGGCCTCCAAACATAAAATTCAAATGCAGCTTTCAAACACGCCCAAAGTCAGAGTTGAATTTTTTTGGTCTCGTTATTAACTAGGGATCATGTGAATCAAATAGGTCTGGACATACTTTCAAAAGCTACTGGGGCAAATTCTGACTTGGGGCCAAATTACCATATTCTTGTTCTTTTATTCTGACAGAATCAATATCAAACATGTTAGGATATGAGCCAATAGATATTTCCTTTCCTTCTCACAGCAAGAGTGATGTTCTTTATTCCAAGTGGGTAGGACAGATGTGATCACACCTTCTAATAAAATTAATAATTATCATTTAAACATGTAAGACCTGACATTTCTTCTTAAGCCTGAAAGCACAGGCCACAAAAACCCCAAACAATCCACAAAATCCAAACCCCTGAACTACAGAGTTACAATGAGAAGTGTTCTGACCTTTTACCATTCTTCTTCTTCATGCACTCTGACGACAAGTTAGGCATATCATCTTTTGAATTCAGCACTGCAATACATTATACTGCATTTACTCTGAGCACTCTGACATTATCATTATCTTCTTTTGTGCCCGACAGCAACTGCAGCTCCTATAATGCCATTATTGTAATTAAGAACAATCTGAACCATTGACAGCATTGCCTCGTTTGCTCTAGAATCCCCTGTGCATTAGTGTTCTTCTAAACCAATATTTCACTATTAATAGTTTGCTACTTTAGAACTGCCTAGGGTCAAAAAAAAAAAAAAAAAAAAAAAAAAAAAAAAAAAAGAAAAGTAAGGAAAAAATTAGACCTCAGCCTAACTCGATGGCCAAAGAACAAACTTGCTAAGAAAAAAATAAATGAAAGGCTGTGCACTGGCAAACTGTTACACTTTTCTTTACATGTGTTGAAAATGGATTCACAGCCTGCCAACCTATTCAGGCCGTTACCCAGGTGAGGAAGCTTATTTTGGCTTGCTTCAAAAGGACCACCTGTACAGATACAAAAGAAAACATCTCTTCTCCCACTAAATGTACCCAAAGTACTTCTCTGTCTAAACTCTCCCTTTCATTAATCCAGCTCACAGTTGGATAAGTAGGGCACAGCAATTTAGGCATTCTTGTCTGGGAAATGCTGGCCTGAACTCCCAGCCCTGCAGCACACGGCTCTGCAGGCTGCCTGCACCCCTGCAGGTGTCTGCTGAGGGTGATACCTGCCTGTCCCTGGGCCAGGAAGGTGCTCAGCCACAGCCCTGTGATCACTAACACCCAGCCTTTCAGGCTGCAACTCCAGGGAAACAACACACCCTGGGCCAAAGAGCTGCAGCTGCAGGACAGCACTGACACGTTGGCATGCACCTCTTACAGCCCACAAATGGCCCCAGAAGCAACTTCAGTTCTCCTGCAGTAAATGAGAAGCTGCAGTGCTAACACAACAGAACCCAGCAGTCACTACCTGCATGCTGGTAACATGCAATTTTGGGTATTTTCAGTAGATGTGAACATGGCAAAGCACCATATGAAAATGATAAAAAATGTGGCTAGTGGAAAAGAGCTGGCAACTCCCAAGGAAATTTACACAGATGCAGTGGCAGATGCTTTTATCTTGTGAACACATATTCCATTAAAGAATTATGAACCTTATGTTAAAGGAACATTCAGGAAATGATAATGTTTAGGTTACATTTGGAATTTTTTATTCTTTCAAAGCTTTTGCAGGATGAGATTGTATTTTTATGTCCGGGAAATCACTGCTGGACTGGAGCCGCTTCTCTCTCCACCACACCTTCCAGTCTATGCCCAGAGTTTCTGATGGGGAACAGTGCTCACTGACAATTGTTGCACCCCCTCTCCTCCTAAAGTTCCCTTTGCCAAGTGGGATTTCATAGGTTTCACAGTGAATGAAGGCCAGTATCACCCATCAGTGCCACAGACTGCTCTACCACTCCCCGGAATGGCAAAGAACAGGAGCAGCTCCATGCTCAGCAGGAATCAGAGAAGCCAGAGGGACTTAACCATGACTGCAACTACCAAGAATGACTCACAGAAATTCATATTCCAGGTGTTTTCTTCCACAAAAAGGAACATACTGTCAACCATGGTACACTGTGTGCTGCTTGATTACAAAGCTCAGTAAGAAGTCAGGAAGGGAAGAGCAAAGATTAAAAGGAAAGCAGTACTGCTAGGTCAGGACCTATGTGCTCTCTAACTTTTTTATTAAATCCACATATATGAGAAGAACATTTGATAGCACCACATGCAATTACTTCAGACAGACTGCTACAAAACTGAAAGGAAACCAGAGCATTTGGGAGATGTAGAGCCTTGTTATTTCACCCTTCAATTCTTTAATATTTTGAGAGGGATCACTGCTTGATGAACAGTGGCACATTCTAGAGCCAGGTGCAGGATTTGGGTTGAACAGATGGTGGCTAATCTTCCTAATACAGCTCTGCCAGTACAACTCACTCTTGACCAGTCACATCCCTGTTTTTTTCCTGGCCCTTGGTTTTCTCTGGCCTGAGCACAGCTTTTCAAGGGGTAGTTACAGAGTAGACTAAGGATCCACAAAAGGCTATTGATCTGCTTTTGCTTTTGGTCTAAGACATCTTTTGTTTGTATTTCAGTTTGGGCACTAAAGTGAATTAACTCACTGGTGCACTCAACACACACATATACACCCAATTCCAACAGGGACAAGGGTATTCAATCAAATAATGTTATCCCTTAGTAAGTACTAGCACACCAAGCAGAACATGCATGATGACACATGCAGAGAGCAAGGCTTTGCTGCTCAGTGCTCCAACTGCAGCCACACACCCCAGAGCAGCACAGAACCACTCCAAGCTGGAGAAGGCACACAGAACACACAGAGAGCAAGTTACACCTTCAGCCCCAGCCCAGCTCCATATCTGGAACAGCTGCAAGTGAAAATGTGAAGCACTGCAAAATACCCTGCCTTGCAGCTTATCCCCTCTCCAGCAAAGAGGCATCACCCTGATTCCAGCATAGCACTGGCTGCACCACTTGCATGTCACCTGGCCTTGTAGGATGCCTCCTTTTGGGGCTGGCTGCAGTCCAGCTGATAAAACTGCTCACCATTAGGGATACAACAACAATCGTGTTTGAATTGGAACGGCTGTGGGGAGGAAAAGGGGCAGGACACAAGCAGTAGATGGAAAAGCAACATAATCTCAGGTATACCTCACTCACTGGTTTTCTCAAGTTTCACTTCACAAAGAACTGTATCCCTACACCTGCTCCTTCTACCTTCAGGGACACCAGCATTTTGCTGAAAAAGACTGCAGAACTTTGGATTAAGTTATTAGGAAGCACTTGATCTCGGATCCAGTGACGTAACAAATGAACTGGACTGTCCTTATCTTAATCTCCATGAGAACGGCAGAGAGCCCAGTATTAAACTGTTTGGTCTGCAGGGAGGGCATCAATTAATGGTTGTGAAAGGCATTAAAGAAAGAAAATAAAAATTAGGATACATCCCAGAGATTCTGTCCAAGGGAGATTTTCAGAAGCACAGACCTGTACTTAGAGGAAGCTGCCTTTAGGGTGAGGGGTTTCAGAAGATGTAAAGCCCACAAGCAGTAATCAGATCCAGTGAGAATTTTTCTCTCAGACAGAGTCTTGGTTTCTAGGTCTTCTCTTACCTTCAGGGCAGATTCTTTTAAATGCTACAGGAAACATCAGAGTTCTAAAACTCCAGATTCTCTTGACAGCTCACTCATGTCACTGAGGATGAAAACTTCATCCTTAGTTGAGCACCTCGTATTTATTCTACAGCACTACTCGATTACAGCCAGCTTCACTCTGCAAACTGGATATATGTTTTTATGAGGATGATCCAAGGGAATTTAAGCTTTAAATCTGGAGATGAAGAGAAAAAAAATAGCACCAGACCAAAGGTTCATCAGTCTGAGCTGGTCCCTAGATGGTTTTGGGGTTTTTTTTCTCTTTTCCATGGCTCTACCCTGTAATCTGAAAGCACTGAAAGCTCTTCCACCACTTGTCCAATGCATGTTTAGCTTTAGCTGAAATCTCAGCTCAGATGAAGGAATTATATAAATGGGAAAAAGTCAGGAAATAAAAGGCATAGTTCTGCAGCAGCTGACTTGCCCACCTAATTCAGGCTGCTTTTACAAGTCAAATAGAAAGATGGAGTTCAGAGGCTCTACTGCCCTCATGCAGGTAGTCAGAGAACAGTAGAATTCCTGGCTGTTTGGGTCAGAACAGGGAACAACAGCCCAGGGCCCTGGTGCCTGGCAGAAAGGCCTTTACAACACAAACAGGAAAGGGCAAGCCAACAGAATTTTGTATCAGCTTCGTAACAGCTTCCTAATCCTAACAGATGTCACAACAGATATTTAATGACTTCTGAACACAAGATGTCTGTGATGGCCTATGTGATTCTCCTGTGTGCCACTGGAAACATGAAAGATCCACCCAGACCCACTTTTAGCCCCCACCTCCCTCTCCTTCTAAAAAACATTTCTGGCATCCAAAACATCCCACAGCAGTAAATTTCAGCAACTAATCACGCACAGCCTGGCTCTGTGTTCCCTTCACACACATCCTTCCCTGCATGCAGGGCTCCTCCTGCCTCCAGTGAGACACCACCCCTCTCCTTTGCCTCCTGTCTGGCACACAAGAGGTTGGCAGTGCTGAGCCTTATGTTTACCTCGACACTGGCAGCACAATGCCACACCTGTGTGATCCAACCCCTCTGCACCTGCTGGGAGGCACTCATGGAAAGCAGGCACACACTCAGCTCTACCATGAGAGCATAACTGATACACACCAACTGATATATAACCTGTCTGGTTAAAGCTAGCACTAGGCTCCTGCAGATCTGAGCATGTGAAACACATGGACCAAGCATAACCAGACTGGGCCCTGCATGAATACTGCATTGAAACAATGAACTTCTTAGAATAAGTTTAGGGTTATCTCTTACTTTTGAGATTCAGAAGTGCATTCACAATATTTTCATGTCTTTACTGCACCAGCCAGATCCAGAGGCTACTAAAAAAGGGGGACAAAAAGGGCAGAGCTTGGCTGACAGATGCTGAGCAGCCCCAAGCAGGGCACAGCTGTCATTCACATCCGTGCTGGGAGCTGCATCTGCAGGGCCATTGCCAGCCCAGCAACAGGTGGGTGTTCAGCTTTCAGAGGCAATTCTCTTCCCTTCCACCAGCACAGCACAGGCCTCCCCACACACCATATCCCCAACAATTCAGCTGCAAAGCACACAAACAACACCCCAGTGCTGTCCTCCTGAGTTCTGTGCTCAGAAGGCTTGAAGCAGTGAAACGACAACAAACAAAGCAAGTGGACCTCCCTCTATTTTCCTGTTTGTCCATGCTCCTTCCACAGAACAGAAGTATTCTATGCCCTTAAGAGAGCTTGCTCCAAGTGATTCCTTCAGTGGTGATGCTCCCAGGTTTTGGGCAGCATCAGCCCTGCAGCTGTGTGCAATGTGCCCGTGGCAGCACACCAGGACATGGAAATGTGCGGCACAGAACGCAGGGACAGGATTCTGAGCACGCTGCAGCTGCTGTGTGCTGAGGCTGGGCTCAAACACGTCAATGTCAGACAGCAGAACCAGCTGCTCAGCTACTCTGATGCACTAGAAGGTCTTGATGTACTGATGTGAAAGGCAGAATGTGAAGAGCATTGATAACAGTGACACTAAAGCCTTTCCCACGTCCTCCTTTTCACAGGAGACACCACACGCCACCCTCTAAACACTGGTATGAAATTTGCACCCAGTGGTTCATTTCCATCATTCATGCCATACATTAGCAAACATGATGGCAGGACACAGATGAGTTCTTCCAGCTCCTGCTTTAAAATACAAGAGGAAGAGGAGGGGAGGGGAGAGGGAGAGAGGAGAGAGGAGAGAGGAGAGAGGAGAGAGGAGAGAGGAGAGAGGAGAGAGGAGAGAGGAGAGAGGAGAGAGGAGAGAGGAGAGAGGAGAGAGGAGAGAGGAGAGAGGAGAGAGGAGAGAGGAGAGAGGAGAGAGGAGAGAAGAGAAAAAGAGCCTGCAGTGTTTCAGCCAGCCTAGAATCTCTCACAGAAGAAACAGACAAGCACAAACATCTACTGACACAAAAACTAGTCATTTGCAATTGTTGTGCAGTAAGTTTCAGAAACAAGTCCAAAGAAAATGAATCAACTGAATTCTAGCAGAACACTTCTTGTACAGTAAGAAATAAATTTCACAGGAAAAGACCCAGAGCAAGACCAAGGCACGATCTGTCTGTGAGTCCCACAGCAAAGCATTTTACTCATGGATTGCAGGAAGAAAAACATCTTATGTAAAACACCTCAAAAGCTTTCATCACTCTACATTTACTCTTACTTTGTATTCTTAGATTTTTCTGATTTTATGTTATTCTGTAAAATACATGAAGTAAAGATTAAGAAAGTTAAGGCTATTATCAAAACCCACCAGAATTTACAATACTTTACACTGTTAACATACTCTGAGGCACTGCCTACTGTGACCCCATACACCAAAATTAAATCAAAACAAGACATACACAAAAAAGAAGAAATATCATAAGTGGAGGACAGCAGAAAATTCATTCTTCCTGCTGCCCATCAACCCCAAACAAACTAGGCAGAAGAGCATTCAAATTACTGAAATGGTTGTCACATCAATTGGAAAACTGACTGAGCCCATACAATTGCTCTCCACCAAACTGACGGGCCCAAGCTGTCTGTTTCCCATCTGCTCCACTGCAATTTAAGCAATTCTGAACTTCACTCCTTGTTCCCAAATGTGTCACAGAATTATCAGCATGTCAGGGACCAATTCTTTACTTTCTCCACTGAGGAGGAGCAAATTTTCTGTGTTTATAATTGCCAGGCCAGGAAAATTCAAGGAGGACAATCACACATCACCTTACTAAACCCACCATGAAAAATTCATTAGATAACAGAAACTCTCCCCCCTACATATTTTTTAAAAAGGCATTCTGTTCTCTTCTTACATGTGCTTAAATACACATTTAGTACACAGTACAGACTACTAAAAGGAGCTTAAAAAGTCTAATTTGTGGGGGTTTTTGCTCATATGATGTGCTCTGTCATATATCTGAACTTCTGATAGGTTAAGGACTGGGATCCTTCACTAGCATATATGGGGTGGCCAGTCCTCAAATGCCTTTCAGCAATGAAGGGGATGGAACCTTACTGAAAACCACAAATAACTTCTGCACACCTCAGCTCAGTTTGCAGACAGGCCATCAAACATTCTACTCGTAGTTCAGAATTCTTTCACTGCCTAAAAAGCTAATTTAATTAATTCCAAACATACTGAATAATTTGTAATTCTGCTACCTTAACAGAATTTATACTCCATTTGAAGATGCAGCTGTAGATGCTCTCACAGGGCAGACCAAAGCACAATGTCCTCATCCTTGAATTACACCCCTGGTGACGAGATGCTGTAAATGAAAACCACACTAAGGCTCTACGTGACAAACGACAACATAAACAAATCTGAGCTCCAAATTCCAGATTTTATCAAATACTCTCTAATATTTAATGGCAATATATTTTCCATATTAACGTATGTCTTATGGTATGACTAATCCCTGCTTACATCATGTGGTATCTCAAGTATCTCAGGTTACTCTCTTTGTTTTGGTCAGTAAGTTGTACTCTGGTATTAGAGAATTCATGTCACTTGTCTAGGCTACCTTCACCCCTTCCCCAGGTGGACCTCTTACCATTGCCAAGAACTCTGAAATTCATAAGCAAAAGTTTGCTATATATTTTATATATACTTATGCATATAAATTAATGTCAATACAAATACCATTTTATGTTATATTATGAACTATTTTTGCTACACCTAAAAAACTACATAAACTTTACTCTCTTTAGGAATAATCTGCATTACTCTTGATCATAAAGTCTCCTCAGATCCTAAAGGATTTTCATTTGGTGAAGCATTCTGGCACTGGCTCTATTGTTGCAATATACAAAAATGTATTTTTGACAACGATCTAAACACCTGTTAATGACATAAATACAAAACTCACAGGTGTGTAATCGTGTATCATCTACAACAGTTAGCTACATACAGAGCAGAGATGGCACTGAAGTGTAACCAGCATGGTCCCTACCAGGGATAAAACATTTTTGCATTATTAAAAACCACCAGTTCTTAGCCCTTGTGGTAAAACACTGAGTAAATCAGTACACTTCTGTCCTCTGTGTAACAGCAGAATTTACACCAACTGAAAGACATGGAAATTCTCAGCTATCCCTCATTTATCCTGACTTACACTGAACACTTTCCAAAACACCCTGTGTGTAAGCAGGTGAATGACCACCTGCACTTCTATGACCAAGACCCACCTCCATAGGAAACCTGCCATAGGGTGGTTAAAGCAGGAAAAACCCACCAAAGCTCAGATCCTAGATGAACAAGCACTCTGACTTCTGAAGTTCCTACCTAGACTCCAAAAACACCTGGAGCCCTACCAGGAAAAAAAAAAAATCAGCACAACTTAAGATGGAACCTAGGTGGGCCACATCTAGCAAGGAACAATGCTCGTTAATAGCTTGCAAACTTGTATTTATATTTAGTAGAGAAAAAATTAGGAAGTAAGACATGAGGACAGGCTTTGCAGTAAGGCCGAAAGCATATGAAAGTGTTAAACCCCATAAATCAATAAAAAGAAAGATAAGATAGCATATTATCAATTTCACTTCTGTATCTGCTTCCACCAGAGAAATATCACAAACACATACCCAAGTGAAAAGGACACAGGGTGAAATGAACACAGTACATTTCAGTCCATCAACAAATAACAGTCCTCACTAAGTTAATTCAAAGACCCCAACTCTCTAAACCACTGTTATTTTTAGGTAGACCTTAGAAACTTGGGAAACACAAACGACAAGGACAATGCAGTTTTAAAAGGACAGACAATGAGAATGAAATGGCAGGTGCAGGTTTTAATCAATAAATGCAATACATTAAAGTAATAAGAAGAATGATTTCACAGAATACATATTTTTTGTAAGGTTACAAGATTGTGGATAAAAGTAACTGCTGCCTCTAAGACTTTCCTGGAGATTTGTGACTTCAAACATCTGTCACTAAGCAAAAAGCATTTAATAGTAATAAACAAAAATAATGACAATATCATGGACATACCCAGACTGCCACATAGGCTCACTTAAAGATCTCCAAACATACCTACAATATGAACTCATCAAGGAAGACTGTTGCTAGTTCAGTGTTGCTAACAGCCACAGATACTCTACCTAACTCTAAAAAACAGGTAATTAACGGAGTTGTCATTCTTTACTGTTTCACCAACACCTGCAAGGACCAGAAAAAGCCAAATAATGTGAGCACAACCGTGCAACGTGGATCTAATAGAAAAGCAAGGCTGTAAATGACAGAAAGGCAATGTGAGAGTCACAGAGTGAGGAGCAGCAGTCTCGCAGCTGTGCCATCCGAAGCACTGTGTGTGTGTGTGTGTGTCTGCCTTCACTGCCCATGTGCACATGAGCTGCAAGGTGCTGCTCAGCCTCACACCCTTCTTCGCACCCACAGCCAGTGAGTTTTGCCTGGAAAACTGCTTTGAAGTGAGTGTTACTTTGGCTCTACTGGCATCATATTTAAATCAAGATTGGCAGTAAAAAGGACGGGTGAGCGAGGTTAAATTCCAGTTCTCTCTCTCATGGGATTTCACAGAGGCAAGTTCAGCGGGGCGTGGGTATTAATTAATTCACATGTACGGACAAAGAACCAGGCTGTTGTACACGCTCGGCGTTCTGCAAAGGCTCACTGCTGTGAGCCCGAAGTACTTTTGCTTAGCACAAGGATAACTGCGTGCGGAGCCGCTGAGGAACCAGGGCCGCTATTAACATTAAATAGCTGTGTGCATTACACAGAGCGCTGTGTGCTGACCACGGGCACACCAGCACACCGCCCGTGGTGAGTCACAGCGGCCTGCAGCACCGCGATTTGGGAATCCGCACCCAGCCCCGCGGGCAAATCCTGCCCGGGGAAAATCCCGGTGCGCTCCGGGCCTGCGGCGCCGGCTGCGGGCAGCGCTCCTCCCTTCCTGCCTGCCTGCCTTCCTCCCGTCCACACGGATCCCGGGAGCTGCACAGAGACACTGGGCACACAGCCCGGGAGCTGCACATAGGCACTGGGAACAGCCCCTGGGCACAGACCCCGGGAGCAGCCCCGCACACAGACACGGGGCACAGACGCCGGGAGCTGCCCGAGGAGCGGCCCCCGCGGTGCCGGCGGCGCTGCGGGCCCGGCGCGGTGTGCCCGGGGCACTGTCCCCGGAGCGGTGTCCCCAGAGCGGCGGGCTGGGGGCGGCTCCTCCCTCGCCGCTCGCCTGCCCACCCCACCCCGCCTGTCCTTCCCCGCCAGCCCCTTCCTCCTGCTCCCCAGAGCCTTTTCCTCTCCCCCTGTCTCCTCCCTCCGTGCCCCCCCCAGTAAGGTAACTCCCAGGAAATATGCAAACCTATGAGTTTTTACCTTCTTTGGCTTTTTTCCTCCTGGCCAGCGTGCCGCCGAGCTTGCCCAGGAAAGAGTCATCCTTCTTTCTGGAGGGGGGGGATTTCGGGGTGGGGGACTTGGGGGAAGAAGGGGATTTCTGCGGGGAGCTCGCCATGCTGGGCCAGCGGCCGCCGGCGCTGCGGGACGGAGCGGGCGGCTCCGGGGCCGCGGTGCCGTGGGAGGCTGTTCCCGGCTCTAAACGGAAGCGGAATTATTTCAAGCATTTGAGGCAGCTCCTGCTCCACTCTCCCGGCTCTCCCGCTCCTTCCCTCCCTCCTCCCGCCCTCCTCCGGCCGGGGAGGGCTCGCTGCCCGCGCTCCGCTGCGCTCCGGCCGGGCACACGCAGCCTTGGGGCCGGCCGGGCCCGCAGCGCCCCGCCGTGCCCCGGCCTCTGCCCTTGCGGGGCACACCTGGGGCTGGGGGAGAGGCACCCGGGGCAGGTGGCCGTGCCGGGAACGTGGGTGCCGAAAGGTGGCCGGAGATGCGGACACAGCGTCAGCCTCACACCGTTCGGTTCATCCTCTGCTACCCCGCGGTGAAGGGCCTGAGGGATGGCAGGGTCACGGCTACCAGCAGAAAAACAGAATCGTGGTCAGGGTTGGAAGGGGTCTTAGAGATTATCTAGTTGCCAACACGCTGCTGCGGGCAGGGGCAGCTTCAATCACATATCATTGTTCAAAGCCCCATTTAACCGGGCCTTGAACACTTCCCGGGCTGGAGTGTCCAGAGCTTCTCTGGAGAGCTTCACCACCCACCCAAGAGCTTCTTCCTAGTATCTTGTCTAGACCTACACTTCTTCAGTTTAAGGCTATTTCCCCTTCTTCTATCACTACCTGCCCTGGCAAGAAGTCCCTCTCCAGCTGTCCTGTGACCCCCCTTTAGGTGCTGAAGGCTGCTAGGTCTCCCTGGAGCGTTCTCCAGACTGAACAACCCCAACTTTCCCAGCCTGTATTAATGAGAGAAGTGCTCCAGCCCTCTGAGCACCTCCTCTGCATGTGCTCCATCAACCTCATCTTTTGTGTTGGAGGCCTCAGACCTGGACACACAGCTCGTGAAGAAATAAAGTGTCACTAAATAGTTTCCTGCAAGTTAAAAGTTCAAGCTTACTTCGTACATTTCCATCTGGATGACATTTTGCTGTGGTGAGAAGCAGCGGGCATCATCATATGCACCTCTACAAAACAAAACAACTGTTGTAGTCAGACCAATAATTCCAGCCTGTGGAAGGAAAGATGACTTAACACGATAGATTGCCTATACCAACCCTGCTTTGATTTGCAGATGAGCAGCTTAAGGGAGAAGTATGTTTAAAACAGCTAATTTGCTGTGACTGGTTCAGGAGGCATCCAGGACTGGAACAGCATTAATGTCATCTGGATGCACTACTTTCACTTACCACTTAATCACCTGATTAACAATTCAGGCAAAAAGCCACACACACTTCATGCAAATATCTAGCTATCCATTAGGCATAATAAGTGAAATGAAATTACCATGAGGATATTTCTAAATCAGCTAATAATTGTTGTGTTTTTACAAGCTGGCAACATTGGTTAGCTGATGAGGGATAGACATCAATGCCTATTTGTAGCATGCAGTTAGTATGTGCCCTGGAGAAAAACTCTATCCATCCATCCTGCCATCAGTTACAAGCAGGAATGAGCCCAAGCCTTAGCACAATCCTTTACTTACCTTTGCTCTCTGGTTTGTAGCACCAGTTAGACAAATTTCAGCCTGAATTTCACTCTTTTTGCAGAAGTGCTGCTTATACGGTGTGTGTATTAGGAGATGAACAGTTTTGAGTAATTACTAAGAATATAATAAAAGTAATTTTCAAAAGGAGAAATACACTCATCAAACTCTTTAAAACATACCTGGTAATCTGTGGCATTTACAAACAGAACAGTGATCCAGCAGAATCTCCATTTGGAGCCAAATAACTGTACATGGATGTCAATATAGGATTTTGTGGGCACAGTAGAAGAGAGAACATTTTGGCAAGCACAAGTTTGCTTGCCTTTGTACCTCTGTGTTTGTGGTAAATACAGAAGGAACAAGCCAGATACCTCACAAAGAGCAGCAGGTACTGGGCTGTGCAGTACAGGGTAGTCAGAATTCTATATGCATTTTCCAAGTCCCTCACAAAACTGTTGAAAAGACACAGAATCTTTCCTATTTCTCAACACTCAGTATATGTAAACTAATGATAAATACAGTATTACTTATTTATTAGCCTTGTGAACTATGTCAATTTGACATCACAAGGGGAAAAAGTTAAATGAAACAATGTGTTTAGGATGAACTTTATCAGATCTGGAAACTCAAATACCGTGTTTAAGTAGTGATGCTAAAGCAACAGCCAGACCCTAGGTTTGCAGTTTTGATTTTGGGATTTCATTCAGGACTTATGTGCAGTTCATTGTGTGTAACATTACTGCAGTATTTTTCCAGCTGTGATGTTTCTCTTTGAGGATAGTTAATTTTCCCCCTGAACCTTAAATTTAGAATTAAGTATGCTACCTTGTTTTCTCTTTTTATGTAGGAATATATATGAACATACAGCCTTAAATTAATACTGCATTCATCACAAAAGGCTTTATAGGTCCACACAAGGTCTAAGTTATGGCCTTAAATGAATATTGCATTCATCACAAAAGCCTTTATGGCTATACACAAGGTCTGAGTTGTGGCAGCTGTGGGGATGGGGTTTGCTCTGCTCTATATTTGACAGTGGAACTGTTCCAGGATCGTGCTCCACGATCCCAGCACAGGACACAGCAGTCAGCAGGCTGCTGTTCAGGCTGGCCCTGCTGCACCTGGCATAGAGAAATGAGGAGCAGACCCTGGGAGCTCTCACCATGCTCCCTGTCAGCACCTTGTTCGGACACATGAGCCAACCATTACATCAAATTAATTGTATCCTGCTCACATGTGTACTTTTGCCAGGCAATAAAAGGTGGCTAGGTCCCCTCCTCCCCTCCACCCTTCAAATAATGTTCATTCACCTGCATATCTGTCCATGCACAGCTGGTTTTTATTTCTTTTAATATGAGACTCAGAATGCTCAGAAGCAGAGTTTTACTTTCCCAATGAAACAGAAGAGGCAAGGTATGTAATATCCCAACCACAGGCTAGGCTAGCAAGAAAGAGCAGCCAAGCTGGTTAAGACTGTGCAATAAATCATTTACTTGCCTTAGAGTATTTTTTAATACTAGCATTTTTCTCCTAGGTGTAGCTCTGCTCCAGTCTTTTGACCATTCGGTCATTTAAAGAATGGAATTTTTAAAAGCAATTTATCGACTTGCTTGCTCTGTGCTTGCCCACAGGAACACCCTTTGTTGATTTCAGGGAGAGGAGAACTAAACCAAAGTCTACACATTTTATTTTCCTAGTCAGCCTTGTGCTGGCCTGCCAGCTCTGTGTGGTGAATTGCTGAACGTGCCCACCCCTCCCTGAGTAATAGTTAACAGCACAGTAAAGGAGCCTGCTGAGCAGGGAAGGTGTTTCCACACCATCTCTGTGTGGCTGCATCAGAACAGCAGAAAGCATCCTGTCAGGGATAAAAGGGCTCCAAGTTTTCCTTGCCAGCATCACCTAAAACCCACCCTTGAGGATAAATTTCTTTCCCGCTCACAAGGTGAGATTAAGGTTGTGCATATGCACATGCTGCAATTTAGAGGACACCTATGCTTTCTACTCTAACTTCTTTGGTATAAGAATATTCTGTTCAAATAATAACAAAATAACATAGTTCTATAAAAGTAAAAGAGCATTATAAGAGTACTTACAAAAGTAACAGAGTATTTCCAAACAGACTCTTAAAACATACAATAAATTTTTGTTGTACATCAAGGAGCAAAATAGATAGACTAAGATGTGATGAGGAAAAATGAAAGATAAAAGATAACATGTTGTATGCAGCCACAGAAATTAATAATGCAGAAGCTTCAGAGGAAAGAAAGTGGGTTTTAAACTTTTGGTAAAATGGGAAGGTCATCCTGGCATTCACTACTTTTGGTAACATGTTGTTACATCAATTAGTTATTTACAAAAACTTTCTTGAGACAGTTTTAGGAAAAAAATCAGTATTAGGATTTCTTTTTTTTTTTTCTTAATAAGCTTCATTTTTACCTTTCATTTGGGCCTGTGGTTATGTACAGGTGTGTTACATTAATATTCCAGCAAGCACAATACTGGCATGCAGGGCCATCAGGTCTCTTCATAGTTCATTAGAAGCAACAGAAGAAACCACAATTTTTTTCCATAAATATCAGGCAAAGAGCTCTGGGTGAAATCCAGCAAATACCTTGCCCATCAAGAAGTATTTGCCAGCACCCAGGCTTGTGAGATGAAAACTGAAGGGACAGTATTTGCCTACTACCATGGCAAACCCATTGTGCTAAATGATGCCAAAATGTGCAAAACCCAGCAGGGACAGCTCTAGATGTTAACAAAAACAAAGTCTTAAAAGATATACAGTGTCTCCAATCTGCTGTGCCACATCCTTTTAATTGCTCAAGCAAGGAAGAAAAGGGCGTATCTTTCTGGAAAAGGACTACTAAACTAATGTAAAAATCTTAGTGGAAATCACACATGCATTGGGCTACAAAGCAAAGCTTCAAGGCACATGACCTCTAAATTTGTTTCCTATGGTCAAACACATTAAAAATCAGTGAGGTGTCCCTTTACCTTGGAGGCAAATTGATTGGTCTTGATTCAAACAGTGATTTACAAAATTGTTTTCCTGAGCTTTTTACAGAATCACAGAATTGTTTAAGTTTGAACAGACCTTTAAGACCAAGTCCAGCCATTAACCCAGTACTGCCAAATCCACCACTGAACCACGTCCCTAAGCACCAACCAAGTTTCTTTAGACCTGTGATCTTTTGAAGAGGGGACAAGGAGGCTGTGTGAGATTAGAAGAGCCTCAGTAAATTCCTGTGATGGCTTTTCTCCTGGGCCAGAAAAGTCCACAAGATAGGGAAAGGACATGACACTAGAAGAAAAATCTCAGTTCAAAGGTGCCAGAAATCACATTGGCCTCTGAAGGGAAGCAGCTGTCCTGTGAGGAGGAGAGACTTGTCAGAGAGTCCAGAGTCATTGAGCAGGGGACAATTTTGCTGGCCCAGCCTTGCTTATCTTCTCTCCTCTGGGCAGCACATTGTCTTGGCCAGCAAGACTCTTCCACTGCTAGAAAGCAACAAAACAAGATGACCTGACAGAGGTAAAGTTAGTGGCATTTGAAAACTGACAATTAATTCACAATTAGCATTTTGATTACCATTTGATCAACACTTTTGCTCCGAGTCTTCGAGGAGCTGTTATAATTTGTGTGTCAAGCCCAAGGAAAGCAGCTGGTGAATTCCTGTGTAAGCATGGGTGGAAGTTGTTGGACTCCTGGGGTTTGTAATCTCTTCTGTTAAAGATGCCCCCCAGCCTCAGAGTGTCATTATTTCTGAACTGCAAAAGGGATCTGTGCACTGCAAGATGGTGTGATTTACTTACCAGTACATGAGTTCAGAAAATGATTTAGTTTCTTACAGATCTGTCCTCATCACACATTATTGCACTGTAGGTATCAGTGGAGAGAAATTTCTATGGAAATAATTCGGGGACTTCAAAGAGTGAGACAGAATTTTATTCTTTCCAATAGAAAATATCTCACAACCAGCCCATTTAGACACATTCAGTACATTCCAGCACAACACATTGTACCCCAAAATGACAGTGCCATGAACTTAAAAATGAACAAATCTATTATAAATTAGTTAGCCAAGTTACAGAAAAGATTGAGCAGCAAGAAAACTCATAACCAAACCAGTGCTTAAATACATTTCTAGTGCAAGCCAACCATATGGAACTGACCTCTGAGCAGTGCACATAGCTTCTCCTTTTTTAAACCCCCTTCTCTACTCTCACAACACACCACAACCTGCTTTAAATGACTTAGGGGTTTATGATTTTCTAAATCATTTGCATGGTTTATTTTTTGATCTAATCTTGTGAGGTACTTAATGTCAGGCAGGGCAGCAGTAGCCTGACAGGTTTTTCCACCCAAGAGCAGGCAGTTTTGGGTGGAGCACATCTAACAACCACAGGGCATCCAGAAAGTGTTTCTTTAGCAAAGATTTTTGGATGGCCCTCAGCTTCTCTGGACTGTGATACTCTCAAGAGTGCAGCTAAAGGGAAACCACCCTTTGGAGTTTGGTTTTATAGCTGAACATGGAGCTGCTGTAAACAGAAATCTCGGGCTTATTTGCAACAGCAACACTAATGTGAATGGACTTCTTAATTGCACAAGTGAGGTGAAAAAAAATCCTTGATATAAATGGAGATTTCTGCAGAATTCTCCTCCTGTGCAAAGCTCTAAGAATTTTGCTTTCAAACTTGTTAAAAATACCTTGAAATCGTTATGACTCTCACAGAAAACAATGACATTTCCTAGACTGTCTTTTTCTACATGACTGCATGAGGCAGGACTGGGGACAGTGATAAAACCCAGAAATTTTCTCAGCAAAACTGGAAATACCAACAGATCTCAACAGAGAAAACTAAAATATTTATTGCTGCTCTGCCTCTCCTACTTCATGTCAGTGTGAAGTAATAGAGTTAGTTTAAAAAAATCAATCACTGCAATCCATCTCAGTAAAAATGTCATCTGAAGATCAGGTATGCTTAGCCTATGAATGAGAATGGGAAAAAACAGTCTGGTGGTTATTTTAGAACACATTTAATGATTCTTCTGTGTCTTTTCACTGTGATGAAAGACAAATTATATGTTAAAGCCCTGAATGTTGTGTTTTAAGGGTATCCCTTCAAGTTATGGTCACTGAGAGCATTGTTTAAAATCTTAATTCATATTTTATTGCTAATTATTTACCAAATCTGTAAAGCTGTCTACTCTACAGTGCACAGCTTTGCTTTACACAACTGTTAGAAATACACATTTTTCAATCAAAATCAGAGACAACATCCAAAATGTCAAATGTAACCAGATACCCTTACCCTCTCTAAACAGTCTAATAAATAAATAAAAATAAATATTGCAGAGCAATAGTATAAAGCTTGCACCAACAGAGGTATATTATTCATCTGTGGCCAATAGCAAAAAACCTGCTTTTGCCTTTAGAAAGGGTATTTCAAATTTCTTGCAATACAGAAAAAAAAACCAAAAAAACACCAATACAAGCCCCTGAAGATAACTCATAAATTATTGTGACAGGATCCAGTGTGTCTGTGACTTTGTTTTAGTACTCACCAAGAGGTTTTTCAGTTAAAAGTTTTTTTTAACAGGAATGCTTCCATCTTTGGCTGTACCATAGGCAGATGCTGCAAATTAGCACCATTCACAAAATAATGAGAACATCAAATCTTCCCAGAGCACGAGGTAAAATGATATTAAAAAAACAAAAACAAAAACAAACAAACAAAAAACCCCCAGTCTTTCAGTTTCCCCTTGTTCTTTCCAGTTTGAAAATCTAGTGCATCACACATACAGTTGGGAATACTACCAATCTTAAACTGCAGAATTACCTCTGATTTAAGAAGTTACTTAAATTAGGAGAAATTCTGCATGCTGTTTTGCCAATATCCACAAATGCATGTACAAAAAAGATAGGAGATGGTCCCTTTAAGCAAAAAATAGGCATATATTCTCAAGCAGCAAGATAAATGTAATTTAAATAACACTCACAATCTTTTCTATCAAATGTTGATATTAAAAACTCAACATTTTTTGCAGTCCTTTAATGGGATGATTCTTGGGGAGGTCTTTAACTGCTATACCATTCATCACACCCAACAACACAATTTGTGATGTATTTTATGAAGAAATTGTGAAGTCTGTCATGGTAAAGTCTGCCCTATAAATATCAGTTGGGTCTGAATTACTATTTTTAAATTATCTTTTATCTCATGTTAAAGACCTTAATCTCTGATATACAGAAACTTCTTTGAGCATGTAACAGCTGTAAGGATAGTCACCTCTTCAATAATCCCTTACCATTTTACAAATGCAGGGATTTAATATGGCTTTAACTTCTTGTTCAAAAATACACAGTGCAATGAAACTTATAAATACCTGAAAAATTAATTTCTGACATTGCATTTACAGTAGTTTTAGTAAGTGCTTATATGCAGTCATTAGTCAAACGACATTTCCTCCACCAGAAATAAAGACTAACCCTATTTTTATGAGATGCTTGTTTTCTGACTTTTCTACAGTTGACCATGGCTTGGCTGTGCCAAAATATTAACAAAGGCACACAGAGATTCAGACAAACAGATGGAAAGTGAGGCTGTCTCAGAAATACTCAGTGATGTCATCATGTTCCTCAGAAACTCTACTCTCAGCATTAAAATAAAACTCCAAGAGAATAATGGAGCTCTGATTTCCCTTTCACAGACTCTGGTGCCCATCAGACAGGCAAATTCTGTCCAAATCTGTATCCCAGTGATCCTTGGAGCTGACAGTGAAATGATTGTCTCTGGTTCAAGCAAAAGAACTGCTTTAAAGCTTTGGATAACAAAATGATGTGTTTCCCAAATAAGCTGATTTTAAATTTGAATTCCTTCATTTTCCAGAAGACTGTATCTCCGTGGTAGGGAATACTGCTGCAAGGATGTTTATGTGCATGTGGCAGTTTAAATCCTGCTCAGCTGATAACCTGTAGATAGTATAAGGCTTTCAAAGTGCTGGTCTTCTGCTCTTTCTTGCACTCTCTGCTCTTCCAAGGCACAAACGAGTCTGTCCCTTTCTTCAACCACTTTCATCATCTCAGTAAAAATTTCATCCTCCTTGTTCAGATCCAGCTCGTCTTTGAGGCTGTCTAAAAGGTCACAGAAAAGAGCTGAAGAACCAGATCACTGTTTGCCTTTTAACTGTTAGTGCACAGCTTGAATTAACATTATAGTCAAGGACGAATATAGCCAATAGCAGTTAGTATGGTTAAAGTTACAGTTCAGGGAAATTTTCTCCTTGATTTGGGCCACTTGAAGTTAGGGTTCCTAGGGTCTAGAGTAGATCTTTTAACAAAATTTAGACTGGAAGCAGTAGGAAAAGCACTACTTAATTATAGAAGCAATGAAGCTGTAGTTTAAATTTAGCTTATAAGGTAAAAATCCCAACATGAAATGTAGAACCTGTAGGAAAATGGAAAGCATTTTTCAGAAAGCATACTGAAAACTGCCATCACTTGCAATCCACATGCCTAGAATACAACAGGATATTTTGGGGTACTCAGTGCTATGGAGCCACTCTTCTCCCTGCACTGCTCCTCCCCATGCTCCTTTTCCAATCCCAAATGAAAGGACAAGCCCAAGCTGTGATCCCAAGCACCAAAAAGCAGTTCCAAAATACTGTGGTAACCAGTAATGCTGGTTAAGAGCAGATAACCTGTTCTGTTGGTGACTGAAGAAGTTACTTTAACTGCTGTCCATCCTCAGCTGGACCCTGCTGCCTGGAGAGCACAGTTAGTGTAATTACCTGTGCAGTGCTTCTGCTCCAGCTCAGTTAGAGCTGGGCAGCTCAGCCCAGCTGTCTTCAGCAGGAATCAGAGGAGGAGACCTCCCATTTGGCTGCCTGAGCTGCACAGGGGCACAGCAGCCTCAGCCAGCCTGGTTCCTTTTGGAGCAAGCAGGGTTGGCAGGGTGTGTCCCTGTGGGCTGGAGCACGCTGTCCCCTTTGACTCACCATCAGTGGCCATCTTCTCCCTCAGCTTTTGTTCCAGCCTGCTTTGGTGGTCCTCCAATTCCAGCTCTTGGGCTCTGGGTGCAGCAAACAGTATGTTAAAGAAGCTTTTTCCAATGAGGACATATATGTTAAAATTATTTCAATGATGAGATTCTGTGTTCTGTTTATCCAGTATTTTCTCCTCACGGGCTGCCAATGCTGGAAGGTTTGCCTGTGCCAACACCTCCAGATCAGCTCCAGAAGTACCAGTGCCACCTTTTTCATCATGTATGGGGTTCAACTCCCCCATACACAGCAATGCTTAAGGCTCTGAGCCATCTGTGCCTTGCTGGTGGCACCCACAGTGTAATTCTCTAGGGCTGAACCCACACATGAGGTTCATGAACCCACATGGGGTCTCACCAGGCCCTCTGCTCAGGAGAAGTCCTGAGGCCAAGGAGTTACATCTAGACAACGACATTTTGTGCTAAAAGCAGCCCACTGTTGCCTTTTTAACTCACAGAGTGGGAAGAAAGCATTGCTACCACAGCACCTGGTGACAAGGAAAGGGGCAGGAAAGGCTCAGCCCCAGCAGCACCAGCACAGCTGGGGAGAAACAGCTGGAGCTCAGGGCTGGGCTGAGTGATACAGAAATGACAGATGGCAATGAGCAGCCTGCACAGGTGGCAAACCCAGGGGTGAGTGAGGACTGCTGAGGCTCCCACATTGCCCATGAATATGGAGAAATAGCTGAGAGTCACCTCTGCCTGTCTGAGGGAGGCAAGGGGAGGGAGCTACAGCAAACATTCCATCCACCACAACATCTCAGGTGGGGATTATTTGCTTCTTGTGTTGGTGTATCTGCTTGTTTCATGGCTGCAGTGAATTTCTCAACAATTTTTTTTCTATATAAAAACAGATGGATTTTCCAGACTATTTTTCTTCCAAGGAGAAGGTGCCCTGGTGTTCATTGGACCCACATTTTGTGAAGGCAGAGCATCTCTGTGCCACGTTGGTTCAGAGGATCATACAGAACTGAAATGTTTGAACCACTGTGAGAGGGAAGGAGGAGGAGGCCTCAGCTGCAAATCTGTGTTCAAAACAGGTTGTAGCTACTCTGGATTTTATTCCTCAGCAGTCTCAAATGCAGTATGCAGGAAGGGGTTCAGGTGTATTGTGAGTTGTGAGTACATTTTTTCCTTCTCCCCTCCCCATCCTTAATTCTAATGCTTGTCCTTACTTACATAATCAGGAGCTCAGACTCATAACGCATCAATTTATTCTTCTCCATGACCAGCTCAAACCATTCATGTAGCATCTGATTTTCATCCTTGGTGCCTGAATCTGTGTGAAACAGGAGACTTCAGTGTGCTTTACCAGCTTTCTTTCCAATGCTTTTGCCAACTAAGTTCTCCTCCAGCAGTTCTCCTGAGTAAGCCTACGTGACTTCAAATGGAGATGGTTCTGCTGTGTGCAACTTACCCCAGTAATGGCTGAGTGCAACAGGTATGACCTTTTTGTCTGGTTTTGGTTGTGGCTTATTGCAGCTAAAGATGCACTGGATTTTAAAACACTTTTGTCCTGAAGTTTTTCCTTTCAAATAATCACATGGACTTTACTGGGCACTATTTCTGTCTCTGAGCTCTGCCTTTGATAAGACAGTGTCTGTTGAAACTGGGCTTCAGAGCTGAGCTGTGTCTAAGTGGATATTTCATGAGCACCACCAGCCTTCAGGATGCACACACTGCCAAGTGGCAACTTAATCCCTGCTTCCAGTGGACATCAGATGCACCATCAAACCCTCTGCAAACTTCCCTTCACTTTGTCAACTAAATCTGCATCTGCTTTGAATGACAAATCTGTGATTACTGGGTGGTTTTATAACACCTTGGGCCAGGGCATCACTGACAGACAGCCTTTCTCCCAAGGAGCTCACAGGTCAGCAAGCTCTGACAAAAAGTGTTTTCCTGGAGTGACTGCAGGAGAGATCCTTGCTGGACCATGCCAGTTTCTCACCAATCCACTTCAGGGATGAAGAGCCCTAGGTCTTTGAATGCCAACATAAGAAACAGTGGCACCATCAAAATTTAATCTATTTTACTGTCAGTAAAAACACTGCACAGACACAAAAGGTTAATGTTCCATTTTTGTTATTTCCCTGTTTAGGCAGAAATATTCCTTCTTTTAACTCTTCCTCTTTACACTTTAAAAGCTCTGTATCTCTAATAAAATACTGTGTATTGTAGGTTGATTTAGGTTAGCAAAGATAATGCACTTTGCAAAGAAACCATTAATTTTCACAAAATCCTCAGTGCAAGATGAAATAAAAGTAGCCCTTGTTTTGCCTCCTCCTCCATCCCACAGAATGCCCCCAGGTGTTTCCAGGGGCATTTTTTCCTTGAGCTTTTCAAATGTTTGTTACTACCAATGTTAATTCCTATTTAACTCTGATGGAGTGCTTGATGCCTTCCAAAGACAGAACAAAACAAAGAAGCATTTTGGATAATGCAGTTTGACAGATCCTGCAGTTTTTATAGGTTAGAGGGAAAAGAGTCTGTGAGGTTTTTTTGTGAGGCATGATGGCTTTTCCCTACAGCATTGCTAAAGCAAACCTTTCCTCCTGGTCTCCTCAAGTCTCCTCTGACTGTGATCCATTTGAAAGTCGATATTCTTCTAATTACATCACAGGCATTTCTATTTTCCTCACTTTTGAGGGAATTGTATAGGCTGGGGAGGAGTATTTACTGAACACTCCTCTCAAAACCTGAACCTTCTGTTCTCCAGATTGATGCTTCACTGTCCCTCTTTAGTCATCACTCAGTAAAGGGATCTTGGCCAGTTTGCACCTTTTTAGGTACAGTTAAACCTCACATTCCTTATTTCTGCAGGCTTGCAACTGATTTCCTTTGACTCCATTGAAAATTCTGAGACACCTTGGATATGGTTTTTGTGAAATCAAAAACTAGCTACAACATGTGCAGATATTTGTTCACCTTCCAAAAGTGAACAGAGACATTTCTTAACACTCTTTCAATGCAGCTTTTCTTCTTTACCATCATTGTTCATTACTTGTTTAGTCAACTGAGCCCTTATGCTAATTTCAGTGGAAAACGTGTTTTGAGATTTTTATTTCTGTATTTTCTTGTAGGCAGAAGCTCTCCATAAGCCTTCACAAATGTCAGTGGAAAACAAAGCAATGGTACACCAGTGATTTATTATTTGGTATTTTGAAGCAGAATAAAGGAAATAACGAGCATGAAAAATTATTCATGGGACTGATATTCTCATTTTTTTGGGGTGGTTTTTGTTGTTTTTTTTTTTCCTCTAATGCATGAATTGTTGTCACTACAATTAGAAGATCATCAAGACCTCATTTTGCTCATCAGTCTTCATGGCAGTTGTTTCTCACCCACGCATGTTCTCTTCTAATTCAGTTGAGGAGCTAATGAATAACTCCCCCTAACAAAGAGGCCATTCATCCCAGGCTCACAGAATTATTAGAGGAGAGCTGCGTAAATGTCACTGCAGACTGCTGTTTGCAGGCCTGCCTCTAAATTTGGTTATTCACAACCTTTGCAGCTCGATATTATTGCTGAACTGTGATCGTTTTCTAATTACCTTAATAATACCTATTAAATCACTTCAATTGCATAAGCGCAGACCTGCTTAAATACAACTTAACCTAATAAACACTGGTCATTCATTAAACAATAATGCTCATTATTTTTTAGGAAGCTTGAACAGAATATTAAGCTCAGCAATTCCTGCATCATTACACATATGTTTCTATGAGCAACAAAGCCACTCACATTTTCTCTGGGAAACTCATGGCTTCGTGCTTTTGCTCCACAAGAGTTATTGAGAGACAGCAACATCCTACCTTTCAGTATCTGCCCTATTTGTAACTGGCCACCTACACACAAACAATCAACAGGGAGAAAGAAGCAGTACTTTCACCTTAATGAGGGCAATCCAATTACCAGGGATGGTAAGAGAATGAGAAGCATCGATCTCTTGGCAGACAGCCTTCTTTAGGAAATGCGATTGTCAAAACAGCAACAACAAGAAGTGGCTCTGGGCCATTTATCCTGGTGCTGCTCGGTGCCTATCCCAAGAGCCAGAAGCTTCTTGTCCCTCTCTGTTTCCGAGGTTCCCAAAAAAAACCACCTTTATACAAATCAGAAGAAAAAAGCTGACTCGCCAAATTCTCACAGCGTTTTTAGCAGCCTTTCTCATGGGCAGTAAGGGGAGTGCTGTTTGATAAAGGGTTAAGATTTCATTTAAGAACAATAGACGATAAATTTTTAAATAAAATTTGGAATAGACTGACACAACCAACTCTAGGAAATTAGTTAATAAATATAAAAGGCTGGGCAAATGCTCTCTTGCTGAACTGATGAGTGCAGTGCCAGAAGAGGGGTGAGAGCTGCTATGAAAATATGGCATTAAAAAGGCCAGCATGGAGGGGTTGGACTGGTTAAGACAACAACAAGATCAGGTGCCAAAGCATATCTGGGCTTTCTGTGTTGTGCAACTGCCTGTCAGGAAAACACAAGGCTCGGTTTTCTAAAGGGGAGGCAAATAAAGACACATTTGCATTCAGGCTGCCAGTCCCTCCAGCACAGAGCCACAGCCCCCTCTGAAGTCCCCGAGGGGCATGGTTGACACTCCCAGCCCCATTCCCAGGGGCTCCTGTCCCTCTGCTTCTGCATCCCACTGCCCTGCCTGCTTGGAGAGCCTCTGCTGGGGCCAGGGTGACACCCCTGTCACCCTCTGCCCGCTGGGGCAGAGCTGTGCTCTTGGGGTCTGTGTGTGTGCCTGCAGGCTGCTGTTGCTATAGCATGGCCACTGGCTCTAATCATATTAATGGCATTTCACACTCCAGGAAAGTCATTAAGGACTCTGTTACTAGGCACGGGCTGCTGCTGGCTTGGTAACTGAGATACAGCTCCTGGAAACCTCACTGGTTTCCCTCCACAAGATGAAATTAAGCTCAGGATGGGACTTAAATTTAAAAAAAAAAAAGATGGGTGGGGTGGTGTTTGGGGAAATACGAATTCAGGTTCAGTAGCATTGTCAATAATTCCAAATCTGTGATAACCAACAGGAAATTTAAAGCATTCAATGTAAAGGTGCTTGAGCTGACAGAGAATTTGAGAAAAAGGTTTATCAATCATTTTTGTCCTGCAAGCTATTGTTCCTTTTCAGATTTTGCACCAAACTATTTCCACAACAACCACTGAAGCCCTCTGCTTTGGAACAGGTTAAAAATACCACCACTAAACAAGCAAACTCTGCTTTGTGTACCTGCTTCTCCTCTTAGTTCTCTCTCCAGTTCCACACCAAAAATCTCCAGAGCTCTTTGTCTTTCCTCCAGTTCTTCTAGCTGGCGCTGGACTGCCTGCAGAAATGTAATGATAGAAAAGCTACAGACACAGCTCCAAAATGCAGAGACAAGAGATACTCTCAGTGCTTAGAGAAACAGCCTGGGAAGGTCTCGGAGGAGTCGTGGCTCTTGCCAACTCCCTGAGTGTACCAGGCACCAAAGCAATTTAAATGTGCCACCAGGTGTCCATCACAATTTTATGTGAGTATCCCAGGCACCAAAAGAACCTCAGGTTTTTCTGAGTTTTAGCTCTCCCATTGTAAAAAAAAAAAAAAAGAGATCATAACATTTCTGTGTCTCACAAGGTGTAAAAAGTCAATACTTTCATATTCAGAGACATATACTGTGAGCTATTACATTAGTAAAGCTCATATAAATAGGGAAGGTTTACAGCTGGAAAGCTCTGCTAGCTATTTTATTCTCCATGGGATTTTGTTTGACTTGCCTTCATGTTTCACCAGCTTTTGACCCAGAAAGAAAAGGGTCTAATAGCTGAGATGTGACAATTCAGTGGCACTTCAGGCAGGATTTCCACATCCATTGTCCATTCCCTTTGAAATAAGATTTTTAGAGGTGGGGTGGGGATAAAAAGCATGAAACACCTTCAAAGGTTGAAATGTCAAAGACAGATGCTCAGCAGTTCCCATTTCAGGCTGTGTTAGGGCATTCCAAGCCAAGCCCTCAGCAACAGCCTAACAAACACAAAAGATCATTCCAAAAGTTTGGACTTGACTGTCTCCACAAAGCATTAAAATAGGAGTCATCATTTATGCACCTAATGTTACCTCGAGATAATTTACAATTCTCAGATAAAAACTAAAACAGAGCTTCTCCTCTTCCCTTGGACTAAATAGGATACATCTGAGATCAAATTGTGCAGAAGTGCATTTGCAAATCTTAAACTGTAATTGGAAATAATAATACATCAGTAGGGTCCAGAGCTTTCCTGGCACTTTCTGAAGAGCTGGGCCTGTATAAAGTGAAGTGACTTTCCATCATTAAGGAAAAAATGGATTCACTTTCATTGTTGTGGCAGGGAGAGAACAAAAGCCATCACTGTATTTCTGTATCCTCCTGTAATGCACAGAGGTAATGGCTGAGTTTCTTACATTCTACAGGGTGGATGTTATTTCCCCTTTCTATCTCCTTCCCTCTTCAGCTCCCTTCTCTTATTGCCAGTCACTGCTCCCCCTTGTTCTTCATGCACATTTACAAAATTATGATGGCAATTACCAAGATCTGCAGGGACTGACACGGATTTGTCCCCCAGAGAGATGCAGGGCCCTGCCACAGGCACCTCCCTGCTGCTGCTGGCTGGGGGGACTGCAGCAGGGAGGGCAGGGGGCCCCCTGAGCAGTGAGGGGAGGTGCAGAGCCCCTTCTGGTGTCCCCATCCCCAGAGTCCCCCCGAGAGACAAAGGGGACACCTGCGAGCTCCATTCTCACCTGGGCTTTGTGAAGCCTCTTCAGCTCCTCTTGTTTAATCAACTGCTTTGTCTCCTTCTCCAGCTTCCTTCTCTTTCTGAGAGCCCTTTTAGCCTTTAAAAGACGCAGAGGGAAAGAAAAAGGCAATCAAAGCACGAGTATGCCATGGCAGCTTTCCTCAAAGCTCCCCAGAATCCTGGAGCCACTGGGGCTGGCTCTGACCCTGGGGACAGTCTGAGCCCATCCCTGCCCAGAGCAGGGTGAGCTCCTGCAGGGGCAGAAGGGAAACATCCATGGGGGAACATTTACATGCATTTGTTGTGCTGGCTTTAGAGCATTTCAAGCTCCTAAGGTAACCCTAAGTGAGTGTCAGTAAAACGTCTCCAAATCCCAAAGCTGACTGTATACAGCATCCCATGTATACATGGCCATGCACAGGCTGGGGAAAGCACCAGTTGGAGGGAATTCAACCCATTTCCATTGCTGTAGCTACAAAGGGGTAAATTCCCATCATGGGAAGCCCTGTGAAACCTCCCCTAATGCCATGTCTGTGCTGCATTACAGAGATTTTTGCTTTTCCCCGGGGCACTTGTTGCTGCTGCCAGGAGATCAGGACAGCACATGCTGCAGGGCTGGGCAGGAATCACTGCCATTGCTCCATCCTGCCTTTGACCCAAGCTGTCCTGCTTCAAGGCTGTGGTGTTCCCATTTTTGAGGAGGCAGGAGACTTGAGCACCATAGACCGGACAATTAAAAATTTAACCAGCCAGGAAGTCACTAAAATTTTTCCCACTGAGTTTTGCCAGATACAAATGGTGGCACTGGGAAAAGAGCAGCCAGAGGTGGCATGAGAAGGGATGGCAGGAGGCAGCTGGAATCACTGCTAATGCCCCTGTGCAGCTGCTGATCCTTCTTCCCATTTCCGGCAGCTTCCCTGGAGCTCTGCCCTCTCCTGCCTGGTCCTGCCCTCCCTGTGACTGCCTGAACTCTGGGGGTTCTCCTATCCAGTTTGCTCCCATGTCTCCCTTCTCCTCTCTCTTTTATTGAAACCTTTTTTAATTGACTGTAACATTATTGTACTATAGATTGTCTTTCCTGTAACAGGAAAGGTGAATGAAGAATCCTGCCATGTCAGCACATCCTGACACAGAGCCACTGGGCACAAGTGCTGCCACACATTGCTGTGCTTTGGTTCCTCTGTTTCCACCCAAAGTCCCACTTAGCTTTCATATTTTTCAGTGTTTCTCAGTAGTTTGTTTTCCTTCCTGTTCCCCCCACCCCCAAAGGCAGCAGATCAAAAGGCCACCTCATACTATTAATGACATTTGCTGATATTCTGCAGAGGAAAGAGATGAACACATTTCTGATGAGCTGTTCAGACACTAAAAGCTGTGTTTCCTCACCTCAGAGCTGGGAAGGGGGTTCAGGGTGCTGCAGCCCCCCTGCTCCTGCACTCTGCCTTTTTGGGGTTCAGGGCCTGGGTGTGACTCTATCCTAATCAGCACAAGTGTGGGAGCCACAAACAGAGTGTGCTCCTGCAGCACTCCTCAAATGAATCTGCATTCCCCCAAAGGAAATCTGCATCTGTTTGCTTCATTTTTTTCAAGGGTTTGCTTGTTGGGCTACATATTAAAGCCACTTAAGAATCAGCTTCAAAGTGGTTTCAGTGAAACATGTCTGTTTGTCAGATTGAGACCTCCTCTGTCAGCACTGGGATAACCTGGGGGGATTAGAGATCCAAAGAGGTAAAAGAAATGCTGGTGTTCATCTGTCTTCACGTGTTTTCTCCCTGTGACTGTAACCTCCAGTGATCCCCACTTGGAGAAACTGCTGTGTGGTTTAGATCTAGATCATAGGATGGGCTTTAAATACAGAAATTCCTTTCTGTTTCCCACTCAAGATTACCTTGTGTGTTAATGAAGGCTTGGATTCAAACTCCTCATCGGAGGATGAAGTAGAATACCCAGTAGCTTGTTTTCTGACAGGTAGGTGTTCATATCCTAAAACACAAGAACAAAATGGTCAGTGAAGCAAAAATACTATTCTGTAACTTAAACAGACACTTTGCACCTGCCCTGAGTGCTAATCAGCAGCACCTAGAGCAATTTGGAAATTCAGCTGACAGCACTAATTAAATTTTTGATCCCTGTCAAAAACTGTCTGGCTATATATTTTATCTTATTTTTTTTCTAGGTACTACAAACAAATAAATTAATTCCACGTAGCACGCTGTTCTGAATGCACTCAACATTCATTAAAATGTATATGTGAAGTTAGCCATATTACCCAAATGATTGTATAAGGCTCACTATACAGTGTAATTGAATGCACCAAGTCTGAGCCAGCTCTTAAACAAATTACCCTTATGTGGCTTGTAGCATCTGGCACCCATTTTTACTACATGACATCTGCTCAGTGTAAAATAGTTGGCGTCAGAATGTCTGGTCATATAAAAAAATCACAAATGTAATCAGAAGCAAATGGACTAAGAGAACAGGGCTTTATCACACAGCCTCATGCAACATAAATATTTCATTAATTATGTCTAAACAAACGTCACTTATTTTCCTGCTTTAGGAATATTATCACATCATTGGGCTGTTGATTAAAATGCCATAAGAAGTCAGGAAAATCCATACATCACAACAATACACTCCATAAGGAAAACTCAAAGTCTGCCTCTGCAAGAAGCATGCTTTCAGAATTATAAATTAAATTATATTTAATTGCAGCAATTTTATCATGCCTGTTTTTCCAGCATCTTGTTTCAACTGGGTGTAAATATTTGAATTTCTTCTTAATTTGTCTAATGCATAGCTTCATTCTCTTTATTTCAGAAAATAAAACTGCTTTTGGAACATCTGTCTCTGTGCTTCAACCTGCTGCAGGGTTAATGATTAACAGCTGGGCATCTTGGAAATGTACATTATTTAAAGCTAACAGTGTTCATTTTTTCTTTGTATCTACAAGGCAACAGTTGGCTTTCTGGGTGTATTCAGATTAAAATCACCTCCCCTTCTCCCAGTGTAGATGTTTCTTCTTTGCCTTGCTCTGGGTCCCAGGGCTGAAGTAAGACTTTTGCCTCCAGCCCTAATTTAAACTCAGGATCTGTGAAATGTGTTCATCCCAGACAGTAAAGCAATAAAACAAATCCAAGTAATTTGAGGCAGAAATTCTAATTTTTTTTTTTTTCCCCAGCAATCTCAGTTTTAGAAGCAGCAGTCCTTGTGCTCAGTGAAGCTGCAAGCTCAGTGCAGCACACTTGGGTCCTGTCCCCCCCTTTGGGTGATATCAGTAATTTAGGAAGAATTGCAAGGTCTGCAGGAGAAGCAGCCTGCTCCAACACACTAAGACAAACAAACAACAAAAAACCCCAAACCAAAACCCAAAAAACCCCCTCAAACCAAACAGGGTGGGATAGGCAGAACATAGCCAACAGCTGTGAGAATTTGGGCAAAACAAACACAAGAAAGTTCAAACTTAGGCACTTTTACTGAGTCATTAAATTCTGAAATTGAGAACTGCAATGCTGAAGTTGGATGATAATAATTTGCCTCCAAATATGCCAAGCCTTAAAGCTCAATCTGCTACAGAACTGATCTCAAAAACATAGGTTCATTTCCAAATATTAACTGAAGTCTCCTAGACTTGGAATCCAATTTCCAGGCATCTCATTCCTTCAGACTGGGAGTTATTTATTATGTATTTCTTATTTCCTGAGTACTCCAGCATCTCCCCCAATTCCAAATTAGCATGTGTTATACTAGAGCTCTCCCTCCCCACGAACAATCAAAGTGCAGTGCTTTTGAGAACCTCCCCCTTAACATGAACATCCAAGGGACTCATTTTCCCAGGAAAAACGAGGGAGGTGCCACATGAGGGGGCTCCCAAGGTGATCCCCTGTGTTAGATGTGGGAGCAGCCCATTTCTGTATGAGCACAATTATTGCAATGCATTTAGTAAAGAGCAAGTCAGGTTGGCTTAGTTGATGGGCAGTGATGAGGTTCAGGCTCTGAAAAGAGTTTCCATTTAAAAACACAGTGAGAAGTGTGAACCAGCAACTCCCTGTGGCTTCAGTGCAGCCCTCAGCATCTTCTGGCTCAATGGCAGTGCCTGGTTTTGTGAGCTGTTGGATAAAGGATGCTCCAAGGATCTAATCCAAAAACCCAGGAGAGAGCAGGAGTTATTCTATCAGTTTTATGTTATCTATCAGTTATCTATCAGGAGTTATTCTATCAGTTTTATGTTATCTATCAATTACCTATCAGGAGTTATTCTATCAGTTTTATGTTATCTATCAATTACCTATCAGGAGTTATCTATCAGTTTTATGTCATCTATCAGTTATCTATCAGGAGTTATCTATCAGAAATTATCTATCAGTTTTATGTTATCTATCAGTTATCTATGAGAAGTTATCTATCAGTTATCTATCAGGAGTTATTCTATTAGTTTTATGTTATTTATCAGTTATTCTATCAGGAGTTATCTATCAGTTTTATGTCATCTATCAATTATCTATCAGGAGTTATTCTATCAGTTTTATGTTATCTATCAGTTATCTATCAGGAGTTAGTCTATCAGTTTTATGTCATCAATCAGTTATCTATCAGTTTTAATGAGCTCAGATCAAGTGCCTTACATCCTGTATGTTCCTCCCAGTGTGTGGCAGCTCTGGAGCAAAGGGATGCAAAAGGATCTGGCAGCTCACTGGGAACATGTCAGTGACTTCCCATTCCACATGCAGGTTTTATTGCTGAGGCACAGCAGCGATTTTGGGGTTCCAGTTTGGGTTGCAATTGCATAAAGCAACAGACAGACAGGTGTGTTGACAAAATTCAATAGGTTATTGAGTTAAATAACTGGGACTTGCTGCAGTGGGAAGATGGATCACAGAGAAAGAGGTGGCTGCAGCTCTTGTGCCTCATATTTCACACCTGAATTCATGCTGCACTTAATTCCTTCTGAACCTATGCTCAGATCACTCTGATTGCTCTTGGTCTGGCATCAATATTTCTTGGACTTGTCTGCAGTTCCAATACTAACCTTGCTCTTGCAAGCAAACAAGAAAATTGATGCCTTTTAATCACTGCCCAGATAGACTCACAAACAGGTCAGAGGAGGTCAATAGGCTGCTGTCTCCTCTCAAATTAAACAACAAGGGGATATTAATGACACTGCAAAGCTCCCAAAAGTATATTCACAGTGTGGTGTCTCTGACAGCAGAGCTGAGGAGACACCTGCTGAGGAAGCACAAACACAGAGCAGAGCTTCTTGCTGCTGCACCCAAACGGCCTCAGCCTCTGGTTCCTCATGGGAGGGAGACAAATGTACTTTGCACTGCAAAAAACAGAGGTTTTGGTGCTTGTCCTTCTGCTTGCCTGCTCTAGTTCCCCTCCCAGAACTCGGTGTCACTGCAGGAGCTGCTCTGCCCAGCACCCTACTCTGCCTTGCCACCTCTCTTACCTCTTGAGGAAAATTGCCTGACCCAAACACATCCCAACAGCAGCCAGTAGCAAACCAAACTTGGATCCAGCAAGCTGCTTCTGCTTGCAGATCCACTCCTCTCCTTTAAATCTGCAGCAGCTCCTGAACTTTAGCCACAAAATGTGCTTATTAAGTCTGCTTATGTAGAAAACAACAAGAAATTAAACATAGCACACCATAGATGTGTGCCTGTGTGGTCATGCACAGGTCTTTTAAAGGTTAAGTGCTACTACACAGTAATAATAATAATAATAGTAGTAATAATAGTAATAGTAATAATAATTACAAAGTAATTCCACTAGGGTCCTCACCTGTGAAAGGATAACACAGCCTTTCTGGAGAATGGTCCTTAATGACAGGCAGAGATAACAGCAAGGAATTCTGTTCCCTTTCACGAGCTTTGCTTCTCAGTCTATTGAAGAGTGACCCTTTTTGTGCAGAGACATCCAGATTGCCCTCGAGTGAGTTCCTGGGCTCTGGAGATGAAAGAAGAGTGGACTTTTTCTTAGGGATACATGCTTCATCCATGGGAGTCCCTATGGGACTGTCTTCAAAGGTGAACTTCTCTAGGAGCCCTGGGACTTCCTCCATCCTAGTGCAAGCTGGTTTCTGAGGTATATGGGCTGTGCTGGAAGGCCTGTAGGGTGTGAAGGACACTTCTTCCCTGTGATCCCTTGGAGATATCCCTTCAGAGCCCACAGAAGGATGAGACAGACCTGAGTCAGGGCTCTCATCTCCTGTGTCTTCTCCTGCCCACTCCCACACTTCAGGCTCCTGTGGCTGGGTGTTGTTGTTGTTCCTGTTCCTTCGGCTTAGGGAATACCCAAGGGTGCTGGGGAACCTGAAGAAGGTGTGTTCTGAAGAGCCTTTGCCTCTGCTGTCTGAGTGCTGCTTTAGTGCCTCTGGAGCTGAGGCCAGGGGATCCCAAAGGGACCTTTTGATGGCGCTGGCTATCAGCTTCAGTGGGGATTTTGGCTGGCCAGCTGCATGCTCCCTGCAAACCACCTCTGGAATCCTCACAGCACGCTTTGTGCCCACGGGGGAAGCTGGTGGGGCAAGGGAGAGAGGCCCAGGAGGAGGAGAGTGCTGGGACCCTGCCCTTCTGCAGGCAGCCTCCTTTTGCTCTGGAGCACAGGGGGCTCCGTGGCTCCCCCTCCTCCTGCTGGAGCCAGGCAGGAGCTGCTGCCGGCTGCGGAGCCCCAGCCTCTCCTTCAACTCCTGCTCAGGCTTTTCTTCCAGCTGCCTGCTGCTTGTGCCATCCTTCTCTTTCCAATCCACAGGTGGCAGGGCTCTGCTCTTCCTGTTGAGGTGCTCTGGTTCAGAGAGGAATTTCCGTGTTTCTCTGGTCCAGGGCCAGGCTGGGTGTGTCCCACTGTCACTGTCTGTGTCTTCAGGCTCATAGAAAGCAGCAGCCAGTGTCCCATTGCCAAGAGGGGTCCCTGGGGGACCTCTGGTGCTGCTCTGAAGATCACAGTGGGGAACATAGCAGTGAGTGTCTTCAGGCATCTCCCTGCCTTTTTCTTTTCTTTGAAATACTGGGCTGCAGGGCTTGAAATGTCCTCTTGGAATTTCTGGTGGCTTCTTGTAAGAAGCCAACTGTGAAGTGCATTAAAAAAATATATATTTTAGGGGTATAAAAACACTGCTTTGTGTAGCTTCTGTTTCATAAAATATTCTAATCCATTTTTATCTTAACATAATAGCAATGAACATAATATTTAATTTATACAGAAATACACATGGAGATGATAATGTGAGAAAAGCTTTTCTCCCTAAAGGGCTAATATTTCTCTAGGAGCAAAGATCTAATACTACTGGAAATTTTAATAGTCTAAAAATAATGTTACTCATGCTAAGAATCTGCCATATCTTTATGAATTACCTTTAATATTTTCTTTAGAAATAACAGTCCTATCTCCAGGAAAATATACAAGAGCAGATCTGCTCTGTTCTCCTGTGTGTGTTCCAGCTGCACCACCTTAGAGTTTTGAGCAAGCAAAAGAGACCATTATCCATCCTCTCCAAGTGTTTTTCTAATATTGTATATTTATGTAGCACAGGTAGGAGTGGAAGAAGTGACCCAGAAAAGATAATTAAATCTAAGATGGTAGTTTTAAACAATCCGATTAGTTCTCTCTCATGATTATTTTTCCTTTGGTAAAGGTTTAAATTCATTACTTCAGCCACCAAAATAGTAACAAGGATAAATACCCACTTTATGTAGCCAAACAAAACTAGAGTTCTTCCTTCCTGCTTAAAAGGGAGGCATTTTATCATCAGTGCTGTGTGATAATGGATGGTGTGAAGAATGAATTCCTGCTTCCACTTATGTGCCAGATACCCAAATTCACAGGGGTGAAGCCATTAATCTGTCTGACTTTTCATTTCCCAGAAGCATCAGAAGTAAGGCAATGATGCTTCCACTTTGTTTCACACTTCTGTTTGATGGCTAAAATTGTTACTGGCCAGGATCTCAGATTAAAAAAAAAAAAAAAAAAAGCAGCACAATTAACAAATAAACACCCTCTTAATCCTTGCTTTTTAGAGAAAGGAAAAGCCACTAAGCAGTGCTGGAAGAGCAGGAGCTGAGTGGGGCAGGCTGCTCTCAGGGGTGCAGCTCTGCTCCCCTGGGATGTCCCTCCCTGGCCCCACTGTCCTGCCCTGGATCCCAGCCACCAGTGTGCATGTGCAAGGACTGATTTTTTCCCAGCACAGGCCCTGGGCTCAAGCAATTTGAGCCATGTTTAAGCCAAGGGTGAGGACAGCTGTGCAGGGATGGAGGGTGTGGGCTGGTCCCTGCTCCCCCTGGCTGGGGGAGCCCAGGGATGGGGTGCTCAGTCACCATCCTCCTGCAGGGCTGTGCTCACAGCAGCCACACACTTCCTCAGCCTTCAAAATCCTAAACATTAAAAAATCCCAGAAAATACCATGGGAATTGATGTCCTGCAGGGCACAGAAGGTGCTCCTGAGCAATGGGAGATGTGAAGCCCTTTTCCAGCCTAGACTGCTCTGTGATTTTGTGACTGGTGCAAGAGATTAGTGGCTAACTCCTCGTGTGATGGAGGCCTGAGTCTCACAGCTGCTTGGTTTGGGAATGATCACATCAAATCCAAGAGATCAAATCCAAGAGATCACATCTCTTCCTCACGTGAAGCACAGGTCTGGCTCCAACCTCAGTGGTTACTGAAGACCAAAATTACTCAAAGCAGACAAGCCCCAGCAGCAGTCCCAGGCACTCTGCTGTGCACAGCTGCCCTTCCTACCTGTGTTGGGGAGTGCTCCTCTGCAGCAGCAGCCTGGCAGCTGCCTGAGCTCTCCTTCCCCTGCAGCCCAGGCTTCCTGCCCGACAGCAGAGGGAAGCCTGCAAGAGACACAGAGACAGCCTTTACCTTCCCATGGGGATTGGCTTGGTCTGCAGTGCAGTTAAGGAAGAAGAGGAGAAGATTGAGACCTGCTCTCCAGGATAGAGTGAAGCTGGAGAAGTGACCTCCAACATTGCTATGGCCTCGCTCACATGTGTGTGTGTGCTGTGCCAAACACATGCTGGTATGTGCAGTGGTGGACCTGAGCTGCTTCCCCTTCTTGGCTGGATATAATGAAGCAGTTTTTGAGCTCCAGGAAACTGTCTGGAAAAGCAGTCCTCTTCAGAGGGCTTTCAGGCAGTCAAAACAACCTGTGACTTTTGAACTTCGAGTAATTCCAAGAAATGAAGAAAATGGATGGACTTCTGAGAGGGCAGTCCATCCAAAAGGGGAAAACATGGGGAATGCATCCACCTGCAGGCAGCAAGGACAGAAAGAAGTCTCCCAAGCCAGGACAACAGGCAGCACCATGGGGGCTCTCCTAGGATCAGGCAAGGTAATTAATTACTAAAGGAGGCAACTTGCACCTGCAGGGAGGCAGGAGAACTTTCCACTATTTGTGCCTGTGAGAATCTTACATAATAAATAATCTTTGGACAAACAAAAGTATCCCTGATCCAAGATATTATCATGTCCAGCTAGAACATGACAAGTATATTTACAGCTCAATTATGAACTCCCAAATGCAGCCACTAGTTCTGAAATCCATGCAAACTTTGGTTCCTCTACATGGGGATTAAAAGGTGCATAAGGGCAAAAGCAACACTCCAGGGACAGAGAGGAGAGTTCCTGCCTGTGGACTTCAGCAAAGCCAGGGAGGGAGGCTGAGTTTCCTTCCCTCTGTGTCTCACCTATTTGTACCCAACCTTGATGCAACTTGTTATGTTTTTTATGTTATGTTTTTTCTTTGATCAGGCCTGGAGGGACACACTGTGCTGGAGCCTGCCAAGGAGCTCCTGCAGGGATGGCAACCAGGCTGACCTTTATATTCTGTAGTTGAGCCACAGGAAAACATGAGAATGCACAATTAGGATAAAAAAAGCCACCACCACCACCTGCATAAGTGAGCCAGGGGGGTTCAGCCTGATCCTAAAGCCCTGAGATTCCTGTCAGGACACTGGGGGGAATGCAAGTGCTGCAGCAGAGACAGCCAGGACACTGATGAGGGCATGAAACCCCCAGCCCAGGGGGGAGAATTGCTTCCCACCCCAGCTCTCGTGGGCAGGCTCACAAGGAGGGGACCTGCACGTGTGACAACATTGCTCCACACAAAGCCACAGCTCCCCATCTGCCACAGGGAAAACACAGGGCTCCATTCCCACCAAGATGCTGAACCTGTATTTTCAGCATTGCTTTCAAAATAGTATTTTAAAAAAACCCAACCAAAAGGTCCCCAGGGCACTATCAGGATCTGCTTGGCCTGAAATCCCAAGATAAATGAAGAGCACGGTGTTCCCTGTGGCTGTGCAATGGGGATTAAAGGTTTTGAAAGGTAATATCCTGCTCTGAGCCTTTCAGCCAATACAGCTGTGACACTGATTTCCTCTCCCTGGCTGCCTAGCCTGTGCTGTTTATGAAACATATGTGTTCAGGGAAATATGTCTGAAAAGGAGAGGGAGGCTTTTTTTCATGTGACTGATGATCATATGAATTCCTGTAATCAAATTGGATTAAATATAGAAACTATGGCTCACAGTCTTCCTCCAGAGAATAAAAAAAAGCTTTTATTCTGCTCCCAGTGTATGCTGACTGTGCTTTACACCTCATTTTAACAGCATTCTTGAGGTTCAGGCAGACTCATGCAGCACATTGCTTCCCTCTCAAAGGCTTTTGGCTCCCTCTAGAGCCCTTAAGGCACGTGGAAGATTTTAACAAAATAATGGAAAAATTAATTGGCAAACCATTAAGTAATGCCTTTGCTGAGAACAAGCTGAAAATCACTCAGAATTAAGAGTGACACCCCCTCCAGTCTCCTCTGCTTTCCTGTCCAACAATCTTCCTTACCCCACACACAAACCTGGATCAAGAATCATCATGGACTGACCTTTTAAAAACTGGGATCAGTTAAGGCAAGGCTTTAAACCTTTGGTGGAGCCAAACTCTGATGTCTGTGTGTTCACAGTGCTCAAGAGGCAGAGCCAAGGCTGGCAGGGATGCCAGGAGACTTTGGGACCTTCTCATTGCACCTCCCCGTGCCAGCTGTCCCCTGGCTGGGACACCCCACTGTCAGAGCAGCAGGCAAGCTGGAATGTCCCTGAGCACTGGGCCCATCACAGAGATCCTACCTGTGTCAGAAGCAGAGCCAAAACTTCTCTGGGACCCTGAGCAGCAGCAGAAACGCCCCTCATGGCAGAGGGTTAAAGAGCAGCTGTCACCACCATTCCAAATGTGACAAATGGATTTGCAAAGGATTTTGAAAGCTTGTATTGTATATTTGTATTTAAACTTTGAGATAAGGTGTGCTTTAAAAATCCTTTATAAATCTATTTCTCACATCAAAAGGCACTGCCTTGGTGCTCAGAAGGTGTAGCACTCAGAAGCTGTGGCACTCTCAATCTCTGCCAAAATCACTGCATTCCTGGGTGATTCCCAAGCCAAGGCAAGCTGCTGCAGGACAAGAACCACCAACACTGTTCTCACCAGCTCACCTCTTGGCGTTGTCTTTCTCCCTTTCACCAGCCCAGAAGTATCACCTGGAGGGTTTTCCAGGAGACAAGAGGTGACAGGGCAGTGTGGGGGAGTGTCAGGAGCATTTCTAATGAGTGACACCAGGCCAGACCCGGGTCCCACCTGAGAGAAGCAATCAGTGCAGGCAGGGCTAGAGATGAGATCTCTGGGACTGGGGTGTGTGCTCCCATCTGGAGAATTAGACTGGACACCACCTGCTGATGGGTACAGGTACACAGAAAAGTCACACAGAAAGGGGGCTTGATCTTATGAGGGTAAGAAAATGAAAAGAAACATTTGGTGTGGTTTAGATCTCTAGTAACTCAAAAATTCTAAAGGAAAGGAGGGACAAGAGACAAGTAAAAGGCAAACAGCACAAGCAGAGGACACAATCACTTGTCAGGCTCTACTCACTGGTTTGGATCCTTCTCCTCCAGCTCTGGTACTTATGTAAGGCTGTGGCCTGGAAGCTGTTGGCTCTCTGGAGTGCTGAGCAGGAACAGAAGGGACACGGGGTCAGCTGGAGCAGCCAACGCTGGGCTGGGCAAAGAGCAGAGAGCAGGAGCAGAGGGGCAGGGCTCAGCTTCCCCAGCAGCTGCACCGGGAGAGGGCAGCGCTGACCGCGGGCAGGGACGGCACGGCACGGCACGGCACGGCACGGCACGGCACGGCACGGCACGGCACGGCACGGCACGGGACGGCACGGGACGGGAGGGGACGGGAGGGGACGGGACGGGACGGGACGGGACGGGACGGGACGGGACGGGACGGGATGGGATGGGATGGGATGGGATGGGATGGGATGGGATGGGATGGGATGGCGGGGATCCCAAATACGGATAGGGGTGGGAACAGGAACCCACACTGATCCCAAATACACACAGCGATGGGAACAGGAGGGATCCCAAATACACACAGGGATGGGAATAGGAGGGATCCCAAATACGGATAGGGGTGGGATGGGATGGGATGGGATGGGATGGGATGGGATGGGATGGGATGGGATGGGATGGGATGGGATGGGATGGGATGGGATGGGATGGGATGGGATGGGATGGTGCCAGGGAAACCACCCCAGCAGCCAGGGGTGGCGGCAGTGTGACACCAGGGAGAAAAAGGATGAAATCCTTTCCCTGGCTACAAAGCCCTTCAGCAGCTGCCTGCAGAAACGCAGATTTTCACAAGCAGAGCTCTCTGGTGATTCCCAGGCTCACCTTTGCCCAGGCAGTGCTGCAGATACTGCATTGCCAAATACCACCCCAGCATGTTACCAGTGAGAAATCATCCACCCCACCCCTGCAAGCCAAGCACGAGGCACAGCTCCTGCAGGTGACCCTGCACCATGCAAATGGTGCTTGAGTTACAGCACCCAAAAGGCAGAAAACCCCCCAAAAAGAGCTCCTGGCCCCACTGCAGGGAACTCCCTGCACTTTGCAAAGTCTCCCGCAGTGGTGGCTGCACCCCCAGGCAGGACCCTGCTTACCATCAGCCACTTTGGATGTCCGGGGGCTGTCCTCGGGCAGCAGGGGGCTCCTGGCCAGCGATGCCCACCTCTGGATGGAGCGGGAGGAGGGGGGCTCGGGCCGCGGGGGGCGCCTGGCCAGCGATGCCCAGCGCTGGATGGAGCGGGAGGAGGGGGGCTCGGGCCGAGCGGGGCCCCTGGCCAGCGATGCCCAGCGCTGGATGGGGCTGGAGCAGCGCGGCTCGGGCTGCCAGCCCTGCCCCTCGCCCGCCTCCGAGTTCCAGGAGTCCCCGCTGAAATCTGACTCCAGCTCCGAGCTGCAGGGACAGGGCAGAGGGCAGTGAGGCATTGCCAGGGGGACACTGCCAGGGGGGCACTGCCAGGGGGACATTGCCAGTGGGGCACTGCCATTGGGGCACTGCCAGTGGGGCATTTCCAGTGGGACACTGCCAGTGGGGCACTGCCAGTGGGGCATTGCCAGTGGGGCACTGCCAGTGAGACATTGCCAGTGAGACATTGCCAGTGAGACATTGCCAGTGGGACACTGCCAGTGGGGCATTGCCAGGGGGACATTGCCAGTGGGACATTTCCATTGGGACATTGCCAGTGGGACACTGCCAGTGGGACATTGCCACTGGGGCATTTCCAGTTGGACATTTCCATTGGGACATTGCCAGTGGGACATTTCAGGGGCTGCAGCAAGCAGCAGCACGAGCCCTGGCAGCAGGGTGGGTGTTTCAGAGGAAGAGCTGTGTGGCAGCCAGAGCTGATGGCCTCACTCTGCCTCTTTCAGCACTGTTACTGTGTTTTGCTGCAGCTGCTCCCCACTGAGCTATCCCCATTCCCACCAGACTCTGGATTTGCACCCACAGCCATGCCATGCAGCACCTGGAATCAAGGTGCTGCTGAGAGGGACTGGGGTGAATCCCCTCCTGCTCACAGAGCAAGGCTGTGCAGCAGCATGAGGCAAAGGAATTACCTCAATATTTGCAATGCTGGGGTTGGCCTGCAAACAATGCACAAGGGTCAAAACTCTGCACCTTCCACCTTCTTCATGAAGATTTTTGAAATTAAGAGGAGAAAGAAGCCCAGAGGAGAGACATGAGGATAGCCCAGCAAGCAAGGTGAGTCCAGAAGCTGAAGAAAATTTTAAGTGTAAGTCTAAAGAGGGTGGATTGAGTGAAGCTGCCTGAGCAGCCTTCAAATGTACAGAAGGTGTCTGTAGGAAAAAGGAAACAAACTCTCCTCACTCCTAGGAGCTGCTGGGCCAGCCCATGGAACACTGAGCAGGCAGGGAGGCACCTGAGCTGATCACACAGGCAGATTATGGCATCCCCTTTGTAAATGGAATTAAAAACACACCACACAAACACACGTGGGCATGACATGCACGTCCTGACCTTGCCCCAGGGCACAACAATGGTTTGAGGTGATTATTAGCCTTTTTTTCTAACCATCAGGCCATTCCTTTCATCTCTGAAGTCCAGACTGCAGGGAACTGCCAGTCCCTGTGATGTGACCACATTCCCACTGCCATGAAGGAGTGCAGCAGGACCCAACTCAGCCTCTTTTGCATGCAAACAATACAGCCAAGCTAATTCTTAGGTTTACTGTAGTGATTAATAGCTGTGCCTCCAACCCAGAGCAGCTCACACCAACCCAGAGCACCTCACACCCTGAGCAGTTCCCACTGGAGTGGCAGAATGCTGCTCTGTGTTCACTCAGCACAAAGCAGGGTTTGTTGTGGCAGGAGGAAGAAGAGGTAAAGGAGAGGCTGCAGGCTCTATAAAGCCACACATTTGGGGAGCACACAGCAGTCCTGACCCCCAGCTTCACCCAGATCAAACCAGCAGTCCTGGGAGGGCAGGACAGCAGGGAACCCCTCTGCAGGTGCACTGCTCTCTCAGCAGAAAGCTGAAGCAGAGTGGCCTTGAATTTCATGCTAAAACACGCTTTTAAAGCTGACTTTCAAGCAGATAGGTATAGACATAGAGATGTAAAAATATAAATACATGAAGGCTTTGATAGCTGAGACCCTGTGTGGATGGAGAGATACCACGCTGAGACCGGGCAGAACGCCACAGCAAAGGAAAAAAGAGCCCTGCCATTAACATTGATTGATATCTTTCTGTTTTAAAGAGCAAAACCTGTGTTTTCCTTGGCCAGCAAGGAGGTAAGTGCTATAGCATGAGGGTTCTCCTCTTCTCTGCTGGAAGAGAAAGGAGCTGATCCCTGAGATCAGGGCAGGGCAAGGAGCCCTGCCAGAGCACAAACCCCATTTCCAGCAGCTGAGGGAGCAGCAGAAAGCTGCATTTCCCAGGGGCAGGCTGCTCCCCAGAGCTGCACACAGCACCATGAGCAGGTTTTTAGAGGGTGGCAGGAACCTGAATGAGCTTCCCTGCAGAGCAGCAGTGTTTGCAACACGTGGGCTCTTGGGTTTGCCTTCTTTCCTTTTTGTTTTCCCCCCTCCCTCTTAGTTTTTAGTTCTCTGTTAGAAAAAATGCTTTACTCAGGGGATACCAATCTGATCTTTGGATGGAACAAACTGCCACAGAGCCCTGCCCAAAAGCAAACATATTCTAATGAGTGTGTAGCAATTGGCCTTCCTCTGACAGCTTCCCAAGGTTCATCAAATTTCAGATTTCTTGGGGATGGGCAGGCTCTCAAAAGCCAGGGTGGGGAGCTGCAGGATGGGGCCATGCCACAGGATGCACCTGGTGCCACAACTCACCCACTGCCCAAATCCCTGTGCACCAAACCCTGTGCATTCCACCAGCTGAACTCAGGCTGCTCCCAGCAATGCCCATCCCTGTGATTCAGGCTCTGTGTGGGATGGCAATGTCTGGAGATTTCCTGCAAAGTGATTCATGTGCCTTGGGGCTGTGGTTAAGAACAACTGTTATTCTGAGCATTCGTGGGTTTGGTTTTTTTTTGTTCTCTCCCCCTGCAGTTGTACATACAGCCAGTACTGTTATTGTATGATTTTCCCTGGCACTCCAGAGAAAACCAAGCTGCTCCCAGGTGTTGCCTTGAGTTGCAATACAGGATGTGGCAGCAATGTGGATTCTGTCCCCATCTGTTAATCCAGCTGGGGCAGTGCCCCTGATCTCCCTGGCACACATTATCTGCTCATGGGCCAGCTTTAAACCAGCTGGGCAATCATCTTTATCTTTCCCCCAGCCCATCCTCCCTCCAGGAGAGATCTCCTGTTCATGGCCAGTGAGTCCCAGGGCATGGCTGATAAAATTCCATCATCCCATGGGAGATGCTCCAGCCAGGGGCAGGAACCAAGCCACTCCTACCCGGATAAAAACTGAGCTCTTGGACAGCAAGTTACCCCTTCTTTCCACTGGATTCCAGAGGAAAGCCAGACCTTTCCACATCATCCCTGCACCTTCAGAGGAAACTGCACCTTCTCCAGGAGCACTGCTCCAGCTGAGCCACATCTGCCACTGCAGGAGGATGCAGCCACCATGGAATGGGACTGTGCCAACACCCTGACTGACTGACGGGTGTCAGCTTGGATTCTGACTCTGGCAGGGTTTGGGATTGTTCTTTGTAATGCTGCATTTCTATTTTAATTTTCCTAGTACAGAACTGTTATTCCTAATTCCCATATCTTTGCTTGAGAGCCCCTTAATTTCAAAATTCTCATAATTTGGAGTGAGGGGGTTTCCATTCTCCATTTCAAAGAGGAGCCCCTGCCTTTATTGGCAGCCACCTGTCCCCAGCCCAGCCAGGTGTGTTCTGAGGTACCTGCTGCCATCACTGGCCACCATGACCCTGACAGCCAGGAGGTTGTGCTCAGCCATCTCCTCCTCAGGGATGACTCTCACAGGGGCCCACAGCCAGTACTCCTGCTCCAGCTCCAGCTGCTGCTCCAGCTCCTGCTGCTCCAGCTCCTGCTCCAGCGTGCTCTTGGCCTTCTTGGGGGACCTGGGCTCGTCAGCCACGGGCAGCCAGCAGCCTGGGGAGGCACAGAGGGACAGCAGGCTGTTAATGGAGCAGGGAGGCTGTGGGGCACCTCACCCCTGGGTGCAGTGCTCCTTGGCTGGCTTCTGCTGAGGGTGTGTGCACGGACAGCCTGGCATGGCACCAACACCCTGCAGCCCAGCACAGCCCTGTCAGGGCTCCTCAGCGTGCATCCCTGGAGAAGGAACCTCCAGGGGCAGCCTGGACCCTCCAGGGGCAGCCCAGGAGCAGCCTGGACCCTCCAGGGACAGCCTGAACCCTGCAGGATCAGCCTGGGTCCTCCAGGGACAGCCTGGATCCTCCAGGATCAGCCTGGGTCCTCCAGGAGCAGCCTGGACCCTGCAGGATCAGCCTGGACCCTCCAGGATCAGCCTGAACCCTCCAGGGACAGCCTGGACCCTCCAGGATCAGCCTGAACCCTCCAGGAGCAGCCTGGACCCTCCAGGATCAGCCTGAACCCTCCAGGAGCAGCCTGAACCCTGCAGGATCAGCCTGGGTCCTCCAGGATCAGCCTGGACCCTCCAGGGGCAGCCTGAACCCTGGCAGCCCCTCCAGGAGCAGCCTGGACCCTCCAGGAGCAGCCTGGACCCTCCAGGGGCAGCCTGAACCCTCCAGGAGCAGCCTGGACCCTCCAGGAGCAGCCTGGACCCTCCAGGAGCAGCCTGGACCCTCCAGGGGCAGCCTGGACCCTCCAGGAGCAGCCTGGACCCTCCAGGAGCAGCCTGGACCCTGCAGGGGCAGCCTGGATCCTCCAGGATCAACCTGAACCCTCCAGGATCAGCCTGGACCCTCCAGGAGCAGCCTGGACCCTCCAGGGGCAGCCTGAACCCTCCAGGAGCAGCCTGGACCCTCCAGGGGCAGCCTGGATCCTCCAGGATCAACCTGAACCCTCCAGGAGCAGCCTGGACCCTCCAGGAGCAGCCTGGACCCTCCAGGGGCAGCCTGAACCCTCCAGGATCAGCCTGGACCCTCCAGGGCAGCCTGGACCCTGCAGGGGCAGCCTGGACCCTCCAGGATCAGCCTGGACCCTCCAGGGGCAGCCTGGACCCTCCAGGGGCAGCCTCAGCTCCTGCAGCTGCAGGTCCTGGCTGCTCAGCAGGATGGACAGCAGCAGTGCCACACGTGCCAGCCACACCTGCAGGGCTCTGTGGGCTCTTTTCCAGCCCATCTGGAGCTGTGTGTGTGTGGAGGGAGGCAGATGAACCACCCTGGCCTGGGGGGCTGAACCTTCAGCCTCACGCTGCAGGTTTGGGTCAGGGGGGTGAGCAGAATAAACACAGAGCCTGCAGGTTATTTCTGATTGCACACAGCAAACACAGAGCCTGATTTGTGAAAAGCAGCAGCATCCCAGCAGCTGACCAGCACTACCCCTGAACTCCCCATCCATAAATGAAGGGGCAATAAAGAATAAAGGCATGTTTCCCTCGCTCAGCCCAGGTGAGTGAGACAAGAGGGCATCTTCCCCCCAGCAGATCCTTCATTTCTGAGCAACCCTCTCCACCCACAAACTCCCACCCAAGCAAACACAAACATATCAGCTGCAAAGTTCCCTGGGGCTCTGGAGTATCCCCGGTGAGGGAACTCCCCATCCTCCCTGGCAGCCTGTTCCAGTGCATTAGCAGTGCACAGTGAAGAAGTTCTGCCTCCTGTTCAGGTGGAACCTCCTGTGCACCAATTGCTGTCTTTGCCTCTTGTCCTATTGCTCAGCACTGCTGAGGAGAGCCTGGCTCTGCCCTCTTCTCACCCTCCCTTCAGATACTGATGAATCTTAACCAGGTCCCCTCTCAGTCATCTGTTTCCCAGGCCCAAATCTCCCAGTCTGTCCTCATTAAAAGAGATGCTCCAGCACCCTACTAATCTCCTCCCCAGGACAGGAGATTTTCCATTAGAAGCCAAGGGACTGAGCCAGAGGAACTGAGCTTTACAACAGGAGAAAGCTGCAGAGGTATCCTGTGTGCAGGATGGAAAAGGCACAGCCCTGCTTCTTGCCTGTGGAGCAATGCCACTGTGTGGAGCACAGAGGAAACCCCAGTCCTCAGGAAACAGCCCCTCTAAGTAGGAAACACCCCCCCAAAATAGGAAACACCCTCTCAAAATAGGAAACACCCTCTCAAAATAGGAAACAGTCCCTCAAAATAGGAAACAGTCCCCCAAAATAGCATTTACGTAAGGTCTGACTTCATTTCCGCCGTGCTTACTCCACATTTCCTCCTCCCTGTGCTCAGCATGAAACACTTCCAGCAGGGAATTCGTGTTCCACAGCACCCTTTGGACCAGAGGGTCCAAATCTAATCTGCTAATCCTTGGCCAAAATCTTCAGTGACCTCAGAAGGGTCCTGCAGCCAGCACAGCTCAGCTGCTCGTGCTGCTTTGGGGTCTGCACCTCCACAGCCCCAGCTTGCTGACAGGATTAAAGAATCTTTGTTTTCCATTCCTTCAGCTGTTAACTTCCCCCTGCTCTGCTGGCACCCACGTGTGATGGTCCTTCCCATCCATAACCCTGCCCCAGTCTTTGACTGACTTGCATTTAGAGCAAATAACATGGCTTTAGGGTTTTGGGGGGGTGTTTGGTCGGTTGGTGGTTGGGGTTTTTAAATTTTTAAAAACTTAGCAGCAACAGAGCCAAACAGAGCAATCACATATTCACCTGGCCTTCCCACTCAAACACGATGAAAAATGTGGATAAAAACAATTTCTCCTTTGTCCACATTTCAAAACTCCCCTCATCCTCCTCTCATGGCAGTGACTGTTCTCCTTACAGGGCAGGGGTTCAGCTCAGCCCTGTGCTAACTGAGGGGTGTTCCTAAGGCTTCAGCTTGCAGGGCTTGCACCTGGGCTGGCTCTCACCCAGAGGTCAGGGCTGGTCAAAACTCACTGCAAGCCATGGGCTTGGCCAAAGAGCCCCTGCAGACCCCGAGGACAGGCACAGATACAAACCCCTTTCCAGCAAAACATCCTTTTTCTCTCCATTAAGTGTCATGCCAAGCATTTCAATTCCTTGTTGTGCCAGCTCACCTTTGCATTTGAGACAGCAAGGTCTGCACCAGGCCTCCAGTTAGTCAGGGATGCAGCAGTGAGGAACAAGGACATTCTGAAGGACCTTTCCCTCCATCTCTCTGGAGATGCTCTCCCTGGCTGAGCCCTTCAGGCAGGCATTGTCTTGCTAACCAAAAGCAGGGAAATCCAGCACAGCTCTTCTGCTCACTCAGAGTTCAGTGCAACCCTGATTCTCTCAACAACAGCCTTGGAAAATTCACACTGCTTACAGAGTGACAGTAATCTGTGAGTAGTAATAAGTGAATATAATATAATATAATAATAAGTGAATATAATCCATCATAACCTAAAATGCATTTTTGCCTTATTTAAATAACTTTTTGTGACAGCAGCCTCAGTCTGGGTGCACTTCAGCATCTAATAGGGCCTTCATGCAGCATTGCTGTCCTGCAAAGGCTCTGTGTCCAAGGCAGGACATGGCAGTGAAACCTGAGGTCCCCACATCAGTGGGGAGAGCCAAAGTCACCCCAACACCCAGAAACTAGAAGGGAGAAATCTCCTGGGATGTGGGATCAGGGACTCTGGGATCTCAAGAGGTTTTACTAATACTTTGGGTTGCCTTTTTTCCTTGGGCACGAGGGCAAAGCTGACAGAGCAGCACGGCAGTGGAGAGATCTCTGTCTGTGCTGTGCTGCCTGTCACAGACACTGCATGAATATTCTGAGTGCCCTGAGAGCAGGGAAAGGGTGGTAGTACCAGGGTACCACTGGTAAGGGGTGGTAGTACCATGGGTAAGGGGTGATAGTACCAGGGGTAAGGGGTGGTAGTATCAGGGTACCACACTGGCACTCACTGCACATGTGAGTGCCCCAGCCCCAGGCCCAGCCCCAGCAGGAGCAGATGCTGTCCGTGCTGTGACTCCTGCTCCACAAGGCAGCCTGACTCTGGCTCTGACTCTGGCCAGGCTGCTGCTGCTCCTGGCTCCTGTGCCAAGCCCCATCCCTCTGCTGTGCCCTGGCACTGGGCTGACAAGGCCTTGGGAAGCTGCCAGCTTCGGGCAGAGCCAAGCTCCTGCTGGGCCAGCTGCAGCGGGCGCCGCCTCCTCCCCAGCCAGGCACAGCACGTGCTGCCCACAGTGCCACAAAGCCTGGCCTCTGCCAGAAATGCTTCCCCTCCCTGCCAGCAGCCCGTGCCAGGCAGCTCAGACACCAGCTGCCTCAGCTGGCTTTGCTCAGCTCCTCTTTGATCAGCACTGCCTGCTCCCCACGTGCCTCTGTCCGTCCAGCACAGGCAAAAATGGTCAGAGATGCTGCACTGAAAATCCCCACCCAAACAGCTGCAGCCAGTGCTGCTGGGCCACCAGGGCTCACATTGCTCCTCCCCTTCAGCTGCTTTGAAGTCATGCAAGGGGAATTCATTTCTAAGCAATGCCTGTGGGATTTCTTGGCCAAAGTGAGTCAGGCCAAACGGGAGCCTCACATAAGGAGAAAAGGGGAGCGAACCTCACCAAGTTAACAAAAATATGAAAACTCACACAAACCCAGAGAACATCCCTGAAGGCAGATGAAAAGCACAGACAGAGCCAGGAAACACCAAATTTTAGAATTATGTCTGTTTTTCTTCTCTGGCCCATGACACACTCAAGGTACTGGTGGTCAGGAACAAAGTGTTTGAGGGGAGGCTGCTCCAGAAAATAACTCCAAAAACTCCTGATCTGCCCAGCTGGGGGTCCCCACACACCAAACACAAGGTCTGGTGGCTGACTGGGTGGAGAACACCTAGCACAGCACTCAGATGGGACAAGAAATAATTATCCCTACCTGCTGCTGGCAGTGCAAGGGGATGCTCCCACAGCTGCCCTGCCCCAAGGACAGGCAGCTCCACAGCTATGGAAAAGCAGACAAGAAACAATTCCTTGTGGGTCTTTTTGGGGAACAGGCAGGAGGAATGGGACTGCTGGAATCAGCTGTCCCATCCCCAGTGGGAATGTGATGTTTGGCCACCTCTGGCACATGCTGGGGGCTGTGAAGCAGGAACAGTCCCACAGTACTTACCCAAAAGTGCCCCAGGCACTGAGGACTGGCAGGGGGCTGAGGGGAAGGCTCCTCAGGAAGGGCAGCCCCCAGATGTGGCACTGCTCTGGTGCCTGGCAGCAGGGCTGGCAGAGGGCACAGCACAGTGCCCTGCAAGGCTCCAGCCCAGCTGGCACCCTGAGCTCTGCCATCAGCCTGTCACCTCATCACTCAGCACAGGGCACAGCACCCTGCCTGCCCTGCTATGGAGCTGCTGACTCAGGCCCCAACAGCAGTGGGCAGTTCTGGAGTTGCTCACACACGTGGGCAGCTCTGGTGGTGAAAGCAAACACCAGCTGGCATCGAGAACTGGCATGAGGAAATTCAGTCAGCAGAGCACAAATGGATCTGTAGCACACCCAGCCCGCTTCACTGCCTGCCTTCTCACTGTGCAATAAACCAAAAAACAGCCTGATCCAGCTTACACAGCAGCAGTGCTCCAGGAAAGCTGCACTCTGCAGTGGGGGAAAGCACTCTGAGGGAAGCACAGCTGGAATGATCCCTGAGCAGAAAGCACTCTGCACAGCTGTGAGCCAGCACAGCTGGAATGAACCCAGTGAGATCCTGAGCTCAGCTGGTGAGACCCAGGGAGATCCTGAGCAGAAAGCACTCTGCAGGGAGGCACAGCTGGAATGATCCCAGTGAGATCCTGCAGGGAGGCACAGCAGAAAGCACTCTGCAGGGAGGCACAGCTGGAATGATCCCAGTGAGATCCTGAGCAGAAAGCACTCTGCAGGGAGGCACAGCTGGAATGAACCCAGTGAGATCCTGAGCAGAAAGCACTCTGCAGGGAGGCACAGCTGGAATGATCCCAGGGAGATCCTGAGCAGAAAGCACTCTGCAGGGAGGCACAGCTGGAATGATCCCAGGGAGATCCTGAGCAGAAAGCACTCTGCAGGGAAGCACACTTGCCTCACACTCCCAACAGAAGCCAGTTGCACTCTGTGGTGGCCAACACAAGGCAGAGTAAAGGGAACTGCTGCTCCCAAAACACTTCTTCCAAGTCTCCATCACTTATTTTGTAAACAAACACTTCTGAATCCTGGCACAAAATACAACCAGGGAGTTTAAAGCTCTCCAAGCCAGAGACCCCCACAATTTTTTAATGCATCTAAGGGGACAGTGCACATTTATGTGCTAATACAAACTGAACAAAAATTAACAGACAAAGGAGAAAAAAAAGAAACTTAGAGGAAATCTATTAGATATACTTAATACGTGTCTTTAGGAAAAAATTGATTCTCAAACAAAACCTGCTATGATAGCACACTACTTCTATCATTTTAGAGTAAATATAAATTTAATCAGAGCAATCTGTGTTAGTCTGGTATATTAAGGCATGTATTAATTATGAATTTGGAGTGCAGCAACACCACTTTCAGTTTCCAGTGTCCATCAGAATAGTATTTTTGGACACAGATTCAAACCACCAAAAACCTTAAAACAAAGATGTGAATGAATGAATGAATGAATGAATGAATACCTGCAGAACAAGTGCTGAAAGGGCAAATTCAGTACTACAGCAACATGGAAATTTCATCATTTCACATTTCAAAGAAACATTTCAGAAATTCCATCCATTTCAAACAAGTCTGGAGCCCACCACCTGATGAGATTAAAGCCTCCCTTCTTTATATGTGAGCACAGTTCATGAAGAGAAGGAAAGAGACTTGGGGAAATATTTACATGACTAATACATGTACTTGCATCAGGCATTAATACATAATGTCTTCCTACCTTCAGTTGCATGGTCTTTCAGGCAAAAAAAACTCAAGTCATCTGCAAACATGTCATGTCTTTGAAAACATAAATATTAATGCAGAACTCGGTGCATTTCAAAACTCAGTGTTTTGACTGGAATGTGAGGAATGAGTGAGCCAGAAGTGAATTAAAGCCAATTATAGTAACTAATTGCCATAATGCTGTGGAAAAATGCAGACCATAGTCTTTGCTTGAGGTTGGAAGACACACAGAAGCAACTTTCACTGGCATTTTACAGCTGTAGCAATTTAGAAGAAACTCAGAGGAACAGAAATTACTCTTCTTGGTAGAGTTAATGAAAGGCTGATGTTTCAATTTGAGCCATTTTAAGAAGCTTTGTCTGTATTCTTCTATTCAAATCAAGTGTGTTTAAAACCTGCAAGATCTTTTTAATTTTCAAGGCTTAGCATAATTATCATAAAGGTGGGTTTCCTTTAGTGAATGCTGACGTTTGGTTTTCATTAACAAACACCCAGGCAGTTAATGCTGCATGGCTTTGAGAATGAAAGGTTAGCCTGGCTTTTGAAAAAAAAGAAAAAGAAATGTGAGTGAGGGACAGAGATCACAGCCCTGCAAAGGGACACAGATCACAGCTCTGGGGGCACTGCTGCCAGCCAGGCTCTGCAGAGAGCTCCAGAGCAGAGCAGGAGGGAGATGCAGGTCTCCTCTCACAGGGCAAGGTGAGGAGTCCCAGCCCAGCTGCTTAAACTCACACAGACCTCACACACCAGGCTCTCCCAGCAGCAGCAAAACAGGGAACTTGTGCTGGTGTTGTGTCATGATTTGGACCAAGAGTGAAGGAACCAACACAGATTTCCTCCTCCTGTGCTGATCATTCCATCTGCTCCATTTCTTATCCCCACTCTGTGTCCTGCCCTGCCCATGAGTGCCTGGGCTGCCTACAGCAGGGTCTGTCCCTCTGCTGACAGCACTGGCTGCTGCTGGGGCTGCTTGGGCCTTCTGCATCTCTGGGGGAAATAAACCCACCCTACATCCCCCAATTCCAAGTTATTCTACTGATATTTAGCAGGAAGGAGTGAAACTTTATGAGAACAGCATGAGCATCTGATGCCTCTCAACACTTTAGTGCCAAACCAGTCATCACCTTCTGCAGGCAAAAAAATCTCTTCTGATGTTTCCCTGCCACTGCCTCTGCCTCAAACTGTGAACTGTGCAAACAGGAAATTCAGTTTTACCCCAATTGCTTTGTCTGTTACCATTAAGTGCCAAGCATTGTCCTCAGTGGTATTTGTTGCCCCATGTTTTCATAATGGGTATCATCTCTCCCTTGGACAGCAAACAACTTTTACTGTGCCTGGTGGCTTTTCCTTTGGTGGGGAAGATGGAGTAGTTCATTGAGAATAACATTTGTTCTTCTTTGGCAATGTTGTCTTTAGCAACAATTAAAAAAAAAAATTCAGTCATTCAAACAGCCCCAGTGAGCTCAGTTTTAATTCATTTGCAAAAAATAAAGTCACACAATCTTTCCACATTAAACTCTTGGGACTGCTCTTTCTGGGATGTGTTTTTTTCTTGAAATGCAAAGGAAGAGATTATAGCTTAAGAATTGCAGAGTAAGCAAAAGAAAGAAAATGAAGGGGAGGAAGACTTAGGAAAGCTCTTTTGGAGAACCTGCTGTTTAAAAAGAATTCTGCTACCAGCTTAAAATACAAAAATTAAATTTAAAAAAAATGAAATAAATCAAGGCAACTGTTAACAGGCAATGGGTCACCAATAGCTGCAGCTTCCAGGGGTCCAGCAGGTACTGGGAATAGCACTCCAGAGTGAGCAGCAAAGGTAGAGATGTACCCTGGGTTATTACCTGCTTTTCCTGAACACAACCAGAAATGCCAAGGCCTTCCCTCATTCCCTTGATGTGTTAATGTGTGCAGCAGCAGTGGGGAAAGGCAGCAGGGCTGAGAGAGGAGGACAGTGCTGCCTGTGTGTGCCCAGCCCAGCAGCAGCAGCTCCCCACGGCCACAGGTGAGTGAGTGCCACACCAGCCCTGGGGCTGCACACAGGGCACACCTGGGCAGCCCTCCCACGGGGGACACACATGCAGTGACACCAGCACAGGGACACTCCCAGGCCTCTGGCTCAGGCCACAAGCAGGGGAACACCACAGCTTCCACCACAAGAGGAAGGTGCAGAACCAGCGTGAGGTCGCTACCAAGTCTCTGTACCCAGGAGGTTTGTATAAAAGGAAGAGATGAAACAAGGAGACTTATAAAGAACTACATTTATTTTTGTTTACAGCAGATATCATAAATAAAGCTAAAACAATTTTTTTGTCGTGTGCAAAATACAGAACTTCATGTGAAAATTTAAATACAGAGTTAAAAACTACTTAATAAAAATATTCAGTTAAGATTATCAAGTAAAATGACAGAAGATTTAGGAGGAGAAGGACAGAATCCTCACTGGGCAGGAAGAGCAAGGAAGACTCTGCAACAGAGAGTAAAAAAACACAGCAATAGGAAGTGGTTTGAAATGGCAGACCTTCATGTCATGACCTTCATATTACAGCATGCTGAGCTTTGTAAGAACACACTGCAGCCCTGAAATACACTGGGAGTCACATCCCAGCCATTTGTGCAGGAAGTGACAGAGCTGGGAACACTGAGGGATTCTGTGTGGGCACAGCATGGGGACTTGCAGAGCCCTCAAGCCACTTTAGGATACCCACACAAATAAATACTGTTGGCTGAGTCATGCAAATGTACAGACCAGCAGGGAAAGGAGCATGCTGCCTGAGGCTGGGAAACTGGGGCAGATGGCAGAGGATGGCTGGCCCTCCTAAAACTGCTCCTAAGATCAGCTCAAGGCCCTTCCCTTTGAGAGAGATCCTCAGCTGGGTCAGGACCATGTCAGCCAGGCTCAGTGCACTTGCTGGTCAGCCTGAGCCCTTGGTTCTTGCTGGGATTCATCTCCCCTTCCAGACTGTCCCCTAGAGATTATACCAGCTGGAAATCATGCAAAAAACACACACAAAATCATGGTGGGGGCTGGTGGTGGAGAGGGGTGGCAAAGAGAAACCCATCCATGAGTACCAGGCAAGGGAATAAAACCAGCTGTGGACAGCTCAGCCCCAGAGCCACATGCACTGTTAGGCCTGCCTAAAGATGTCACTTGGGGTGGAGGACTAGGATTGCCTTGGTTTTGGCTACTTTTTCTGCAGAACCTTTTGCACCAGACTTTTCCAGTAGGAAAGCAGGGAATGCTCCAACACTGCTTGCTCATGCAAACAGGTTAACCTGGAGGATCAGCTGGGTAATCACACCCTGGCCTTATTTTAAACCTTTCCTTCACAGCTCTCTGGAAGAAGTAAGGCCTTAACAAGTTGTTTCAAGAAACCCTTTGCTTGCCTAACTTACCTTAAAGGCACAGGGAAGCACACATGCACAGACACAGAGAGAAAAACATTCCCTACAAAAAGCAGAGACATTTTTTTCTAGAACTGTGAACTCAGCAACAGGTTAAATAATCATGCCAAAGCTCCATTAATATACCAGACACACAGATTGCTCCAACAGTTAAAAAAACAACAAAACACAAAACCCAAAACACACAATGAAATGATGTTGAACAACAGGGTTAGTCACGTAATTTTGGAACTGGGAAAAATAAAAAATCACCTGAGAGCAGAAAGGCTTCAGCCAGTGAGCGGGTGCAGCACCGGAATGTTGAATTGGACTAAAAGCAATGAGGGAGATTGGCAGAGAAGACAGCAGGGAAGAAAACACAGAACTTCACTTGGTTATGTAGGAAAGCATCAGGAAGATTACATTGGTACAGAGAACAACTGGCCAAATGAAACTGCCTTTTGTCCATTCAATCATCAACCAGGACAAGCAGGTATGAGTATTACTAGCAGAACAGTAAGATGAAGAAGTCAAAAAAATCAATCAATACCAATAAAATAAACCTCCCAATAGAATCAGCTGCAAAATCCCAGTGGAATATGCATGGTAATTAAAAACATTTCTATTATGCAAGTTCTTGAATTCTGTTGTGGAAATGTAGGGATTTATGCCACATCTGTATAAAACCAATACCATATTTTAATTTTTTTTTTTTTTAATCTTATTTTTACACTTCTACTAGTAAGATTCATCTGGTTTAAATTCATTGGCCAGAGATTTCCAAGTTTCTTACTGCATCACCACTTTCTCTACATTTACCATTATGCTCACTCTGCCAAAGTAAACAGCAGGAGAAAACTTTAGGAAGAAGTGTTCCTAAAGACTCTCCTATTGACAAACTGAAACCAAAACTGATGGCAGCCCAAATTTGGAAACCTGACCACTCAGCAGCTTGCTGTGTTGCAGGAGCAAGCACACTGCAGACTGTCTCCTTTTTAGGGTGAAGCAGTTGCTATCATTAGCAAATAATTAAAAATAATACAGTGTTTCCAAGTCAGGTTTTTTAAATGCTGTGAGAAAGGTGCAGATACATTCCATATACACAGATGGGCCACTGTGTAACTGCAATTATTGCTGTGTCCACTCAATGTTGTAGCAAAGTTTGGCTGAATACATGTTTGAGCATTAATGGCAATTTTTGCAAAGGAATGCTACCTTATATCTAACAATTTTCTTCAAGCACTTTTTCAAGTTCTGTGCATAAAAATAACAATTTCCCCCCCAAAATACATAACCACTCTGAAATGTGAAAACCTCATCCTCATAGTTTAAAGAAAGTCAAACTATCTAGAAAAAACATCCAGTTTGTCATTTATTTTAAACAGCAGACACATTTCCTTTTCATGTCTAAGAGGCAGAAACAATTCAAATAATCTTTTCCTGCATTATATGAAATCAAAACAAAACAAAACAAAACAACAAGCCCCAAGACCTGCCAGCCCATAGGGAGCACAGCCATTTGAGACCACTGGCAGGTGATCCTCAGTTTTGGTACCAACTGAATGCAACATTATTTCCTATTGTGTGTGCCACATTCTTCTGTCTACAAATAAATGCTACAGATGCTTTTCATTTTAGGCTACACATGTTGCCATGTTTAAGGATTTACCTATTTCCTGGTAAACTTCTGAGTATAAATAAGTGCTTGAAAGGCAGGGAGCACGCTTACCTGGCTGGCTAACTAGGCTGAAAGTAATGAGCTTTGGGATGTCACTGTGTCCTTGCTGTTTAACAGACTAAGGTAGACCTCCTGATTAAGGTAGACCTTGTTGAGGGACATCTGAAAGAAATTTACTCATTTCCTGCCCCAGATAACAGAATTTCACCTTTCCAGCTGCACACGTTGAAATGAATTACCCAAGTAAGGAGTTATGGCCTAAGAATACTTTTATAGACTTTTGGTGTTTGCTCTAAAGCTGTATTTTTAAAAAACTCCAAAAGACTCTGGGAGCAGTGCCTGCCCAGAGGCACAACAGGAGTGACTTCAGTTACAGAGGAGCACTCCATAAATTGGTATTCCTCATATCAGCCACCAAATGAGGAAGCTTTGACTTAAGGAGTGTCTGGTCTACTTCTTCCTACCAGCTCCTTAGATTTAAAATTTCAGTCAAGCCTTCACTCAGCTGTCATTTGCTCTTCAAATTTATTTAAAAACTTCAAATAAATTAGTAGAACAGATAATATCCACTATCAACAAAAGGTATCCTTCATAAGCAATGTAAAAGGCTTGACTAGGAGCAACGTGAGTTATGTACATTATTTTTTTGAAACACATTCATGCAAATTATAAACCTCATAAGCTAGAGCAAAGATGAAAGCAAGGAAAAAAAAAAAGCTACGTGCCATACTCAGGTTTCAAAACCCAGTCATTTGTCAGAAATATTCCTGAAAGAACACACATTCTTTCTTGGTCTAACTGAAAAAATAAGAAGAAAAAAGCTGGGGAGAGTAAGGAGAGAAATGGTTTTAAGATGTCACAGAATAAAACAGGGGGGGAAATAATCTAGAAAATATCCTTCATCTGAGTGCATGTTCTGGAAATGTGTTTGGACACTGTCCTTCATTCTCTAACACACAGTACGCTTTGTGTTCAAAGTTCCAATTGCACCTCACTTCTATCAGAAGGAATCCACCATTCACCGGAGCCAGGCACAGAAAGCAGAGAACAAAACCCCTCCAAGAGCAGGAACACCCCCCTGTACACACAGCAGGCAGGCTGTGAGCCGTGCCCAGCTGAGCCGTGCCCAGCCAGGCTGAGCCGTGCCCAGGCTGAGCCGTGCCCAGCCAGGCCGAGCCGTGCCCAGCCCAGCCCCAGCCCGAGCCGTGCCCAGCCAGGCCGAGCCGTGCCCAGGCTGAGCCGTGCCCAGCCAGGCTGAGCCGTGCCCAGGCTGAGCCGTGCCCAGCCAGGCTGAGCCGTGCCCAGCCAGGCCGAGCCGTGCCCAGCCAGGCCGAGCCGTGCCCAGGCTGAGCCGTGCCCAGCCAGGCTGAGCCGTGCCCAGGCCAGCCGTGCCCGGCCAGGCTGAGCCGTGCCCAGGCAGCCGTGCCCAGCCAGGCTGAGCCGTGCCCAGGCTGAGCCGTGCCCAGCCAGGCCGAGCCGTGCCCAGGCTGGGCCGTGCCCAGCCAGGCTGAGCCGTGCCCAGGCTGAGCCGTGCCCAGCCAGGCTGAGCCGTGCCCAGGCTGAGCCGTGCCCAGGCTGAGCCGTGCCCAGCCAGGCTGAGCCGTGCCCAGCCAGGCCGAGCCGTGCCCAGGCTGAGCCGTGCCCAGCCGGGCAGCCGTGCCCAGGCTGAGCCCGGGCTGGGCCGTGCCCAGCCCAGGCCGTGCCCAGGCCGAGCCGTGCCCAGCCCAGGCCGAGCCGTGCCCAGGCTGAGCCGTGCCCAGCAGCCGTGCCCAGCCAGGCCGAGGCCGCTCTCCAGGGCCCGCAGCCGCCCTGCCAGCAGGCTGTCGAGGGAGACCCTGCCTCATGGCATGAGGGCCAGCACCTCCAGCAGGGCGCAGAGCAGCTGCACGCCCAGGCTCAGCAGCTCGTACAGGTAGGCATAGTTGTGGGCATTGTCCCTGAAATGGCGGCGGGCAGCGTGCAGGACGCCGTGCAGCCGGGCAGCCAGGCGCCCGGGGATGGCGCGCAGCTCCCTGCTCGCCCGCAGGGGCCAGCGCAGCGCGCCCCCCAACAAGGAAGTCAGGATACCTGGGGACCTGTCCTCTGGGCTGCTGGCAGGGGACAGAGTGCTTTCTGTGCTGATCTCGGTGGCCTTGGCTTCCACCTTCTTCCACGCGTCCAGCGCCTCCTTGGGAAAAGAGTTCAAAACAAAAAGAGTTAAAAGTGCCTCCAAAGTAAGGGCTGCTGCCTTCAAGCCTTGGCCATACATTTGCTTCCCACCTGCTCTTAAGTTCAGCTTTACTTTGCACAGAAAAGCAAAATTCCCTTGAGAACCAAACCCACAGACCCAGGAGGTTTGGATTTTAGCACTGCACACAAGGCAGGAAACACCCACGCCCACGCACAGGTATTGCACCCTGCCCCACAAAAAGCTGCATTAGCAATACCACCACTCCATACCTGCCCGTGGATCTGTATTGTTGCCCTTCTCTTTCTGTGTTTTGTACTGGCTTTGCAGTGCGTAAAATGAGGTTTACAGTAAAATTTACCTACAAGAGGGAAAAAATCAGTTATAGGATATGTTATCTATACATACACGGACTGAAAAATCACCCTTGCATCCATAAAAAAACAAAACCAGGATAATGGACAGCTGGGCAGCAAAAGGAATGGGAAACCTGGCACTGACTCTGATTAACAGCTCTGAATAGGTTTCTTTCACAGATTTGCACATCAGTTCAATAACACAAGGCCATTTTTTTATCTCTCAAGTGTAAGATTAATAAACAGCAAAAAACCAGCATCCCATAAATACAAAGTCACAAACCAACACAAGACATCAATCAGAAAAAAAAGTCAAATAATCAGTTCAAAAGGACATCTTTGCAGATTTTCCACACTGAAAAAGAACCACTCTGAGCTTGAATTTTCAATCCTGTCACAGAGGGAGATCAGATTATTACTCAAATACTTTGGAAGGGGCAAACAAATTTCAATTCAGTTTGATAATTTCATTCTAAACTAAAAAAAAAAAAAAAAAAAAAAAAAAAGGCAAACCCCAGGATTTAGGAGGGATGAAGCACCCAAGATCTGAACCTCTTGTTCAACAGCAGCCTGGAATCAATCACACTGTGCTTGGCCAGTTCTACAGCTTTCAACTCCTGACCATAACATCTTAAAGGAAATAACCTACATTTCCTGCATCTGTGTAAATCTGTCACTATTATGGCTTGTCCATATAGATCACATTATTTAATGGCCAGTTTTAAATAGAGATAAGAATAACTGTAATATTGGAGAAACCTCACCTCTTTTTTCCCCCCTTAACTCTGACCTGTGATTCGACAAAGTGCATTTCGGTCACTCAACTTATTTTACACTGAGGATTTCTTCATGTAAAGCTCAGGTCTGTCATAACTCAACTCTTTAGAGAGACTGGGACTGCCAGCACAAGGACCCAGGGATCAGCAGGGACACAAGCAGCACATTTGGCAGACCTCCCCCTGACCGTGCTCTTCCTCCCCAGCTCCACTAAAAGCACCACCACTCAGACATTTCAAAGCACTCCCCAAGAGCTCCCCCATTACCTTCCTCAACATCAAAGGCATAGATTCCTAGGCGGAGGGTGGTGGAGCACATGTCACACTTGAAGCACTCCCTGTGGAAGAAGTGTCCCTCTGCACTCAGCCTCTCCATCACGTACACCCGCTTCTTGCAGAAGTAGCACGTGTCGCTCCCCCCGATGGACATGGGGAATTCTTTCCGCAGAGAGCCCTGCTCCAAGAGAAAACAGAGCATAAAGCTCTGGCTCCACACCCAGATATCAATCCCTATGGAGGGGGCAGCTGCTTCAGCTGCTACAAGTGTTGCACAGCACCCTCCAAGCAAAATTACAGTCAGCTTCTTTATTATTCATTATTGCAATTCTGTAGGTTTATGCAGCAATTAATAAATCAGACATCACAAGGACTTTAAAGGGGTGACTTTGATGCTGGACTTGCACTCAGTCTCCCTCTGGGAGCTCACCAACATTTTGATTACTCAGGGCAGGAGCAGCATCACTCCCTGGTCACCCTGCACTGCCCTGGCTCAGGGACTCGTGTCTCCCTCAGGAGGTGAGGGCACACCTCACCAGCCCCAGACAGCAGACTTGCATCTGCAGCCAAGAGAAAACCCACCCTGAAGACTCAGTTCAGAGACTGGAGGAGAATGCAGGCTTGTGCTTTAAGGGCCAGGAGGAAGAGCAGACAGTGTTCAAGGCTGCTGTCTGAACCACCCTTCCCACTGCCACAGCCCTGCCTCCCCTCTCAGCCCTGCTCCTCCCGAGACTACAGCCCAACCTGGGCTTGGTTAGCTTCCAAAAGCACTTTGTTTCCTTCCACATGCATTCAGAACATTTTTAACACATCCAAAATACAATCCATATGAACAACCTGGAACTATTTTGAAAGTTTGTTGAAATTAGCTGGTAATTAACATTCTTTAATTGCCACAAATCTCATCCCCTCTTATATATACATGCAAAAGGTACAGAAAAGTGAACTAGAGATTGATTAGATGCCACTGGACTTCCCTTTCCTTATTAGAGGCAGGTATGAGGATGTTACTTGGCATTGTATGTTATGGTTGGTTACAGGTGGATACAGGTCAGCATGCTCTGCCTGCCACATCCACCACACCTCCTCCCCTTCCACCATCCCTGCTGCCACAGGAGAGGTTCCACACCTGGGATGGAGGAGGAGAAGCCCAAGGCACATTCAGACAGCAGCACACAGTCCACACAATTCATCTTTCATTTGCCAGCAAAAGGCAGCCTTGGAAGAACCATTTTTTAATGTCAAGTAGAACTCACAGTTGTCATTGTCATGTAGTCCTGTGCTTGCAAGTTGAGAATTCTTTTCCAGATCTGCCATTAGCAATCCATTTTCCTCTGATGGATCATTTTAGTGTATGAATCTTTCCAAACAAACACCCATGCAAACGGAAACCCACACAGACTGTTATAAATGATATTACACAGACGTGTTTTTAAAACCATGGTGTTAATAGATCACATAGTTACAGTGAAGCTGAAACAACTGAATTTAGTGCTGGCTGGTAAGTAAAGTGTCATCACTACAACACAACACCTTGCTTGGCTTCCCAGTACCTGACATCTCTGAGCACTGGAGGCAGCAGCAGGAGAGTGAGGAATGGGGCAAGAACCTGCAGCTCTGTCCAGAGAAGGCTTCTGAATTCAACACAGAACAGTGTCAGAGTTGAGAAACAGCCTCTTCAAAAGGAGGCACAGTGATTCAGCACCCGTGTGTTAAAAATAACTGCATAAGCATGTGCTGCACAAAACTTCCTTTAGAAGCCACCCTGAGTAATAATTGTCTTCTGTTACTAATTCTACAGCAATTACATTTAATAAAAGCCTCCTGAAGTTTTAATTCACACAGTCAAGTAACAGAAATATAAATAGAAGATGTAGTGAGCAACATTTCCATCAGCACACTGTGCCAATGTGCACTTTATTCTTTAATTAAAGTGTTAGACCTTTCATAAGGTTTCAAGTGCTCCACAACTGGGGTCTTAAGTCAGGATGGCATTCTGGGAACACAGCTCTTAAGCCAAGTTAGTGTTTCTTTGTGGGTTCAGTCTTACCAGTTCAGGCTGTGGCTTGGGCCTGTGATCATTCACATACAGATTTACAAGAACTTCAGCCACAGCTCCAATGGCACGTGAGACCCTTCCTACAGTTGTCTGACCAGGAAAGGGGAGAGGATGAAGAATAGAAGGAAGAGCTTTAGTTACCCTTGAAAGAGAATTTAGAGACAAACAAGGACAAGGATGATGTGGGCACATGCAGACATGGATCCAGGGGGCAGGAGGAGGAGCAGAGGGTAAGTCCAGCAGAGCACAAGCATGTTCAGAGCACAAGCTGGGGCCACAGGAGGCTTGTGTGCAGCCCACAGACTTCTCCCTGAGGATGGCTGAGAAGTTCCTGATGGGATCAAGGGCTCCTCCTCAAGGCTTCCTGCTGTGTCCATGAAAGGCTGAGCTGGGAGCTGCTGCCTGGCTATCTGAGCTGGACATTCTGACAATAAAAAACCCCTATTGTTTGCTTCAGCTGCTCTGGGGTTGGTTGTTACATTTCAGAGCAGGGGTGGGATTGAACTCCACACTAACTCTCCCCAAGCTGACATTTCAAGGAACATTCTACAAAAATGTGGGAGCCAAGTCCCACACAGAAGTGTTTTGTTGGTGCTCACAGGGCAACCATTTGCCCTGTCCCCAGTGACTCACTGTAATGCCAGGGCAAACTGGAGGAACCACACTGGTGAGAGGGAAGCAGCTCCTTTAATCTGCTTGTCACATTGCTGCAGCCAGCACAGCTAGGCTGGTTTAATTCAATGCATGAACCAAGCTGCTTGGGCTGTGGCTGCAGCTGCACAGCAGGCAGGGCAATGACTGGCCCATGCTCCCCTGCCAACACACCTGGAGAAGCTCCTGGGGACTGGAAAAGGGGAAAAGTGTGTGTGCATGCATGTGCAAGTGGTAGCAAATAGCTAGGCACTCTAGTCCTGGAGAAAAAGACAGTAAAGACCTCACAGATTTACAGAAATATTTCCACCCTAAACCAAATTTCCTGCAGTGATGGGGATTCTAGCTCTTGAGTCAGTGCAAGATCCCACAGCCCCTCTGGTGGCAAAGGCAGCAAGGGCCATCCTGGGCTGGCCAGGGCTCTGGCACTCTGTTTCTGCAGTCAGGGCACTGCTTTCTCCTCCACGACAGACACACGATATTGACGCCTTGGCTTTCAGCTTTTACATTTTTCAGAATCTCTGCTGCTCAGTGTGTGACTCTGACACTTCATGTTAGGTGTTGGTGAGTTCTCTTCACAGGGGAGTGACAAAACCATCCCTTCCCAGCTGGAGAATCAAGGACAACTGGTACCCAAAAAGCAGAAACAATGGTGAGGGAAGGGGGCAAGCCAGGGGGCTGAGACTTCATGGCCTGGGGCTGAGGTATAATAATAATATACCACCATAATTGACCCCAATGGGTAGATGAACCAAAACTTATAAAAGTGTAAAACTCATGACTGGGATGCACCTTGGATTTGGTTTGGGTGTAGCCCCAGCCAAGGTGCATCCCTTCAATAAATCCCTGTTTTATTCCTTTTGCTTGGTCTGGTCTCTGCTCCAGGTCAGCCTTTCCAGGCAACAATATCCTATTAACCCTCCATTTGTCTCTCACAGAGCCCAAATCTCAGGGAAATCTCCCCCTACTCTCAGTAAAATGATTTGTCTACTGCCACCTCACCAAGTCCTGCTAACTGAAGGTTTTAAATTACCAGAAAGTTACCAAGAAGAAAGGACAAAAATATAAATGCAACGGTATTCAGAAGACTTCAAAACAATTTTAAAGCATTTTCTGCCAAGTTTAAAAAACACTTATAGTGCACTGTGGGTGTGTTTTCAAAAATTATTATGGATAAAAAAATTCAAGGGAACACATCCAACTCTTTACAGCTCTCCCCTTATCTTTTGAGAGTTATAATTAACTTGATATCCGTGCAGGTACAAAATATACACGTTAAAACTACACAGGCCACTTAAGGGACAAATGTCTGTCCTGTTTGGTTTTGTTTAATATAAAAAGACTTTAAACTATTATTCAATATCTAGACAACTTGTGGGTAACAAGTGCAAAGTTAACTGCTAATTACATATCACAATGCTATCCTAAGTGGTACACCAAATTATAAACCATTACAAGAAGTGCTACTTGCCACTACAGGAAAACTACATTCCTTTGATTTGTTTAAGAACGTGGAACAAAAAACTTTTTCTCCACAAATTCTGCACCTCTGAATATCCTGAGTAACTTCTGGGGCACATAAAAGTTCTTGTCCATTAGCTTGAAAGTCAAAAGAGTGTTCAAAGTCAGCTGAAACAGAAAGTTTTCCTTGAACTAGATAAATAGTGGAGCAGTCAGTCAAATAACAAGGCTGTGGGTAAAGTGCAAGTAGTTGAATTTCAGGAGAAGTATCCTTGAGCCTGAACTACACCTTGAAATTCATCAGGTTGGCTGATTTCTGTTCTCCACCCATTGGAACAATCTATGTCAACATTAAAGCAGTCAAAACAAGAAAATTGCATGTTTATACATACTTCAGAAATGTTATTAAAAGGAAATGTTCCTGTAATGAACGTGGACCCACATTGCAAGTAAAAGCAAGTAGGATTTCAATTTAATTTAGCCACAATTCCCTTTAACCTCTGGTCAGCCCTGACTTGGCCAGGCAGGAGATGTTTGCTGTACATCCCTTCCAGCAGAACTATTCTGCTCTGTCCAAGTGCCACTGAGCCACCAACCTGAGACATCAGGGCAGGATGAGGATGCACCAGGGCAGCCCCAAGAGCACCTGCCACACTCAGGGACACACAGAGAATGTCCCCAGCGCCCTGTGGTCACTGCAGAGAATGTCCCCAGTGCCCTGTGGTCACTGCAGACAATGCCACCAGTGTCCCCAGGCCACTGCAGACACTGTCCCCAGTGCCCTGTGGTCACTGCAGAGAATGCCACCAGTGTCCCCAGGCCACTGCAGACACTGTCCCCAGTGTCCCTGAGGCCACTGCAGACACTGTCCCCAGTGTCCCTGAGGCCACTGCAGACACTGTGCCCAGTGCCCTGTGGTCACTGCAGACAATGTCCCCAGTGCTCTGTGGTCACTGCAGACAATGTCCCCAGTATCCCTGAGGCCACTGCAGAAATGTCCCCAGTGCCCCAAGGCCACTGCAGAGAATGTCACCAATGTCCCCAGCGCCCCCAGGCCACTGCTGGGCTGAAGTGACACAGAGCTCTGTGATGCTGGGAGCCCTGTCTGCAGGGACTGGGCCCCTGCTCCCAGCTCAGGCAGCTCTGTGGCAGCAGCTCTGAAGGCTGTGCTGAACAGGAGCCACCTCCCAGGGTGAATGTCAGGGGACAGCCCGACCATCCCACGGGGCTGTGAGTGCCCCACTGCTGAGCTGCCAGTGGCAGTGCCAGCAGCCTGACCAGGGTGGTTATTGCCATGAACAGAAAGCTGCCTCCTGTACTTCCCTGGGTTCTTATTCAGAACTGCACAGCCAGCCAAGTAAGCCTCAGTAGCATTCTCATAAAACAAAGGAAACACACTCTCTGCCTCCAAAAGCATACAATGCTTTCCCTTTGTTCTTTCATATCCTTAATGATTTTCCTGGTCTTATTTTGCTTTGAGGGTGATTTATTTACTTTTGGTACACGCTGCTACGTATATTTTCCCTCTGAGATAAACAACATTTGAGTGATAAGTTACTGTGTGTAGGAAACACCCCAGCCCTGCTTATGCTGGTAATTAGAGTCAGGTCACTGAAGGGAAATCGTTGGTCCAAGCTCTGCAGGGAGCAAATTGATTGCAAAAACTTCCCAGTTCTTACCACACACTGTGGGGATTCACTCATGCAAAGCTCAGATGAACAGAGTTTTCTGAAGGTCAATCCAACCTTGAGCAGAAAACAGGAATAACCAAAGCCCAGCCTGTAATATAATATATGCTAACTCATCATTCCAGCTATGTGAATTCTGCCAGCTGATTGAATTTAGAAGGTACTTTTCATTATTACTGACATATTGCACACAGAAGGTAATTCTCACTAACTCATAATGACTGCATGCCTTGAAAGAAACAATACTGTCCCACAGCCTTCTTTTCAAGTGTTCCTTTCAGAACTTAAACTTAATAACAAGTTTCTGTAATTAGACAGCATGGTTTCATAGCCACCCTTTTCAATAACTGTGTCCCCAGAACTAATACTGTTCCAAGGAACACTCAACAGGTGCAATGGATTGTCATGTCTGGCAACAACCTGAGAACTCACCTGAAATTAAAATGACAGCACTAGCTATTTAAAACCATGGGAGGGTGCTGATATTTAAAGGTCATATATCATGAAGCCTTACAGAACTCAAAACACTTCTATTACCTTCTGTTTTTCTGCTGGGGAAAACGCAGAAAGACTGACAGCAACACACAGAACAGCTCTTCCTGTTGGTTTATCAATCCCAAAACACTTTCTGATACTGATATCTACACATAGCTAATGATAATTCTCAAAACAGAGATATAAATACAAATTTTGTGACCCATAACCCCCATTTCAAATAGCAGAGACATGGGCTGTTCCCAGAAAATATTCATAACAGAGAGGTTCAAACACTGTTGAACATGAAAATGCATACTGCATCTGAAATAGTGTTAAATTTTTAATTATATAGCATAGAACTGCACATTTAGTCAGTGTTTTATAGAGCAGGATAAAATTTTCACATTCTGTGCAATCATAAGGATAAAACACAGGGACAACAATTTGACCATGAAAGGGCAGGGACAGATTCTATTGCCACATCTGCCCCTGACAGCAGGAATAAAAGATCCCCTGATGATTAGATCAACAGACCTGCTGCTTAAAAATTCTCCAAAATGCCCCACAAAATGCCCCAGATTTACACCTAAGAAATGCATGGTGTAGGAGAGGCCCTGAGCCTGTACAACACCCAGAGCTGTGTATGCAGGCATCAAGATGCTCATGCATGTAGATCTGCCAAAGTGCAAATGCAGTCCTACTTAAGCAGCCAAATATTTACCCAGTGAGATGAACATATATTTACTGTGCTGCTGACAGAACTAGATTTTCTTGCTTCAGCTGAGCTGTATCCTGCCAGGATCTCTAGAGAGAGCAGCACTTTTCAGCTGAAGTAAATACAGCCTGAGTGAAACCAAGTCACAACAAACTATTGCCACACCATTTAAATACAAAGGCAAACTAATCAAGGCTGCCAGGGCACTTCAAACAAAATGCAGTTTTTTAAATATCTGAAAAAAAGGATTGCTCAGGACAAATGTTCTCCAAGAAGAGATGTTGAAATCCCAATTAAATTACTGCTCACAGAGCTTCCATATGATTAAAAGCCTATTCTCATATTCTGAAGGACTTTTCAGATAGCTTGGGTTTGGTTTGTTGGTTTGTTTTTTTTTTATTCTCTTTGCAGAGTCACAATAGCTCTCCAAATCAGATGAACATCAGTCCCCAGTCTTTTGGAAACCATGACTTAGCTTCAAACCCACCACACGCTATACCTCTTAGGTCACAAAAAGGAAGAGGTAAATCCAGGCAAAGGAATTGCTCTGAAGCTGAAGGGAATTAAGGGATTACTGCAGGGAGGCACCTGCTGAGCCTGCAGTGTCCTTGAAGGGCCGTGTCCCCTGCATTTCCCTGGGGACTGGGAGCCAGGCAGTCACTGCAGCACAGCCCAGCATCAGCTCAGCAGTAAGAGCTGACTCAAGGGTCATCTCCTCCTTCCAGAGGATGGATGCTTCCTCTCCACAAGGTCTGCTCTTACAAAGAACTGTATTCTAGCTATTCACATGCAGAAGCAAGTCTAAAGTACAAATAATTAAACAAACAATAATAAAATGTCTGTATTGCTAAGTGCTCATACAACTCTAACACGTGTCCATTCTAGGACAAGCAATAAAATAACCATCATTGTGCAGGTCTTCCCCTGCAGACCAGACAGATATTCTTACGAAAAAAACCACAAATGCCAGCCAAGAAAACTAACCAACCCCACAGCATGCAGTTTGCTTTATAATGTGAAGCTTTCTTCAGCATGCCAGTGATACCATCCAACAGCAGATTGTTTAAAATAAGCAGCAATGCAAAGTTTTCAGAACTGAAGTAAAAATACGTTAACTTTGTTCTTCAGCTTTCACCTGAGCCATTTTTGATGATGACATTTCTCTTGCAAACATGCAGAACTAACAGCAGTAAAAAAGAAAAGTCTGTTTTAAATGTGAATTACAACCTATACAACAGGTCTGTGGGCAGCACCTTCCATCCAAGCCATTTCTCAAGCAGCTAGAGTACAGGTTTGGGTTTTACATGAAAAAAACTCTTAATAGAGTACCTGTTGAGAAGAAACAGCAGAGGAAGCTGAACCAACAGATGATGAAGCAGCAACAGCTGAATGATGAGGTGGAGGGCAAGAGGGAGTTGGGGGCTGAGAATGGGATAAGCCTTTAGTAGGTAGCTTATTCTGTGTAGAGCAGAAACAAGAGAGTTATCCAAGAGACAGTGACAGGTTAAGTTCACAGACATGCATCAAAAAACCCAGAAAGGCAACAATGACAGTTCTACTCTTCTCACTACCTCTGCACAGAAAGGGCCTGTGGAAATCATCATGGCATCCTCATGGTAAATGACATTATTGTACTATTTTTTTAATAGAAATATTCTCAGTGGGCAGTAAGGTAAGATCGTGCTGGGAGAAAGCAAAATGAAATCCAGGGAAAAGCAGAGTGCACCAAGTACCACTGCTCACCAACTGATTAGAACTGTGAGCCAGCAGTGTGTGCTTAACACGAGACAGCTTATCTGAACACATTTCTCTCCTGCTAAAGCACTCTGATTAGCTTTATGATTCAAATTGTTTTACCTCAATTAAACTGTGCAATAATATTTAAACAACACTTTTTACTATTTTCAGTGGCATCCACATTACTTTTCAGATCCATACAGGATGAAAGGAAGTTAAAACCAAATCCACTGCAATTCTTTTCCCTTCATGAATTGTTATACATCTTCCAATTCAGCAGTTCTTCAGGCACAAAACTTAAAATTCACCTTTGGAAACTCCACGTATCCAAACATTGAGGCAAGATGTGCTGCTTTCTCTTTAATGTTCTTTTTATGGAATTCCCTATTTGCTATGGTCTGAGCTCTTTTCTGCAGTGACAGCCAGGGAAGGACAGCCAAGAAAAGAAAGAGAGAGATTTCAGTTAAAACCACATCCATCAACAGAACATAGAAGTTAGTAGAAGGACTTCTCATTGTCTTAATACAACAGAGCCAACAAGAGAACAACAGTACACAGATTACCACAGGCAGTTTAGAGACAGAAAGGAAAAGAAGTTGCTTGTCACCTGTTTCATTTTCTCCTCCAGGTGCTGCAGACGCTCAAGCACTCCAGAAAGTACAAATGCAGCAGAACAGGCAGAGGCGAGATGCTCAGAGGTCTCTGACACACTGGGCTGGGGATCTGCTTTGGGCACAGCCTGTGCTCTCCTGGCCACATGATCAGACCCATTTAAAGACTGTTGGGGTTCCCTGACCTCGTGCTCACTCCTAGCTACCACCTGAAACTGGGAAACACTTGAAGTGAACAAAACTCTGTGTTCTGCACTACCATGCAGCACATGCAGCTTTGAAGGATGCTCCTGAGAGCACAGCACAGCCATGCACAGAACCAGGAATGAGTGTCCTCACACCCCTCTGCACACTGCTGCTGTTTGTGCACTGAACCAGGGATGAGTGTCCTCACACCCCTCTGCACACTGCTGCTGCTTGTGCACATGCACTGAAACCAGTCCTTGACATCCTTCTCTAGGTTTGTGGGGTTTTGTGAATAGCCTCACACAGCAGCAGTGCAGAAGAACATCTCTTTCTAGGGTTTACAGCAAAGGTTTTGGGTTGGGTTTTTTAAGCATCACATCTGCCTGAAACTAAGCTTTTAATTAAATTATGTTTTTGGCAATTTCAACAGTAGTTCTTGCCATAGTTCTAGATCTAGTCAGATCCAAATCAGTATATAATGTATTTCAGATTTAAGGCATTTTTTGAGGAGTTCAGAACACATGTCTGAATCTGAGTTTTCATATAAAATAGCTTCTGACCTGCAGATTTCCACATGCAATACAGATCTCATTTCATTTCAGACTGCTCTTGAAGTGCCACTGCAGGATGTTTATTTCAATTTAAAACTCATGTAAAGTGAATATCAATACTGTTTGAGAAGAGATTGCTTTCAGTGAAAGCACTAAGAGAAATTTAGACTACATTGTCAACATTTTTCCCTCATATATGGGATGCTGCAAAAGAGCTTTCAGCATAAATTCCTATCACAAGTTCTACTTAGAGAAGTTAAACACCTGGGCATCAATATCAGCTTTTCAATGCTCAAGCTTTTATCTTAGCCATTTTTGCCAGGTTTCTCTCTTAGCTTTATCATTACAAGAGCTCAAAGCATTGAGTACATGCACAAATTTTCAGGTACTGCTGTAGTTTTCTCACATGTTAAATGTAGCTGTGTAATAGCATTCATACAATTTGGAGCCTAGGTGTGCCAACACAGAAATCAACACTTATGTTTTCAGGGCATTTCCACAGAGAGGTTTTCAGAGAGTCTTCTCATCTGGCAAAGCAGGTGTAAAATAAACTTCTAATGTGGTGTTCACAGTTCTCAGCTAAACGTGCCTGAGAACTCTGCAGGTCCCACCCCAATTCCAAATAGTGCTTTGTATCTCGTGCAGCTCTGCAGTAACTGTGAGCTCCCAGCAGTGAGAGGAATGCTGTGCCTGCCAGGTGCTACCCACAGGAGCTTCCTACCTGCCTTTTTGGCTGAGGTGGGAGAAGGCTTGGATCCATAGGTTTAGCAAAGCGAGGATTGACAGGAGGCTCAGAGGAGAGCAGGGCTGGTCTATCTGTTAGCTCCTTGGAAAGCATTTTTAGAATTGCAGAGACAGAGTGAAGGAGGAAAAAAAAAAAAAAAAAGAAAGAAAGACAGTAAATAGGATTCAAAGAAATTCTGAGGCAGAAAGAAGTAAAAGCTGCTTTTAAAGACACGTTACTATGAAGCTTTAACACATTTTGCAGATTTTTTTCCACCCTCTCATTTTATTAGCAACTCCTACCATCAAAGATATACTAAAAGTTGAACACATTCAGTACTTTTTACCAGAGTTTATGATCAAAATAACTTCCTTCAGCATGGCCAAGGAAATCTCTGGCCACTTACCACACACAGAAAGCTCAGGGCATTGACAAGTAGCCAGGGAGTGTGCAAACAACTTTGGTTCAAGGACAGAGAAAGTCACTGGGCATCTCTAAAGCCTACACTACTGGAGGACCTAAATATTTAAATAAACAGACAGATACAAGGACAAAGAATTTTAAAAAGCCACCATCTTTGTCAAAACACCCACACCTTGCTCATCCTTCCTTCAGATCTTTCCAGTGACAGGTCCAAACTCTGCTGATTCCAACTGTCCCTGGCTGAAGTGTGATTTTGAGCTTCTCATCCCTACCCTGGCAGCATGGGATTGTTTTTAAAACACCTCCAGTCACACTAACAACAAACCATGAAAATGCTGTACAATGCACAAACGTGTTCCACTCTGCCCAGTTTTGGAATGGAAATGGCAGCCTGACATATCTTGCAAAAGATTAGGTTTTCTGTTGACACATCCTAGATTTTCCATAAAGACAGACTCCACAGGGTATGCAGTGTCCTTTATTTGAAAAACACAGGCAACAACAGGCCTTCTGCAACACTGTATGCAGCCAGCTTAGACTTCCAAATAACACAAATTCCACACTCACTCACATGAGATTTCTAGACACCATAACACGTTATATGTTATATTTTTATGCATCAGTCGATCTATATGAGTTGTACTTGTTTACCAAGTATTCAGAGAAATACTTTTAATTCACATAAAGTATTAAAAAAAGACACCACACTTCAAACAGACCCTTGTCTTCCCTTGGAAATCTGCACCACCCTCACAAGGAGGGACTACAGTTTAATTTCAGAGATGACTTTCATGTTCATCTATGACCTACCTGTCTCCGCAGAGTTGGATTGGAAGTGTTCTCTTCAAACTTTGCCAGCAGCTGAGTTGCCATTGATTTGACTTTGTTCTGGTTCAGTCCTTCTCTGCCATCACTCTGTTCTTTCCCATTGTTTGTCCCCTGGCTTTCCAAGACTGCAGTCTGCAAGGAAACAACAAACTGTGTTTTTCTTAGGTTTCCTACAGCACTCGTGAAGGGAGAGGTGAGAGAGACAACATCCTTATCAGCAAAGGGTGAAAGGAAATACAGTCTGCAGTATGCTAAAATGACATGTTTAGCATGCAAAAATCACCAAAAAATATTTTCTGGGTCCCCGAGTACAGTAAAAGGGAATGTTAATCAGCCCTGCTATTCATAAAGCAGAGTCACAAAGTTGACTCATCAGACATAGGCTAGAAACCAAGCTGCAGTGCAAACTCTTCAAATAAAACATTGTCTAAATAGCTGAGTTAGGAAGAGGAAAAAATCCCCAACACCTTAAATGTTCTTAAGTCAGGACAAAAACTAGTGCAATTTAGTTAGTGCTCCACTCCTTACCAAATGATTTAAATTAATTTAGCTCTTTTTAGTGCATGCCACAGCAAATTCAAGGTTTTAGGGGAGAGGTTTTTTTTCCTCCCACCAGGGAGCTGGACAGGGGTGGGCACCACTGAACACCAACCTGCTCAAGGACACCAAAGAGTTCCTTCCGACGCCTTTTGTTCGTCTCGTTTTCTTCTGTTTTCCCTTCAGCCTGAAAGGGCCAAGGCAGAACAAGTTCCACGGGTTAGTGCAGCAGCTCCCAGGCTCACTCAGCCCAGCAGCTCCTCCAGGATAACCAGGGCATCCCCAGGCAGGTGAGGTCTGTGCCCAGCCAGCACAGCCAGGGAGCAGTGCCAGCCCCGGGGGCCTGGCTGCCCCAGCACACCCCCAGCCCTGCAGGACTGCCCCTCCTGCAGGAAAAGCTGTCCCACAGGCCCTGGCTGGAGCTTTCACTGGACTCCAGTGTGTGAGAACACTGTGCTGGACACAGCCCCTACAGCTTGGCTGTTTATCCTTCCCTCTTTCACTACTGAGGAGTTTTAATTCATAAAGCACTAACATGTCCTTGAGGAAAAAGGCTCTACAGCATGAGTTATTCTGTGAATTTTCACCTAGACTGCACTGTTTTCCACAGAAGTAACAAAATCCAGAAACCCCTCACTATTTCACTACAGCCCCCAAACCTTTCTTAACCCATCTGTCTGCATGCAGATCATGAATTCACAGCACAGTCATACTTCCTTTTTTGAGAAATTCCTGGCTGCCTTAAAGGTCTGTCTCCCTCATAAGGTTCACCTCCCCGACTCTGGTTAAACATTAAAATGCTTAAGCAACCAAATTGCTTCTTTTGTGCTCAAGCCACGCACATATTTCATTATTTTACTCAACTGGAGATTACACAAATCATACTCAGTGTGATCAAACTTGAAAAGTAGTCAGTGCTTGGAAATTTTTATCACTTCTTATAACATTCAGTCATGAAGTTTTGATACAGTGATCATTTATGAACAATAAACTACATTATTGGCATTTACCCGTGCTGCAACTTAGTGCCTGCTCAACCTAAAAAAATCCCAAAAAGGAATAAAGAAAGAAAGATCAAAGAATGCAGACTTCCTTTCTACACACAGACTGTTTGCAATAAATCATTATGCACTGAAGATGAGTAATCCCAAACAACTTGTGGGCAAACACCAAAGGAATCAGATGACAATATAAGAATCAGATGACAATATTTCAGTTGCTTTGTCTGCCTTGCTATGATGTCTTTCAGGCAGCAGCTCAATATAACCCAGCTTTGCAGTACCTACAGCCATCAGTCCACCCAGAATGGGTGAACACATAACAGGACAATGTATTCTGCATAATAGCCCTGGCCACATAAAAGCAGATTTTGCTTGAGTGAATGGAGCAAGCAAGATGCTCCCTTTCAGAAATCTGACATAGAGGGGCTCTCATTACCATGCTGACAAAGAAGTGAAAGACAAAGCAATTTAATTGCAGAGCAAGACTCCCAAAGGGCTGCGCCCTGCATTGTGTAAACACCTCTGTTCATTTATTAGTCTGGAGCACAGGAAATCTCAGTTCCTCTCCAGCCAGGCTGACACTCAGGGAATGGAAAACATGATCCAGCTCAGCACAGGCTGCCAGAACAGCCACAGCCACCCCAGCTCCAGGCTCTGCTTCCTGGTCCCTCACAGCCTGTGCCCAGATAAGGATCCCTCCCTCCTCCAGCCCAGTCCCAGGACAAACTGCATGCCAGGGGGAGTTCAGCAGCAACACTCTGCTCTCCTAAAGCCTGGACAAAACATGTCATGTCTACACACCTGGGTAATGCTCAGCACCACTTTTTCCAGAGGAAAGAACCCCAAAACTGAACTCTAGCACTCAAGCAGCTGCTTTCCAAGGAGCTTCACTTCCCAGCCAGTTTCAGCTGGTTATGGCACTCCCAAGCCTGTCCTAACCCAAGCACCCAACCCACCTTGCTTGGTTTCACAGCCCAACCAGGACAGAGCTGCAAAAGCTCACACAAAATGCCTTGTTTCCCAAGCTGATTTGGGAAATGACACTTCCCCTTCTGGTTCCCAATGAGCCCCTGCAGTGTGAAACCACAGGGGCCCTCCAAGCAAATCACCTCGTGCTCTCATGTACTGCCAAGAACTCCAGCTCCTGCTATGACAGAAGGCTTATTTCATGACAGGAGGGTAATCAGAGGCTCTAGGGCTCTGTAATGGAAAGCTCTCCCCACTGCTAAAAATCTATTTACTTCAGCAAACAACTCATTGAAAAACAACACTGTGGTCATGATGAAGGTTTTTCTTCTAAAGAAGTCACCCACGAGAAAAAGCAGAGTTTATTCTGTTTGGTTTCTCAGTGTTTGGCTATCTGGGAACCATGTCAGTTTTGTGTATATGTGGGTGGCACAAGAAAATCATTTCCTAACAAGGATATTTGAATTACCAGACAATTGACTGTCTACAGGTTTTGAAAAAAGTGCTTGTGGATGGAAAATATTCAAGACAAAAGTCAGTGTAGGAAGTATCTGGAAATTCTGGAGTAATTCTTCAGGTGAAAAAAATAGTAATCACATTTTTACAAGAAAAGAAAGCACCAAATTCAAAAAGCAGTGTATTAAAATACTGAGCAATGCAGTAGATGTGTGCATGTGTCAACTCAGGCCCTGCAAAGCTTCAAGGCTCTCTAGTCCTCAGTCACAGCATGTATGGGCATGGATATTTTTATAATACAGGAACATAACAGGGCCTGTCAGTAAGCTTTCATTAATAAGTGACCAAGAGAGAAAAGTACATGGGCATGACTAAGAGATGGTTATCCCAGAGCTGCTGATCACCCTGCCCACTGTTTGTCACCATTGCAGGCTTCTCCTGTGAGAGTTGGAAAGCTTCCCTTCAGAACCCTGACAGCATCCACAAACTGTGCAAATCACTGCTTTCTTAAAAAAGCAGCACTCCCTGCCAATCAATAAACAGTCCAGCACAGCACTGATTATCTCAGCTGGTATATAATAGAATGGCTGTATATTTAACCCCAAGAATAGAGCTACAGGACTCTTTTTCTTGCAGGTAGAAATAGCTCAGAAAATTATAGCAGTGTATATATCTAAACCCCTTATTTCTGAGCCTGAAAGTTAATTTTCATGTTTTCAGAAAAAAAAAAAAAAAGTTCATAGGGCAAGTCATGCTCCACAACTCACCTTTGGTACTCGTTTTCTCGGCAAAGTTAAATTGATATAATTATTAAAGATGAAATTCGATGATTTTGCTGAACCAAGATCATTATTTTCTCCATTTTGCTTCTCATCAGCATCTGTTGAAAAAAACAACTCCTTAAGGTATTTACTTAGATTTGCTATTAAATTCTTCTGGCTGCGCCAAAGCTTCCCAGTTGAGTGCTGGTAGCAATTATATACAAGAAACACAGGCAAGTGAAAGTGAATACATACAATGTAGTACACTGTATGCACATAATACAGTAATACATACATAATAGTAACATGTAATAATACATTATACAAAAGGACATACAATATTTTTTAAAAAGAGAAAAACACAAGCATGGATGTGCTGTGTGCAGTCATCCCTACCACTCCAGAACTTGATACATGACTTTTGTGATGTCAGGCAGCTCCTCCTCCCTGAAACCACCAAGGACCCACAAAAACTGGTCTTGCACCAAGTGTGTTCAGAGAGGTGAGTGCTGCAGGCCAGGAAGGCCCAGCTGGGAAAGGCCAGGTGGCTGCAGAGGCAGAGGCAGAGGCAGAGGCAGAGGCGGGGGATGAGGAGCTGCCCGCGGCAGCACAGAGCAGAGCAGAGCAGAGCACGCAGAGCTCACCGACGGCCCGCAGCGGGGTGCCCCGGAACAGCTCGTAGAAGCGGGACAGGTACAGCACCATGCTCAGGCGGTCGGGCTCCCCCGGCGCGCCCAGCTCCCGGCCCGCGGCCAGCGGCGGGATCCCGAACTGCTGCTCCGCCACGTCCAGCGCCAGCTGCAGGTTCCGCACGGCATCGCGCTCCTGCAGCGCCTCGAAGTCACTGCGGACAGGGGACACGGCATCAGGGCTCCGGGGACATCAGTGTGTCACTGCTCCTGGGGACATACTGTGTCACTGCTCCTCTGGGGACATCACTGTGTCACTGCTCCTCTGGGGACATCACTGCATCCCTGCTGTCCCTCTGGGACATCACACTGCTCCTGGGGACATCAGTGTGTCACTGCTCCTCTGGGGACACACTGCAGCCCTGCTGTCCCTCTGGGAACACACTGCATCCCTGCTGTCCCTTTGGGAACACACAGTATGCCAATCCCATGGCACAGCAGCACCAGGAACAAGGGCATGGACATCTCACTGGGTCAGATCTCAGTGTCCACACAGTGACAAAGGTAAGAGCCTCACACTAATCCCCTTTTTGCAGAAATATTTGTCATTTTCCAGAAATGCAATTTAAAAGGCTTTTCACTGAACTGGACCTTGATGTAGTCCCACAAGAAAAGATCCTCTTATTTATGGAGAGATGCAATTCTTCCTCAGAAGTGCTAAGAAACCTTTTCCTTCTCCAAGTACAGCTGAACTACTATGGACTTCATCCACTGGCAACAGATGACTTAGGTTCAATTAGTTCTATAAATCATCAAAGCAAGGAGGAATGAATTTAGGACAGCATTCTATGGAAGTAGCATGCTGTATGTATGTGCACACATGCACAGGCACTACCTTTCCTTTTTTAAAGTGTCTGAGCAGGGACCTCCTGTCCAGGTCCCAATGAATTTAGCAGTGCACTAAATAAGTACATCACACATCTGGAACTCTGTTATCCACTCTCTAATCCATTTTCTATTGGACCTATTCTAAGACTCTGATCTTTTGAACAGCTTCCAAAATTCATGATTAAAATAAACATGTGAATAAATTACAAAGCTCCAGGCAGGTTAGTTTCTTTCTCCTCACAGTGGAATGTGAGTTTTTGAGTCCCCAAAGCATTTCTCCTCCTCCCTCTCCCACCCACTGCCCATTTCTGAAGCTGGGGGCTGTCACTGGCAGCCACCTTTCCTGCCTGCCTGGATTTCATCCAGCCAAGTCCTCCTGCAGGCTCATTGAATACAAAAAGCCAACAAGATCCAAACACAACATTAATTGAACAGCAGGAGGTCTGTTAGCTCAGGAAGATAAATTTATCCTCTTCATAGAGAGCAGTGTAAAGAACATGTTTTCCACAGGCAGAAAAGATTATTTTGCTTTCTGTACCCTCTCCCCCAAAAACATCCATACTTCTAATTGCTTTGAACTAACCCAAGGCAAAAAAAATATCCTATTCTTAAAGTCTCAGCTCTTCCTCTGGCAAAACTGTACAAACAAACACCCTAGGTACCACTCCTATTTTTTCCACACCTCATAAAAAAGCTCAATCATTCCTTTCATTTATTCACAATAAAGGGAGGTAGACAGCAATTCATGTGTGACTCCTAAGGCTCAGTAGGAAGACAAGAGAATGCATCCACTGCATTTTGGGGACTGGTGAGAAGAGAGAGTCACCCTACTGCAGCCAGCAGCCAGCAATTGCCATTTCCTGACTCCTGTTACACACTTGTATCTAACTCTGGGACATTACAGAATATTCAGATGCATGAAGTTGGGTCATGCAGCACTAGGACACCAGAAGCTGTGCCAAAAGGGGAATGCTGGCTCATACTCAACCCTTAGGGCAGTTCATTTTCAAAGCCCAGCCCTTGCTGTGCCCATGTGAAAGGGCTCTGTGCTCTCCTGGACAGAGCTGTGCAAAACCTCCACCTCCCTGCTCCAACATTTCCCTGTTTGACTGCCACAGCAGCCAGTGCAGCACACACAGGATGCTCACTGCAGGTCACACAGCATCTCTGTAACTCAGGGCTGTGCTTCATGGCACATCTCACACACACAGGATGCTCACTGCAGGTCACACAGCATCTCTGTAACTCAGGGCTGTGCTTCATGGCACATCTCACACACAGGATGCTCACTGCAGGTCACACAGCATCTCTGTAACTCAGGGCTGTGCTTCATGGCACATCTCACACACACAGGATGCTCACTGCAGGTCACACAGCATCTCTGTAACTCAGGGCTGTGCTTCATGGCACATCTCACACACACAGGATGCTCACTGCAGGTCACACAGCATTTCTGTAACTCAGGGCTGGGAACACACCTCTACACCTTCTCCCAGAACTGCACACCTCATTTTAAATGACACATGACTCCTACAACCATGATAAATCAGAGGGTTCAAAGCCTTCCTAGCTCTTTGAAAGCACATCTATTTCATTTTAAACTATATGCCAGGGCATACAGAAGGAACAAAGCAAACCCAAGCCTACCCTGCCCACCCCCAAACCTGGCCACAGTGTGCAGTTCCCTGCAGAAAGCAGCCACAGAAGGGACTGCAGAGTGTCAGGGGTGTCCTGGCAGTGCCCAAATGCCCCACCCAGGGAGCTCCACAGGTGTCACTTACATGAGGTCAGGCCTGAAGCGATGGATGATGGCACACAGGGCAAGGCCACTTTTCCAGGAGCTGGTCAGGTCAGTGACATTCACATTCCTGTACCCCTCTGTCTGCTTCTGGCACCACGTCAAAAGCTTGTTTGGCCGAATTTCTGACTCTGCACAAACAGGACAGCAAATGTTTCAGTCAGCTTTTGCATGCTCACAAGGCCACAAATGTGAAGGCACAGCAAACAGGAGGTGCCACTTACCTTGTCTTCTGAGGTTCACTGATCTTCTGATGGAGCTCACCCTTTCAAGAGGACACTGCTGCAGCTCACTGGTAACATATAATTGCCTCACCTACAAGGAAAAGCAATTCCCAGCATAACACCAGACCAAAAAAATCAGTTTTGTTTCCAGGTTAACTTTATCAGCAGCTGGTTCTAAATTAAGGAGTCCCCTGAAGATTTTGTTTACACACTCCTTGCAGCTCTATTTACCCTTGACAAAAAAAGAACTGACTTCACAAGCAAGCCTTTTCAGTACTGACCTGGTGAGGTCGAACACAGCTGGAGTTCAAGTTTGGGTATCTGGTTCCTGGGTCGATGGTGTACTGGTCAAAGTTCTTATTAATATTCTCAGGGGTCGTCTGAGGCAAGAGTCGATAAATGCTCTCTCTTGCAGAGGAAAAAGATGCAAGAGTTATGTATTAAAACAAATATTTATTATATAAAGAGAGTGGGGGTTTTTTGCAGCTCCCTGAACCTTATTTTGGCTCTGCCAGGTCAAGTGCTAGGGACTAAATGCATAATGCATCCATCCCATTTCTTATCCTCACTCAACAGAAGGATGCCAGACAGAAAAGGGACAAGACAGACACTTAGAGCTTATGCCCATATTTTCCTGAGGCAGGAAGTGAGCAAGAAAAAGAAAGGAAGGAAAAAAAAAAAAAAAAAAAAAAGGAGTTTACATCATCCAGTCATCTGGTTTTGCTTTAACATCTACTCAAGGAGTAAGTTCTTTACCACATAGCAGCACTAAATCCTGTCATCCTGCAGTTCCCATAACCACCACAGCTTTTTTTTTTCCCTATGCTGTTCAATTTTCCATTTGGGACTAGGCTGTGTTTGAGTCATCCCACAGGCTTGCACCTCAGAGTGCTGGGGTTAGTGAAGCTCCTGCTGCATTCCCACAGCCATGACTCTCCCCATGATGTATCTGCCCCAAAACAGCCTGGGCAGCTGGAGCAGAGCAGGGTGGCTGCCAGCAAGACCTGAGTCAGCAACTTCAACCATCAGGCCACGGTGACACCAGGACTGCTGCTGTACTTAACTACAGGTTTTCTTGCTCCAGTCAAAAAAAGCTTCTGGTGCAGCATTAGAACAATTCTCCTTTGCCACATATTTATCAGCCTAAAGAGAGCACCACTAAGCCAAACTGCAGAGTTAAAATCAGAGATCAACTCTGAAAGCTGTTAGTGTTGAAGAATTATTTATTTAGACTCCCTTCAGGATTTTATTTATTTTTATGATAAAAAACAGGTGTTGAGATGGCTGGAGGTTTGGGGTTTTTGATACAAGGTCCCTTTAGTTCATTTCTTTAAGGATCACACTTAAGTGGTATAAATCAGTGATTTGCACCCTAATAACATTTCTCCTGAGAGCATTCTGAAGCCCACTGCCTTCCAGCAGTGCTGTGGCTCTTCACAGCACTGGAAATGCTGGGGACCATGTAACGAGGTGGTGTTTGCACCACTTAATTGGTGGTTTGTCTAAAGTTTCTTCCGTTTTCACACGGAGCCAGGATTAAAAAATACACAAAGGAAATGGATTTTCTCATGCCTGGGCTTGGTTGATTATTAAATCTTATCTAAAGTACAGAGAGTTCAGCAACACCTCTAACCACCTGCTAGAAGCGAGCAAAAATGGAGGAAGATCCAGCTGCTACGAGATTTGTTAGAGCTAAGCAGCCTAATAGAGGATTAACATCTATTTTATTTATACTTTTGACCTAATAACCAAATTTCTGTGACTTTTAGTGCAGCACTGTCCAGCCAGAAACTATGCCTGAAAGCATGAAGAAGGAAGATGAGCACCAAAAGGAGACAACACCCAAAATCCTCCATCTTGTCCCATACCTATTACTATATTATAGAAACCCCTAAATTTAAAACCTTTTACCATAATTATAAAACCTTCACCAAAAGGAGACAACACCCAAAATCCTCCATCTTGTCCCATACCTATTACTATACTATAGAAACCCCTAAATCTAAAACCCTTTACCATGTGAAAGCACACACTTGTATTTAAGCACACGGGCCCGAGTTCAGCTCCATCGCTCCGACCTGGATGCTTTCCCCAGGCCCTGAGGAGGACAGCAGGGCTGTGCTGGGGCCAGGCCCAGCCAGCTCAGCCCCAGGGGCGTGGGGCCAGCACTCACCTCTCAGCCAGGATCTCCAGCGGGGGCTTGCCCTGCGCCCAGCTCCGCACCATCCACGCCGTGTCGAAGGCAGCCAGGAACCCCCGGGCACAGCCCGTGCCCATCGGCCAGAAGGGCTGCAAGAAGCACCCACACTTCAAACCCCTGCACCTCTCCAGCTCTTACCACAAAAGCAACTCCCAGGGCCAGTTTGGAGTCTGGGGTTTCATGGTGTCTTAGCAAAACAGCCCAGAAAGAGTCAAAATGCACAACAGATTTGGACGCGAGTCAAAATACCTCTCTCCTAAAGGCATTTTGTGCCTCTCCTTTAAGTCTTAAGGCAAAAAAGATTACTTTTTCACTTTTTCCTTCTCTATTTAAAAGCAGATGTCTTAGCCTCAAAAGGTAAAGGCTGAGAAAAAAAATAAAAAAAGAAGACTCAAGAATTACTCAAGGAGAAAAAATAAAGATGCCCTTCTCACCTCCTAGACTTGCTTTGGACTGCTCTTTTCAAATGCCTCAGGCTGTCAGCATGAGTTTAAAAAAAAAAAAAAGTTGCAGAGTACACTTTTAACTTCAGGAACAAAAAAAAAAAAAAAAAAAGGAAGGTACTAAGGCAATGAGACTCCAATAATAATTTGGATCAAGTTTTTGTCTATGATGGAATTCAGTAAAATTATGCCATGCACCCAAGTTGAGGAGACAGAGCTCACAGTTTTCAGACAGAAACACAACTTGCATAAAGCAAAATGGGATCTCAGCCAGAGGCTGCCAGCCAAGAACTAGCTATGACAAACCATGGCATAAAAAAAAGATAAAAGAAAAAAGATGAAAAAAAAGTCCATTCCAAAGAAGGTACCACTGTTTTAGAACATATAAAAGAGGTCATTTTATACTGAAGGGTAGATTTGAGTGGTTGGATTGAGGAAATAAAATAAAAAACTGGAAAACACTGCTTGGAAGGCATTCCAAGATGTACCTCAAGCAAGCTGTCTCCAACCAGGGCCACCAGGAGCTGGTGCCTGTGCCTCTCTCTCACCAGCGCGGCGTTCTCAGACGCGTACATGGAGGTGAAGTCAAACATGGCCACGTCTGGCTGCCCATAGTGATTAATGGCAAAATCCAAGGAAGGCAGCTGGTAGTTGGTGGCAAAGTCAGCAGCTTCTCTGGCGTAGGACAGCAAATTGCTCTGGTTCACATTGTCCCCACAGAGCAGCAGCTCGGTGTCAATGGAGTCCTGCAAGGAGAGAAGGATGTGGGGTGAGAAACTCCAATATCCAATATCCAATATCCAATATCCAATATCCAATATCCAATATCCAATACCCTCTCTGAACTGGAACACTGCAGCCTCACACATCTCACAGCAACAAGAAACAAGTGACACTTGTCATCTCCTCCACAAAGCCAGTGCACAGATGCAGGTACTGCCCCAAAGAAACTCTCCTTGCCCACACTGAACAAGCAGCTTTGCTTGCAACAGAAGATTATAGCTCCTCCCATCTCTTGGTTATGTGATGTGTTCAGAACATTGCTTCCCTCACATCAAATGATGTTATCCACATCACTGCAAGGCTTTTCTGCACACACAGAAAAGTGTGTGCACTTTTGCACACACCTCTGAAGGCACAGGAGAGCAGGAACACTGCTGCTGTAAGGTGGGGCTCAGCCTCCAGGTCTGACTGACATCTCAGGAGCAACTCCACATTCAAACCCAGATCCTAGCAGCTTTTCTGTTCATTTTTGGGCTGGGGTGTTTTATGGCCAGAGTGGAGAAGGGCCTGTCTTTACAGGTCACCCTACTTAAAGGCAGTGATTATTAATAAGGCAGGTTCTATTTCCAGCCTAATCGTGGATGAGACCCCTAATCACAGATGATACCACAGAACCCCTATTAGCCCAGTTGCTCCAGACACACTGAGGTGGCTTTTTTTCCACTCAGAGCTGAGTAGGTCAGGAAAACAGCTCTGAGGGGCCACAGCTGCTGCTCCTCTGTTCCAAACTCCCTAAGGATCCCCTGGGACTGCCCCCACCTACAAACACCAGCCCCACAGCCCCATTGCCCCAGAGGATTCCACCCTTCCTCTCTCCCACCTGCCCATGGACACAGCTCTGCCCTGGCAGCCCCTGGCTCCCAAAGGGCAGGGAGTCATGGCACTGGGCTAAGTGGTCCCATCAGAAAGCCAAGAGCCCTTCTGAGAGCTCCCCATGAGTACTTCCTTCAGGAAATTACACTTGGCTGTTTTGGCACAGTCTTGCTTTGCAAGAAAAATGGACCTCTCCTGAGTCTCCAGGAAGGGAAATTTAAGTGGTGCCATAACACTTTTTAGAAACAAATGAAAATAAACTCTATATTTTACAGAAGAAGAAAAAGAAAAAAAGAAAAAAATGCCTCAAAATCCCAAGTACCCCTGAAAGGTCAGCCCATCATGTTTATAGCCTTATTTATGTTTTGCCCACTTTAGACAATTTGCAATTTAGCCTGGGGTAGGTTTTTATGCTTCCTTATTTGCCTGAAAAAACTGGACATAGGTGTGCTAAGTTCACCCTTAAACAATTGAGGTTTTTATTTTCTGCTGTGATGATCCCACCCTGTATTTCCAAGGTGAGTCAAGATCCTATTTCAGCCAGCTTCAAATCTGATTAATTTAGGAAGTATTGTTTTCAGTTCTCTGCAGAAACTTTGAGCTGACTGGAGGGAAAAGCAATTTCTAAAAACATCAGAGCAAGATCCAAGTGACCTGAGCTTGAATGAAGTGATTAAGTCTATAAACAGCCTCCCTAACATGCAACAGCATTTATGCAGGTGCTCACACTTACTCTGGGCCAAGTAAATAAAACAGGGGCTAACCAGCATTTTTACATACGTTAATAATCACTCCTTTGTCCAGAAGACTCTGCTTTTTTGCTGTCATCACAAAATAATGCGTGCTGTCCTTATAGTAAACAATATTCTCCAGGTCAATCCCTGCAAAGAGACACACATTTGTCAGTGAGTGCCACACCCTGCCTGTGTCATTTCCAACAACGTGGGATTGATCCCAGCAGGTGCCTTCCCTTCCTGGGATAAAGGATTAGTGGGCAAAATGCTAGGAAACAAAACTAGAGAGGAGGTTGGTCTCGCCCTGGAACAGGCGTTTTCCTCAGCACAGTTTGAAGTTATTCAGCATTCTGCCAGGTAACTACAGCATTAACACCTCCTGACCTAGAACAGGGCTCTACCAAGGAACAAAGTGGGGTTTGGGTTGCTGGGGCTCTGGCACTGGTTTGGTTCCAGTTATAATAATCATCTTTCAAAAAATCAGCTGTAAATCAAGAATAGAATTGATTGTACCACCAGTGAACGCAGCTGTTCTGAAACCCCCTTCCCATTAAGATGTGTTTCACAGTTTATATTTTTAGTACTTATGGCAGATGCTAGTTCTTCTCAGTTTATCAGCTCCACACATCAAAAAGCAGGAATAAACTCCTCCCAGAAGGGCAGAGACTTTTTCAAAGGGTTTAAGCTGTTCAGCATGTGAACAGATAGAAATAAAACAAATCATGTCTTAAGGGAAAATCTCTGGGCCCTGAAAATGCTCTTCCAAATTTGTTCAACATAGCAGACATTTTTGCAGTTGAGAAAAATTTAAACACTAAAACAAGCCATGATGTGGCAACACCCAAACTAAAAAAACATCCCACTGTACCATAAATGGACACCTTCATCTGCAAGCTTCTGACATCAACAACATTTTATCACTTGGAAATTTTTTATCCACATTATTCAAACCTGATGTTACCAGTAACTAGAGGGTGGCCTGGCACACAGAGCTCCCCTGCTGCCTCTTGTATTTGGTAGTGGAACAAATGAGAATGCACCCACCCGTTTCCTCTTTCAGGTCCTGGAAGAACTTCTGGTTGAAGATGAAAGCAACCCCACTAATTTCTTCTACCTTGGCTTCTGCAGTTGTATTTCTGTTTATAAAATTGGCAGTGATGGCTATGGCCAGCTTTCCACGAAATTCCTTCCTCCTGAAGCCTGGGGAGCAAAGTCAGGAATTAAAACCACTGCAAACTGCAGAGTGGACTTTCAGGGAGCTCAAGGCAGCTCAGTCTCTTTCCTACACTTCATCAAACAACATGCCACCAGTGGATTCCACCATGCCTCCAAGATTCCCTTGAATGTAAAGAATCTTTTCTTCCCACCTTCAGCTGCAAAACTGGAGCTCTGCTGCATTCAAGACAGAACTTGACTAAAAAAAAGGTTGGGTGGGGAACTAAGGGAAGAAGACAAGGAAAAAAATTATGACTAAAGAAAAACATGAAAAAGATTTTTGACATATCTGGAAATAGAACAGGTCCATTTCAATGGAGGGAGACATTTTTAACATGCTAAATGGCAAGTTAGGTATTTTTTACATAGTTGGTAAACACCTCATGAAAAAAGAGGCAAGAGATCAGCAGCCAAAAGCAGCAGAGAACAATGTGGAAAATAGAAACCTCTGTAGCAGTCCTTAGGTGCACACACTACCAGCTAATGACATTTTTCACAGATATTTGGGGGAGTGGCTTAACTGTTGTATTTCCAAGGTGAGACCAACTGAGAAGCTCCTTGCTTCATCTTTGCTTTCACTTTTCACTGAAAAAAAAAAGCCCCCTGAGCCACAATCTTGCAAACACACATTGAAGCTTTTCCATCTGTATGTTCCCCTTAGCTGTAATTGAATTATGAAGTAGGATAGAGGATCCTTGGAGTATCCTTAGCCCATTGCAGATGACTTCAGATAATGTGTTATTTTACAACAAGAAATAAATTGGTTATGAATTTTTGTCTCTGTGCCTCTTGATATGCTCTTATTATTTCCTTAGGATAGATTTGATATGACAACACCAGCTTCTGTACACCAATCACTGCCCTGGATCCTGGTATGATGATAAACATTAACCTCTCAACACACTCTGCAGCTGAGATAAGAATAATTATGTTTTGCTGGTGCCTGACTATTCAAACAGTCTTTTATTGGGGACAGCTGGACAGCAATGTAGGGAAATTTCCAGTAGAGCATTATGAGGAATTAACTGTAAGCACATTGTGGTTGGCAGATAAAAGAATAAGCAGACAAACTATGAAGCTAATAAAAAAAAAAAAAGAAAAAGTGTACTTAGAGAACAGAAACTAGCATGGACATAATTAGAGTTAAAAGGGAAATACATAATTAAGTAACAGGTTTGTTCCTGTGATGCAGGAGCAGCTTTCCCAGTGGCTTTCTAAGGTGGTCTGAATTCTCAGCAGGGACTCTGATCAGGAAACATCTACACCCCCTCCTCCCACACCCTTAGAGCTATTTATTATTTTTGCTATTGTTTCTAGAGTAACTGCTTCTGAAGTTCAGCCTCATTCACAAAGAAGCAAAGCCTCTGTTACCTTCATTAAATCCTAGCAGTCACCTTTTTGGTCATGAGTTCAAGCACACAGGGCAAATTCACAGCACAACAGCAAAGGCTGTGCAATTCCTGCCATGTCCCTGGTCAGCCTCCTTCAAGTTAAATCATCAATCACATCATCAGCTAACCTTGAAGCACCCCATGGCACCACCATGCATCCTGCAGGCAGTGCAGACACACAGAGCTCAGAGGCAGAAATGACATTAAACCTCTTTTGTTTTGAGTTATGACTTAACAACAAAACCAAAAGGTGCCACGTAAAAGAACAGCTTTCACACAGACTTCGTGGACTGAAGGGTAACCTGCTGCTTTGTGCTCTCCTCAGATCTTTCAAGGTACCCTAAAGACTACTAATAAGGCTAAAAACACACATGCACCCACCTTCTAACGTGTTCCTGCGGCCATCTGCACCAATGATAACATCAAATTCATACTCTGACAAAGGGTGATCCATGGGGAGAAACTCAGCCCTCCAACCTGTCTCTGAAAACACAAATGATATTTATTAATTCTTCAGTATTACAGTGGAAAAGTGACTGCAGGGTCTGAGGAAAGGGCACTGAGATAAAAGGTGCATTTCTTGTTCTCTGGATCATTTAGTGCAGTAACTTCCTCTCAGAGCCACACCACAAGATGCTCAAGCACCTGATTCTCACAGAAATACCCCCACAGCCACCTTAGCAGGACAGTACACACATGTGGTCACAGCAAGGAAGAGCTGGCTACTAAAAGATGAAAAATGGCATTCCACCATTGATGCTTTTAATTGTCTTCGAAATAGAAATTAAATGGAAGCACAATCACAAAGCTAAATTTATTCTTTTTACAAAGCTGATTATGTGAAAGTATTTGTACTTGTCCATGTTTTAAAATTGTATATACTTTAACTACTTAAACCAACATACCTGTTCTACTGTCACTATATGACCCTTTGAAGAGACACCATAGTGTTTTAATTAAAGTTTTAAAATGTTTTAGTGGCACTACATCCTAAATGCTAATATTTTAAAAACCCAGAAAATTAGAAATCTATTTCTGTTGTTTAAAAATCTTGCATAAGAGTGCTGATAAGACTCTGTGTGCCAGTGGGAGTTATATTAAATGTGAACACAAAACAAGGCCCTGGGCATTTAATCCATCCTCAATATTTATATTATCAATCAAAATCTGTTTTTGCAAGAAGATCCCAAGAAGCCACACCAGACTCCCTACAAAGCCTCAAACACATGCCAGAAGGCATAGTGCAAACCCTCAGCTTGTCAGCCTGGGTTGTATTTTTAGATTTATCAGTGCTCTGTCACACTGACACTTATGCCTGTAACTGCACAGAGCAAGGCTGGCTGAAATAAGAGGGGCAAAATACTGATTTCTTTAAACAGAGTTCGACTGCCTTGTACGACTTCATGTAGCATCAGGCACGAAAAGAAGTTGCTGTGAGCAGAACTGATAAATTATACTTTGGTTTTCTTGATCTTCAGGAGGCTCCAGGACTTTCACAAACTCCAGGTTCACGTGAATTTCCACCCCCAGGATGAGTGCAACTTTGAAGAGGATGAGTTGCAGCTGTCGAATACCTGTGGAGAGCAAGTGACAAAGAGGTGTTTGATAAGCAAGTGACAAAGGCATGTTTGATAAGCAAGCAGCCCCAGCTGCCCCCAGGCTGCTGCAGAACTGAAATCCCCTGAGAACACAAGTGTGCAGCATTTCCATCTCCCCTGCTGTAATCATTGCAAACATAGCAACCACCACAGGATGTTGTTCTCTTCCGCCTCCTTCTCCTCTTGCAGCACAGTCTTGTCAGCAAAACTCATTTCAGTTGAGTTTCTTAGAGGTTTGTCTCTTAATGACACTTCAAGGATCTGCTAACCAGGATGTTTCAGAACACAAAATTTTACAGCATATTTCCCTGTAAAACTGTTCACTCTGCTATTTGTGTCTACCTCCAACATGCTGGAGTAAATATCAGTATTCTTCATACCTCATCATCAAAACCTGTTGTTTAACCACACCAGACTAACAAAAACATCTGCTCCATAAGACTGTAACTTATTTATTGCCACTTTGCTTAAATGAGACCATTTCTTCTCCCCTCTGTGTGCACACATGCACTTGCACATGCTTAAGGCAGATGAACTTTCTGCAAACCAAGATCGTCTCCACCAATCTTCTTCCCCTTGTAACCTCTCATCAAACATGCCCACACCATCAGATACTTACTGATGTGATCAATAGATCCTGCACAGAACTTGCCATAGAATTTCTTTGCTCCCAGTCCCCGGAGGTCGTGGATGGTGAAGGGCCAGAGGTGCAGCACGTTGTTCCTTGAGAAAGTGTCCCTCTTCTCCACGACCACGACCTTGGCTCCCAGGAAGGCCAGCTCTATGGCAGTCCTCAGGCCACAGGGGCCACCTCCAATAATTAAACACTGCCAGAGAGAAGGACCAGTGTGACACACAGCTTTGGAGCACTTCCACACAGTTTCCAACTCACTCTATTGGTATGACTTGAAATACAACTGGATTTGCACTGCTGAGAGCACAAACAAGTAATTCACTTAAATCAATGAAAAGGATTTTTTTTTTACATGTGGTGTTCAGCCTATTTAAAAAAGAGGATAAATGGTGCTTAATGCAGACATAAAAGTGTCTGATGAAGAGAAGTAAGAGAAAAAACAGCAAAAGCCAAACATTTTTGAGCATCTGCTTTTCCAACCTCCATTTAGCATTTCTCAAGTGCTTGCAGTAAGCAGCATTACAGTTGTGTAAAAGGGAGGGGAAAGGAAATAAGTGGTCTTAGTGCAGGCTTTTTTTATTCTAAAGAGGAAATGGGTGTACATTTACTAGATTTGCTGGACAAACCTATGATAAGCCAGTAGTCTTACAGTATTTTCAAGCAAGGGTGGATGTAACAGCCTGGTTCACCTACTGATGTAAAGCAGGACATGCCAAGGAAACTCAGCCTTGCTCTGCCAGGGCCAGGGAACTCATCCTGTCTTATTCCATTTCACCCAGTGCTAAACACCCCCACTTTCAGGACAATCACACTTCAGGAGTTTAAATATGAGTTTGGGCGTGCTCAGAAGAATCGCTCCCAAAACCATTACAGAGGATTCTTGCCCAAACTTTAGTTGGCAGCTGTAATTTTTCACAGACTAAGAGGCAAAGGATTTCCAGAAAGCAAGCTAATTAAACCTCAAGCATATCTAATGCTTACATTTCCTTGACTGATTACTAAAAACTGATTAGAAGCAGTCTTATAGCTGGACAATGCTGTGTTTCCATACCTCCTACAAACCCCCTCCACTCCTCCAAACCCTCCTGGATTTCACAAACCCATGCCATGAGTTCCAGCTCTGCTGTGGCTGGAGCAGGAGGGTCTGGGAGGATGGGAGAGCTCCAGCCCAGCCTGGGCTGTGCTGAAAATCCAAGGGCAGACCCGCTGCTGTGAGTGCTGCACACAGAGCCAGACACTGACTGCACTTGCAGAGCAAGCACAGCCCTATCTGCAGGCTCCCTGGAGCCCAGCCTGCTTCCCATCACACTGCAATCTCAGAAAAGAGAGTCATTTATTTGTTTTGGTTTGGTCATCATTTGTTTTCAGATTTAACAACTTAAGCAAAAAGTATCCGGGGTTGACTTTCATCCAATCCAAATCATTGAAGTGCAAAAATGTCTTTTTTCAATTTAATAAATAATTCTAATAAATTCCCATTGAAAGCAGGACTCCTGTGAGGTGCTTTGGCTTCACTTTAGGCAAGTGTTTTGTTAACCAGAGATATTAAAGTTAGGCTGCTGCGTTACTTAACCATTTGGCTTTGTTCCTCTTAAAAGAATGTACTTAATTCACAATTTCAGACGAACACTCCTGACTGCATGATGAATATTAAAAAAAAAAAAAAAAATCAATATATGTAAGAATATAAAGGAAGAAAAGAAAGGGCACATGTAGCCCAGCTACAGAGAGAACCACTGGTGGATCTGGGTCAGACTTTTCTGCACATGCTTCCTGTGACTAACATGGGAACTCTGGCAAGTGAGTGACTCAACTGAGCCTTCACAGCGACAGAGTTTTCCACTCATGCTGAACAGGCAGCTAGAAACATTTTACAAATAAAGCCCATACATGGTCTGATAGGTGAGGATGGTTTTTTTTCCCCTTACCAACTGTATAATGCACAAATAAATGCAACTTTAAAGAAAATAAAAAATAAAAAGAAACTGCAGTCTTTGGAGATTTAGTCATAGCAGACCCTGCCAAGTAACAAAACCCACACAGAAAACCCTTCGTTCCTCCTGGTGCTTTGCAACACACTCTGTTAGCACTTTAAGGAGGATTCTGCCCTCTCCCCTCCTCCTATCACATTGACAAAGTATCTTCATAATTGCCTGGAGACACCATGAAAAATGCTTGTATGTTTGCACCAGCCATGGTTACCTCCAGAAACACATTTATCTACATCACAGAGCTATTTGTTCTTTGATTTATTGAGACGCTTCCTGCTGGTGTAGGACTTGCTCTTGGCACTTCTTCATCTCATTTTGAAACTTCTGGGGTCAAAACCAGCACAAAACCCTTGCAAAAGTAATTCTTACTAGATTTGTGTTCCTCTTTGTATAAAGGCAGGGAAGGGCCCCTGCCACTCCCTGGCAGTCTGCTTGCCAAGAGTCCCAGAAGAAACCTTCCTGCAGCCAGCCTAGCACAAACTTTGAATAGCATCCCATTTCCCCTCCTGTTATCCCAGTCTCCTGGCTCCCCAGGCCTGCTTTTGGAACTAATTTCTTGCAACTGAACACAGATCATGACAGCTGGCATGGCACGAGGGAGCCTCAAACAATCAATCCTGAAGGAACAAATGCCCACATCACCACTCACATCAACTGCTTTCTAACAGTGCCAGAGCATCCCCACAAAGCTAAAGGGCAACTTGACTTTTCAAACCATCTCCTACAAATCACCCCAAGCAACAGCTGCTGAAAAGAACAAACAAAGAGTTCTTGCATATTTCTTGCTCAAGCTGGAAATGAAGTGAGGAAGTCTTGTATAGTTTTACAGGGCAGTTTATGAAAGAATAAGATCACGGCCAGACTTCTGTGACCTGCCTGAAGAATCAGTATCATGTGGGATGTTACACCTTGTTTTACCACTGAGAGTATGCCATGTTAGTGCCAGACAATAACAAGAGAATACATTTTCCTTGGTGAAAACCTCTAGTACAAATGGCTGATCTCCTGCCTGCAGATGTACCTGAATATTTTCTGTCAAAAGAGAAGCTTCAGTGAATTTAACACACTCCCCATGAATAAAGCACCTAAGTTAAGGCAAAATTACAGAAAGAATATTCCCATTGAACAAGTTTCCAGGCCAGTAATAGTTGCCTAGTGACTAACTTAGGACTATTTCAATTTAAATTCATACTTAATAAGTAAAGCATGGATATTTTTGCACTCGACAATAAAACACTAATAAACCCGTGCATATTTTATATTAGTTGTTTATTCAAGCTACTGAATAAATACTCTGTTTCTATGATACTGTTAAAAAGCATTGTACTATTCTCTAAAAGATAATTGCTTCTGTATAAATCTTGTCCCACACTACAACCAAGCACAGTGCACAATGCATTATTTATCTTCAGACTGAAGCAGAGCAGAATTTCATGGATTTTTTCCTTCTATGATTAAAATGCATTGGAAATTTTCACTTATATTTACTAATATGAACACACAGAGAATTTGGTAATTCTCATAAGCTTGACTCCACTCAAGGGTCAATCAGACTGTAAGAGATGCTACTTTCTCTGAGTATGTTTAGGAATGGAAAATCTTAAAAATCTCCAGGAAATATTCCTAGTGCTGAGCTACATGGCAGCACAAGTCACCTCTCCAGTAGCAGAGTGGCTTCTGTGCCAGCCATAGGATTTTGAGATAATCAACTGTATAATGTACAAATACATGACTCAAAATAGGGAGGGAGGAAAGGGAGGGGGATACAAAAAAATCCCCACAACAACAAAGACTGCAAAAAAAAACCCACCTCAAAATAACCACTACAACCTAATTATAAAAACTTCATCCACTATTACTGAAAGGCTGGATCTGCCCATTGACCTTGACAAAATTAAAAAAACCATCAGCTCTCAGCATTTGCATGCTCAAGTCAGTAGTAGCACAGGGGTGGGGGATGCAGCACACAGCATCTCTTGGCACAGCTAAGAGCAGATAAATCCTGTTGTGGCCCAGTGCATTATTCCACTGTGTCACCCTGGTCTCCTGGTCCAAGGTACCCACACATTAAATTAATCCTGGAAAACAAAGGGGTGTTAAATGATGATCCACTCCCTTTATGCCCTTGGGATGAAGAGAGAAGCTTCAACCACTCCAGGAATCCAAGATTTCCCCATTTCTGCCCTTCAGTTGCTTTGGAGGTGAAAAAGAGGAGATTATTTTTACTAATAAAAAAGCAGCTGGACAGACCCAGGCACAGCCCTTTGCTGTGCCATGGCATGCCAAGCCAGAAGCACCACTGCCACTCTCCAGTGGAAATGCACAAACACACTGGTAAAAACTGAGCAAAACCCATCTGCCCCTGTTACTGAGCTGCCTTTGGCCAAACCAGGGACTGGCAGTGGACCTGCAGGCATGGATCAAGATCCCAGGAGGGAGCAGCACAGGCTGGCTTTCCTCTCAGAGCCCCTGATCCCCATGAGCACAGGTGTGCTCCCACAGGAGCTCTGCAGGACACAGGGACAGCTTTGCTTTTCCATGGCAAACATTCATTTCATAGTCCACAGCAGGTCTGGGACTGGGAGAGAAGAAAACTCACACCAGCCCAGCCTTTGTGCAACACCCAAACTATCAGGAGGGCACCAAGGACTGGCTGGGCTGATCCCAGAGGGTCACATCCCACATGGATTTGGGCAAGGGTTTATTGGGGATGCACCAAGGACTGGCTGGGCTGATCCCAGAGGGTCACACCCCACAAGGATTTGGGCAAAGGTTTATTGGGGATGCACCAAGGACTGGCTGGGCTGATCCCAGAGGGTCACATCCCACATGGATTCAGACAAGGGTTTATTGGGATTGCACCAAGGACTGGCTAGGCTGATCCCAGAGGGTCACATCCCACATGGATTCAGACAAGGGTTTATTGGGGATGCTGATCCCAAGGACTGGCTAGGGTTTATTGTGGGGGCTGATCCCAGAGGGTCACACCCCACAAGGATTTGGGCAAAGGTTTATTGGGGATGCACCAAGGACTGGCTAGGCTGATCCCAGAGGGTCACATCCCACAAGGATTTGGGCAAGGGTTTATTGGGATTGCACCAAGGACTGGCTGGGCTGATCCCAGAGGGTCACATCCCACATGGATTCAGACAAGGGTTTATTGGGGATAGGGCTCAATGCACTGCAGCATGAGACAGGCACAAAACAAGACATTTTCTGGAACAGCAGTGACAGACTGCTCTCCTGGAAATGCTCCCAAGAAAAACAGCTGCATAAGCAGCTAAGGCAGACGGCCACCAGGAGCTTTCTCCACCACAATGCTTTCCAGCCCATCCCCTTTACTAGATATGAAAATGCTTCTGGCAGAAATAGGACTGCTCAGTGGGACATTCCTGACTCACTGACTTACAGTTCATCTCCCATCTGCATCACATAAGATTTTATCACATAAATTCACTGACAGCCACCGGATATAACGCTGCAGCCAAATGCACCCTGAGCCCCGTGAATAATCAATTTAAAGTTGGAGACATCATCATAGAAGACACTGAAAAATGCAAATCTATATGCCACTTCAGACAATGTTAAAAATGTCACAGGCTGAAGCTTTGTCTTTAATAAAAACTAATTTTTCCATCCTCTCCACAAAGAAAGGGGGGGGATAAGACCTAGGGGTTAATTAAACTTTACTACAAAGATTATATAATCTTTAAAAGGGTATTTTTCTCTGTTGCACTGTTTTATGAGCTCCTTATAGAATTAGTAAGGTTGAAAGACATGTATTTGACAAAAATAATATTCACTTAGATGCATTTTAATGAGACACCCTAATTCTCCAAAGGGTTATGCGGACACTGCTTAAATACGCTACAGATAGATTCAAAAATCTACCTTAAAATATTATTAAGACTAGGTGGATCTTGCTGAATGGGTATTTTTGGAGAGTGAACACCAGATAAACAGCACTGTTGGGGAAGTTCAGACCCCTAAGTGCAACAAAACCCTGTGTCAGTGCATGAATTCAGTGCCTCACTACGAGCCCATGACTGCTTTAAATCCCTCCAGTATTTTACCCTTTGTACTCCCAGCTGAGCACCTCAGAAATGTGCAGTTTTGTCCTCTCCCAGATCAGTGATTGGCACAAACGTATTTTTCTTTCCCCTCTGGGACTGTGCCATGGATGTGAGGCCACCCAGGCCAGGGTGACTTTGGCCAGAGCTCTTTGCCCAGCCCTGTGTCCTGCAGCTGCTGCACTCGCAGCTGGGCGCAGCACAGCCCAGGGATCACAGGATCTATCTTTACTGCCCTCCTGTTTCATGGAGGCAAAATGCCACAAGTGAAACATTAGCACATTTACTGCATTCATCTGGCTCATCTTTACTGGGATTTTTTTCTCTGTTTTGGAAGATAAGCTTCTACACGGAAAAAAGCACGTGCCTTCATTTTTCCTAGATGTATTTGGACACACTTGTCCATCCAGCCTCTCTGTCACATGGACACATGTACTAATATTAGACCTGTGTATTAAAAAAAAAAACCCTTTCCATAGTTTGAAATTAAAACAATGGTATGAAGGACGTCTGAAACTCACATCCTGCTATGCTACACATTAACGAGGGGCTGTGTGCACTCAGGGTGTTAGAAAGCCAATAGTGCCTTCCCTGCTGCATCAGAGCTGTCAGGAATTTGGAGCTTTCCTGAAGAGCTCTCTCAGGTGGCATTTGTTGTATATAAATCTGGTGACTTGATTTCAGACCTTTTAGAACAATTTGCAAAAACACTTCTTCAAAAAATTGCAACTGACAGTCACAATACTGGAAACTTCCTGTCACCCTGCACCAGCTTCAGTTATCCAAAAAACCTAGACATTACTAACAAAAAAATGTCACACTGATTTCAGTAAACATATCCACCAGAAGCCAGGCAAGTGCTTTAATCCAAAATTCTCCTCAAATAAAGCCCAAAATAATTCCAAAGGATGTTGGAGGGCTTAAGTGTGTTTGCTGTTTTCTTACCTGCCTTTCATTGTAACCAAAACACAGGGAAGAAAAACAAGCCCACACCCAAAAGCCAGAAGAGATTGCTTTCTTTTCTCTTCTTGGCCAGCTGCTTAAACAATCAGAAGGCAAACAAGATAAACGTTGCAGAAAGAATGCTGCCTGACTGTCCCAGCCATGAGCAGGGCTGGCAGCAGGGAGTACCTGGCCTGTTTTCTGTAGCTCACGCCTGTCACTCTGAGATAGTGCTCCAGGGCACACTCACAAACTCAGCCAGGAGAGCCCAGGGCACAGCCAGGACACAGGGATCCCTGCACAGACAAAGAGCTGATGGACAGACAGAAAGGAATGAAGGCAGCAAGAGGCTCACCCCTGAGCACAGCAGAGACCAGGCCATGAGCCCTGTGGGCAGAGACACAGAACGTGCTTCATCCTCTGCATGGTCTGCAGGGGCTCTGCTGGCCAGCAAAGGACTTGTCTGCACACCCAGAGGAAAGGATTTCTCATGCTCTAAGGCATCTAAACCATGCAGGCAGGTTGGTCAGCAACCACGGCTCTAGCACAGCAAGAGCTTGGTACCAGCACTTTAAAAATACACCCCTGGTGTCCAGTCTGCAGAGAAACCTGCAACTTGTCACCAAGCATCACAACAACCTAATAAATGAGCTGAGCTTCCACTTGGAACCTGGCTTTTTCACCTAAGTGGGGAGTCAAGTTACTTTGAGGGTATTTCACAGAATATTTTCATATACATTCTAAAATCCACTTTTCTGTCAGGTGAATTGTCAACCAACACCCATTTCAGACATGGCTTTTAGAAACCAGTCCTGAGTAAATGAGCTCATACAGAACTAGACATCAGGTCTGAGTCAGAATCCAGATTTTCAAATTTTAATTATTTATTTTAAAATATCTTGATAATTTAATCCCATCATTCCTAACTCCTAAGTAGGATGGCTATACAGCAGTGTACATCAGCTATAGATGAGCTCAAAATGCAATACTGTACCAGAAGGCAACAGTTCTGGGCTCCTGGAGTCTTTTTTTTTTTTTTTTTTTTCCCAGCTCATCAGGCAGCCTTCAAAGTCACTGCATTTCCACTGCTACCACTCACAGACATTTAACTAGTAAATCTAAACAGAGCTCCAAAAAGAGTGATAATCTGATTTTCTTTCTAGTTTAACAGGTTGCTTGCACAAACCAGTTTACCATAGGTAGACAATGCCTTTACCTCTGACGTTTTTTCTTACAATTAGAGAACACTATGAATTACCATCCAGCACTTCTTAGTAACACAGCATCCAAAAGTGCCAGCAACTGAGATGGACTTGAATTGTTCAACCAATCAGAATTAAGAATATTTACCTTCAGCACACAACATTTTTTAAGAAGGCTTCTGATAGTGGGCAAAGTTAACAACACTCACAGAACCCACAAACCAGGCTGCTGGAAATCCATCACACAATGAAAGTTTCCTTTCAGCACCTCTAGTTCTTATTTCCAAAACTTTTTTTGGCTGAAAACAAAGGTTGTGCATAATAACCCTTATTACTGATGGAAAGAGTCTCAGAAAATAAATACAAAATGGTGAAAAATATAAGTGTGCTTCAAAAAGAGGGGCAGAGAGCTGGAGAGACAAGCTCTGGCAGCACACTGCACATCACGAGGTGTAACAGTCTCTGTGACACCAACATCCGAGGCAGCAGAAGGCAGGTAAGCCTGCACAGGAGAGCAGTGTTTGTTTACACATTTAATGAGCCTGTTTGTGCATTCCAGGCAGGCTGAAATGCAGATGCAGGCACCTGCCCAGCAGCACTGGCCACGCTTGCTCTGCCAGTAGCAGGGCTGCACCTGGGCTGGCAGGCACTGAACCTCCTGGCCCAGGTGCCCAGGGCTAGGGCAGGACCAGGGCTGGCCAAGCAGGGAGCAGCCCCAGGAAGGAACACGAGCTGCTCTGGTAAATCTTTGCAAGGGGCAGGAGAAGGAAACAGCATGAGGCTGTGAAAAACACAGTTCACGGTTTTGGGAGAATTTAAAGGTTTAATAACAAGATAATAGGAGACAAAACATAAAGCAAAGGGTTAAAACTGCCGGGTGCTTTGGGAACACCCCTTTAAATATGTTTTACAATTTATCTATTTGTTACATATTCATAGACTTTTATGGGTAGTTAACTGTTTTTGGGAACTGTTTAGCATGGCCACTCTTGGGTCTGCCTTTTTAGAGCATGCGTGTTTCTTGGCTTGTGGTTTTTTTTTTTTATTATTCTTCTTGATTTGGGTGGTGGTCTTAGCTGGTGAGTGTTGATAATTGTTGTGTTAGCTGCAGAGCTTTTATTACTTGTTCACTGGCTGTTATTTTGATCAGGCAGGTAGTTTAACCACACTATCTCTAAAAAACTCATGTCTAACTTTTGCTATTAACCAAGACTATATCCATATAGAAATGCTATTTTAACATGACACATATAGCATTTATCCCAATACTTGCAAAGAGCCAACAATATATTATCCATTTATAACAAGGCTAACTCCCAGCGTGGCAGAGCCACACGGTTTCTGCTCAGACAGCATCTCAGTCAGGTGAGCAACCCCAGAGAGTGGTGCAACACAGCTCAGGCAGTGTCTCAGCTGGTTTGGCAATTACAAACAGCACTCCTGGAAAAACAAGAGCTGTCCTTCAGGAGCAGCACATGTCCAGGGCAAAACACAGACCCTGAAAAGCTAATCAGAAGTTGCTCTATGAGCATCAGCAAGACAAGCAGAGACAGAAGGTGAAATGCCACAGCAGTTCTGGTTGTGCCCCAAGAACCCCATGGTGCTCCCCAGTTTAGGTTAGGTGAAGGTACAGAAACATCCTCCAGAGCTCTGACCACTCCTGCTACTCTGCTCTGGACTTGCCCCAGTTTTTTCTGCCACAATATTTTAGCTGGGGTCTCACCTGCCCCAAGGAGTGGCTGGATGTAAGCTGGTGGGTGGTGGGTCCTTAGAGGCACCAGATCATTTTCTGCAGCCTATTCCCAGTTTTCTCCAGGTACTACACTCCTCTTCTGGCAGGTTCATAATCCCCTAGTAGCTTCTAGCATTTTACTCTGTTGATCTCAGGTTAAGACACAAATATCCCAGAGACCTGAGATAGCAAACAGTTTGTAGAAATCTGGTCCTCTGTAGAAACAAATTATGTAATGCAGACTTGTTAGGGAATGTGGAAATTTCAAGAACTGTGACAAAAATAATTCCCCTTTAAACAGTGTAGCAGAGGAAGTAAAGCAAATTAAACCAATTTCAAGGGCATTAAAAGGGAAATTTTACTTTTTCTTTTAACAGATACCAGCTAAACTTTTTTCACCACGAATGCCATCAATGCTATGGGTTTTGAGAGAGAAAACACAACTAGAAATTTTCTTGTTTGCTCACAAAAATAATCTCCTGCTAATATATTTTACATTTTCTCTTCTCATACAGCATCTTAGAATTGTGGTATTCTGCATTCCATGAAAAGTGTATTCATCTCCACTGAGGCCTGAACAGCAGATAATGTAGAATTTTGTTTGTCAGCAGAAAGAGAACAACCACATCCCCAAACCCCTGTTCTCAGGGCAGACATGGGAACCTCGGGAAGGACCTCAGCTGCAGGAGACAGGAAATTGCCTTATTGTCTGGAACCTGGGGTTTAGCAGCCAAGTGCTTAATCACTTCTTGGTAGCAGAAGTTATGTATTTCCTCACTTATCAGCACACCAACGTTAGCAGAGCACAGCTGGAAGCGCAGCCAGCAGCAAACCCCAAGGAGCACATCTGGCAGCAGCCCTGGAACAAGCACAGAGGGCTCCTGGAAGGCAGGAGAAGGAGCTGAGCCCAGCACAGCATCCTGCCCCAGCCCCACAGCCTGCCTGCTGGCTGGACACAGCCCACACACCCTGCCCTGACCTTTTGTTTCATTCAGACCTCATTAAGGCACTCGCCGTGACAATAGGGGTGGCTTGTGTGAAAGCAACTGCGTGCCACTCCCTGTGGGAATCTGTAAAATATCGAGGAAATCAGGTCAGGGTGGGACAGTTCCCTTCTCTCCATTACTTGCAAAGCCATTAAGCAAAGGACAGGGGAACAGCACAGTCCTGTTAAAATACAGATGTAAAGCTACTGTTACCTTCCAAGCCAAAAACAATTTAAATTCCACATGCCTAAAAAGTCTTATCTGGACTGATTGCTCTGCTCTGGCCAGGCTTCATTCCTTTTCACGACTGATAAAGCTGAAAAAGCTGTGTGTTTGTGGAAGTGTCTCCAGGATAATGAAAATAAAGTGATTTCATTACCAAATCACATGCCAAACATTTGCTTTTGCTGATGTAATTTGGCCCAATCTCAGTTTAAAACACATCACAAAGAGCCAAATACTTTGTTTTGTTTTCAAAGAACTGTCTGCTCTGTGTCCTGTCATCACCCCAGCTTCTCCCAGTCCCCTCTCTAAAAATCCTCATAGGAATGAATGCAAATGCAGTGTTCAACAACTGTGGTTTCACTGCATGTTCATTTCATGCTTCTCCACTCATCTCAAGCAAATCCTCCTTGCCACTCACCCTCATTAGTCCCATAATTTCTACACCTTTGAAACAGAAGCTGCTTATTAAAATCCTTAAAAATAAATCTACAGTGGAAATCCAGCACAAGGCTTTAGAAGCCCTGTCCTAAAAGGCAAAAGCCAGAAGCACCAATATCAAGATAAACAGCTTGTCTTTCAAGTATACCAATCACACCGAGGTGCCACTTTAAGTCAGTAGAACGTGTGGCTTTTAATGCTCCCAAAAATCTCAACAGCCTCTGGATTCTACTGTCCAAGCACTGTTTGTTTGTTTTTTAAAAAACACAATACACACACGCACAAAGCAGCTGAATGCCTCTTTGCAAAAAGCCACAACCTTTCGTTCACTCAGTTTCCTAACTTGGCAGTCAACTTCTGGCTGCCTAGTTCAAGCTTTTGGACTTCACAAGAATGACTGTTTATTAAAATAAGCAAAACTACCTAATATATCTGCAACAAGTTTGGTGTGTTCATTACAAACCCTGATTATAAGGTTTGGAAATCTAACCATCCGAATAATTATTTTGAATAAATCAGTAAATCCAGCAAAAGGGATGGGTATTTACTCTTCATAGAGTAAAGAGGTTAAAGTTTTCATTTTAATATGGATATTTTTTCCGTTGGAGCATAACTGGCTTTCCCTGCTTTCATCTTTCAATTCAATTACTCAATTAAAAACCAAATGTTTGTCTTGAGGGATGCAATCAGCCATGTCAGTGGAACACAGACTCCCTGCCTTCCGTGCTGCTGTGTACAGCACTGGAGAAACCTGGCTGAAAACCCCTGCTGCCTCTGAAGGATGGACAAGTGCCAGCACTTGGGGAGGAGATGTGGCCACCTCAGCTGCAGGTTCAAACACGCTGCATGATTTGCTTAATGGAGAGAGAGACAATGTTTGTTCAGCATGGCAGAGGAAGCTACAGGACACAGCAGCACCCAGCCACACCACAGCTCCCTTCATTGAATACTGAATATTTTTTTTAGGATTTTATATGATTCCATATATACATATATACATATGTTTTCAGATGTGCTTGTTTGAAGCTTTCAAATTTTGAAGCTTTCAAAACGTCTTAGCTCAATTTTATTTCCTTGCTTTATGCCAATATTGTTCAGTCTTGAAACAGCAGCTCAGACTGTACAAGTGCCCTGCCCAGGAACTGTGCCCAAGGTGGGCTCTAAAGTACAGGCAATGCTCAGAACACCAAAGCTGTGCCCAGAAATTTGTCCCTCCTCCACTGGGGAGGTTTGTCCCAAAACTTGTACATCCAGAGAGAAGCACCAGAGTCTACCAAGGCACCTGATAACTACATGGTAGCACTTTAAAAAGTTAAAACTTTAAAACCACAGAGTTTTCTCGGCTCTCAGGTGTAAGCATGTGTTTTGCAAGAACAGCAAGCACCTTTGAAGGGGAAGGCAGCAGCACATTTGCATGCTTTAGAGAACCAACACCTCTCAGAGTGAGCCTGGGATGTTTCCATGTGCAGAAGTCTCTGCTCTCCTGAAGCATGGGAGAGGCTGAATTTTGGGTGCACAGCAGGAGCCAGGTCCTAGCCCTGAAACATATTCACACCTATCTCAAACATCAGTGGGAGCCTCATGTATATGAGCATGCACATACTCTATCATTTGCACAGGTAAACAAAGTAAATGTAAATCAAGGGCCAGTAATGAATCTGCTCCATACACAGAGGCAACACTCACAGATGTCTTTAAAAGGCTACTGAATATACTAACAGTAGCTGGATGAATTCTGGTTCATCACTGCATGATGTTTTGCATGTTCAGAAACTTAGACTGACATCCAAACTGCTAGCACAGGGAGCAACATGCATTAAACCTTTCATGTTCTTCTGCTGTCCAGCTGAAGAAATAAACAATCACTTCAGAGTCCAACCCTGCTCCTCTGCATTCATTAGTAGACAATGAAAACCAGAGAGAAATTTTGTCAGGGTAAGAAATTTATGCTTTTTCTGTGCATATTTGCAAAAACCAGAGTGTGATAGCTACAGTTGTGCCTGGTTAGTACAAACTTGTGTTCCTCTCTAATGCTGGTGAACTGGGCAGGTGCCAGCTCCAGAAACAAGTCTTGAACAGGACCCATTCCCAACTTACAAGTTCAAGATGGAAGGAAGTTTATGTTTTGTGAAGATTTATCACTCATACAGGTGGACTCCTACAGTTTCAGAAAATTCATTTCTGCCCCAATTCTGTGCACATCTTTCTACAGCACCCTGGTTTTATTTGGGGATATCTGTGGTTTTTTTCTTCTGTAAAGAATTAAAGGAAAAATAATATCTCCAGTAAGACAACTCTGAAATAGCAGTGGGTTTGAACTCTTTGAAAATTGCTCAACCAGTATTATTCATCCAGCTTAAAATTGTATCAGTGTAGAAACTTTGAAAGCCATATTTGGCAATGTTTTCAAGAGCAGTTAAGACACAGGATTATTGTTATTTAGCTGGAGTGGAACGTTCTGTATGTACAAAACTTGTGTATATTGCAATGAGTAACTTAAGTGTGGCTGAAGAGTTTACAAGCACAAAAATCAACAAGTACAGCATTCAGCTCTTGAATACCATGCAAAAAAACTCCCACCCCAAACAGTTTTGGGATGAAGCAGCAGATTTTCATTAAAAAACAGCAAAAGGAAACCAACCAAAAACCCAACCAATCAACCACCAAAAACCTCCTATGAGTCAATGAGTCATTTAGAACATAACTGCATCTTCTTGATCTCCTCCAAAGATTGGGAAGATTGCAAAGCCCTATGTAAGAACCATGAGCTGCAGGCACAGCTGCAGCATTCAAGGCCACGACCTCATTTAAAGCCTTGAAGTCACAGATTTTTTTTTTTTTTTTTTTTTAAACAATGCCTACGAGCAACCTTGGCTCTGTTTACAGAGTTGCAACTGCAAAAATGCACTTCTAGCTCACTGCTGGAGCTGGGATCCTGCTTTAACAGGTAGGGTTTGTACTCCAGGGCTGGTCTGCTCTGGGCAGCACAATGTGGGGGAGCTCTGGGCAAAGCTGGGCTCTGCTGGGCAAGGCTGGGAACTGCTTCCAGGATGAATCCCTGCTTCACTGGCACAGCACAGAGTCAGAACAAAGTTAAAATCCACACCTGTGCTGGAGGGAAGGCTGCTGTGCATACTGCAGCCTCGTCCCTGCACTGCTGGGCACAGCTTTTCTAAGATCCCTTACCTGTGAGCAGAGCCAGAGCCCAGCACCACAGTGCACACAGGGGTGCAAACTCCTGCCCTGCACAGCAGATTGATCCCCAGGGACACTCATCCTCCCTCCCCAGGGACACTCCTGCCCTGCACAGCATCCTCATCCCAGGGACACTCATCCTCCTCCCCAGGGACACTCCTGCCCAGCACAGCATCCTCCTCCCCAGGACAGGCTCTCCCAGGCTCTGCAGCAGCCTGTGACTCACAGCCCAGCAATGCTGGGGAGATATCCCCATGGAGCTCAGGCTGCAGCCCTGCTCTCATCCCCAGCCATCTGAAGATTGATGTTTCTCCTGTGACACACTCAAGTGCAGGTCTGGGCACGGGCCAGGCTCATGATGAACATCTCCTAGAATTTCACAGAGTATCTATCCCCACACTCTTCACATCCAGACATTCTATGGCATCTGCAAGTTGGTCATTAGTGCATCATAGAAATGTCCATGAATTTCTGCAGATACTTACAGCATGCCCCTAAAAATAAACCTTTAATCTCAAGGGGCACCAACACCATACTTCCATGGAAGGTGTTGATTAGTCTCTTCCTCAGCAGCCTTGTAAAGCATTACACAGCCTATATACTTTATGTACCAAACCATTTCCATGAGTCTTCTCACAAAATAAAAATTAATCACTTTGCTTAGGAAGTTTACAGAACAAAGCCTTGCTTTTGTAATGTCACCATTTGAAACGAGTTAGTTTCTACATTTCACATGGCTCTTAAAAGTGCTTTTTTGCATTGCAAATACTTCCTCAAACTCACCACTATGGCAATTGGGACCTGGAGCTGTATGTGTATGGTGAGATGCATGTGGAGTATTTCCTATAATTTGTTAATCATCAGACACTTTCTCATTCCTTCCCTTTCCTGTCTGTTTTCATCACAAAGATGCTCCATGACATATGTTCAAGGACTTTTCCAAAGAACAAAAAGGGAGGAAGGAAGCACAGGTCAAAAAGGGAAATGAAGGGAAAAAGGAGAGGAGAAAAACAGAGCCTGCCAGGAACACAGTGCAAATAACTGCAATGACACTTCTTGCTAAATAAAACTGCTGAGCAGTTTACTGAATATGTTACAGGTTGTACCTTGCAAATCCTTGGTTAATAAAGCAAATAGTCCTTGAGAGCCTGTGATGAATGCAGCCTACTTCTTCAGAAGTTTGCATCTTACACCTGTTTGGTGATGTGGTGCAAAAAGTACAGAAAGTCTGAGACAGACTGGAAAATAGGATGTTTTAAGGCTCACTCTTCTATACTGTGGGTTTCCACAGAACTTTCAGAAGAAAAACACCTTAAAATGTGTCCGAATCAGTGGACAACCAGTTTCAGCACATTAAAGGAAGAGTACTGAACAGACACACTGTATGGGATGGTAGAAACCTTGCTTCTGCAGAAAAACAAGTTTAACAATTCCCAAGCAATGAAATCCAAACTGAACTCCACTTACCTTAGTGTTCATACAAGACTTCCCACGTTTGTATTCTTTGTGACTTGCTCTTTTATCAAGCTTGTTCCACAAAGCTTTGGCCTTCCATGTGTTCACTCTCGATTTCAGTTTGGTGTAAAAGTTTCTATGGTCCAAAGGATCCAATTCAAGTTGGCGAGTGAGAATATTGAAGGCCTGAATGGTGCCTTTGCATGTTGATGCTTGTACAAAGTTTTCAAATATCTGGCCAGCTTGATTGTATTTTTCATCATCGTTTTCCCCCATGTTCTGAGAGCAGAGCTTGAGGAGAATAATTAAGCTGGAGCTCTTGTGCTGGGGTACAGGTGATCAACAACAGCCAGTGCTTCCACACATGTTATTCCTAGAAAAGACAAACACAGGTCATATTAAAGCAGGTTCTGCCTGATAAAATTAAACCCACAAACTGCACACACAGTATGAACATAAAACCCCAGCATACAGTGACTAGACAAGAAGGCACAAGAATTTGGTAGTGCTACCCAAGTGTTACAAACCCATAACACACTCATGCTGCCATGACTTGTACTCTCAAAGCCTGCTATAAAACCCTGCTAACTTAAGCCTACTGCTACAACAAAACCAGCTTCACCAAGAGCTTGAGGGTTTCTTTCATTTTGTTCTTTAGTTCAGTCCTAGATAACTGATGAACAAACCCCCAATGTCCAGATTCTTTCTCTAAGCAGAATTTATGCAACAGCAAGTGACATTTTGGTCCTAAGAATTCAAGGAAACCTGCAGCCAGAAGTCAAGACAGTTTGATGGACAGTTTTTTTATGCTGTTGCACAAGCTAGGGCCAAGGGTGCAGCTCACCCAGAGCAATTTAGAATTGGCACAATCACTTGCCACAAGCAAATGCACAAAACAGGCTACACAGAAATGCTATCACAAGTAACCCCAGAACTGAAGAAACCAGAGAACAAGTAATCACAGCAAGTCAGTCCCCCTTTTCCTAACACTCTTGCCAAAATGAGAAAGGGTTTGGTGCTCTAGCACAGAGAAAGGAATTTTATCTCCACGTCTCCACATGTTCAATGCTGAAGTTATGTCTTTGGAGCCTTACCTTGTCATGTGCTGATGATATAAAGTAATGATGTTTGGCCTGCTAAGCCCCACTGGCTTTTCCTAGTAACATGATCACTGTCAAACTGTGCCTGATATTCCAGATAAATACCCTGACATCCTGCAAGAGCAATGCTATTCTAAATTAACACGAGTTTCAAAGAACTAAAATACTTTCATTGCGACACTCCCTTATCCTTCTTTAACCTTGTTCTCCAACTCGAATGGGGAGCATCTTACAGTCAGCCAAGGTCCACAGAAAGTATCCAAGTGGCTTTCACATTTTCCAAGAAAATTGTTACAGGTTATGTATAAACTTGTCCTCAGAAGAAGGTTTACCTGGACTCAAGTTCAGAAATTTAAGTCATGTATTCTTTTTCTTGCTATTAAAGAATTATCTGCCAGTCCAAGAAACCAAAAACTAAATCAATGCTTGCCTAACTTCCCACATAATTAGTTATTTTACTTGGCTGATAGTCTCAGAATAAATTGTTAGAAAGGCCTTTGAACTCATGCTTCTCAGTTTAACACTGTTCACAAACTATTCATTCTCCACTTGCATTTCCTTCAAAGAAGAAGAAAGAAAACATAACCAAGTGTATTTAGGTAAAGAAGAGACCCACCATGTCTATCTCACCACCCTCTAATACAGAAAAATATTATGCAACTTATTAAAGAGATCCCACAGGGAGATATAAGGAAGCATTTGGAATACTCACATTCCCTGTCTGTGCTCAAAATAAATAACCTTTGTATGCACATCATCAGTCTGTTGTGGGTTTGTGGGTAAAATAAATTGGCAACATTGAGAGTTTGTACATTTTCTTAGACCAAATGTCATGATTAAACATTTGGTGCCAAGAATAAGTCAGGAAATTTTTGTTTTCCCCCCTGAATATTTCATTTATAGCCTGTTTCATGCCCTCTTCTGCAGAACTTTGTGAGGTAAAAGTAGGAACATTTTACATGCCCTGCCTTTCAGAAAATGTGATTTTCCAAGCAGCTGAGTGCCATGAAGTTACCCTGACTCAGGAGAGCTCAGGACACCTTTCAGAAGACATGATTTTCCAAGCAGTGGAGTGGCTCTTTTATCAAGCCTGTTCCACAAAGTTTTGGACTTCCATGTGGTCACTCTTGATTTCAGTTTGGTGTAAAAGTTTCTATTGCCCAAAGCATCCAATTCAAGTTGGCAAGTGAGAATATTGAAGGCCTGAATGGTGCCTTTGCATGTTGATGCTTGTACAAAGTTTTCAAATATCCAGCTCAGATAAAAGATAAAGTCACACTGGCTTAGGAGGAGCTCAGGACACCTTTCAGAAGATGTGATTTTCCAACAGCTGAGTGCCATGAATGTGCACAGACTCAGGAGAAGCTCAGGACACCACAGGCAGGCTGGAGCCCTGGATGATGGGCACAGCCCCAGCAGGAGCAAGCCTGGCTCTGGGTAGGCAGAGCTACACCACAGACTTAGGCCAGGCCTAAAGGGACCAACAGACCCAAGAGCTCCATGGCAAAGGCAGGGAACAGCCGTGTGACACAGTGCAAGAGGCTGCCATGTGTTGGAATGAACCCTTAGTGAAGATAAACACTAATAACCATGGGGCTGGAATGGCTTGATAGGCAGGACACCTTCTCCAGCCTTAGAGCCTCCCTTCTCCAACACCACAAAGCTGAGACTCTGTTTTTTCTGGGCACAAAATATTCTCCTCAGGAACTTCCAACACACTCCCATCTCACCCATACTGAAAAACTGAGGAGTGGCATCTCAGAAGAGACATTTGCTCACTAGTGAGGCATTTCTCCTTGCTGTGTCAGAGGTCATGTTCTCAAAAAAAGTAACATTTTGTGGTCAAAAAAGCAGGATGAGACAGGAGACTGGTTACTAAGGTTTCTGGATTGCTGGGAACACCAGCATTTTCTGTTCTTTTTTTTTTTTTTTTTTTTTTTTTTTTGGCATGAACACCGTGTTGACAGATGACAGAGCTGAAGATGGTGCTCTAAGTATATGCAGCTGATGGAGGAGTATGCATTTCTTTCTGAGGAGTCACTGATATTCCACTGCAGTACTGTGTGTAACTCACTAGAAGCAATGCAATAAGAATAAGAAGTTCAACAGGGTCATTCTTGCCTATAATTGAAGTTTCCTGTTCTGTAACTGTCTCAAAGACTTAAGAGGCAATGCATTAACTGCTTACCTGTAGCAGAAAAATTAACAGTGTTTGGCAAAGTACTTGAGTTCTTAGAATATTATCAGTTATCCTTTTACTTCCTTCATCATATAGATCACTCTAGGGATGAAATACAGAGCCAAAAATCTCATCAAGGTGAGTATTGATGCTGAAACTGCAAACTATGCTTTTTAAAGTGACTTTTGAACTTCCTCTAGTAGCACGATCCAAAAAATAAAATGCATTTTATTTGAAACTTCACTGAAGTGGTCCAGAGCCCAATAAGAATTTGGGTCAGTGAAAGGAGAAGGAGCAGAGAGCAGGAAATAGGCTGGACAAACAGTTCTTTCAAGTCAGAACTGAAGCACTTGCGGGTTAAGACACAAGAATTGCCATTTTGGGTCCCATGCTGGATGCACTAAGCACTCAGAACTTGGCCTTCCCATGGCACTGCAGAGTCTCTGGAGGGCACAGAGTGCACTGGGAAGAAGAAGGGCTGGGTTTCAATGGCCTCTCCACTGTCAGAAATTATCCCTGCCCCCTTTCTGCCTCCAGCCAGGGGAACAGGAATGTCAGATAAGGAAAGCTGAGAAGTGCTGCTCATGCCTGGTGGCTGCCCAAGAAGAAAGTGAAAATCTTGTTACAGCTGAAAGGAAGGCAGAGCAGAAGGGGCAGAGAGAGAGCAGAAGTTAAAGCAATGGCACATGCACAGATACATCCATAGGAAGGCTAATGTCTCCAGTCTTGGCTGGCATTTCCTGCCAGCAAAACAAGCCCTGCTACTGCAGACAATCCTGAGAACATTATAAAAAGCAGCTCCACTGTCAGGGCAATCCCAGCAAGCACCTCTAGTCAGAGGGATGCAGGGAGCTGGTTCACATCTGCACATGGAGTCTCTCAGCAGCAAGCTCAGCAAGCAGCAAAGCTGACAGATGTGAGTCATTACAGGAAAATAACACGACGTTTGACAGCAGCCCCATACAAATTACTTGTCAGCAAGGTCTCAAGGTACTACCCACAAAAATTAAAAACCTCTTTTGGCTTATTTGTCCCACTGGAACAAGAACAACCCTAATTTAATTCAAACTTGAAGCACTTAAGTTCTTCTTTAGTCCCTTAATGCGCTGCTTCTATTACTAGAGAACATGTTCCTCGGGGAGATCAGAAAAGAATTAAATTCCTAGCATTTCAATACCACTAATCCTGATTCCATTTTCAATACAGCCCTAATTCTGCCATGCTTACCAAGACTAAATTCTTCTATTAAGACTCCAGTTTGGCATGCAGTATACAATACATTTATTGTTGGCTTAAGGTTAGAAACAACAACAGAAACAAAAGACTGTGTTCTGCAATGCCTGGTAATCATAGCAGTCATGTACTCAGCCAGCCCTTCCTCATCATCAGTTAAAACTCCAGTATTTCTGCTGCCTCTCTCCCTGACTGAACTGTCAAAGAGATCAATGCCACCATAAAAAGTGAAATTTGCAAGTGAAACTGGCCATGTTACACGACCTCCTGAGTTTTTCAGCTTGGTTTCTACTGTGATGCACTTTGTTTTTGTGGAGACCGTTTCAAATGTAAACATTTCTATCTGGAGGAAACACAGCTTTTTGGTGGTTTGGTTTCTTTGCATGTTGTCCTGAAAATGACATAAAAGGAAAAGAGAATTATATGTGACTCTGGTAACAAGGGAAGCTCTCATTTGCTTTGCTTATAAAACTAGTTTAAAAGCACGTTGGTCTGAAATACTAGTTTTGTGCTGGCCACAAACAGACAACCCATTCCTTAAGATCAATGAAACATCAATGAAGGGAAGCTGCCTCTCAACAAAGCCTCACAAACTGTCTCTGTAAACAGCCAGATTACTCTTCTCTATTTTTATGAAAAGCTGACTTTCCACAGAACTCCTGCAAAATAACTTTTGGGGCCAAGTATGGAATCCAAGGCAGCTCCCACTGAGACACTGTGTGCCTGTGAACTCACAAGGTTACTGTACACGCTATCAGCTTGTTTTGCAGTAGTGGCTATGTGAGACATTTCAGGTTATATGAGACATTTCAAGCACAAGCCTTGCAGCAAGTGCTGCTGTGCCCATTTAACCTGCTGCAGCAGGAAGCACCCCTGATAAAACACAGCTGGAAACACGTGCACGAGCACACTGAGGCTTGGCACGGGCTGTTTGAGATCTATCCACAGAAGTACAAAATAAAATGTCCTATCTGTAGGATTTTAGCTGCCACACAGACCGAGTCACATTCCACACCTTCAGAAACACCATCATTTCTGAAGAATGAGTTCTAAAATAAAGAAATTTTCATTTTTTATTTTAAAGCAATGTTGTTGTAGTTACACCAATGGAAATTATAACTCTAAACCTTCAAGTCCAATGGTTTTAAGGAGAAATGTCTCTAGGTCAGTTCTTATTCTGTGCAGGTTACAGTAAATACTTAAAAATTATTTTTTACAGGGCTGCTGAAAGCTCTGCTGCAAAGTCCCAAGTTTCCATGTAGTCTGCATCTTCAAAGGTAACTGTAGATGATTATACCACAGTCATTTGGGGTTAATGCTATGCATAAACAAGATATTAAAACCTGACTCTTGTTTAGACTGGTTACAAGGAAGAACATTTTTCAGCTCTGTTGTAGTAGATCAGAAACACAATATAAACAAGAGCAGAAAGTTTATGCTGATGTTTTCCAAGGTTAGGATCACAAGAACAAAGGAAGACAGAAGGGTAGCATCAGCCTACAAAAAAGCATACCTCTTAAGAAAAGGCACCTGTTATTTAAGCTAGAAAGATGATTTATGGATGTAGTCTGGGTTAAAACAATTGAAAGGACAATCCTCAAGCTCTTTGAAACTCCTGCCTTTCTTTTCCTACAGTGACACTTCTAATTTCAAGCTCACAAGCTGGAACAGTGTAGATATTAATCACAGAATAGGCAGGACTGGTTGTCTTTTGATCAGCACAAGATTTACTGCTTTCAATAGGATGTTTGGAACACTCAGCCAGACTAACTTGGAGGGCAAGTAATACTCTATTTTTCCATTCCCAAAATCACAGCAGCAGGGAGATGGCAGGGCAGGACACACTGAGCAGGGATGGACAGCAAGGGAGGATGATGGAGAGGGAACTCTGGCACCACTCCTGCCCAGCTGCCAGTGGGAACTTCAACACCCCACTTCTCTCACAGCCCTGTGTCCTCCTCACCCTCAGGTCACAGGCTAAGCTCAGATGGCACCACTGAGACCATGAGGAAGACAAATAAAAGCATATGTGCAGCTGACAGAGCCCTGTCAGCAAAAGCCCTGGCACATATAGAGCTATACCAACAAAACTGAGCCACGTTCGGCAGCGGCTCCTCCCGTGCAGCTTTCCCTTTGTGTGCTCAGGGAGATAATTATGGAGGAAATACACCATCAAAGAAAACAAACACATGAAGCAGTAAAAAGCAGACTCTCTTAGTCAGCAGTCACAGACATGGTGCTGTTCATGGCACTCTGAGAACAGGAATAATGCAGAAGGATGGGGCAGCAAGGTAGGCAAGAACTGGCAGAGCCATGTGGGATTTCTGGGGCAGCCCAGCAGGGAGTAAGGCACACACAGTGTCACCAGGCACACAATGCCCAGGTACAGCCTGTCTGCCCCCTCACTGTGATCTCTCCCAGCCCAGAAAGCAAAAAAGGTCAGCAGCAATGCTGCTTCTCTGAGAGCTGCCCCAAAACATCAAAAACTTTCACCAGCAAGTGCCCTCAGAGAACACTGGATGTCAAAGCAAGGCTGTCTTTTGTTTCTCCCCAGGATTTCTGTCAGAAAGGAAATTAATATTTGTTCAGGATTTTTTTGAAGCAAAAATATGAAATGATGGCTGTGCTGAAGCAAACAATCCAGGTTATGTCTTTGGGGAGAAAAAGAACAGCACCAGTGTTGGTTTTCATAGGTATGTGCCAAAAGCTCTCAGGAGAGTGTTTCAGATCATCTTTCCAAGCATGGATCTGTAGGTCTCTGCTCTCCAGTTCGTGTCCCTCTGATTGCTGGGGCTGTGGCAATTACCCAAGAGGAATAAACAGCTGGCACTGGGGCTGCAAGACCCCGAGGGCTCCAGCCCACAATAATTCATCTGGCAGAGCTGCCCTCAGCTGTAGACATCAGACTTCCAGATCAGTAGCGAGGATTAATCCATTGAAAACACAGACAGGATTGCTTTGCCAATGATCAAAGAAATGAAACATTCTGGGCAGCATTTCATATGCATACACACACATTTTTAGGAATCAACACATTCCATCAGTGTAATTTTTTTTTTTTTCAACTCAAGGTAGCACACAGTTCTTCCTGTGTTTTACTGGGGCATCAATTGCTATCAGTCACACTGAAATCCATGGGAACCACAAAGTGAGGGAATCAAAGAAACCCCAAAGCAGTTTTGAGCTGTAAATGATAGGTTCCTCGGGTGCAGCAATGCCGAATCACCACCAATAAACAGCCTTTGAATGGCAGTGCAGAACTGAGAAGCCACACCCATACAAGTCAGCCAGAGGGTGATGGGAAACCAGAAGATTAGGTTAAACACTAAACTCTGCTCCAAGGAGCATTTACACAAAAAGACAAAAACAGAAAGAAAGCTACTGTGTTAGCTTTGTATCTGTTTTATGTTTTTTTGTCCTTGTAAACTGCACCCACAGTTACCAGAAGAGATTGGAAGAGACAGTTTCTGAAAGTAGAAACAGTATTTTTGGAAGAAAATATGCAGGACAATTTCTACCCTCCCTCTGCCCAGACTTCCCAAAAAATGAAGAAAAACAAAGTATAAAAAAAAACCAAATAAAGATGCCAAGGGAGTTACAAAAACATGATCCATTTCTGCTGCAGAAAAATCCTCACAGTCAAGCTATAGAATACATCCTGAAATATTAGTTTTGGGACATCCACTAAAAAAAGAAAAAGAAAAAAGACCCATGGGAGTAATATGCTAGGAAGCAGTCCCATCAAGAAATTCAATGTTCTGAGGGCAGAACATCATTAAACAAAAACAGGAGGGATGACAAATGCATCACTGTTTTCACAAGGCAAGCTGAGATATAGTCAGGATTAAATAATGATTCATCTTCTCCAGCACACCATAGTTTACTAGAAACTGTAAAACACCACAAAAACCACTTTTTAACAGTAATTGTTCATCACACAGTCTGGCTCCAGAAGCCTAAGGTTTAAATTCTCTATGTAAGTCCTGTCAACAGTAATGAAGGTCAGAGGTGGTTGCACCTTCTCTGTTGAAGTTTTTATGCAACAATGGCCATTTGCTTCCAGTCATCTCCCAAACTGAATGACCTGTGCTGTAATATATAGATGTTATCATCATGCTCTTCATTAGTCACCCATTCATTTGAAAAACTTATTTTATCAGGTACCTGTATTTCACTGCATATAAGTGGGCAGACACTGTAGGAGTGCAAGCATTTTTAAAGTGCCAAGGCAAGGACAATGTCCATTTTTTCTAACAGGTTGCTTTTCTCACTGCCATCCAGTCCTACCTTTCAGTTCAGCACACAGAAGAGCTGGGATCTCCCAGTGCAAGCATGCATCTGTGGCCAGCAGCAGCACACATACCTGAGAGGCAACGTGAGCAGTGCCCTTAGGAGCAGTGCCTGTGTAAGTGCACAAACATCACAGGTATGTCACACAGAGCCAGCAGCTCCAGGGCACTGCTGCTGCTTCATTCCCATATATTGACATGAGTGATGTGGAGCAGCCACAGCTGTTTGGGGACCCTGAAACACTGCCATGTGTGACTGCACACTGCTTACCTCAGCCTGGTGTACTCGGGGCACAGCAGATAAGAGGCATCACATTTCTTCCTGCAGCTACAGGAAGGCAGAACTAAAGCTGCTTTGGTGCCCCAACTCTCAAACAGCCTGTAATTTTCAGAAAGGGAAGGGATTAACTTGTTCTGAGTCCCCAGAGTGCTCAAGGTGCTGATTAGAATGGCTTTGTGAGAGAAAACAACAATTTAGAAAGGCAAGTGGTTTGCAGAAAACAACTTGGGTCAAGTTGGTTTTGCTTTAGCTGAGCCCTCACTGCTGATCCCCTGGGCACCACATTCCTCCCTCACTGTGCTGCTCTGCCAAGAGCAGGGACTGGGGAATGGGAACTGTTGGAACTTTGGAAGTTTTTATCCAACTGCTGATCAGGAAACCCAGAACCCATTCAGCCAATGTGCCTACACAAAGCAGACCAACTGAAGATATGTTCCATTATTACAGTTCCTTAATATACAGTTCAAACAGCTAAAGTATTCCCCAATTTATAGAGACCAAGAAGGAAAACAGAGAACTGACCTTCAGAAAAAGGATAGAGAGAAAAATGTGAATCTAAACTATTTTGTGAATCTAAACTATTCACAAATGAAATACTATTTAGTTCTCCACTTTACGAATACGATTTTTTTAAAAAACCATTTTGTTACTGAGCCCAAGATGTTATGTTGGTTTGGACTTCATTCTGGTTCTATATCAGCACAGATTTCTCCCTCTCTTCTGCATACAGGCCAACAGGATTGCTTTTATTTCACTGAAATGTGTAACCAGATCTTCATCTATGCTCTAGTTATCAAGGTTTAGTTAACGAGGAATGAGGAGTTGGCTAATGCCCTAATACTGTATTACCACTGGGATTAAATACCAACACAACCAGTGCCCAAAAAGCTACATGCACAGAACAGCCTTTGTTGCAGCATCTTTCAAAAGCAGGACATCCTTGGAGCTCACTACACAGGCCTGGGAGGTCAGAAACCCACGAGAACAGCACAGAAACTCAGCTTTTCTACCCAGACAGGGAGTTTTTAATATATTTTATCCCCTTCAACAATTGCTTGGAGCTACTACTTGGATTACCAAAGAGAACAAGCCAGTGATACACTGCATAAAAAAGGTTTGGGCCAGTTGGCACATCAGGTCCAAAAGGATACAATTTGCATGTTATGAACTCGCCTCCATCAAAGGAAAAAAAAATAATTGAGTCAACATAAAAACTAAATCTCAGGTGAAGATTAAAGGGTATTTACATCAGCTCTGGAAGCAAAAATTTCAAGAAACAGTGCTTTCTTTTGTGTGCAAGTCATACCACAGCCAGACACTACTTAAAAGAAAACTCTCACACCAGTAGCCAGAGTAAAAAAAAAAGGATAAAAGGGAAAAGGCACATCAACATTAAAAAAAGCTCATATGCCAGGCCAGGCATTTCCATAATGCATTTCTAAATCAGAAAACCTTATGAAAGGAAGTCTGGAAGTGACTGCAGCAGTCACTGAGTCAGTCCATTTCCTCATTTCCTCAAGGTCCAACACGAGAGGCTTTACCCCTGCCCTCACTGCACAAGGAGTTCAAACCCTGCTGTGTGCAGCACAGACTGTCCCAGCACGGGCTGGGAACATCCCAAGGGAACATCCCTGTGCCCCTGGTGCTGCTCCTGGAGCTGGGCAGGGCTCTCAGACCTGCCCCTGCCCCAGCCAGGCTGAGCACAGCTTCTTCCCTGGTGCTGCCAGCTAACCCCAGGCAATTCCTTCCTTCTGTGGCTGGGGAAAAGGGCTCCTCTCCAGGCAAATCCACCTGCTACCTCTGAGTGCCGTGTTCAAACCACACACACACACCCAGGGAATATCACAGCCACGGGTCTGGCTTGTGAGCACATACTGCAGTGCTCCTGCTGCCACCTGTGATCTGGGGCTCCCAGGAGAAGCTCTTGCTCTACTTCATTTGATGCTTTATGTGTCCTCCATGGTCAGAATTCTGCCTCCCTCCAACCACACACAGCAGGAACTCTTCCACCCCTGCCCTTGGCTGACCACCAGTCCTGCCAGAGAACACCACCAGTGCCCTGCCTGGGGAGCAACACAAGGCAACACTGAGAAAAACCTCCAAAGCCTTGGAAACAAAGGGTTTGCTTATAGATGCCCTAGTGCATGAGTCAATGACATCCAGAATAGTTTATTCTTGGCTTTATGTGATTGACAGGGCAAGCTAATTGTGCTAGAATCCTGTTTTCTTCACTGGACAAAAGATGCCATAGGTTTGCATAAAAGAAGACTAAAAATATTGTGAAGAGGTACAAGTTACAGATGTTGAGTTGGCTGCTACAACCCTCCTTATGTTGCCCATGAATACATAAACAGAGCCTAGGGGAGATTGTTAGGAAAAAAAGTGCAGAAGGCAGCACTTCATTGGATTCCTAATATCCAGCATATCAACTGCTGATGAATCAAGCTTTGCAGAGCCCATTTCCCCAAGGCACATGGCAGCACATGAACAGGTCCCCTTGGTGCTTTCAGGTCAGCACAGCAGCAGGCAGAGAGCACCCTTGCCTTCCAAAAACAGAAGCAGACTCTGCACAGGCCCGTTCCAGCCCACCCTCCTGCTGCTGGGTGATGCACTTGGGTGCTGGCTCCCCTCACCTCTCCTGGCAGAGTCACTGTGTCTCGTCTGGCAGCTCTTGGGCAGGGCTCTCATCATCTCCAGCGGGTTAAAAGGTCAAATTAAACCAGCTTAGGGCAGAGCCCTGCAGGCAGGGGCAAGGATCACAGCAAGGATGTCCAGCACAGCCACTGCTCCTGGGGCTGCAGCACCCGGGTGGGCACAGCACTGGAGGGGAGAGGGAACAGCCTGGGCACAAGGGCAGACAGCACCCAGCTCTACAGACAGGCACAGACACAACAGGGTTCAGTGCAGCAAACACAGCGTCCTTGCACTCCCAGACAGAATCCCCAGACTGCAGCAGCAGCTGCCTGCACAATCACCACGTGCCTTTCTCCCCTTTCTTGCCTGTGCCCTGTTTTTCTCATCCCTGCGAGGCTGCACACACACCTCACATCTCAAAGCCAACAAAAGTGATAAGAACATAATCTACAATACAGGCTTAGAGGAGAAAATAAATAGGTAAAGACAAAGAAAGTGAATGAGCAATAAAATACAACTTTGGTGGAAGAAAGAAGAAGCTTTGGCCCAAGCTGGCTGCCACTCTGACACTTTGTGACAGAAGCTCACATCAGCCCTGTAAGTGACACTGACCAAAACCTTCAAGCCACGGTATCTTGAGTGAAATTTTAAAACATGCTACACAAGCAGAAAGCCAGCTGTCTCCACCCCTCCTGAGCACTGGCAAGGGTATCATTAGAGTGTCAGTGCTGTAAAACAAACCCAGTCATCTGCCATTGCACCAGGGACAGGATGGCTCTGCTGAGAGCACCTGGCAGGGTGTGCCAGGCGAAACTCCATCAGCACAGCTCATGACTCAGCACCCACTGCCTGTGCCAGCACCCAGCACCCAGCTGGAATGAAAAAAACTTCTGTTTGCCTCCCCCTCCCACCCATCAGAATAAGGGAAATACATGGAGACTCTCCATGTGAACACAGATCTGTTTGGTAATCCAATAATTCAATAATTAATGTCAATGCTACCTTTTTTGCTTCATTCTAATTGTGAGAGGTAATATTTATGTTGCCAATGCTAGTTTCTAGTGATGAGGTCCAAAATAATCTATTAGTTTTCATTTTAAATTCCCCAGGCCTCTTACTGAATAGAGAAAATAGAGAAAAGAATAGAGAAATAGAGAAAATATAGAACAGAGAAAAGTTCTCACTCCTCTGGATATTCTTCCCAAAGAAATCAGAATCATCATTATAATCATAATAGAATCATCAGCCAAAAGGAAGAAAACAGTGTTTGACTTCACCTCCTCCTCCAAAATTAAAAGAAACACCTATTTCAGCCCTGCGACTGGTATAATATTTAGCTGGGATATTGTGCAACAGAAAAAACCCAAAAGAAATGTAGAAAATCTGGATTCAAAATATGAGGTGCTTCCCCATTATGACAAAGGTGTATTTTATTTTTTTTCATTAGAGAGACAGTCATTAAAACAAAGTACTGATGGCTTCCATGAACTCATCAGAAGCACTGCTCACAACCTCACAATGCCTCTCAAAACCTAGCAGGAAAGTTGGGCACAGCCATGAGTTAAGCTGACTTTGTAGAAGTCCCAGTAACTCTCTTGCCCACACTTTCAATAAATGTTGCATGTGGGTTGGCCTACTGGCTGGATAACAAGTGATTGGGCAGAATGGCAAGGAAAATCTTGCCATCCTTGGCTAATTGACTAGAGCAAATAAAACTGAAAACTAGAGCTTCACATTCTTCGTTCACTAGAATCATTAAAGCAAAAAGCCCTGTGATATATCTGCATTAATATGCACCTCTAAATTAAATCTTGTGTGCAAATGGAAATCTGCTATACTATGTGTGTCATTCCTGGATTTACCTTGGAAATTATTGAACTGGGAGAGACAGATAATTACACAGCTGTTTTTCAGAAGCCAGCGTTTGTAGTTCTATTGGCTTGTGATTTCAAACAAGCCAAATTGCCTCATAAACAAGTTCTGGGTCAGAAACCACAAAACTTTACAACAAAAAGCAGAAGTTTCATATGGACACTGCTTTGCAGAACCTCCTGACCATCCTGAAGGATGCATGCAGGTGCTGCCTTAGAAAAGGCTGAGCCAAGAAACTCTGTCAAACACAGCACTAAGTTATTAATGTATTTTACTGAGTCTCATGGAGAACCTTAGACTAACCTCTGTAAAGGAAGAGTGTTGTGAACAGCACACAAAAATAGCTCACCTTGCTCTGAAACAGCCATATAGTTCTTTTTGGTGTCTAGTAATGCCTGATAAACAAAATAATTGTGAGACATGCTTTGATTCCACAACTGAGTTTGAAGATGCTTCTACACACAAGTCACTAATACCATCAATCATTAAATCTGGTAGTAGCTGAAGCAGCAGCTATAGGCAGGTGTGGTGGTCTGTATCTAAATGCATAAATAGGGCCTTAAGATGGCAGGCTCCTGCAGTTGTCATGAAATAGCACCAGAAACTCTGCTGGAGCCCTCTCAGCACAGGCATTCAGCAATGCTGGAGCCCTCTGTGTGAATGTATTCAACAATCACAACCCCTTCCTCAGTCAAAAAGAAAACAGACAGAGAGAAAATAACACTTCCCTTTGCCTAGGAAGTGTGGGATGAAAACCTCATGGCTCTCCTTTCCCACATAAATGCACAGAGGTGAAAGCTCCTCTGTGATTCTTCATTCCCAGGTGGGAAGGAACGCCAGAGAGAAACTCTTCTCTCTGAGCAAGGGGCAGCACCCAGCTCTGCCAGCTCCTGGTGCCTGGCACTGCTCCTGCTGCTCCACATCTGCCAGGGCCACATCTGCCAGGGCCACATCTGCCTGCCAGGGCTGCCCCAGGGTGCCCTAACTCTGCTCTGCAGCACAAACCTGCCCTGCCCAAGGTCAGCATCCCGCTGAGCCCCCCTCCAGGGGAGAACTTCTGTGCCCCTCTGCTCTCTTTTATCTTTAACATGAGCATTGAGATGTGAAGTAGTCACCAGAAATACTCCACAGGGGACACTAAAGGAAGATTTTTTTTTCCCCACAGCTGGCCTGGTGCACATTAACCTATTTTCCTGCCTGCTTATCTAAGTATACCAGCTACAAATGGGACGTGGCTGAGGCATTTTTGGGATGCCTAATGTTGACTTGGTGCCACGGCAGAGTTTCAAAAAGTAAGTACAGCAAAAGGGATTTGATTACATCCAAACTCAGTTTATAAATGCACCAGTAATTCATATTTATGGAGCTTGTGTCCAAGCCTTAACCATGTGCATGTTTCTCACATTCATTCAGGCACATTAATGTTCTGAACACAAATATTGCACACAGAGGTGTCAGCTGTTACTTTTAAAAATCCACAGATAGAAATGGGAGGAACCTACACTCCACATTCATAGTCTGAAATCTTAAAAATGGCTCCAGACTTCAATATTCTTCTGTCCCTACAACCATGTAATTACTGAAACAATTTTCTGAACTGACAGAAACAGTTGGCTGCATAGGTGGCAACCAAAAGAATTTGTAGCACTCAGTGAAAGGGAAAATCAAATACCAAGCAGAAGGCCAGGAGATCAGATCTGAACGAGAACTCGTTCACATAAATTATCCAAGCCCAAATATCACATTCCATCAGGAGTTCTCTGAGTTCAGCTAGGATGGAAATGAGACCTGGAGAAGTAAGCTCTTGTGTCAGGATGCCCAGTGCTTTGCTGCCTCTGGAAGGAGAAAGGCAGTGGCTGTTGAGGTGCAGGAGCAGATCCTGTGTCCGACCCACAGCTGGGGTGATTGATGACACAGGGGCAATTAGCACTCACTGCATATTTACCACCACCAAGTCAAGCCCAACACAAGCCCCGTTTTTCCTTCTCATCAGCTCACATTGCTATTTTACATAATTCCCCGGATCAGAACAAGGGGCCATAAAAACAATCAATAAGAAACAGCCTGGTAACAAGCACATACAACAGGTGAGCCTGTCTGAAAGGAGGTCAAACTATGAACAAGCAGAAACCAAAAAGTAGCCAGTATCTTGTAAAGCTGTTGTTTAACCAGAGGCTTTCCTCAGCTAGAAAGGGTGTCAGCAGAGAACATTGCATTCCGTTCTGAATTCCTCCCTTTGCTTTTAGCAACAGCCTTCAGAGCCTGCATTTGTTTCTGTAAATCCTTCTGTGCTGCTCCCTGCGTGCAGGAGTTCACAGGGCAAGGCTCTTGCAGGCCCCTGACACCACTAACAGATGGGGCTCACCTCAGCCAATAACACAGATTATGGCCTTGCCAATACACTCTTATCCGATCACACACAAAAGAGAATACCACACTATCTGCCAAACACGAGGCTTCTCAGAAGGGAAAATTTGTCTTCTGCTTTGCTGTTTACAAAATTGCTCTTTTTTTTTTTCTGAACTCCATCATATGTGATTTGCACATCATAGGCTAGGGGGAAAAAAATCTTGGAACGTTTAAAAGCCTTCCAGTTAGCTATGGGAGCTAAGAAAAATTTCATGTAAGAAAATGACAAAATATGTTATCAGAATCAGGTATTCATTTAATGTCCTTAGTCTTCTAAAAGTAACACTATACAATAAAAATATCATGGTTCCAGGGTCTCGCCACCCCCAGAGCAAAGAATTTCTTCCTGATAGCTAATCTAATCCTGCCCTCTTTCAGTTTAAAGCCATTACCCCTTGTCCTATCACTACCTGCCCTTGTAGAAGGTCCCTCTCCAGCTCTCTTGTAGCTCCTTTTGGTACTGGAAGGGTGGTCTAAGGTCTGTTGAATTACTACAGCACTATTTAAAGCTGATTACAAAGCATCCCTGCTTATTCCCAACAAAGACTTTGCATGGCTTTGGGAACTCTCTTTGGATGCTCAGCGATGGCAGCAATAGAGAAGGATGAACTGCAGCACCCCTTTGGGCATTACTGCAGTCTAAACAGGCAATAAGCTGCCAGCTTAAAAGGTCTGAGAAGGATTTATGTGGACTAAACGATCCAAAGAAACTGCTTTTGAGGAAGCCAAAACTCCACAACACACAATGCCAGGCTCAGTCATTTTAAAATCTGAATTGGTAATGTCCCCTTGGCTGAATGCAGCAATTGGAGAAACTGCTGCCCCTATTTCTCCAGGGCACGGCAGAGGAGATGCCAGAGCCAAGAACAAAAGTTTAAATCCAGTGACCCTGTTTCCATCACAAAATTCCATACACACCTGCCTCACCAGGTTTTGCCATCACAGCTCTAGGGGGCCAAAAGCAAGAAGAAACAAAGCCAAGTCTCCTCCTAATTACCCCAGTGTTACTGGGACACTGAAATAAGAACAATCAGAATTTAACTAAACATAAGCTATGGCAGTAGCGTGCTCTAATTTGTGTTGTGGTACCACCCACCTTTCCCAACACAGAATGGGGTTGCTCTTGCTCCCCTCCCCACACAGTAAATTGCCCACAAAAATGTGGAGGAGGTAAGAAAACCCCTGAAAACATAACCCCCACTGAACACAGGGTTATCAACCCAGAGCAGAAAGAGGGCTTGATAGCACACACAGCTCAGATTTAGGGACAAGTCTGAATTTTTTTCCTTTCATGGAACCAGGAGTCTAAAGATAATTTTGGGTAACTTTTTACTTGCTTGTAAATGTAACTCTGCATACATGAAAGAGTTAGTCATCTTCTCCAGGTCAAAAATAAACACAGCAATTTCCAGAATGTGTCACAATACAACATTAACTGCGTATCTGCACAGTCACTGAATCAGTGGACACTTAATAGCCTTAATTTAGAAAACCTATATTTTCCAGAATCAGTCTAACATACCCTGAACTACTAAGATCACTTCTGGAAGAGTCAGTTTGCTGTACAAACACCTCTGAAAGTGGTCCCAGTGATAAGAAGTAAGCAGTGCCCTCCCTGCACAGCTGAGCTGGCAGACACAGGGCAGGGGCTGTGCTTTTCAAGTTCAGGGGCTCCTCACACAGAAAGAGCTTGAACAGGAAAGGTGCAGCACCAAATTCCTGCAATACAGGTACACATCTATTACAGAGGCTGCCAGCACAGACACAGAAAGCAAGCCTCAGCCTCTCTGTAGCTCCTTAGTACCAGATCCAGCACATGAGCAAGCTGAGAAAACAGAAGGACCATTGGAAGGCAGACCTCAGATTCAGACACCTGAAATTGTCTTCATTTTAAGGGAATCAAAACACAGCATGGCCTCAAGAAGCACAGCCTCTTCCCCTAGGAAAGAGAGCTTTTCTGCTGACACCAGGGGAATCAGGGTGAGGAGAAGGAACAGACACAGGTTACCAGACACTCACAGCAAATGTCACAGTCCCAATGAGAAACAAGTACCACGTCAAAGTCGTCCCTTGAGTTTTCAAGATACCAGTTATATAATACCAGAGCAGTGAGACAGCTGGAGCAGATATGTGCTAAAAGAGGTGAAAGACTTAAAGTACACTCATGGAGAAACTGGAGAGCAGTCACCTCTCCTGTTTTATGGTTTCTTACACTCCAAGAACATCTCCAGCCAAAACACAGGCACTCTCAGCCTCCATGAGGAACAGGATATCGACTAGAAAACCCTGCTTCAGCATACCTTAGTAAAAACCAAACCTTTTCAGATCACACATCTAGATTCTAGGGGAAACTGAAGGAAACAGGATCTCCCCACAAACAGCACCACCCTGATGTCACGGATCTGGTAATGCTATGCAACTTCAGAGCAACATTGAGGCAATTCACTGGAAACAAACAAAAGGGAAATTCAGAGTGAAACAGACACAACTTCCCATTTCGGTATGCTTTTCTCTGTACTCAGTTGTTAAGAGTTCACCTGATTTTACAGACAGGGCAGGAAAAGTCACATCACTTGTTGCACACCACATGGCAAGAGGAAGTGGAATGAAGCATGCTTCGGTTTCCCTTCAGAGCTTCACTTCTCCACCACACACTCTGCACACATCTGCAGTATTTTTTCCTAGTACCATAAAGAGAACACTAACAAACATCAACCAGCGTTTCATAAGGTGTGCACTGGTGTGACCCAAGTGTCCCAGCCCTGCTATTGCCACTGCAGCTCTGCTCTCTGCCTAGGGGCAGCCAGCAGCTATTAGGAGGAGGGGGCAAGATTCAAATCAGGGGAGTAAAGTGGCTAATTACTCCTTGGAGCAGCAAGAAAAACAGTTAAAAAAAGAAATTTATATTCTAAAGCTTGTATTGTCAAGCAGAGAACTGTAAATTTGTATGTTTTCTCTATTTCTAAAGAAATGAAGTGTGACAAAAACTGAGACTGATGTAAGATTCAAGATCACGGACATGCTGAGAGTTGAGTCAACACAGTTTTAATTCTTAAAACCTTTACTGACCTCGTAATACACAGAGAAAAACTCTGAGGCATCTCTACAGTCGGGAGCAAAAGTCTATTGCTGCTTCAGGGCAATTTCTCAGATGCACCCTCCAGAAAGGATAAAGCACACAGTTTTTAGAGAAACACCCAGACACCTCAAACTAAGCATAAGTGGGCACACACTCCCTTGGAGTGCCTGTGTCAATGGTAACAGACACGAATTCCAGCTCTCTTGTGAGATAATCTGTTTTCCACCCATGTAATGTAATTAGCACCCAAAACAAAGTGGCGAAATGAGGGAAGCAAGATGCCCTCTTTTCTCCCAGATCAAGGCACTTCGTAAGCATCAATTAGATGTTAATGTCCCTGGGAGGCAAGCGTGACAAGTCTTATTAAGCCATTTCAAAGATTAGGACAGTGAGTCACAGAGAGATTAAGAACTTCCTCAAAACCAAAAGCAGAGTCAGAGAGGGGGCAGCTACACCCCGGCTGGGACTGGCAGCAGAGAACTGCGCTGCTCCACCTCACTGCAAGGTTTAGAGCCTCTAAAGAAAGAAGAAAATTAAAAAAAAAAAAAAAAATTAAAAAAAAGGAAAAAAGGAAAAAAAAAAAAAAAAAATCCGCGCTCCCACGAAGTTTCCTGGCCATGCCAACACGCCTCCGTTTTGACCTGCAAGGGACCACCTTTAGGTACACGGCGGCAGTCCCGTTTCCACGCTCAGAGCCCGCTTCGGCTGAAGGCACCAACAAGGTTGCCAGCTGTAAACAGTTTTTAAAGCCGACAGACACCTCCAGATCTTTTTCAATAAGCTTAGGAGAGAACGTAAAACTTTCGGATACTGGCTCTACCTTACAGGCAAATAAATCTACGGGCACCAGTACACAAGGCAGCTGTCTGAATTCGAGTCACATGCCGAATTTACACATGAAAAACGGAGTGAACACGACAAGACAATCGCTATCACAGGCTAACAAACACTTCAAAGCGCAAAGAGAAACCCAGCAGATGCCCTCCCCAATTAGCCCAAAAGGTGAGCAGAGAAGGATGTTAGGCTGATTAACACTCTCATTAGGACGCGTCCAAACTAACAGCCCGCTCCAGTGTTGTAACACGTTCGGAAAGCGCTCGGCTGCCTTAATCGCAGGGTACTCACCGAGCGAAAAGATTGTTTTGACTTTTCCTGCGTGGCCGTCCGAGCCAGCCCGGCGTCACCGCCCGGGACCGGACCCGCCAGCGGGGCACGGCACAGCCCGGCCCGGCTCGGCACGGCACTGCCAATGAGGCACGGCACAGCCCGGCTCGGCTCGGCTCGGCACCGCCAATGGGGCACGGAACAGCCCAGCTCGGCTCGGCTCGGCACGGCACTGCCAGTGGGGCACGGAACAGCCCAGCTCAGCACTGCCAGGAGGGCACGGCACAGCCCGGCTGGGCACGGCATCGCCAGTGGGGCACGGAACAGCCCAGCCCGGCTCGGCTCGGCACAGCCCGGCCAGCCCCGAGCGCCGCCGCCCGCGGAGCAGAGCCCGGCTCGGGGCGCTCCCGTCCCTCGCCCGCTCCCGTGCCCAGCCCAGCCCCAGTCCCGGTCCCGGCCCGCCCGAGCCCCGCCGCACCTGCTCCGGCTGTCCCGCGGACCAGCGGCGGCGGCGCCGCTCCTCATGCTGCCGGCGCTGCTCGGCGCGGCTGCCCGGGCTCGGGGCGGGGCCCGGGGCCGGCCCGGCCCGGCCCATCCAACCCGGCCCAGCCCATCCCAGCCCGGCCCGGCCCCGCGCAAGGTGCGCGCTCCCCGCCGGCCCGAGCGGAGCCGCCCCCGGGCCGTGTGCCGAGGCTGCTGCCCGGCCTTTCCCACGGCCCTTTTGGGTGGTTTTGAGGAGTTTGGGGCCGCGAGCGGCTCGGAGCGCGGGTCCTGCCGCGAGGGAAGCGCTGCGGGCTTGGGGAGCTCGGGGCGCTTCCTGCCGGCTGCTGAAGCTCCGTGTTTGGGGAAGCGTAGCTGGTGTCACACACTGGGCAGGTCCGGGAAGGTTTCGGTCCGCAGGCAGAGACAAAACCGCTGCGGAGAAGGTTCAAGGTCAGCTAACAGCGCTGGCACTGTGACCCGGCCGCCATCGGCAGTAACGCCTTGCTGGCGGCAGAAGTGGAGTTGGATGAAAAAGAAAGGAAGGAAAACAATCAGGAATGACTTGAAGTGCTGCAGCAGGAAGGGCGGGTGAGCTGAGCCCATATCTGCTAGCCCAGGGCTTGAGGAGAGCCCCGTGCATGGCCAGTGACAGACACCGCCGTGTGCCAGCTGCAGCGGGGGGACAGCGCAGGGACCGGCTGCCTTGGGTGAGCCCTGACCCTCCGCACTCCCCAGCCAGCTCTGGAGCGGCTTTGGGACAACGTGGAGACAGAAAGAGTGTGAATGTGGCCCTTTTCATCCCTGCGCTGCTGAGTGTAACATCATCTCTACTGACCCGAGTGGTTCAGTCAACTCTCTCAAATAATTTGTTGATGTAAAGGCAAGAATTTTGTTGTAGAAAATACCTCTCGTTTGGGTTGAAATTTGTCTTGTAGTTTTTTGCATCGTGCTTGGCTGAACCCAAGTTTTACTCAATGATTAACTTTGAATGTTTGTCTGCTGGTTTAACTTCAGGAGATTAACTGTACTTTTTCCTCAAAGTGATAAAAGCAAAAATATAGAAATAATGGTGCATACCATTTCCCTGTTATCTGAAAGACTATCATCTTTAGAAGCCTTGGGGAAGGCAAGAACAAGGAATGAGAAAATCCTCTTGGCAAACTTCCAGGAGAAAAAAAGTGATCTGTAGTTAGCAAAGGGGGATGTGTGTATGAAAGAAATAATATTTATATGATTTTTTACAAAGTCTTGCTAGTTTCAGTCCACCACTGAGAGCCAGAGAACCCAGAAGATACCAAGTCTGAAAGAATTTAGCTCCTACTGGGAAATACTCCAAAACTTCTTTCTTCAGGATAGATGTTCCTTTTTGGTTAGGTAAGATGCTTACAGCACTGGTCTCCCACATGTCTGTTCACCTTCACAACTGTCCTCTTCCCTCCATGCCTCTCAGAAAAAGTTAATTTATAAGTCCATTAAAAAAATAACCCTTTCCTGTCAAGTTCTTCCAAAACTTTTCTGCATCATCAGGGACTGCATGAGGACTAGCAGGAACATTGCTGTTTATTAACTATAATTATTTGCTCATTGTCCTTAACTGCTTGAGTTTTGAAGGTGGTTGAAAGATGACAGTATCATTCACACTAAGCTGTTATCACAACCATCTTTAAAAATTATGTTTCATTAGATGTTACTTAACCAGAATGAAGAAATTCTTTATTCACAGTCACACCTATCTCTCTCTAGATAGATACAGTCTAGTCACTCTGGGCTGAGATGAACACACATCAGTTAAAGATTAGATGAATAGGCATTAATCAGGAGCCCCCAGTCTGGCATTGCATGGGGCTCTGTGGGATATCCTAGCCCACCCTCCATTCTTTGAGGTGTGGGACACACAGGCAGAAAGAGAAATAGCAACTTCCCTGGATGCTGCACAGTTTCCTCTTCCCCTGAGACCAAATTCCTAACCCTTTTCTTAACAGCGTGGCTGCTTTGTAATTTTTTTTTTTTTTTTTGTTCAATCCTAGCCTCAATTTTGTTCAGTCCTCCATTGAAAGGAGAGGAAAAGGGAATAAGAATGGTCCTTACAAAAACCAATCCAGCCTTACTAACTGGTGTAAAGCTGTGCCTGCTAACTCTGCTGCAGGACGTGGATCCCTCTCTGTGGCTGGTGATGTGCAGCACTCCCTTTCCTGACATGTGCAAGCCTATCTATTCAAATTCTTGTAAATGGCTTCCTATCTGCATATCCAGCCCAATGCAAGCCCTTCTTGTGGTATTCAAACAACTTGTCTGATCCTTTCCGATGAACTGTGGGTGTCTTCAAAGTTAACTGAATTTTTCGTGAATTTTTCCCATCGCAAGAGGGATGGCCTGGTTGTGGCCTGGCTCTCAGGAGACCATGCTGAGCTCCCTCCTCAATCCTTTATTTTGGAGAATTCATCATGTATCAGTTTGTGATCCATAGGGCACAGGTAATAGGATTTCTTTCCTTTATGGGGGTTATAAGGATAAAGCCCTTTTACTAGGCTGAAACCTTGACATTCTGCTGCATCATGTGAAAGGCCATTGTGGGTATTTATCTGAAGTTGCTCATCATACTCAACTCTGGTGAGAATCAGTAGTTAAATACAAATTTTCATGTTCTCTTCCTTCATCAATGCTTTTTGCTTTATATCAACATAGAAAGCCATTAGGGTGGTTCTTTTAGAGGGATTTTGCTTTGTAGAGTGAGGAAAAGAAAACAGATCTAAGGAAAGGAAGCTGGATTCTTTACGTGGGAGCATGTAATTTTCCTGGGGCCTGGAATAGCTGGATTTTCTTACCACATGTGCAGGAAATAGCCCTTCCTACCCAATCCTGGGTGTATCAGATAATACCCTTAGCATATAAAGGAGCTATTCCAGTGGGAGCCACCTTCTAAACAACATTTCTGTTCAAGTTTCCAAGCACATTAACAGATTTACACAGGTCTGTTGAGGCAGAGTTCAAAACACTTTGATTCATTAGAAAAAGCAGACAGGAGTACCTGTGAAGCACACCCAGCTAATTTTCCAGCCTTTTTCCCACGGGAGTTCATTTGTTAGGGAAGTTTGAGGACGGGTCCTTCATCATGCTGCCTTCCTCCTGTGAGCAGTTTCTCACATGCTCATGATGCATGTTACCGACACAAATCTAGGAAATTTCACTCTTTGGGACACATGTCTTTGCTGGCTAAATCTCCCTGAGGCTAAAAAGGATTTTACTGATGTGAAATTTCTAATAGTACACCAGAAATGGGCACAGGATGGTCTCTTGCTCCTGATATCATTCAGCATTAATCGGTTCATTTCCTAAGATACTTTGCTAAATGCAATTTCATAGGGAGACAGACCAGCTAGCCAGCACCTACCTCTTCAAAATCTTCAGCTCATGAATCCAAAAAATTCCTTCTTTGACGGCAGAAGAAATCTGCCTTTGAAGGCAGAAGAATCTCAGAATCTCTAGGATAACTTTAATTTCAGTAAAGCATGAAATTATGGTCCCATAGTTATTCCTCTAATGGAGTCATGTCTCAGTGTCATTTTACTCCATTAAGGGATAATGTCAGCTCTGGTGATGTTGTAATTACAAATCCTGGAAACATTTTTCGAGTTCTGAAAAGCAACAGTCACAACCCTAAGAAGTTTTAAACCTCCCATGGGGCACAAACCATCTCGTGAGGTGTCTTTGAATTTTGAGATTTGACAGATAATCAAATTAGGTGGACATTATGAAGGGTGAAATAAACCATTATCACAAATAGTTGCATATTTTTCTTTCCTTCTTGTAGCCAGTCTTTTAGTGAGCTGTTAAAAGATTTAGTCTTTCATAAAGATATGTTTTTATTCTTACCCTTAGGAATTTAACTAAAAGCCTTCATTTTATCAATGTTAAGTCATCAGAGTTTATTCCACAGATATTTTATATTTTAATTTCTGATGGCTTGTGTGCTCAGAAGAATAAAAAAAAGAAGCTTTTGACTCTGCTTTGATTTGCAGAAGTCAGTACTCTGAGAAATACAGGAGAGATATCAAAGCCATGGAGCTGCTTCTGTTGAAATAAATGTCAGCATTACACTGACTTCAGAGAGAAAGGGATGGAGTAATTAAGTGTTGTTTTGCATGGATTCAATGGGCTTGGGCTCAGTGCTTTGGATTGTGCTGACAAACACTCTCTGTAGAACTCACCCACTGGGCTCAGCAATGCTGATAAGGTTTCCTTCCTGCACTGCCCTGCTAGCACCTTCCCTGGAAACGTGCTCTGCCTTTGGCCACACTTCACTTCAGATCAGGGCTTTGCAGAGAAAAATGAGACTCCAATGTGATAAAGTGATAAAGGAATTTCACATCATGCATGCTCTTCCAAGGCAAGTGATTCCAGGCTGTGTGCAGCTGGGAAATAGATTCTGCTTTGCTGGGGTGCTAAAACATCTGCACAAGCCAGTCATTGCTTGAGGGATTGTCACATTGCAAAACAGGCAGAGAGGGTTCTGATTGTATCAGGAGAAAAACACAGTGCTCTGTGAGAGACACATTGGGGAAATTCTGTGAGAAAAGGAAAAAAAGAAACCCAAACACACAAACAATAGGAACAACTCACACACCTGCTTGGAAACAGTTCCTCAAATGTGACTGTCAGTGAGTAAGGGGAACGTTCTGTAAACACATTCTTAATACAAATTAACTTTTCTCTGTGTGTTGTCAGCAAGAACATAGATTATTTCTTGTCTGTGGGAAACCTCCTGTCAGAGACAAAGATCACTTTCCACACGCTTTGATCTTAGCATATTAAATCCTAGCAGAGATTTTATTTAATTAAATGTTATTTATGTTTTGTGGGTGTTACTGAACAAAGACTTCCCTGAGTGTCATTAATGGGAGAGTGACAGAGGGTTTGAAGCAGGGAGGACCATCACAATAAGTCTGAATGCAGAGATATTTTAGGGAAATCACCATTTCTCACACAGCTGAACACTCTAACATTCTTGCCTAACTCAAGGATGAAACCTCAGCACTTCTCAGTGCCATCCTCCCGGTCTCACGGATTTTTCTTTTCAAGTTGAACACTTGTAGCTGGTCTGTGCTGCTGAAATTGTTTCTTTAATTGCTGTGGCTCTGTACACATGGGTGAAGAAGATATGGTCTGTTAAAAAAATTACCTAACACAAATGTTTCTGACTTGCTCTATGGAGATAATGGAAAACAACCAGCAACTGCTGGGCATGAGTTTTGTCTGTTATACATTATTGTCTGCCTTGACAGCATAAAATTAATAAATTATATGTATTCAAACCCCCTTTGTTTAAAAAATAAGGTTGCTAAGAAACAAGAGTTATGCACGTTTAATGCCGTTTATGGCCAGAGGATCCTGTCAATAGGAGGGGAGTAACTGAGGACCTATAGGTTCCACGTAAGTTTTGCTCATTATAGCTGAACATACTTCATCAAAATAATGATAAAAGTTTGGTTTGCCTATGGATTTGAGTTTCAGTGTGATTTAAATATGTTACAAATAATTGTATATGTAAACTTTGTTCCAAACTGATCAGTTCTCGTGGTCCAGGAGGTAAGTGGGTATGCCCAGTGAAATGTGCATATTGGTATTTTTCACTACTATTCTTATTATTAAGAGAAAAAATTCATCCAGTCTACTACATTTCACTGGAGTCAATGCTATGCTGGTTTAAACCAGTAATCAACTTGTCTTCTGGACTTGCTCAACTGCCAAAAAAAAGAAGAAAAGAAAAAAAAAAAAAAAAAAAAAAAAAAAGGAAGAACAAATGGCAGCACAGCAACACAACTGCTGGTTGTGAAGGTGTTTCTGGCAGTGCCAGGCTGCCCACACCACAGACACACAGAGACTTTTCCCCAAAGCTGGTGTTACAAAGTTGAGAGCCATAGATCTCTAATCACTGCCTTTAACTGAGGAAAATTACCCTCAAAAGGATAAGCACTTCTTGCTGGGTAAAAATACAGCAGTGTTCTCAACTTGCAGCTCAGGAATACACTCTTCAAAGTTTAATTGCTTTTTAACTACTCACTGCAACTCCGGGCTTTTTTCTCTTTTCATTTTATATCCAGCTACAGCAGCGCTGAAGATTTCTCTTTCTTATCTGATCACAGGGGAAAAAAAAAAGAAAGAAAGGAAAAAAAAAAAAAAAAGGCGCAGCTTATTCCTGCCGCCACCCTTTTATCCCTGGTTTCTTAAACGGGGCCTAAAGCCATTTTCCTGTTTAACCTTGTGGGATAATTAAGCTGTTCGAGCTTAGTCAGCTTCAGTTTTCCCAGTTCAGCTGGCCCCCTGCCAGCACTGTCAGTTTTCCAGAAGTGCTGGGGAAGGAAGGGAGGTTTCCATCACATCTGTGCTCCCAGGGATGCTGGGTGCTGCCCTGGGGATGTGCACAGACATGGGGGCTGCCAAAATCCCCCTGCCATGTTCCAGGGGGCTGCTGTGGCTTGGGGATGCTGAGGATGCTGCAGCTGCTGCTCCCCTGGGCTCTGCAGGACCACATCTCCTGCCATTAGCTCAGTCCCTTCCCTTCCCTTCCCTTCCCTTCCCTTCCCTTCCCTTCCCTTCCCTTCCCTTCCCTTCCCTTCCCTTCCCTTCCCCCTTCCCTTCCCCTTCCCTTCCTTCCTTCCCTTCCCTTCCTTCCCTTCCCTTCCCTTCCTGAAACTTCCCTTCCCTGAAACTTCCCTTCCCTTCCCTTCCTGAAACTTCCTTCCCTTCCTGAAACTTCCTTCTTCCCTGAAACTTCCCTTCCTGAAACTTCCCTTCCCTTCCTGAAACTTCCCTTCCCTGAAACTTCCCTTCCTGAAACTTCCCTTCCTGAAACTTCCCTGAAACTTCCCTGAAACTTCCTGAAACTTCCCTTCCTTCCTGAAACTCCTCCCTTCCTGAAACTTCCCTGAAACTTCCCTTCCTGAAACTTCCCTTCCTGAAACTTCCCTTCCCTGAAACTTCCCTTCCTTCCTGAAACTTCCCCTTCCCTTCCCTTCCCTTCCCCTTCCCCTTCCCTTCCCTTCCCCTTCCCCCTTCCCTCCCCTTCCCCTTCCCCTTCCCCTTCCCTTCCCTTTCCCTTTCCCTTTCCCTTTCTCTTTTCCCTTTCTCTTTTCCCTTTTCTTTTCCCTTTCCCTCCCTTTCCCTGGCTGTCCTGAGCTCACACCATCTCACCCCATCGCAGCACGAGCAATATTGTTCCTGACAACCTGCAAAATATTTTTATGAACTTCGCCATTCAGTGTTTAAACACGTTGTGTTAGCAACTTCACACAAACAAGCATGGCTTGCAGGGAGACCTTTGCAGACTTGCACCATCTGCCAGTGGCTTTCCTGTGCCAGTGCCAGCATTAAAAAAAAAAAAAAAAAAGTATTCTCTAATTAAAAAAAAAGGATACGTATCTTTCTGCCGTCACCCATTCACCAACACACTGATAATAAAGCCTAAAAGGCTTTTCAGAATTAAAGAAGAAGTCAGTTTGAAATATCTCCACGGGATTCAAATGGTTTATTTACTTCCTGGTGAGCAGGAGATCACTGGCCTTTTACTTTCACTCACAGAGACAAATATTTGTTATCAGATGGTAAACAGAAGTTTAGTTGTACATGGATAATTCATGTTGAACTTCAGTACAACATGAATGCTGTCCAAGACTGTTTCAGAGAATGGTTTATTGTGAAACCTCACAGATGAGACTTCCTTATTAAAAAAAAGGAAGTTCTGCATCTTGAGCAGGCTCCCATTTTAATGAATTGAGCTGAAGGGCTGGTTTCCTTCATGGCACTTCCTTTGCCATTTGCTCCAGGCAGTGACAGAGCAGGACGTTTTTCTGAGTGCACAGTGCTTTTTAGCAAGCTAAAGTACATTTCACTGGGTGCTCGTGGAGAGAAAGTTTATATTTTTGTATTTTTTATTTCACAACACATCCAGACTCTGGAAACTTGCCAGGTCTTGCCTTCTGTTTTGCTTAAAACATTTGTCTACAAAGCACCAACAAGCATCTTAAACTAAACCAATGTCTGCATGTCATTATTTATGAATGTGTAGGTGCTTGCCTGGAGGCACAAGAGCCCATGATACCACTGACTGTTATTTATATTAACCTTTTCTGGTCTAGAGTTCCTGCAGTATGTTTGTTTTGTCCCAGATTTTCATTTTGCTCCACTTTCACCCTAGCAGCTCTGGCCAAAGAGGGTCAGCTGAGAACAAGGGCTTGGAGCATCTCCCAGGGCTGGGCTGGGCTCTACCAGCAGCACAAATATGCAAAGTTTGATGGAGTCAGTGGAAAGGCTCCTGCTGGCTTCAAGTTAGCTCTAAATTATGGGAGTTTCATTTTATTTCCATAACTTGTCCACAGTATTTTTTGCCTGTGTTAACAGCATAGCTCCTTTTTAAACAATGACAGAACTGCTCTTTCCAGTGATGGGTTTGTAAGTAAACTACACTGCAGTGTGAGCAGATAGGCACCCTGAGATTGCTGCTGGATGGAAAAGGGTGAAAGGAGCCTCTTTCCTTTGGTTTTGGGTCTGTGGATAGTCATTGGCTCCAGGGGAATCATCCAGTGTCCTATTATTCTTTGTATTCAGTGTTCTGAAATGGGGTAATAGTTGTCATCCCACCTTTCCAGAAGAATGAAGGTAAATCACAGCTCTAGGAACTTATAGATAATTTATAGATATTATATAGATATATCTATAAATACATAGATAAAATATATCATTATAGGGAAATTAGAGGAAAACTGGTCTCTTGTGACTCCCTAGCTGGCCAATGGCAGAAGTTATAGCAGCACAGGAATCCCCAGCTCATGTCCCATTTCTTCTCTCTCTGTTATGTGACATGTGGCATTTCCAGACTGTGTCACAGAAGAAAGCCCATAGGAAGAGCACAGGAAATGAGATTTTGTCATTTTGACAAGTTTAAGGAAATACATGTTCTTGGAATCAAAAGCACAGGCCCTGGAAACAAAAGGACAGCTATCAAGGCAGTTTATTTTGAAGTTATAAAGTGATTACTCTCCCTACACATTCATCTAAATAAAATAAAGATGTAAAGAAAAAGTGTTAAGTAATTAAAGAGATTTAAATTTAAAAAAAAAATGAAAATTTTGTTAGAAATGGTGGTGGTGTACAGCAAAGTCTGTGCAGTCATGTATCAACAAACTTTGCTCTGTGAGTAACAATTTTCCCTCAGAACATGTTCTATTTATAACCCCCCTAAGCCTTTTGCAGTATGTTTCCTGTTCAGACACCAGAAAATGACTCAGCCCATCAGTCCAGTCACTTCCCAAACATGGGATTCAAAACCAGGCAGAAAATCACGAGCATGCTCAAAATTTGAGTGATGAGTCAAAATACTGTTAAAACTGGGTGGGGTTTTTTTTGTTTGGTTTTTTTTTGTTTGGTTTTTTTGGGGGTTTTTTTGGTTGTTTTTTTGTTTGTTTGTTTGTTTGTTTGTTTGTTTTGGTGGGGTTTTTTAATGTTTTTTGTTGGGTTTGTTTGTTTGTTTGTTTGTTTGTTTTGGGGGTTTTTTTGGGTTTTTTTGTTTTTTGTTTTTGTTCCAAGGGTACGTGTTACAAATTGTTCACCTTGTCATTGGGAGCACTCAGGTACTTGTTCCCCAAGAATGATAATATTTTGTTCATTCATTCACTGTGAAATGCCTTCTATCTCTGTAATTACTCTACCACAATATTATATCTCAAAAGCAATGGCCAAAAATTGTAACATGGACAAGTCTCCTACTCTTCTTTGGTCTGGGGTGGACATTATTATGAAGGAGTGCTTGATACTTCTAGCTTGCATAAGGAAATATATTGGAATTACAGAGAATTGCTTAAAATTGTAATTTTCAGTTTATTTACTAACTCACTGCTAATTTTTCAGCTCTAGAACATGAGAGATGTTGCTACATTTTCTATGCACAAAAATGATTTAAATAATCATCATAAACCTCCTCCAGCACATTTATCTGCAAAAAAAATTTGGAGATGGAACTGGAACTGAGAGCAGAAGCATTCTCAATTCTCCTTTCAAGAGCAGAAGCATTATCAAAAACTAGGGATGGGATTACATCCGAAAACAAGAAGTGATGCAAAACTGCAATCTGCATGATTCATCACGGCTGCAGCCACAGAAATTCTTCCACACTCCACAGCTGGAAAAGAGAAGTATTTGCTTTTGTCCAGATGTAAAAGCACCACATTTCTGACATTTCAGCCATTCACCTTAAAGAGAGCCTCGCCTGCAAGTCTTGTCCTAATCTGTTTGCACTAAAATCCCCAGAATATTCCTGATCCTTTGGAACCTGAATAATGTCTCAGAGTTTGTGAGACCAATGTCTCCTCAGCAGAAGAGCACACATGATCCACAGCTAGAAAATTACCTTCATTTGACATCTACTTCAATTTATTTGGTTTTTGTTTCAGAGAGACTAAGCAGCCTTTCTCCAATCCCACTGTCTTTTTTCCAAGCAGATCCTTAAAACAGGTTGAAAGTGGAAGGGGAACATGGTAAATACCTACAGATGGGAGAGGGCTTTTGGAATGACACCTTTTCCACATTAACTAAGCTAAATTGCTATTGAGAGTCTTTTCAGAGGTCTTTTACAGACATGTGCCTGGCAAGGCAGTGGGTGCCCCCACCCTGCACTTAATCTGCACTTTCTGTTAATCAGGAAAAATTACATTTCTTAGGTAAGGTGCACCTACCTTCCCTCTTTTTTCTGAGCCAAAGTTCTTTCATCTGGTTCTTTATGGGACAAGGTGACCTTGACTTCTGAAAAATAACGTTTTTATAGCTTATTGTGCACATATTTACTGGGAGTGGGCAGAGAGATGGGTCTGCAGTGTCATCACAAGTTCTGCTGCTGACCCAGGGCAAGCACACATGACCCTCTCCCTATAGCTGCAAGAAGTTTTGATTTAGAATTTTGTTTTAAAATAGATTTGGACAGCTGCCTAAGTCTGAATGCCTGTGCTGCTTTCTGCAACAGAGAGGAAAGAGGCAAAGAAGAAGGGAAGAGGGAAAGAGGGAGGAAATTGGATTAAAACAAAACTCCCCAAGTAAACATAGGTGAAATAAAGAGAGACCTTGGAAAACTCCCTACTTTAAAGTTCTTAGGAAATAAGGATTTGGAAATACAAGCAAGTCAGCCAAAGTATAATTAAACAGCTCAACAGTGTACCTTTTATTTAACAAAAAGTCATTATACAACTGCATTTTTTAGATTAGATGGAGAAAAATAAGTAATGTGCAGAACAGAAAGTAACACTGGGCACCAGTGTTACTTTCCAAGGCCCCTGCTTCTCTCATGTTCTTACCAAGTCCTTCATTCTGTTCTGTGCAGGGGAACTCATCTGGGCTCTGCTTTGCCCTTTCCCCTGCCCTGGGCTTGGGGTGGATGCACAAAGCACACCTGGGTGAGTTCAGCCTGCTCACATCCCCTCCACAGGTAACTGGGCACCTTTCCAGGGTCAGGAAAACTCCAAAAAGCTTCAAACTCCATGGGGGCAGTGAAGGCAGATGAAATGCACACAACAATGTGCTGTTGATAGAAATGTTTGCTGCCAGACAGAACAATGAGAGCTCTCCCCAAGGAGCAGCAGTGAGGAAATGCTTGAGAAGTGAGAATCTGTCAATTCTGGCAGAAATGGCTCCAAAAGAAGCACAAACACCACAGGGGACCCTGAGCAGGCTGAATGATCTCTGAATGATGTCCTGGGGGCTGCCCCAGAGCCAGCACCTCATCCCACACTGATGCAATTGCCAGCAAAGTGAGTGGATCATCTTAGGTCATGCTCTTCACTGAAACTGGGCATTAAAACACTCAGAGTGTTGGATTCTTTTAAAACAATTACTTTTTATTTTAATTTTATTTTAATTATAAATTTTAATTTAATTTCAATTAAATTTTAATTTTTTTATTTATTTTTTTTAATAATTATTTTTTACCAGTCCTGATAAAGTTCTGTGCGGATTGTTTCATGTGTGTGTGAAATAGCAAATAACAGGAATGGAGCCATGTCTTCTACCAGTTCAATGCAGATTGAATACACCCCTGATAGCAGAGATTAGTGGTAATCAGAAGGAAAATAGGCCTCAAAGGAAGATACTTACATAAATGAATAACTGAGGAACTTCATCTTAATTTAATTTGATTTCCTATCTAACACTGGTTGTTAATTTTTAACTATGTGCTTTCTGTATATAACATTATAGTACCCCTTTTAGAAGGATTTCAGCCTTGTTAAAAAGGCTGAAATATTAAAAAAGCTTCTGAATACCAAGGAAAATTGCACCAGGAGCTAGTTTGCCTCAGAATAAAAAAACTCCTGCTGCTGCAGGTTATTTGTAGCTTGAACATATCTAGTTTCTACTTCCAAATTTAGGGTGTTTCTTCTGCTTGACTATGGAGCTGACAGTCACCTTTCCTTTACTGCCATTTAACCAGGTATTTAACACTGCATTTCTCTCTCTCTCTCTCTTTTTTTTTTTTTTTTTTTTGTTTTGTTTGTTTGGGGTTTTTTTGTTTGTTTGTTTTTTAATCAGAATGTCCAATGTTCTCAGGACAATTTAATCATATATTCAATCAACACAGGTGTGTTTATAAGCCACACTTACAAATATATGTTACATGTCCTTTGTTAAGCTCTATCACCCATAAAACTTTGTCAACTGGCACTCTTCATGTTTCCATCAATTATTTATTTTCCTTCTGCAAACCATCTCGAATTTTGTCTGATTCTGGCAGACAAAAAGTAACTGTTCTGAAGATCCTGATCCATACCTTTTCCCAGTTTAAATACTGGTATATAATCTGGTTTTAGTCCATTTTATCCTACAATTTGGTAAAAATGCTACTTTAATCATCCCAGCTATATTCCTGAATAGTTGGACTACAATCAAAGCTGAAAATATGGGTTTTGTATAAAGTGAATTACAAGAGGGACATATGTCATCACACAATGCAAAGAATCTATAATAAAGTGACTTGAAAATGAAAAAAAAAAATTTTCTATATACTTATATATGTTTCTGCTCTCACTGTGTTGGCTGCAGTAAAACCTTCTGCCAGCAGTGTATGAGCAGGAAACGTGCCAGGGCTCTCAGTAATCCAGCCTGAAGTAAATAAAGGTGTGGGCAAGTTTCAAAACATCTCGGGTGGTGACAGAGTCAAAGCCCAGGGCTCTCCTGCAAGTGGTGAAAAGAAAATGTTCAAATGCTTGAAATACTTGAAATCTTCAATGGGAAGATTAAAAACTAGCACAACAGCCTGAGTCCAAAAGGGTACAGTAGCTGAAAAGTAATTCCATATAAAGAAAGGAAATAAAATCAGTAAAGTCAGTAAGTGGTTATATTTAGAAGGCCTCAGTGCCAGATGGTTTTTTGGCAATGAATTGTTGCCAGCCCTATTCCTTCTAAAGATAAATAATATCAAAGAGGCAGCTTTTGGTCATGAGAAACAAGGATAGCCAAGGCTTTGCAGGAGCAGATAGGGAAAGGCTGCACTGGACCATGCACTGCAGCTCTGCAGGGATCAAACCTGATATTATGGATTTCTGTGGCAGAGTTATCAATCAGAAAAAATTATTTCATTCACAGGGTTGGCACTCCTGGCTCTCACACAGGAAACTCACATTTACACTAAGCCTTGAACAAAAAAACGTGTGACACTGATAACCAGAGCAAAATCAGCACACAGAACATGACAAACAATGTTGGACCTTGAAAAGTCAAGCAGTATTTTGTGTTTTATGAAGAATTTAAATCTTCCAGTAACCTGCAGTTACCACTCTGAAACCTGTTGTGAGTTAAGCTGTGCTCTTGCCCCATTGGTAGATGTTGTTTGCACACTTTGTGCAGAATGCTGGAGTGGGTTAGGAATTACCCACATGGGAGGAGATTCTTCTCCTGGTGAGGCTGATCCTGGTTGCCAGCACTGCTGGGCTGATGTGGCAGAGCTGGTGATGCACACTGAAAAACCCCAAACAAACAAACAAACAAACAAACAGGACAGAGGGGTGGCTCTGCACAGCAGCAGGGCTGTGTCAGCTGCACTGCCTAAATTTACACCCAGCAGCATCAGGTTTCACATATGCACCAAAACCACCTACATGTCAATATTTATCTGGTCTTCTGCATCTGTGGATACATTTGAAAGGAAGAAAAATGCTCAGGGACAGCATTCAGGGAGTTTTAACCACAGTTCCTGTCTGGGTAAACTTGGCTTCTCTCATCTTCAACAGGATGTTAAAGTATTTAGAAATGTTTCTTCTCTGTGAGGAAGACTTTGCTCATGTGATTAGTGGGTTAAGAGGTAAAGATTAATGACTGTAAAGTGCTTTGAAATCCAAGATGAAAGGTAAAGGCATTATGCAGGAATGATTATTTTACACCAGATAATGTCATTTGTTCCTGATGATGTAACACAATGAGAAAGGAAGTATTCCTGAACTGGACACCTGGATCTGGCAAGGGAACTTGGATTCTGACTGCCACAAAGTTTTCTGCCCTTGTGCTGCACAGTTATATCACAGACTCTGACCACAAAGGGGAAGTGATAAAATGGTGGGGTTTTTTCTTTCTAGTATTCTTAGCAGAACTAATGTGTGTTTGTGATGGGTGTGAAAGTGCTTGGATACACATGCACACCATACAACACATCATAACAGGGCCAGCAACACATCAGACAAGGCAACATCATTTCTGTAGGTCTGAAATAGGTGGCAAATCACTTGGGGGAAAAGAAATATAATTTATTGTTTTTCCTGCAGATAAAGTCTTTCAATCCAGCATGTTGCTTTCCTTTTGTGGGCCTCCAGCCTTCCTGGTGCAATAGCAGATTTACAACGCACAGAAAAAGGACCCACCATGAGAAGAAGAGATTTGGGTTGTTTGTTTTTCCCTGGTTCTTGGGCATCCAGAGCATCCCTGTCCCACTGTAGGTCACCCTGTGTCTGCTGCCAGCAGGTGCAAGAGCAAAGGGCTGAATCTGTCCCTCATTTCCCCAGTCCTGTGGGAGCAGTGGGGAGCTTCTCCTGGTGCAGGGAAGCAGTGAGGCCAGGGGGAAGGATGCAGTGGATGGAGGAGGTCCCTCCCTGTCCCTGTCCCTGTCCCTGTCCCTGTCCCTGTCCCACCTGTGCCAGACTGGCAAACCCTGACGCTTCTCCAAGGCACAGCCTCCCACACTGTGAGCAAACATTTAGTGAGCAAATCCTTGTGTGTGTGCAGGCACTCAGAGGCAATAGTGACCCTGCCCTGCACCTGGAGGAGGAAGGCACAAGCAGAGGGAAGGCTCTGTGACCCTGCAGAGGTAAATCCTTGTGTGTGTGTGTGCAGGCACTCAGAGGCAATAGTGACACTGCCCTGCACCTGGAGGAGGTGACACTGCCCTGCACCTGGAGGAGTGTGTGTGCAGGCACACAGAGCAGTGACACTGGCTGCACCTGTGAGGCCCTGCAGAGGTGCCAGCCCCAGCAGGGTGAGCTGCTCCCTGTGCCTGCCCTGCCTGTGCCACACACTGGGCTGGGCTTCTAGGCAAGCCTTGCCTTCAGCCTAATCCCCTTAGGATGGCTCTGGAGCACTGATCACCAAAATCTAGGGCAGCCCTCTGAAGTAGCTGGGTCAGGCTCTAATGCTCCTTTAGATTGTAATCCTGCCAAGATTTAACATTTGCAAATAACTTTATCATGTGAGTGCTTAAATGGGGTGTTGCAGGACCTGGGCCACAACTGGAGCATTCAGCAAATTCCAGCTTTGGTTCTATCTGTCAAGGATGCAGCAGAAATGAGGCAGAAGTCAGGGTGGCTGCTGAGAGCCCAGCTCCCTTGAATATGCAGCATTTCAGGACTTAGATATCAGCTTCAATTCACCCACAGCTATTCACTCCTATCAGCCTCAAAGGATTCTAATCAGCATGCACAGCTAAGCAAATCTGCAAAAGATAGGGACTGGGCCACAGCAGTCTTTCTTCTGACACAAATATTCTGCACTCTGCCCTGACCCAATGCCTATTTTAGTGTTTTACCACTCTGGTTTCTAAGCTTCCTTTTTTTTTTTTTTTTTTAACCTTCCTTGTCCAAACTAGGCACCTCAGCATGCAAATGCTGTGCTGCTTTTACCTGTGACAAGCACCAAGATAAGGCTAGAAACAGGAGAGCTGAAAGAGAGAAGCTGCTCTTTAATTTAAAAGCTGAGCAAGGGGTGTTTGCAGCCCTCAGCTGAGCCAGGCTACCCTGCCCTTGCCACCTGAAAACTTCTGCCTGTGGCTTTGGCCTCCTACCTTCTGTGCAAAGTGCTGGAAGTTTGTTCTAAGGGGAAAAAATTGCATTTCTTGAACAAGTTTTCTGTGTCTATAGGGGGCAGGTGGAGGAAGAGGGAACTGAATAGAAAAAAGAGTCCAAACAAAATATATTCTAAAAAATTGGGCAGATTATAGATGTGTCAGGTGAGAAGTTTTTTTTTGTTTGTTTGTTTGTTTGGTTGGTTTTTTTTTTTTTTTTTTTTTGTCACTGCTATGTTTGATATTGGATAATTAAGAAGGTTATCTAATTTTCCAAGAGTATTTTTGGCTGGGGATCTGCTACAGCCCTGCTCTGCCCAGGCTGGTGTTTGTCATTAAAAGCCTCTGCCCTGTTGCTTACACATCTTCTCTCACAGGGAGAATCAACACTCACAGAAAAATTAAAAGCGTTCTGGAAAAAAAAAGAGGAAGAAAACAACTGCTTGGACCTGGAATCTGGTTTATTAAATTTATGCACTAAGGATGAATGCCAGTTATTACAATAATTTTTTTTTACTTTTTCACTGTAATAAAAATGAGACCAGGAAAAAACCCAACCATAATTAATGCTGGTTTTGCAGATCAGTGTGCAATTAAGATTCAGGTACTAGAGGAACAAACACTAGGCAAGACCAGAGTATGGAGAGTAAGTTCATAAATTCTTACCTGTCTGAAAACTGTGCAATTGTTCAGATACTGAACAGTGCAGTATGAAGGAACAAGCTTTAGCATGTAATTAAAAATCTAACTTTGCTCAGAACCTGGCCTTTATTTACAATAAAAAATTTTTACATAAATAATAAATAACATAAATTTACATAAATAAATAATTTTTGAAGTGTATTTACAACAAACAAATAAATAAATGTTCCCCTCTGAGCTCATTTCCAACCCTTAAGTAAGGATCCTGCTCCTTTTGTGCAGGCTGCAGAGACACAGGGCTTGGCACAGTCACAGCTCAATCTGTCCTCTGGGCTTGATTCTGGACTGATTTCATCCCTGATAAACAAATAAAACCCCTCCCCTCTCATTACAGAGGGGTTGCTGCTAGATTCAAGGTTTTGAACAAACCTTCACATTGAAGTAGTTTATTAAAAGCTTCAATCCTAAGGTCTTGAAGAGCTTCACAAATCAGAAATGTAGGAGCAGAGGCTAAAAGCAAAAATGTCAGAATATGATAAAAGACCTGACCTTGCTAAATTGCATCTTAGAGTCCATCAAGAATCCCACATGTTCTTCATTCCTTGCAGACTGAAGGTCTGTAGTAATACTTCCCCAGTGTGTCAAAAAAAGTTTCTAAAATTTAGTTTAGACAAATGAAAAATCAAGGCACTAATCAAAGTATCTTTCTGTACTTTCTGTCTGAAGAGAAGGAGATGTTACCATTATTTACTGCACAGAATTCTGTGTCAATTATGTTAGAACTGAAAACCTGAGTGCAAAGTTATTTGTATAAAATAAAGGTGACAGGGTATAAAAATAGGCTGCTGCTTTCAAGCCACACAACAGCTTGGAAGAAAAAACAGAAACCCACATCCAAGCAAAACCTTGAATGTTAAGAGGTTTTTTTTACAATTCTTTACCTAATTAAAAAAATTATTTTCAAAAAGCTCTACAAACTCTATTTTTTCCAGTCATTCTTTAAAATGCAGTGTCCTTTGCTGGTGTTTCCCAGTAACTGGAGGCCACACCCATTAAGCAGCTCTGCTATTCCTACACTGGTGTTAGTTCAAATAGAAGTGTGCAATATCTCATGGTAAAGGATTTGGAGTTTGGGGTTTTAGAATACAGCAGTGTATGGAAAGCAAGATGAAGGTTTTAGGGCCAAGGTTTTTTTTCTTTTTCACCTTCTTCTTCATGAGTCTATGTGGTATTTTTGTGATTGGATAAAGAATGAGTCACTGTGGGTCACAGGTGTTTGGTCATTGAGTCAAAAGTAAAAATAATTTAGGTGTTAGCTTTTAATTGGACTGTTTAGCCTTAAAAGGCCTTATAATGAGAGCCACCCATTGCCATTTCACCATTTTTAGCTTGTTAGCTAGAAGTGCTGTAGCCCTCACTGTAACATGGATATGAATTAATAAACATCTGAGTCCTGATAATCCAATATCAAAAAGAATGAAAACAAGCTGTGGCTGCAGCCAGTGGTGCATTGCATTTTCTGTTCTGCATTACATTTTCTGTTCTCACCAGCACATTTTATAGGTCACTGTCTGGCCAAAGAAACATAACACGCTGTTCCTTCACCCCTTGCCCCCCTTGTTAAATCTGAAAACAGGTATCTTCTTCCAAGCTAAATACTTTTAACCACTGAACTTCACAGGAAAAGAAGGTCATGAGCTGACTCATCAGCAGGCTGGGCTCATCAAGGGCCTGGAGAGGACAGCAGGGCACGTAAGGGATAAATGCCAGGTGCAGAGATCCTCAGCACCCAACAGGTGTGGGTGTTCTCAAGGTTTGCTGTGATTTATGGAGGAACAAACACACTGTGCCTGCCCAAAATGTCCTGGGCCTGATTTTCCACTGCTTATGATCATGTACATGTGCATGCATCTTCTACACAGAGTGAGCTTTCAAATAAATCAGAGCAGAGGGCTCACCTCCCTGGTGTGAGGCACAAACACACAGCAGGTGACTGGGAGAGGCTGAACTGCACTGCAAGTGAGAGGGACAGCTGCTAAAAAGAGTCTAAGCCCTTATCTAAACAATTCGTATTCTGAGCATTCAAACTGCAGAAAAGCTGTCCTTTGCAGTTACTATTTGGCACCACCAGCTGGATGCTCTAAGGAACTAAAGTCGAGACTTTTTTTAAATTTTTTTTTTTTTTTTTACTGCTTGAAACTGGAAATACCAGCAGTGTGATCCTGTGGTTTATAGTTCTGTACTTTATTTTGCCTTGCTGGTAATGTGTGAATACCTGGTCCCTTCTGCACAGGAGGGGGACCCTGCAAGAAACAGAGGAAACTTATTAGAAATCAACATATCAGCTCACAGAGGTTTTTTACAAAGGCCAAATCTGTACTTTGTTACTGCTACAAGTACTCATATTTCATTTCTTGGGTGGTATGCAAGGTGAGCAGAGCAGGAGCACAGCACACCATTCAGATTCTTTCTGTAGCAGGATGTACCAGAGGTGTGTGAGCTGGGGGATGCACAGCCTCAGTCCTCAGGGGAGAGCAGTACAAACACATCAGCAGCTTTCTGCTGCCCTTGTCCCTCTGCCAGGGCTGCTGAGTGCCATGGAAGGACATAAAAAGGAGATAAAAGTGACCTCCTGCTGATTCAGCAGGAGCATTGGCTCTTCCTCCTTCTTCTTCCTTCTTCTTGGTTTCAGGCAGTAATTCTTGGTTGGATAGAAAATCCTGCAGAGCAGGTCACAGGTGTTTGGTCATTAAGTATAAATAATATAGATGTTGGCTTTTAATTGGATAGTTAAGAGACCTTGTAACAAGCAAGATACAGCTCCATTTTCCACTTTTAGCTTGTTAGCTGCAGAACTCTCTGTACTTTAGATAAGAATTTATAAACAACTGTGTCTGAACATGAAAATCCATTTCTTATGCCTCAATCCTGACTCTGAGAGAAGGCAGAGGAGAAAGAAGCCAGCCATAATAACCAAGTTTTATGTCCAGGGAGCTGGAAGTGCCCATCCCTCCTGCCAGGTGTGAACCTGGTGCTCCCAAATGATTTCCCTGCTGGACTGAGCTGTGAGCAGGCACACAGAGCAGCCCTCAGGAACCAGCTCAAGTGGCACAGTGACAGGGACTGGGGATGGAAAAGGCTTAGAGGGCTGAGTCAGTCATCATCAGCAATGATTAACTTCTCTGCTTTTGGCATTCAGATCATGCAGAATCACAGATTAGTGCAGTGCCAGCCAGCCTCGTGTCTGGGACCTTCCCTCCCAAAGGAGGAGACAGATGCAGCCAGCAGAGGGAAAGGTGAAAGCTGAAAATGCACAGAAGGTGCTCACTAGAAAAACTTCTGCCTCTCTATAAGCACTGCTGTGGCTGAGAACAAACAAACAATAAAATTTGGCACGAGAGGGGGCCTGGGGCTGGAATGGCAGGAATGCTGCAGATCAGGATTGGAGTGCCCTGGCAGGGCAGGAGGAGCAAGGCTGGCACCTGTCCCCAAGGAGCTGGGGACAGAAACCCCCGTGCACAGCACAGCCTGCAGAGCTGCAGCTGAGAGCAGCACCCTGGGGACTGCAAACCTCTGGGGAGATTGTAGGGGAACCCTTGGGGAGATTGTATGGGAACCCTTGGGGAGATTGTATGGGAACCCTTGGGGAGATTGTATGGGAACCCTTGGGGGAGATTGTATGGGAACCCTTGGGGGAGATTGTAGGGGAACTCTTGGGGGAGATTGTAGGGGGAGATTGTATGGGAACTTTTGGGGAGATTGTATGGGAACCCTTGGGGGAGATTGTATGGGAACCCTTGGGGAGATTGTATGGGAACTCTTGGGGCAGATTATATGGAAACCCTTTGGGGAGATTTTATGGAAACTCTTTGGGGAGATTTTACTGGAAATCCTTTTGGGGAGATTTTATGGAAACACTTTGGGGAGATTTTGCTGAAAAGGATAAATGTGCATGCACAGGACAAGCCAGCTGTGTAAGAAAGCAGCATGTATTCATAAATGTGTTTGTAGGGGAAGGACCTCAGCTGTTCTGATGAATATATGTGTGTGTAAAACCAGGTATGTTGTGTGTGTTGATAACAAGATCAGTATGAAAGGGTGTGACCAGAAAGATAAGGACTTTTTACAACTCCAGCCACTTGAGGTGCTGCATGGCTCATTCCAGAAAACTTTCTCAGTTTCCACCTGGAATTTGCTGCTGGATTCAGGGCAGAAATTGCCAGCCTGGATGGGATGATGGAGGAGCTGAAGCCTTGCTGACAAATACCAGCAATAGCCATCTGATTAGTTAGATGCTATAATTGAACCATGCTTAAATAACCCTTTCATCATTGCAGCCACTAATCCCTTCTGAGGAAGGCAAGTAAAAAAGCAGTAATTGGGTGACCATTGCATGAGGACTGTACCTGCTTTGGGACTGAATGTACTGCAGGTTTTGCTGTGCTCTGTTCCTTCCTGAAATACCCCTCACTAAGCCCTAACTATTAATGTCAAAACTCCTGCTGATTTTAGTGAGTCTAAGAAAAAACTCCCCCATCAGCTAAAAACAGCTCCCTCAAAAGATAAGAGAGAGAGCAGATACAGGATTTTGTAGCCATGTTTCACATGAGGATAATACTGTATTTCCATCTTTTCAGAATAATTTGTCTTGAAGACAGTAACAAGTACAAACATGCCAGCTCTCAAACCCTAATAAACTCCTTCTTCTTATGTAAAACATATCCTGAGAAAAGCATTAATTGTGGGGAGGGTATGTCAAGCCTGAAAACTTTTCAGTGCTTTTAATTCATTTTAAAACTGATTCAGAAAATTTCTGGACAAACCATCAGAGATGTTCTTGTGGGTTTTAGGGAAAATGGACCCTGCAGTGAAAAAAGCAGAGCAGTCTATACTAGAAAGTCCATATTAGCTACTGTGCATGGTTTTGGAGTACCCATGGTAAACTGGAAATGATTCTGCAGCCAGCAGGAGGCTCCTAATTTTGTTTCCCATGAGGAGAAGGAGGTGCAGCTGGAGCAGAGGGAGGCAGTGTCCCGGTGTGTCCTCACCCACTAGATGGGGATATTTCCATGGGACACTGCTGGCAGGGCTCAGCCTGCACCAGCACAGCCCATTCCCCTCTCATCCTCTACTTTGGGCAGCATCAGCCTTAATTTGTCACAAATACTGATTCAGGGCAGTGACAGCAGTTTGGGGCAGGATTTCTGTTTAAAGAGCAGCCAATCCAGATAATTTTTAACATGAGACCAGATGAGCACGTGCCTGTGCATACATAGATTTATTCAAGAGCCTGAACGGAGTTAAAACCCCACTGTTGCAGTAAGTTCTGTTTGAAAGTTAGGCAGCTCAGACAGGCAGGACTTTGGGCACAGACTAGTTTTTCAGTGGCCTTCTGGTTTTTGTTAAAACAAGATTTAAGCTCAGTTATGCATTTCAGAAGTGTTTGTGGAATACTTCTGAAAGGTTTGCTGGAAAATCAGGAACTTTTGTTTTATGTGTGTGTAAAATCCTTTTCTGCAGCCCAGTATTTTTCAGCCTGTGAGAATCTGGTCTCTGTGCAATGGGAACAAGCCTACATGGGGTAGTAGCTTATTCTGATAATGAGAAACTAAAGAAATGTTGGGGTTTATGAGATCCTTTTTTCTTTACAGATGCTAGCATTGGAACATGAATATGCCTTATTTTCACCTTGCTTTGCACAGATTTGGAGAGTCATGAGTCTCCTCTAGAGACTGATGAGGTCTGCCCTGCCCTCACCCCCCTTTTGTCCAGGCTGAGCACACAGAGTTATGATTTTAAAAGATTCTTGTCTTCTTTCACCAGTATTTCATCTGTGCTCTCTCTGCCTCTCTGTGTTCCTGATGTGCCATTCCCAAAATAACTGAAAAACAAATTGTTTGCTACTTCTTGAAGTCACTCACAATTAAAATGGGCTTTGTCCATGTGAGCCTCAGGGAAATCAGGTCCTACATGAGCTCCACAGGTCCTGCAGGAGCCTCACACGCTCCACAGCACAAAACAGGTTCCAGACACCTGGGAAGTCACCACAAATACCACAGAGCTGAATCACTGCAGAAATGTTATCTTTATACCCTGTTTATTCCCTAAATGTCATCTCTGTTAACTATTCATTCCCTGAATGTTATCTTTGTAACTATTTATTATTCCCTCTGGCCAGGAGCTGGCTAAGAGCACAGGAACCCACACCTCACTATCAGCAGGGACAGGCTGCTCTGGTTTTTTGGTCTCACCTCTTTTCCCTCTCACTGATAACTGTGGATTTTTGCCAGCTGCCAGTAGCTCTTGGCTGGCATTTGAGAAAGAACTCAGCTGGTGACTGGGGAAAGTATGTGGGGATGATCCATCACAACAAATGAACTCTTTGGTCCCTGCTGTATTTCTGTGACACCACTGGCTTTCCAATTCAAATTCTCTGAAGTAGTCTCTTCTGTCCCCCTCTTAATTTCTTTATTCAGAAGAATAATTGTTTATTTAGAAGTATATCAAATGGCAAATCGGAGAACTGTTTTAAGCTAGAGTATGTATAAACCCCTACAACCACATCTCCTTGCTTGTACACAGCAGGAGTAAGAAAATTGACAGTGAATGCACAGCCTGCAGTTTTTCTGAAATTACCATCAGTCAGTAATAATGCATGTTTAATTCTGGGCTTTCCAGCATCAGTGATATAACCCAGAAATCATTGTCCAGGACAAGCTAAATAAAATCTTTATTGTAAAGCAAGGTGCTCTCTGTAACATCACATTTGCAGAGAAGTGTTTGCCCAGTCTCTTTTTGTTTTTATCAGCAAATTGCTGCTTCTTCAAACTGTAACATCCCATTCACTTAAAACATCAAGTGCTGTGGGGAGCACCTGATGTCTCAGTTGGACTACACACCACTGGAAGAAAAGAACCAGCAGCTCTGTTTTAAAGGCTTTTTCAATGTTTCCATGTTCTTCTTTTGTCTTCCAGCCCTGCAGAGCTGAAAAGTAGTAGTGCACAGCAGCTGAGAACCAGCCCAAAGAATTAGAGACAGGAGCAAAGTCACTTAAAATTACTCACTTCCAACACTGGCATTTACAAAACAAATATTGCTCACTAGAGAATGCTTTTGTTTCAGCTTGGTTGTGTTCCACACTGCAAGTCTGACCTCCCCTTATCTCTTGTCATGGCTTGTGTTGCTCACCAGCAAGTCTCACTCTCACAGCTCCTTGTCACACAAGCACATCTTTATCCTTCCACACCATCCCCAGCATGGGAGAGAGGGAAACAGTTTTAATCAAACTGCTCAGAGCCTACAGCTGTTTGGAATGTCCTTTAAGAGCCATCCTCAACAGCTGGAGATGACAATGGCATCAGACCCAGCAGAGCCAGGCCAGGCTTAGGCCCAGCACTGAGCTCAGAGTGTGGCATGGTCCTGCAGCCCAACCCTGCCACCCTAACTCCAATTATCCCAGAAGAACCCAGAGGGAGGCTGTGACTGGAATGGAAAAAAAAGTGAGAATGGATCCAATATTCCAGTGCTGCAAAGGCAGATAACTCAGGGTGAAACCCTTCTTTGTCCATGACTGACCCAGTGCATGCAGCAAATAAATGCAAATTCACCCACTGCTTTCAATGGTGCTGGGAAGAAACACGTGTCTCTTAAAAAACCTGCCCTTTGAATAGCATATTATTTTGCTAATTAAACCTTGAGATGGCTGATTAAGCTATCTTTTACCCCAAATGATGGCAATATTGCAGCCTTGTGGGAAATGAGACACAGGGTGTGTCCCTTGCTGTGTCTGTACCAGAGTGCATCCCAGAAGGATGAAGGGTGCAGCAGGGTCAGGAGCTGGGCTTTGCTTAGGCAGGGCTTGGCAGATCAGTGCTGGTGAAAGTGTTTGTCTGTCTGGAGCCTGGAGCAGTCAGTCAGGGATACAGGCAAGGCTGCAGCCTTGTGAAGCTGAATATTGAAGGCTTTATTCCAGCTCAGTGACAGTGGCGTGTCCCCAGTGAGCTCCTGGCCACAGGGCTGCCTGCCTGAGGCTGGTTCAGACTAGGGAAAAAGTGAGGAAACTCACAAACCACAAGCCTTGAAATATGGAAGGGCATAAATATCAAAGATTCCTTGCATGCCCACAGTACTTCTTGTTCTGATAAGGAGAAAACAGAAACTTCTGGCTGCAGCATTTACTTAATTCCTCATTTATTTCTGCAGCAAGATGTGCTTGCATGGCACAGATGCAACAGAATTGTCAGGTGATATAGATTACCAAAACTCAAATAAATGAAACCTTTCTTGATTTCCTTCTCAGATTTTGTTCCACAGTAGAGATGATAGCAAAAAATATTTTTTTGCAGATTGTATTCCATATGGATTATGAACTTTGTCCTCCATATTTCAATAGGAATTTATGTAAGCATCTTGCCAGAAAAATATTGGGAAAAAAAATTATAAAGGTGGAAAAAGGCAGCCAAATACACAGAGAAGTGCTAAAGTAAAAAAAAAAAAAAACGTATGGAAAAAAAAAGAAAAAGGATTTTATAATGATTGACAAACCCAACAAAGTCAAGATGGAGGGGGCAGCAAGATTTCCTTAGTAAGATGTATTTCTTTGTGCAAAGGGACTGAAGCATCTCTGATTTATGGATTTGAAAAGTCACATCTTTCCAAATGAAGGATTCCTGTGCTTTTTGTAGCCTGGGGAAGCAGCCAGCTGTGACTGGGTAACCTTTATTGTGGGATTTCTGTTCTCTCTCATGTGAGACACAAACTTATTCACCATAACAACCACTACAAACTGTGTGCCATGAAACAGTAAAAATTAAAAAAAAAGGCAGCAATACCCATCCTTGAAGGGAATACTGATTCGAGCCAGCTTCAATTCTGTGATGGAAAGATGTGCAAAATACCATAATTCAGAGTGGCAGGCAATTCTAAACTGGAAATGCTGGAGCTGCTCCTCTTACATTGGTATAAATAAAGGCAAACCTGCTGAAATCTGTGAAAGGACAACGCCTAATTCTGTGAAATTAATGATGTGATGCTAGATACACACACGATGAAATATGTTCAGAACATTTGAAATAGCAAATGGGAAATCAGAGTATTTGAATGACTTTTTTACAAGGTTTTATCACTTTGTTCACATTATTCTTTATTTTGAAATGACAGAGATATTAAATTAAGTTTTGACTCCATAATAAACAAGAACATTTGAATAACAAAGCTCATGGTGTGTTAACTAGAAAGATCTGGTTTTTTTAGGCCTTAATGAAACTTATGTTTTTGAGGATTTAATATATAATTATGAATTCCCCCTGACTTCATAGATGTTTATGATACTGCTAAACACCAGGAGGTGCAGCTTCTGGATTTCACTCCCAGTTTTCTCAGGCACCAAGTCTCCAAAGCATGAAATACTGCCACAGTCCTCACAAGGGTGTCTGCAGCTGTGGACTGCCAGGGGACACTCTCCAGGAAAAATAGGTGCATGCTTCTGTAAAAACAATTAACCTTTTCATTCCTCAGGCAGAATTGGGCTTCCTGGGAAGCTGGAGAAAAGTGGCACGCAGGAGTTTGAGTGTAAAGTGATCGTGTAGAATCACAGAATTTTTGGAAAGGGAAAAGATCTTTAATGTCATTTAGAGTCCACTAAATCACATCCCCAGGTGCCACATCCACACACCTGAGTGCACATGGACAATATATTTGAGAAGCAAAAAGATTCCTGTCTATGGATTTATGCATTACAAGTAAAAATAAATGAATATTTTCTCACACCCTTCCAAAGCCTTATTGCCACACCACGTTATTTTTAAATGGAGGCAAAGTGTAATGGTGGTGGTGGTTTGTATTATTTTATTAATGGTTTGTTTGAAGTTTTTTGGTTTTTATTTAGTTAGGAATAAAAAATACATGAAGGAAACAAATTTTTTTTTGTGTTTGGGTTTGGTTGGTTATTAAATTTTATTTAAAGTATAGAAAGTTTACTAACACTTCTAGCCATTAGCTAGAAGTGAGCAAAATGGAGAGTGATTTAGTTGTAAGGTTTTTTAAAGCTAAATAGTTTAATAGAGAAATAATATTTTTATTATTTGTATTTTAAATTTAATAACTAAATTTTTGTGATTTTTAGTGTAGTACTAATTGTTTAATTAGAAATTCTTATTTGAAACTATGAAGAAGAAGGAGGAATAATACTGAAAGGGAAAGTATTTACAATTTTTCATTTTGTTTCATATTTATTGTAATATTATAAAAACTTTAAAATTTTAACTATGTGAAATTATACACCTTTATTTAACTACACACTTGTGACTTTATTATTCAAATTTTGAAGCCTTTTTAAGGCTTCAGATCAGGTGCTTTTTTTAAGGCTTCAGGTCAAATGCAAGGCACACTAAGGAAAAAGCTCTGGGGGTGTGTTAGGTCTTCACCAGTTAAAACCTGGAGTACCTTGAAAGGAAAATACAGCCCACAAAGCAATAAAAATGAGGTCAAAGTACGTTCCTATTTCAGATGTGCAGCTGCTGCCTGGCTGAATAATGAGCCATTAAAAGTGAGCAATATCTGTATTTGCACAATGCTATTTTTTCCAGAGTAAAGTACAGCTGCCCCACGAGGGCTGTGTTTGAGGGAGCTGCCAAAGACACCCTGTGTGCTGGTAGGTCAGTGTTTAATGACATATCATCATCTAACCACTGGGAAATTTTACACTGCTCCAGTAGCTCACAGCTCTTGCCCCAGTATTTACAAGTTTCCATATTGCAAAGCCTCATGTGAGTAGAAAAGCATTCTTACAACATCTTGCTATTCTTTTTTCCTCTGCAGCTGACTGATTGATTGTCCACAGTAAAACTCTTGGAGAGGGAAGAGGACTATTAATTAAATTGGTAAATGGACGTGCAGAAAAGCAGATGTTTGAAAAACAGGAAGCAGAATATAATATAGTGTGTCTAAATGAATAAACAATGTGTGGGAAAAAAGAGAAATCAAAGATGTGCAGCTCCCTAGGCTGCTGTTTTCAGGAATGTGGGCTTTTGTCTCCAGGCTCATCCAAGCAGAAGCAGATTTCTATTCTCCAGAAGCACTGATTCAGATGATGCCTTTGACAAGAGTGCATTCCCCATGACAGGGAATGGTTTTGCCTCCAGGGGCTTGTATTGACACTGATCTAAGTCTTACAAATCCCTTTTATGTAACAGCTATGAAATGTGCTTTTTCTTACTATGTGTGCATATAGTCTATGATTAATCTGTCTCACTATGTTCTTTCTAAATTAATAAATTAAGGCCTAAAAATAAATTATACCTTGGTGAAAATATAATGTGTGGTTTTGTGTGATGTATGTTTTTGTGCTGTATGTGAGATGCTTTTGAGCTGTGGGAGTTTGCCTCAGAAAAAGTTCAGCCCTCTGGGCTGCACCTTACCTATAAAAATTTGTTATAGTCCGAAACATATTGTCTGACATCCTTTACCTAACATCATTTTGGACAAGATTTTGCTCCAGTCCAACATAAGAACCTACTGTGCATTGTTTGCTTTTATACAGAAGCAGGACTTTCAATAGACATGACTCTTTTCCCACTGTAAAAAAAAACAAAACAGTAGAGAGAGCCTTATTACTAGGGTTCCCTTATATTAAATACAGATGAGTTTGGTTTGGGGTTTTCTTTTTTTATTATTATTTATTGGAGAGGTTGTCTCTGTTGCTTTAATCATACAAGGTAAAAACAGTAGAACAAATGACCAGAAGAGGTGCCAATAGTACAAACTCCTTCTGATCTTCAGTTATTCTGTTTAGAGTGTAAGTCCCTCTGGAATTTATGGCCCAAATTCACAAAGACATTACAAAGAAGTATCTGGCTTCTGTTCTATTTCCTTGGAATCTGGTGATCTTTGGGAATCTGGGCCTCAGACATTTTTAAAAATTTCTTCATTATACCTGATCTAACATTCAAGTGCTGCTCAAAGCTGAGTTAAAATTCTAGATGTTAGCCAAGTGTCACCTGCACATTGTCAATATCATTAAGCTGATTTGAGGCAGAGGATGAACTGGAAATCTAACCACAAAGGCAGAGGTGGAAAAGAGAATATCTTGTCTAAATATTTCTCTGCCAATGCAGTTTTGTGTTGGCCACTCTTCCTGCAATGTGATGGAGCTGAACCCTTAATTGATCCCTGATAATTACTTTTCAGGACTTTAATAGTTTACCCACCATTGCCTCTCACCCAGGCTCCAAAATAAAGTGGGACTTATAGGACCATTTTATCCTGGCACAGCAGTGTTGTCCTGGAGCTGTGAGCTGACTGCAGCAAAAAATGTCCCCAAAATTCTTGGGGTGAGGCATGAGGAAGAAACACGACGTGGAAACTGGGGAAGACACGTGCAGATACAAAATTATGATGTTGCCTGAATATGTTTTAGGAGCACGGTTGAGGGAATGCGTCAGTCAGGGTGGGGTGCTGGCAGCCAGACGCAGGTCACGAGTCGAGAGCATCTTTTGAGAACTCTGAAAGCAAAGCCAGTGCCGGACGTGCCACGCAGCTCTTCCCACCAAACCTGTCCAAAAACAGCGAGAGAGCGAAGCTCTCGGGTCCGAACGGGAAACTCGGGCTGCTCCTTTCCCTCAGCATCTCCCCGCGTCTCTCAGCATCCTCCCCCTCGCAGGGCGGCGGCTGCGGCTCCGCCCGCTCCGAGCATCGCTCCGAGTCCCAATCCCGCTCCGAGCATCGCTCCGAGTCCCAATCCTCGAGCATCGCCGAGCATCGCTCTGGCATCGCGAGCATCGCTCGAGTCCCAATCCCGCTCTGAGCATCGCTCCGAGTCTCAATCCCGCTCTGGCATCGCTCCGAGCCCCAATCCCGCTCTGGCATCGCTCCGAGTCCCAGTCCCGCTCCGAGCATCGCTCCGAGCATGGATTAGCCCACTCTGAGCATCTCTCCAGTCCCGCTCCGGTCCCGCACGGAGCATCGCTTCAATCCCGCCCCGGTCCCGCCCCGGTCCCGCCCCGGTCCCGCCCCGGTCCCGCTCCGAGCATCGCTCCGCCCGCCGGCGGGGACAGCGGCGGGGCCGCGGCAGCTGCGGGCCGGCAGGATGCGGGGCTGGGCGCTGGTGGCCGCGCTGGTGGCCGCGCTGGTGGCCGCGATGTGCGGGCCCGTGGCGAGCGGCGAGCGGCGGCGGCGGGCGGCCAGCCTGGGAGAGATGCTGCGGGAGGTGGAGGCGCTGATGGAGGACACGCAGCACAAGCTGCGCAACGCCGTGCAGGAGGTGAGAGGGCCGGGGTGTCCCGTCTGCACCCCCGGGCCGTGCAGGAGGTGACAGGGCCGGGGGTGTCCCCTCTGCACCCCCCGAGCCGTGCAGGAGGTGAGGGGGCCGGGGGTGTCCCCTCCCCTCTGCACCCCCGGGCCGTGCAGGAGGTGAGAGGGCCGGGGGTGTCCCCTCTGCACCCCCGGGCCGTGCAGGAGGTGACAGGGCCGGGGGTGTCCCCTCTGCACCCCCCGAGCATCCCCCGGCTCGGTGCCCGCATCCCCCGGGCTCGCCCCGTGAGCATCCCGGGATGGGAGCAGCTGGGACACGGTCCGGGTGGAGCCCAGAGTGACTCAGGGAGAGTGCGGGGCCAGGGGAGGGTTGGGGTATCCCAAATCGGGATTCAGGGCTGCCGGAGTCCCGAAAACGCGCGGAGAGGCAGCTTGCTTGTGATGAAATCGCGTGTCTTGGTCTCAAATTGCTGGCCCAGGAGCTGAGACCAGACCCAGAGCCATCGTCTCATATGGCTGTCAGAACACCTCGTGTCTGTACTCCCCTCTCTTGTGTGCTTTTTATTCCCCTTGCTGCTAAGAATCTTCCTTTCGGGGTCTCTTCTCCTCTCATTCAAAAATACTTAGTCTGCAAAAACCTGTGACTGGCAACCTGCTGGAGAATCAGACCCTGGTTTACCATAATTAGGTGATTTCTGGGCTTTTACTGTCATCTGGGTGGTTGCTGAAATCTACCTCTGTTACCCACTTCATTCAGGCTGCAAGCACATCGAGACAAGCCGTTCATTTCAGTGCTGCAGAGGTGCTCGAGGATGTAATCAGCATTTCTGCCCTGTTACTCTGTAGTCAGTTCTGGATTAAAGAATGATCTGTGTGCAGCACAACGTGTGATTTGTTTGAGCAGAGTCTTAGGGGATAAATGCTTTGCTCTTAGAAAGATTTGCAGCTGTTACTTAAAATAAACAGAAACTCCAAAAGGAGAGGCTTTGTCTTGGGAAAAATCCTGTTGTTCATCCTGGCTGAACTTGTGGCCTCCTAGCTCTGTTACAGCAGTTGCAAAAAAACAAAGGGACACAATTTATTCTGGTGTGTTTACAAGACTCACGCCCTTCCTCCTCCCACAAAGACAGTAGGAACTGAAACAGGGAATTAAATTCTGGATATGTGCACCCTCCTCTATAGGACTGCCTCTGTTGACTGCAGGGGGTTTTTGGTTCTTGCCAGGATATTTTCTCTTCTTTGTCAGAATGGAATGGAAAGTCTGCCTGAAGTTTCCAGCGGTTTTTGGTTTTGGTGGTTTTTTTTGGTGGTGTTTTTTTTGTTTGTTTGTTTTGTTTTGTTTTGTTTTGTGTATGGAACAGCCAGCTGGGCTCTCAGTGACCCCAGCCTGTGCAGACACCAAATTGCCCATGGCCTGCACCCATTTTTCTTGTCAGGGACTGACTTTGGCTCCAGCAGCCCTGAGCTCCAGGGTTTTGCTCAGCCCTGTTTTTCTGGCCCATTGAAAGAGCTGCTGCAGGCAGTGCCTGGCACAACAAGCGTGGTTTGGTCTCCTTTGTGACATTTTTGCTAATTTTCAGTTTGTTTCTTTGTTTGACTTGGCAGATGGAAGCTGAAGAGGAAGGGGCAAAAAAGCTGTCACAAGTCAGCTTTGAGGAGTTACCTCCCAACTACCACAACGAGTCCAGCACAGAAACCAGAGTGGGCAACAGAACTGTCCACACTCACCAGGAGATTGATAAGGTATGAGAAAATCCTCTATGGTGAGCTCTCCATTCTTACACACCTTTTCTTCAAAAAACAAACCCCCCAGTGTTGCATGTTTGTTCACAGAATAATTTGGAGTGTGAATTTTCCTGACGATAATTACTTTGGGGTTTGATTGTTCCTTCTGTGCTTGGCTAGTCACGGTGTTAAGGACACCTGTCAGGAGAGGTTAGTGTGAAAAAACAATTTATTCTGAAAAAGGGGCTGCTAAAAATAGGACACAGCTACAGCTATTACATGGGGCACAAAACCCCAGCCATCTCCTGCTCCTTGGCTTCTTTACAGTGTCATTTTCAATAGGCAAGGAGGGAGCTCTGTCATCTGCTTTCCCCTCAGAGAAGGGTTTATTAGGAGTGACAGCAAAATGGGGAAAAAAGAGGGGGTGGGAGTGGGTTAATTATTGCAGGATGTAGGACTGAGAATAACAAAGGACTAATAAAAGCTGTAGTTTGAGATTTGTTCCTTTCCTGTATCAGGTTACAGATAACAAAACTGGATCAACAGTTTTTTCTGAGACACTTATTACGTCCATAAGAGATGGAGAAAACAAAAGGAATCATGTAAGTGAGCACATTTCTTTCCTTTTGAAAAATCAAACAAATACTTTGGGTTCCTTGTTCAGAAGATTGTGACAGAGTTCACCTAACAAAATTTTGGAATGTTTTGAAACACACGAAACCATTGGGTAAGCAGTCAAAAATGTTTGTGTTTTTTAATTAGTTCAATTTAGGAATAATGTGGCTTGGAAACAGAGTTTCAGTGTTGTGGTTAATTGACATGCTAGAATATTCAATTTGTCTGTCAAATGTAGATGTTAAATAGCACAGATAGTTACACAGCCCTTTCAGTGAGTGTGGGTCAATCCTTAGTATAACAGTGATCTTGTCTTCCATTTAAAAATCTGCTTTTTGGATTTTAGCAGTTGAAAAAAACCCCAGATTGTTTATTTGTGAGGGATCTTTGGAACAACATCTGGCTCTGTTTGCTTTTCAGCCCAACACAGTGATGGACAACTGGTTATGAAATGTCACTCTGAGGAGAAGGGAGGGACATGGGACAATAAATCCCCCTCCTCTCAGAGTGTGGCTGTTTAAGGAACCTCAAAGCAGTTTTAAAGATCAAGAATATTCTTTACCCAAGTCTTTCAAGGTACATTTGCTAAACATCAGTAGTCACATGAGAAATCCAGCACATACCACTGCTTTAAAAAACAGGGGTTTCTTTGGTTGCAGCCTTTCCAAAACTGACTCTTTTCCCTGCTCTTGCTAAGCCTGGGCTTGCCAGGTTTCCTCTGATAGCTGGCTTCATGTGACTAATAGCCTGTGGCTTGATTTACTTCAACATGCCCTGGCTTTTTTTAGAGTACCTTGCCTCCAGTTCTTTCACAGAAGCAGCTCTGTAACCACTTAAAAAATATAATTATGGAGATTATTTTATAAATATAATTATGGAAAAAGTACGTCAGTAGTTCCAATCTTTAATGGACACAGAACCTAAAATTAGTGCCTCTTTTCTAAAGTTTTCCCTCTTGCAGCTCATGTTTCTATACTGCCATTTAAGTTTGAATATGGCAAGTAGCAAAATATAGCACACACAAGCAACTTTACTTTTTTTTTTTTTTTTGACTATTTGGCAAAGCTTGTAGCTTAAGTGAAAACCCGAGGTATAAAATAAATTGTAACTATTCTAAACTGCAGCTGATTTTATACAAAGTGCTTACATCCTACACAGCACTCTTTAATAATGAGATTATGTTTGATGAAGACAATCCAAATGGCTTTTTCCCTAGAAAATGTGGTCATCATCTTCAAACTCAGTGTACAAAGGCAAACTTTGTAACCTGCTTAGCCCTGCAACACAACTCCAGTGGGTGTTTCATAACGTGCTTGCCTTGCTTGTGGTGTCTAACCATTCTTCACAGCTGTGAAAATTATTTCTAAGTTCACTTTCTCCAGGGTTCATGCAGAGTTCCTTATAAGCTTCATATATCAAGGTACAGCTGCATTTTCCATGGGGGAAGTTTGCCTCAGAGTCCAAGTTCTGCTGCACCCAGAGCTCACAGAGTTCCTGCTGTTCCACTGAAGGGTTTGAGGGCTGAACACAGAATTTTGTCAGGTTTTGTGGTGCAGCCCAGATTTCCTGCAGCTCTGGAGCAGGAGCAGCCTGAGCTGGTCCCAGCACCCCTGGAACAGAGCTGCAGTTGTTAATGTTATCCCCCCTACACTCATCCTGGGCTCTCAGCACAGCCAGGGTACAAACACCTGATTTAGAGGGTGCCAGTTTGGAGGAAAAGCAGCCCACAGATGTTCTTGGTGCTTATTTTGGGGAGAGCATGAAATTAATGTGACCCAGAGATGCCTAACAGCACTAAATCTGGAAATGCTTTAAACATTGAGGAGGAATATGAACCCCCTTTGCTACTGCAAGGGCAAAGAAATGTGGTTGGAGTAATGCAATTAAGAATTGGAAGGTTTGAGTTACAGCAAGGAAAAGTGGTGCTGTGGAGGGATCTGAAAGAAAATATCCAAATTAAAAGGCACAGGTCTGTTGCTTAGATCTGTAAAGTTAAGGTAAAAGAATTGGAAATGAGGTGCAGAAAGCTTTGCACTGGGCCTTTAGGTGGTTTTTAAGTGCCCAGATTTTCATACCTGGAGTTTTGTGTGACCCTGTGAGGCTGCACAGACCAGCAGTGGTGCAAGAGTGACTCCACTGCTTTCACAGGCTCAGTTTATAGGTTGACTTTATGGAAGTTAAGGATTCCCACAGCTCCTGCCCTTCAGGTACAGATTTGGGTGGGAAAAAGAATTTTCCAAGCACCGTCAAAACCCGCCTGCTCTGAAATTCAAACTCTGTCTGACTTATTACTGCAGTAATTTGTGGTGGCTGGAACCCCACACCTCCTCAGCCCACATTTATTTTCTGTGCTGAGTTGTAACCTCTGAAATCACTTAAGTTTTTCATGTGATGTTTTTGAGCTTTTGCCTTCACAAGAAGGCAAAGATGTGTCTGCATTGCCATAATAAATCCATTATTGTTATCCATTTTTGGCTAGAATGAGAAATCCAGCACTAGGGAGGCAGCTGGGTGGGAAATAGGTTGTGCCTGCATTTTAAATCACACACACACAAATAGTGCATGGAAATGAATGTGCATGAGCATATACATGTATATAAAGTGCAGGTGTTACAGACCAGGAGGGGAAATCCTCACACACACACACACAGTTTTCCTTGCAGACCATTTCTCCTGAACTGTGCATGGCAGCAGCATTCTCTCAGAGTGCTCTGGGTCTCTGCTGGATTGCAAATAATTAGAATATTTTCAGTCAAAAGTTCAAGCACAGAGCACAGAAAAAATAACAGCATTCCCCATTATCCTGTGAAAATCAAAATCTTTTCCAGCTTGCTGCTTAGACCTGTGTCACTTGTGGTACAGTGGCCTAACCAAGGGAAAGCAAGGATGGAAAATAAAAGGAAACAGAATTGTTGCTACTAAGGTTTGCTACACAAAGATTAGTTGCATTTCTTTTCACTTCCATTCAGAGCAGCATTTTACTCTCTCTTCTGTTATAAGCTCTCTCTTCTAATTCAAAGCTAGTGTACCTGAGCTTTTTTCTTGTCTCTAGTAATATGATAAATAATTTAAAAAAGCAATTCCTCTTTTTAGCTAGGTTGTTTTTATGGTCTATATATATATTTTTTAATTCCAAATTCTAATAGAAGTATATCTGTTAGCTTTCAATTCTCTCTTTTGGAAGGGATTTTTAATGATGCTGGTGTCTGGGGAGAGCAAAGCAGGGAACTGGGAGAATAGAATGCATTTCTCATTTCACCTTGGCACTGTGGAGCAGGTTCTTTGTGTTTGCTTGGCCCTGGTGGCTGCTGAGGGCAGGGCTGTGCCTTGTCCTGGTGCCACAGGGCACAGTCAGTCTGTGGGAGGGTGAGGTGTGGCTGTGTGCAGGTGGCAGTGCCCAGGTGCAGGCACCTTCTGCAAGCACAGCAGCTGCTCCCAGGGGTTCCCAGCACCAGCACATCCTCAGCAGGAGACCCTGGCATTGCCCAGGCTCATCTCCATTTCTTCTCCATGGGGAAGGCTGCTGTTTGCAGCAGTGTCACTGGGAGCAGCTTTCACAAGCTGACCTGGCAGGTTCTGGTTTGTCTGTACAGACAGAAAGGGTGGCATCCCTTTTGTAACAACCCCATTTCAACCTTTTCCCAGCCTTTATCTTTACTCTAGCAGGAAGAAGAGGGAAAACAGTTCAGTTTCCCCCTTTTCTAGAGAGAAGCAGTGGTTTGAATGGTGAAGCTGCAGCTCTTCAAGCTCCCACTTCTCTGATACCCACAAGTGCCCAAAGAACCACCTGGCTGCTCTTTGGGCACCTTGTGTGTGATTTCAGCAAACATAAGCTCAGCCCCATGTGCTGGAGCTGCTCTCCCTGAGGTTCACACTGCCCCAGGGAGAGCAGTTCCCACAGTGCTCTGTAGGAAGGAAGCTTTGGAAATTGAGAAGGAAGAGTCCATGGAGTGGAAATTGCAATTTTTCCATCAGCAGCACTGCAGGAGAGGAGTCAATGGCAGAAGTTTGAAAATGCAGCATCTTGGTGTTGACTTGTGCTCCCTCATATCTCAGGGAGGACACTTGTTTTGGGCAGCTTTTTATATTTGGGTCCAATTCCTCTGTTGCTTTTTTTCACAGAGCTCTGAGTCCCTGGTGACCTGCACTCAACAACCTTAAACTATCAATAGACACACTAAGTGCATTCCTGGGTTGAAATCCAGGTCTCTGTCTTGCCAAAAACCACGTAATATCCAAGTCTGGTAGGTTGTGTATATTCAGTAATACCCAAGTCTGGTAGGCTGTGTATGTTCATTAATTGAATTAATTTAATTCCCTGCTAAGTCTGCTTTTCTGTTAGCTGTGCAGCCTGCTCTGCTCCATTAATCACTGGACTAGTGCAGTTCTCTCCTGCACAACAGCCACCCTGTAATCCTTGCTGGAGGAGCAGATAAGGCAAATTGTGCTTGTTTTGGAGAGGAGCCATGGCATGGCTGGACATATTCTTAATGTTTTATTGAACCCCCTTTTTTGGTGCCTTTTTCAGTTTTGGTCTTGGCAATGTAGAATATGAAGCTTTGGGGCAAGTGTGAAGTGCTCATGAGGACAAGCAGCCTGTGCTTGTTAGAGGAGGAAATGATGTGGAGAAGGGTGCAAAGGGAGAGAGGATTTAGCTGAAGATGAGAAGAATTGTTCAATTGGCATTCTGGGTTGCTGTTATTAATCTGGAGTGTTTTCAGCCAGACACAGGCAGAGAGCACACATCACCATCACTTCATTTCTTTTTTTTTCTTTTTTTCCTCCTAAATGGTGGCTTGGATTTCCAGGCAAGCAAACTGATGCAACAGCAAAAGGGTTACTCCTAATTAAAGATATGAAGTCCTGCTCTCATTTGTATGAGTGGGAGTCTCAAGCAGTTCAGATGAATTTAGTAAATTTACTTGGGTAGTAATGGAAAAAATACTGAAAGTGGGACTAGGATTCCTCTCATATTTCCTGTTAATCTAGCTTAATTTAAGTTGGGTTTTTTTTCTGTCGAGTTAGGGAAACAGAGCTATGTGTAAAAGATATTCCAAAAGTCTTCATTAGCAGTTCCAGTCTGTGCCTGTAGTTTAGAATTGTTAAGAAACTTGCCAGATCCTCATGTGTTCTATTTCTAGTTCTGTTATTTTTTTCCTATTTCATTTCTATTCTAGCTAAACCCCAAAGAAAAATAATGATTTTATCAAGGTGGCTAAGGAGCCACCCCATTATTTTTGTGTCTCTGGACTATTACTCTTTGAGCAGCTAAATGTTGAAGAGAGAAAGCTTTTCTTGTGGTAGATTTCCCCTCCCCAAAAATCAGCTCTGGCTGTAATGCAGTGCCAGTGCCAGGCCTGATCCAGTGTTCTGGGCAGGGTTAGTGAGAGCAGACTGTAAATCATCTTCTCTTTAAGGTCACATCCATTCGAGAGAGTGAATCTTTTGTGTGGGCTGGTGGCAATTTTGTGATCTAGAGATGTCTGTTCAGAGGTCATGGTCCTCTCTCCCTCCTGTCCTGATCCTCCCCTTCCCAGCAGAGCCCTCTCCCCTCCAGCCAGCAGTGCACTGTAACACAGCAGGATTGCACTGAAGGTTCACACTGTGGGTGGGAATTCTGGGGCTGTTTACTCCTTTTTCTGCCTGGAAGTGACTCAGAGCCTGAGTCATTTATTGTGGATTTGTATCACACGAGGAATCCCTCAAGCCTCTTCCTTTGGGCAGTCCATGGGGAGAAGGAATATCTCAGGGTGTGTAGAGGGTTTGGCATCATGGTGTCAGGAAAGGGCAGCCCTGCTGGTTTCCTGGCCCCAAGGCATCTCACTGCTGTCAGCAGGAGAGAGCTTTGGTCCCCTGGTGGGTGTTTGTCTTGGGCTTCACACTGGTGGAAATCTGCAATGCATTCATGTGCTTGTGCCTCTTTTGGAAGGACAAAAGGTTGCTGGAGAGCCATTGCAGAATGGATTGGGGTGAGTGCCTGGCACTGTGCTTCCTACAGGGGAGCAGGAGCTGCAGTCCTGCCAGGACCAGGTTACTGCTGAGGAGAGAAAAGGGTGAGGGAAGAAAATGAAGTGGCTGCTTCTGCAGAGTGACCTGCTATTAAATTGTTGCAAGGCTTAGAGAGATATTTTGACCAAGAGTGAACAGAGCATGATCTGAGAGAGCATCTAGGCACCATTTTTCTCATTATTCTGAGGCCTTTGCCAGCAATTTTCTGGGTTTTGTTTCTTTGGGTTTTTTTTGGGGTGTAGTTTCTTCTTTCAATGGAGTCAGTTCCTTGAAGCTGTGGATAAGATGATATTTTATTTATTTCCTCTTTTGACATTGAGCATTAGCCACCCAAAGAGCACCCCCAGCACAGCCTGCAGCCCAAGTCTGCTCCTTTTGGGATGTCCTTTTTTAACAGAAGCTCCTCATTTTACGAGTGCTGAGTGCTTGGCAGGACAGCAGTGAGAGGTTTGCACTGCTGGAAAGTATTACAGAGGTTTTGAGCTATTTCAGGGCAAATTAATTCATATCTCATTAAAGACAAATGTGCCCTGTCTAGACAACTTAGAGATTAGGAACTGGAATGCTAGTGCATTTCAAATTAGGCAGTAGTTTCCATAAAACAATATTCCATTCTATGTAATTCTGCCTTTTTTTTTTTTTTTTTTTTTTTTCAGTACTCATAGGATATAAAACAGGTTTTATGCTTCTTTTTTTTTCCCCACTACTCAGCAGTTTTTGCCATCTGCTGCAGTAATGGAGAGCAGCCCTGGGTGAAACAACTTGGAGAAACTGAAACACAGCCTGGAGGGGGATTAGTAAACACAGCAAAGTTAACTCTTGGCTGGCTGAGTGCTCAGTGTGAGCAGGGCACTGCAGCCATGGAATTGTTCCTGTCTCAGGTGGGCTCTGCTCTGCCTGGGGAGGATCTGCAGCTCTGCTTTGGGGGTTAACTCTGAGTTTTACCTGAGGTACAGGTCTTTGGGAAGGGAATGGCTGTGTGTGAGGGGGTGTTAATCAATGGAAAGGGGTTTCTGTGCAGAGAAGCTTTTGGAGCACAGTTGTGCTGAAATGCAGTGAGAGGTGCTCCCATCCATTCCCAAGGTTAGCACTAAACCTCATTTTCTAACTGTCACACCAGTGGCTGTAGTGGCACTGTGTTTCTGCTGGCTTTGGGAGCTTCCTCACCTCTCCACCATCACTGATCTTTGCCTCTCTGCTGAAATGCACAGAGGGTTAGCAATGAACCCTCTGGAAGGGCTGTTCTGGCTTTCCAGATGTGCAGAAAACAAAATCCTGCCTCTCCCCTCAGCTCCTGCAGGAGCTGGTAGGCACAGCTTTTCCCTGGATCAAATAAACCAGCAAACTTTGCCATGTAGGTGACACAAGGAGAGGAGGAGGGGCTCTCCTGCTTGAATCCCCCTGCTCCCATGCCAGAGAGCCACAGGAAAGTTGTGTATTTAGCCATGACTGTGCCTTCCTCTGCTTTCTTGGGTTCTAAACTTAGGAGTAAAGATCCCAGCAGAGAAAGCCTCACTCAAGACAGTCCCTGACAAATACTGGCTGAAGAGATGAGCAGTGAAGAGAGAGTTTTGTTTGAAGTTTTCTTTGCAGAAGAACTTTCTGAGGATGTGGAGGCAGAGTGAGTGTGAGTGGGGAGAGGGAATGGGTAGATCCAATGGATAAATCCAATGCATAAATCCAATGCCAGCTGTGAATTTCAGATCAATGTGTCCCCAGCTGCTCCAGGGTCTGGGGGCTGCCACCTGCAGCTGCCACCAGCATCACTCCCTGCCTTATTTGCAAATAAAATGGTCACTAACCATTCTCTAGGAAAGCAGTCATCTTTGGCAAAGACAAGAAACCTGAAGTTTCTTTCAGCAGCAGTTGTTTCAGCAGACTTAGGAGCCTTTTCCATGATTTTAATTTTTTTTTGTTGGGTGGGTTTTTGTTGGGTTTCTTTTTCCCTTGTTGGTTTTGGAGCAGATCCTAATGCCCAAACAGCTTCCAGGTGCTGCAGGATGTTCACTGCAGAGCTCAGAATTACAGGAAGAGTCCTCAGGATGCTGAGTGTGTCCTTACAGGTACATGGCATGGGATTCCCCATCCTGGCCTCTGGGCTTGGTGGCTCCCTGCACACCCACTGATAAACCCACTAATAAACCCACTAATAAACCCACTAATAAACCCACTAATAAACCCACTGATAACCTACTGATAACCTACTGATAACCCCACTGATAACCCACTGATAACCCCACTGGTAACCCCACTGATAAACCCACTGATAAAACCCACAGGAAAAAAAATGGATTGTTCAGAATCTGCTGCAGCTGATGGAGGTGTTCAGATTTGCTCCCTGTCCACCAACTATTCCATCCAAAGGCAGCTGAATTAGAAAAGGTCTGTTGCCTGATTAAGTAAGAAAAAATAAATAATAATAATAATAATAATAATAATAATAATAATAGTAACAACAAAATACATGGTTGCACATCTGCATGTGTCTGAGTGTCTGGTGGGGTGAATTGCTCTGGAGTGTGGCACAGTTTCTCTGAGCACACATGAAAGGAAGCCTTGGTCACACCAGGAAAGAAAGCCACAAAGGGATTTTTTTTTTTCCCCTGACTGGAAATCCTCATTAAACTGAATGTCTGAACTGGTGGGACACAATTCAGTAAGAGGAAAAAGTTTTGTGGTGTGGGGCTCATTAATCCAGGAGAAAGCAGCAGCTGGAGAATTGCAGCTTTGGAGTTGGGTGGTTTAGAGCAGAGAGAGTTATTCCATGAGCTTAAAGCAATCCTGGCTGGATTTCTGCTTTGTGGGGAAGGACAGCTGGAAAACCTGACTGCAGCCAGACCTGGCTGTTTGCCTGGAAGGGGATGGAGCAGGAATGGAACAGCATGGTCTGCTCTGGGGTGGTTTACACAGGGCACTCACACAGCAGCTGACAAAGCCACAAACAGAAAGAGAAGTGGCTGGCTGCTCACTTGGAGCCACAAGACCTCCAACATACTGGAGGTACAACATTTGGATATTTGGGTATTTGATCCACTTGATTATGTAGCAACAGAAAAGAAGAAAAAAAAAAAAGAACAAAACAAAAAACCAGAACACACACAGTACAGGGATAGTGAGGCTGAAAAACACTGTGATGATTTATAGCAGCCTAGGCCTGGTGATACTAATTCCTTGAAGCAGCTAAAATGAATTCTTCTGAATTATAAACACACAGCCTGAATGCTGAGTTAAGGATGTGAGGGGTCTGTTCTGTGTTCTGGGCAATCAAACTGTGAGAACAGCTGAGGTGGCCAGGATGGGGAACTCAGGCAAGGCTGGTTCCTGCAGGAATTCCTCTCACAGGGCAGGAGCCCCAAAAGGAGCCTGGACAGGATCTGAAGAAAACAATGGGAGCTTTCAGTAGGGGCTGCACAGGTGATCTGCTGCAGCAAGTGAGGTTAGACTGCCAGGGAGCAGCCAAGGGCTTACTTCAGAGAATACAGAGAATTTGTGTCATTCCTTTTCCTTTTCCTCTTCCTTTCTTTCATTTTCTCCTTCTCCTTTTAATTCTTTCTCCTTCCCCTCCTCCTCCTCCTCCTTCTCCTTCTTCTCCTTTTTCCTTTCCACCAACCATGGTACAAAGCAGTGCTGGAGTACAGGTGACTCAGAATGCTGCTATGATTTATTCTTCTGTTGACTACATTCTTTCCAGCCTGGAGAAAACAGCACAAATAAGTGACATTTTGGAGAAGAGGGTTAATCACACAGTTTTTGGGCAGACAGGAGGGAGCACAGACACGTCACACTCTGTTCTCCTCACTGCCATGGCTCAGGGGCTGAAGCCACCCAGAAATTTGGGGCCAGAGGGTTTAGAAAAGCCAGGGAGAGGGCACTGCTCTGTAACAGAGCTGTGATTGCACAAAGAACCCCAGGAAAAAAAAAAAAAAAAAAAAAAAAAAAAGCTATTTGTCTTGGTTTGCAAATCAGAAATATGATCAATGGAGAGTTGCTGGTATTTCATGGAGAGGCCTGAATTCTGGCAAATCACACTTTTCTCTTTCCTCCAGGAGTGTATCATTGATGAAGACTGTGACCCAGGGAAATATTGCCAGTTCTCCAGCCTGGAATACAAATGTCAGCTCTGCAAGCCCCAGCACACAGTGAGTCCTGACTGAGATGGGATTTCATGGGATCTTTAGAAACTCAGTGTGCCAACGTCAGCAATTCAGAATTGACAGAAAAGAGGCCACAAAGCTTTCTGCATGAGGGTAAAAAATGTTCATGTCAACATGGAGTAATTAAAAATCAGGATTGGGATGGCCCAACACCTACCCCCCTCCCCACATTTTCTTTGCAGCTCTCAGCAGAACAGCTGTAGGATCAAGAGAGTAAAAACTGGATCCCAGCTGCTGTAAAGTGAGCTCAGCCTGAAGGAGGGATCAATTCCCTGACCCAGAACCTCAACAGCTACAGAAAAAGAGCATTTTTCTCCTTAATTAGGGTCTTAGTAGTGCCAGTGGAGTCCCCCCACTCCTTGCCCTGTGGTAGGCACTGCCTGTGGGATCTGTGCAAAAGAAATGCAGGTTTTGTGTGGCTGCCCAGACAGGAAAAAGCTGCTGAAACTCTGACCTGCTAGGACTCCTTAAGATTGTTAATCAAACTACCTGAAAGAGGAACCAAAGTGACACACATGGCTTTTATTAGGTTGATTTCTTGAGTGTGTGTAGGGGAAACACTGGGGCAGTTGTCATACAATGCAACCTTCAGCTAGAGGTTTGCATTTCTGATTTGCAAAGGGATTTTTTTCAGAGAGGTTTTTTCAAAGATTCTTGGTTACCAATGAGGTCTGGTTCTTATTACAACTAAAAATTTTAGTAAGGATTTTAGTCAGACTTTTTTTTTTTTTTTTTGGTTTGCTCTTTGAAAACAATTCTTCTGAACAAATTGTAAAAACAATGGAAAACATCAGTAATGCTCTCCACTGATGATGTTTCATTATTTAATTTTTGATTGCAGAAGAGAGGGCCCCAGGGAGAGCTTAGAGCAGCATTTCCTAAAGTACCCAGAGGGGCTGCAAGAGAGCTGGAGAGGAACATGCAAGTGCTTGTAGTGACAGGATAAGGGGGAATGGCTTTAAACTGGGGGAGGGCAGGGCTGGATGGGATTTTGGGCAGGAATTGTTCCCTGTGAGGGTGGGTTCTGGAGTTTGTGTAAACCAGAATACTTAAAATAAGAAAAGGACATGGACCTAGATAAAGGGAAATATATGATTAAACCCATTCTGTTTAAATCCCCCTGTTATGAATTTTGTATATTGAATATTGTATACCAATTCATAAAAGAAGAAAAAAAAAGGGATTTTCCATAGTCTGAAAGGTTTTTTTGCAGAATCAGATTTCCTGCCTTTGTGTGATCAATCACAAACTATCTGCTAAAGATCACACTTCCCACTTCTCCTGTTTTCACCCACCAAGAGCAGATGGTTCCATGACCAATTGTCCCAAGGGCTGTGCCACGGGAATTTGGAAGTTTCTTTGCCCACCACTGCTCACCTTGCAGAATTACTACAACAAAACCATAACAATTATTGATTACTACAAGGAAAACCAGACTATAAAAAGGGAGCTGCAAACCAAGCTGGGTGGAAGCGTGGAGTGGGCAGTGACCCCTCACATTCTCCCCAGCACTGCTTGCTCTGGCTATATAAAATAAACCAATCTATATAAAATAAACCAATCTATATACAATAAACCAATCTATATACAATAAACCAATCTATATACAATAAACCAATGGAAATGTTGCTGAATATGGAGAGTTTGTTTCTGTTTCTAACCCTGCTGTGCCCAGGGCGCAGCGCTGGCTGCGTGTGACACCCCCGGGTGCCAGTGCCACCCCTGAGCCGTCCCTGTGTGCCTTGCAGCCCTGCTCCAGGGATGTGGAGTGCTGTGGGGAGCAGCTGTGTGTGTGGGGCCAGTGCAGCAGCGCCAGGGCCCGCGGGGAGAGCGGCACCATCTGCGAGAGCCAGCAGCACTGCCAGCCCGGGACCTGCTGCGCCTTCCGCAGAGGTACGGCACACCCAGCCCCACCCAGCCCCACCCAGCCTCGCCCCAGCCCCAGCCTGCCCCAGCCCCACCCAGCTGGGCTCTCCCAGCCCAGGGAGTGCCCAACCCCAGCAGCATCTGCAGCTCCTGCTGCCCTGGCCACTGGGTGACCCCACTGGGGAATCCGATGGGATCACAGCCTGGTGAGACCACAAGTGTGCACTCCTAAAGGGGAGGCTCAGGCACTTAAAAACAGCAGAGAGAGCTCACTGTGAAACTTACACCCAGTTTAAAATGAGCTGGCTGAAAGTGGCCTCTCCTTCCTCCCAGCAAGCAGCCCATCAGAATCAGGCTGCAGACACATTCCTCACTCTGAGTTTCATGTGAGCCTTTCAGGGCATCACAACATGCTGAGTGAATTTGGTTAGGGAGGAATAAGATATATAGCTATTGAGAAAATTATATATATATAATCATTCAGTAGGCAAAAACATTTATGAATATTGTCAGAATACTCTTATTAGAACATAAAATAATGCTATTGACTAATAGCAATGAGTTTTTATTCCCTATGGCTGTCTGCTATAGCAGGGCCTTAGGCTTTTTCAGGCCTTAGAGTATTGCAAATGATTGTCCTAATAAAGGTGTGTGCTTTTGTATAAAACTGTAGTAAACTGTGGAGCACTTGCTGCTCAGTATATAGTGTTTTGAGATTGGGAACTGATAGGTCATTAAAGCACATGTCTGTGCATACACACACATGTATCTGTCTTTTGACCAAATCTGGTTTAAAAACTTAGATTTTTAATTCTTCTCAGATTTTATCCTGCCATACGAGGTGACTGAAGACAAGAGGAGGAAGGGAGGTTTTATAGGAACCTCTGGAAGAGCTGAATTCCAGACTGAGACTGGGAGTTACTGACATGAGGAAACCCAAAGGACACAGCCTTCCTAAAAATTTCTTAACACAGGCTGAAATTCAGCTCTGTGTAGAAATGAGGGTGCCAAGCCCAGATGCCATCAGACAGCTTTGCCCACAGCAGAATTGATAAAATAAATTAAATGTCTGTAACCTCATTAGTTTCTGAACAGTTGCTCTGTATTTGCAGCCTCTGCAGAGAAATATAAAAATACTAATAGAGATACTAAGATAGAGAGCTATGTCTCTATTCAGATTTCAAACCATTAATGCTACTCATTGCAAAGGATTCCCTGTGGTGTTAGTTTTGCTGGGATTAGAAGGGTGTGGGATCTCCAGGGGCTGGAGCTGTGCTGTGCTGCCTTGACAGCAGTCTGAGTCCAGCTGATCCTGCTCCCCGAGGATGGATTTCTGATGTCCTACCCCCACCTAGTGGGAAATACCTGGTGATGGCTCTCTGTGTAAGGGGGCTTAGAGGCTGAGCCTGTTGTTTCATGTCCTGCATGCAGAGTTAAACGTGGGCTCACCCCATTGGGCAGGCAGCTGAGGATTTCTCCTAAAATGCCTTTGCTTGGCCTGCAGAGCTGCTGTTTCCTGTGTGCACACCCCTCCCTGAGCAAGGGGAGCCCTGCCAGGACCCTTCCAACAGGCTGCTGAACCTCATCAGCTGGGAGCTGGAGCCTGATGGAGTGCTGGAGCACTGCCCCTGTGCCAGTGGCCTGAGCTGCCAGCCCCAGAGGTGAGCACAGGGCTGGGCAGGAGAGCAGCCTGCAGTTTGGGCAGTCTGCTTTTGGGTAGAGAGCTACAGAACTCACAGGTTCTGCCTCACTAGAAGGGTTTGGGCAGCTTTTGTCATCAGCAGCAGTGAAACCTCCTGCTTGGCCCCACACAGATGTGCCTAATTGAGTTTGGCAACACATTACTGCAGTGTGGATGGAGTGTGTGAATTAATGGGGCTGGCACTGCTTTTTAATCAGTCAGTGCTGCCAGCTGCTGGGATGCATCTTTCCAATTTCACACTCTGCATACAGTTCCTGTCCACCAACTCTCTGTGTGACACTGGGCTTCTGTCAGAGTTTTGCTTGCTTTAGAATGTAAGATATGTTAAAGTAATTTTACTGCTAACTTTTCATAGGTCATGCTTTTAATATTTCCTTAAAAGGAGTTATTTGCATCATCAGCAGTTTCACTGGCAGAAAGTGAGGTCATTTCAGTTTTGTTATAGAAAACCTACGTTTTCTGTGAAATAAATTCTCCAAGTTTGCTCCTACACTACCAGCATCATATGAACTCCCAGCAAGACATCATAGCTGGGATAGAGATGCAGATTAATTTCTCTCTTCTGTGTCTGACTCTATGTTTTTTCATGCTTGAAAAGGAGTTGGGTCACATTTTGTTTCATAAATGTCATCTGAGGAAGCAAGCAGAGCTGTTCCCATCCTTTCAGCACCAAAATCTTTGTTAATGTGCCATTAACCTCAGGGGAGGTCTGTCAGCAAATGTCAGGTCTAGTCAGAACAACATTTCAGATGAGGGTATGGAAACACAGAAATTAATTAGGGTGTGAATATAGCTGAACTGCCCAGAATTTTCTATCTGAATTTGAAGATTCAAGCAACAGATTTTTGTTACCTGTTTTTTTGAGGGGCACTGCTCTTTCGTTTACCAGGATCAAACATTTTGTGCTGCTAGGATGGCTGTATGTGGAAATCACATTTATAACTCCCCAGCTGTCAAGCATGTAAGAACAAGGTGCTTATGAAGGCAGCCAGGGCAGATCCATGGTGCATTTCACATGTTTTCATGTGGGCAGGGGGAGGAGAATTCCACAGACTGGCAGGAGAACACAGGGTGATGCACTGTATGTTCTGCATGACCAGATGTGCCTTTTCCCAACAGCCACAGCCCCACATCTGTGTGCCAGCTGCCTGCCAATGAAACCCAGCACCCTGGAAAAGAAGAAGATCCCTTGGTGATGGATGAGATGCCCTTCCTCAGCTTGCTGCCCCAGGATCTCCTCTCTGACTATGAGGAGAGCAGTGTCATTCAGGAAGTGCGCAGGGAACTGGAGAGCCTGGAGGACCAGGCAGGTCTGAAACCTGAGCCTGACTCAGCTCAGGAGCTGCTCTTGGGAGATGAAATCTAAAGCCCAAGCACCAGTTTAGTCAGTTCTTTCTAGATTTTTTTTGTTTAGTGTCTTGCTTCTCTGAACCCTGAACACACACTGCTGGATGGAAGTGCAATAAACCAGGTCTTCAAGGAGCATCCTCCTCTGTGCACCAAACCTGCATGTCCCAGCTACTGTGGAACTCATTCAGCCCCTGGAGCAAACCTCCTGCCCAGTGGGAACCATGGCAGTGCTCTTCTGGATTTGTACCTTCCCCTTGTATGTCAGAAATAAACTCCCTAGTACTTGTACTCATTCAAAAAATACACACAAGCATAAATCATTTTAAATCACTAGAAACTACAGAAGTGAGCTTTGAGTATGGAAGTTCAGAGTTGTTTTATTTCTCTAGGGGAAGAACCATCTACTCTGACACTGTTGCAGTCATAGATTTTAAGGAATTTTTAAAGGAATTTTAGGTTTTTTTCTTTAGAATTGGTTTGTGCTTTTAATACACTTCATAGGCATAAATCTGTGCATGTCACAAGATGTGATTATTTTTACCATCTTAAAAGGTCACTGATTTAAAAAATCAATAGCAAGCTAAGAGTAAAATGTGACCCCCCCAAACTCCCCAGTTTGCTACCATGGCTCCTCCACTATTAATGGTTTTCTGGCATACAGATCTGTTGTTGCACATGGTAACACAAGATGTGAGGTTCCAGCCAAGTAACTTTTCATGGTGCTTCTTCCCAAAGAGTCCCTGTTGCTCATGTCTAGTTTGGAACAGCACAGCACCAACAACAGGAGGAGCTGCAGGACTGTGCTACCACTCTGCACATCTTTCACCACTTCTAGTGCATGAAGGCTTTTCTATAAATTCCTTGGGGACCAGAAGTACTAATTAATAGCCATTGTCATTATAAACAGGGAGGATATTTCAGTGTACCTGCCTGAGTTTTGGTTTAAGGATTCTGTGATCCATTCTCACACCAGCACACACACACAGACACTGTCTCTGAGAGTTCACTGAGTCTACCCTCCCTTTCTATCCCTAATAAAATTATTGTGCTTTAGAGACAGCCCCATCTACACAGAGAAGGAATTAAGTGCCACAGCACCTTTGCTGTTTAAGAACCCAGCCAGGAGAGCAGCCACTGGCTGTAAATACTGCCCTCTGAAGGACAGTATTCTCCTTTCAAGTTCTCGGTGCTGCCACCCCCCGATTTAATCTCTACATTCTTGCTTTTCCAAATGCCTGAGTTTGAAGAAAAGTCATGATCCATTTGCATAGGTAATTTTTTCTCTCTTCCAAAAGCTCTAAGGATGCTTTAGCAGTCTCTGTCTGTGGTAAATGGTGGTATAATGAAGTACCCTCCCTAGGGGATGGCATTTCCCTCTGCTCCCTTTGCTCCCACTTCCAACCTCACACATGTCAGCCCAGAGGCAGCACAGAACAGTCAGGAGAGGAATAAGGAGGGAATGGCTCTGTGCAATGCCTGCTTCTCAGGCTGCCAGGTTCCTCAGCAGTTTTGGGTTGCTGTGGGTCAGCATGCAAGGAAGAACTGAAGGTTCTGTTATTGAACACCCCTTTCCCTCTGGAGCAGAATTTAGCTGCCAATCAAACTTGGAACTTGGAGGTTTCATGGGTGAGAAATTCAGTTCTGGAAAAGGAAACTCACAGGTGGATGTAAAGAGGAGCAGCAGCCAGGCTCCAAAACAGCTCCTGTAACACCCTGTACATGGAGGGGGTGTGCACATACACACAAACACACAGCCTTGCAATTCCAGCACTGCCCTGGGGAACTCTGTACTTCCATGAAACAATTCCATACTTTTTCAAAATAAAACCCACAGAATTTAATGATCAAAATAACACAACAGAATGAACAAATGTTTTATTGGCATGTTCATTGTTGTAAACAGCATCTGGCATGAAAAAGTTTACCAAAATCTTTTGATTGTTATAAATTAGGTGGTTTTTTTCCAAAAGCTATGGAGAATTGTTCTCTATTGATCTTTATGGACCAAAGCAAAGAATTGCTGTTCCTAGGCTTTGCAATGAAATCATGTTGACTGCATCAGTCTTTGCACCACAGCCTGAACTACTGAGTTCGTACATTGAGGTGTTAGGAGGTTGCCCCAATATTTGACTACATATAGCTATGGAATCAACTCTTGGAAAAACAAACCGACTTTCAGCAGGTGGAGAAGATGCAAACTTGTAATAGTCTTTAAAACAAAATGTACAAAAAGTAGCAGAACAGAACAAAAACTTCATTAACAAGGGGAAGTACAACCCTAAAGTACCCAGCATCATCAAACATAAAATGAATACAAATTTAAATAGGCAACTATACTTCCAAATGTACACAATGCATGTTGATATGTGTAAAGAAATAGCATGGTAAATAGCTGAACTGCAGTTCTGGTAAATGGACAGGGCAGATTTTATTTACACATCGAACGCAATACACTAGAGCTGCTCGTCAGTAACCTATGAAAAACCACTTTACCTTACAACAGCACTTCCCAAACAACAACAGCTGCCTGCCAGCAGCCTCCTGCAGGCACCTCAGACCCCGTTTTATGGAAGATTCTCTAAACCCTGACACGTGCAGCACTCCCCCGCCCAGCCCTTCCTGCTGCTCTCCTAGAACCAATGTGTTAAGGTTTGCTCCAGACTCTCTGATGAGGTAATGCGTGTATCAGTGAAACAAACAGAGAAAAGGATTCTTTCATGGCCTTTGCACAGCTTTTATTATTAAGCTATGAGTATCCTGTTGGAGGCTAGTTTCACTAGCTACTATGTGCACACTGTCCTCAATTTCCACTGTTTCCCTCCCACCCAGGTTGAGCTCTAATCTGTATTTGCACATCCCTTTTAGCTTTACAGTACGTGTGACTCTAGTGCACAACATGATTGCAGTGCGGCGTGCCCGCGGCCGGCGCGCCCGCCCGTGCTGCCAGCGCTCACACCTAATGAATGTCCTGCCGGAATGGCACTACGCTCCCACTCAACCTTTGGATTGCAAACAAAAAAAATTCCCCAGGGAAAATGCTAGAGCAAGTATCAGTCTTGAGTCAAATCTTTATTTGGTGCTCCATCCAGATAAATTTTTAGTGCTTTTTCTTTACGGGGAGAGTAGGTTACCCGGTGTCCAGTTTTCTGGAGTCTGCTGCTTTCTTTTTTCATCAGTTCATTTCTTTGCTCATCTGTTAATTCCATTAACTCTTCAGTTTTATCCCTAAAATGCAAACACAGGTTCAAATTCAGATCAATACAGTAACCACAGGTAGACTTCTGGTTTTGGTTTTTTTTTTTGCTTACTTTTTTGCTTTGTGGTTTAGTAAAAACCACGACTAAGCATAACACTTCTCAGGGATTGCTTTACTCTGCAGGAACAGGCAACGTGTCTAAACCTGCTTTTCCAGCAGAAACATTCAGTGTTCTGCCTGACTACAGACCAGAGCAAGAAACAAGCCCATATTCCTCCATCCCTCTCCCTCCTCTTCTTTATAGGCAGGCAGCTCTGCTCTGTTTTGCTCTCAGTGCTAACAGCTGGAAGCAGTGTCAGCCAGTCCTTACCAAATGTTCTCCCAAGTCATTTTCATCAGGACCAGCACATTACTAACCAGTTTTGCCCCAATTCACGTGCCATAATGCAAAATGGCACAGCAATGTGCCCATGAGGTTGCTCCACCTACCAAGTAGAGGAGAAATGACAATACTCAAGCTCTCAGTCCTCATCAACTCCTGCCCTGGGCTACTGCCACCAGCTGATCAACATTTTTCACCTTAACAGAATTTTTATCATAACAGGCTTTTTAGAAAGAATCCATACTAATTTCTCAAAGGAATCAACTCAGACAATAAAATCCTTGCTCTCCAAAACCTTCAGCAAGACTCTCACTAACTCCACGTGGGATATGGTTCTATTTTAATAAATTAAACCCAGATCCGCACTCAAGCATAGCAACTACCTTTAATTTCAGTGGTTTGGGAGGGAGGATTGAGTAAAAAGGTGCAGTGCTCATTTTCCTAAAGTTAATTAATATTCAGGTTTTTAAGAAGCTGAGGAGCATAAATATTTCAGCCGAACGTTTAAAACCTTTTCTTTGAGGTAACAAAGAGTATTTTATGTTCCTACCCATTACATCACCCCACAAATGTTAATCACACCTTTTTTTTTTTTTTTTTTGGTGTGGTTTATTATACTGTAATGAAATACATACCTATAAAATATTACTGCACCATCATCACAAATGTACAGGGGCCAGACATTCAATGTAGATACTTTCGGATTCCAGTCCAAGTCTTGATGAATCTCTAGGATGGAAATGTCACATGGAAAGGTTCCTCTACCCTGAAAAAAGCAATTACTCAGTGAATACAATAAAACTCATCACACATCTTTGCCATTAGAAAGTAAAAATACACAAAATCTTACTTACCTTTGCAAATTCGATGTTTTCTAAGGGTATTCCACTTATTTCACTTAGCTGTGAAGAGAAATGGTGGATTTAATACTATTGCAAAGCAACATTACACAGTATCTACACAAAGTCAATAGTTGCCAAATCCAGATGTCCAATTATCTGCAAGTCCTCCAGTGTACAAAATCACAGTGACAAGTACACATTGTTAACATTTCTGAAGTTACCAGTGCGTGTCACAAGTGACACTAGCTGTGACAGCATTTCATCACACTTCTCTTAAGACTGAAGGGGAGACAAAAAAGTTCATAGAAACAATTCATTAACAACATTCAAGTTCCAAGACACAAGTGCCTCATGTTAAACCCTGTGTGACATGGAAGGTGTTATCCAGCCAACCTGGGAGCAGGCACAGCTGGAAAATACACATGACTAAGACCCACCTCCACACACCTGCACTTCTAGCAGAACTTCAACAAATAAAATTGCTCCCTGCACATCAGGGAATTCCTAAGGCAAGAAAACAAGGGCACTAAACTCTTTCTTCAGATACAAGTGAGGAGGAATTCTTGACTGCATGCAAGAACCTGTAGTCATTATTTCATTTCTACCTGAGGAATGCAAGAAAGCAGCCCATAGCTTAACTGTGTAAAACACAAACCCAGCCTGTGAACTAACACCCCTAATTTATCAATTCTCAGGGTCACTGACACTAGCACTTTTACTGGCCTCAACATCCAAGGTGGTCTCCTAACAACTGGGTATTGCCAGGTGTAAATAAACATTTCTCCATGAGTGGAACCCTGTGATACACTGGATTAACACAACAGTCTCAAGAGGAGACACTCCTACTCCAGATTTCTGCTGGGATCCCCTAGGTCTGCTTACCTGTTAAAGCACCCTGGCCTCAAGTAAAATCAAACCACACCATGGGCACACTTCTTTCCAACCTGAACATACTTCAACCTACTTGATACAGCAACACCAGCCCTCAGCAGCAGCTCTCAAATTCAAATAGGAGGAGGCTGAAAGGTTTGGTATTTTGGCATAACAAAGCATCAGCTTGAAAAAAACACCAAGAAGCAATAACTTAGCTTTTCTTTCATATGTGTTTTTGAGCACAAGGGACACAGGTACTATTAAGCTGCTTAAAATTCAAGATGTGAGTTTTTCTGTGTCTATTCACCTGAATACTTTCAGACCAGACTATTAGTGAAACTAAGAAGTAAAGTCGATAATTCATGTGGTTTGGTAATGGCATGGGATAGGCAATCAGTTCCTGGGGAGAAATAATAACCACGCAACAGGATTTTTGGAGCTATGACATCCTTGTGCTTCCCACCACAGGACATCAAAAAGGCTCTTGGTCATCAAAAGAAACTTGCATCATGTTACACATTTTACCTTCTCTTTTAATTCTTCCACACTGCTGCTTTCTAGTACTACCTCCTGGAAAGAATCTAATTTCATCTCTGACGGCCTCCATCGCCTCGATAAAACAGCAAGTTGTGACATGGATTTCATCTTTTCTACTCCTAGCAGAGAAAGAGAAATGTTTGTAAAATATCCCATTTGAAATTAGGGTTTGTCCCCTCAAAGATAGCTCAAAGATACTCTAATATGGAAGAGTGCCCTAGAGATACATGCACAAATTAAGTAACCCAGTGTGCTGCAAGCAGTTCCCTTATAAAAAAGGGGAAGAGGAAAGGACTATGATTTAGCTGAAGTTTTCTGTTATCAGCTCCTTTAAAGGCATTTTTCATGGGCAGGATCTCCTTGAAGGCACAGGGCAGTTTTCCATAACGCCCAGCTCAATCATCCACAGCAGATCTATCCACCCAACCCAACCAGAGGCTGACTCCAGACTGTGGATTGGCACAATTCTGTTAAAACTGAAAATACCACAATTGAACACAGCTGCCAAAATACTCAACTAACAGCTAAGTGAGACTTCTTAAACCAGGAATGCCTGGGAAGAAAATTCCTGAGTGAATGGAATTCACATTCTTCATCTACACATTAACTGCAGTATTTGTTAATCTAGAGGCCAGAGAGCATGGTCTACTTTTCTTACCCTTAAATTATGCTTTTGCATTCAGAATCAAAATTCTAAGTGCATATGCAAAGTAATATTTAAGAAATGACATAATTTAAACTATATTTAAGCAGAATATCAGAAACATTCTGCTCTCTAACATTTGATTCCAAAATTGTTTTGATGAACAAAAGTTTCTGTTCCAAATTCCTTCATGACAGAAGCATTTTCTCAATCCTGTCTGAAAACTACTAAATGACTGAACTGCTGTGCTGACTTAAATTATACAATGTCTTATGTATCTGCACCTAGTCATCACCAATACTAATTCAAAAATAAATCATTACCATCAAGTATTTCTAAGAAGACCTCCCAGTTGCTGGAAATATTGATATCTTCTTCATAGATATGATAATCCAGAAACACAGTGCCTGGATTCTTCCAGGTTTTCTTTCGTAGGCGAAACCTATGAATACATCACAAAAACCCCCAGTGAGGTTATACCTGCACATGAACACTTAGCACTGGCAGAGATCAAAACTGAGTGTTTTCTGACAAAACTGAAATACTCCAACTCACTGACTCAAGGCTTGGTGCAGTTTAACAGGAATGAGTTTAATGTTCAGAAACAGAGCTGACAGCAGGGTGTCACTGCTGGCTCAGTGCTGAACCATTCATAAGCACAAGGGAAACAAGCCTGTATTCCACTTGTTCAATGCAGGAAATATGTAGGGATTTAAGGGAAGAAAACAGTTTCCTAATTAGGAATTACCCAATTATGGCAGAGGGCAGACAGCCCAGACCCCTAATTTGTCCAGTGCTGTACACACACACATGATGAAGCAGTTTGCTGTGGTGATCTATGTTGGGCTTGCATGTAGAGAGCAGGAGGCTTTTTCAAGAACTGATTTACTTAATGCTCCCCTTTCTGAAGGAAATCATCATTAGAGAGACCTGAAGCTACAGACATGTTGCACACAGGCAATTCTATGGAAATATTATCCCCAACAGAATTTATTCTGTATGAGATGAAAGCCAAGAATTGCTGAATTAGTGTTTGTAGTGACAAACTGACTCAAAGACCACAGCAATTTATTTCTCTTTCTTTCATTACTTTCTGCTCCACAAGAGGAAGGAAATCCCCAAACACATATTTTAAAATGGTATTTAATAAGGTTTACCTGTCAATTGTCAGGTCTAGGCCACATTGTTCTCGAAGCTGAGGAAGCAGCTCCTCTTTGGACTGTCGGACAGTCATTCCTTTAGCAAAAACTGCATCTAGAAGAAACTTGCATGGCTGGGAACATAAACAGAAAGAGATTAAAGACACAATTCTTTTGAACACAAAACTCTGGTTTTGCTCTGTTTGTGCTTTGTGACCAGTCCCATCCACCTGGCAATATCAGCAGAAGGTTTCTCAGTAACAAGTGGGCAATGAATTCATTAAAATGGGGTGTAACTAATTTGTGTAGCACAGCCCTTTGGCAGGGCACTCCAAGCCTCTGCCTGCCTGTGCTGGGCTGCTAACTGCTACCATTGCATTCACATTGCACACAATGACAAAGGAGCTTTACAATTAAATAAGCCATATCATCATAAAAATGCCACTGTCTTAGCTTTCATGGATCACACACAACTCCATGACTCTGTGGAAGCTGCTTTTAAATTTATCTTATTCCCTGCTTTAGCAGTTCAGCTTAGTCTCTTACCCATTATTAATACATATTCTGCAGTTTTGTCCAAAAAATAAAATTAAAGTGCATACTAAGTCAACTTCTAAAGACTGCAATCTATCCAGTCTACAGTCTATATAACCAGTTCTGCATTTTTCATGTCCCAGAAGATGTAACAAGTTTATGAGCAGCTTTACTGCAAAAGAAGCACTTCTGTTTCAGGCTTGCCTTCTGCAGAGGGGCCCATTACCCAGATAACCCCCCTGACAAGCACAATCTGCAGCACATGAATGGGATGAATTAGATCAGTTCAGCATCACTGAAAACCACAGCCACAAGCACACACAGCTTCTTCTTTGGAGAGAATGCTACCTGACTGTCATGCATTTAAGGGAAACAAAGAAACAATTCACTTGCCCTCCATTTACACTACAGAAATAAAGACACTTGAGAGACAGTGTAAATCACATTCCAATTGCTTACTTGGAATAGAAATCATCTCAAACTCCCTTTCTAAATCCAGAAAACTTGCAGGAAGTGTGAAGAAAAGAAGGAGTTTAATTTTTTTCCCAAGATTTCAAAGCAAAACCTTGGCCAAGGCACGTATTAATATTTTCATGAATCAGTCTTGAAACATTCAAGGCCTTACCTCAGGCTCATTCACCAAGAGCTGATAGACTTTAACTCTGTATTCACCCTTCTTAAGGGCTCTTCCAAGTCTAATAGTAATCTAGAATGCAAAAGGAATATCTGTTAGATCCAGTATCAAAATCAGAATTGCATTTTTTAACATGATACCAAGACCCACATAATTATTTCACCTGCTGTAAATTAACTTTATCTATATTGTATCAATACACTTTGAATGATTCAAAATAACTTCTAAACAACCTTATTGTCATCAGAAAATGACGAAAGGGTCTCATTCAGCCGAACACTCTCAAACTCTTGATTGCTGGCATAGACTCTAAAGACTTTGAAGTGAGAAGATGGAACTCCAACAAAAGGCTCCAAGTGTTGCTTGAAGGCAGACAGTGTAATTCTTTTATCAACATGCACCATCAGCCCTAAGCAAAAATAAAGATAAAAATGGTATGAAACACCTTACTACCAAAAAAAGGTACTCTCACATACAATTTCCATATATTCAGAGTTAGCTCTTGCAGCAAAACAGTACTGAAACGCCTGAATTATGGTTAATACTACATGTACATTTTATCTAAGGATGTTATTGTAACCTGTAAGAACTTTGCTGTATTTCAAGTGTTTATGGCAGATATTTCTGGGGGACTCCAAACTGCCCAGGTTTGCATTCAGTGACGCAGCTCAGCAGAGCAATGCCTTGTCTGTTCAGAATTCCATGGAGCAATTGCAGCTTTCCCTGCCTCAAGGGAGAGGGAATTGCCTTGGTGTTGGGACTGGCCAGGCACAGGCCACCCAACCCCTTCTGTTTTCCTTCCTGGCTTTCAGCATTGAAAAGGTTAATTCTGTGTCCTGGAAGGCCATTGGGTGTCAAGACAAACTCAAATCCAGATTAAGGGACTTTTTCATGGAATAATGTTGTAATTAAGAAAAAACTGTAGTTACACGAAAGTCTGGAAAGTAAAGGGAATAGTTTATCTTTAGAAATTGTGTTTCTTAATACATGCAATTTGTACTACACTACAAGTTCTGTCATGATTATGTAACGTCATGACTCTTTAGAATAAACTACTCAGAATACTGAACTGAACAAATAAATTATTTGAATTATACTAAAAATAAATAAAAGCTTTCCCCTCAGGATAATTGTTTACACAGTGTACTATGGTAACATCAAAATTACCGCAAATAATTCATTCCTGAATCAAACTAGACCTACCAAAACAAAACAGGAAAAAATGAAAGCAGTTCAGAATTAGCTCCAAAGAAAGACCATTCCAAGCCAAAGGAGTAATATTATCAAAGCTTTAGTAGATGCAAATCAATTTCTCTGTGAGAAATTCTTTATCTATTACTATTACAATCAGAGTTTCTGGATTGACATGAAAGCCTTTGCCTTTCAAAATATTTCTCTTACATCCTGTTCTTCTTTAATTATTATTCTGTTAATTATAAAGCACATGCAGGTACGAAGCATTAATGAAATTATTTATTTTTATGACAATTATATACCACTTAGGCTCTTATACTGAACTTGTCTGGACACTTTCATGTCAGTCTTATGCCTCACTGTACCCACTGTATTTCAGTTAGTGAATTAAATTGTCAGTATCAAGTATATTTGAATTTTCTTTACAGTCAAATGACTAGGGCTTTTCAGCTTTGTTAGTCTCAATGGTAACAGAAATATGATGCTTTAACCATGTCAAATAAGTGCATTCTGAAACAGGTGAATCATCATCTGCAGATGCAACTATGATCCTTTCACTGGAAGACAAGTCAGCTTGCTCTCCAGGGAACACTATCAATACACATAAGAAGACGTTCATTTTCTTGGAAACAAAAGAGCCAGACACTTTTCAAATATGTAATCACTTACTACAAGATCAAAATTAGGCAAGATTTTTGCTGAACATCACATCCTGTCAGCACTTTCACTAGCTTTAATTTCACATTATAATCAAGCTTTTCAATAGTGCCATTAGACACTTTTAACACAGCAGATGAATGAAGCAGGAAAACCCAGAGAATTATTTTAAGGCACTTAAAAAAGAATACATACATTTTTGCCCTTCTCCTGAACCCTCCTCTGCAGTGTAGGGCTCTGATTTAAAGTACATATACTGCGCTTCTCCCCTGCTCTTGCCACTTTCATCATATTCACTGTCTGTTCCAGAGTCCTCCTCTGCTGTGTCCCAGGTTTCCTTCTTGCCCTGGTTGGCCTTTGATCGCCTGCTGCTGGTGATGCTGTGGGAATCCAGCCCGTTGGCCAGGGGGAGGGGGGCGTTGTCCACGTTGCACAGCGTGTCACTGCTGTGGCTGGAGCTGAGGATGTCGCTGTCCACGGAGCTCGTGCTCCTGTCGTTATTGACGTCCGAGTCCGAGCGCTCCTCCGACTGCAGGTTCTCCGGGTCCGAAACCTGGATCTGGTTCTCAAGTTCTCTGTTTTCTGCTGATGCTGAAGAGTCTATTTCATTTAAAGGTGACTCAATGTTTTCAAAATCACTGGCTTCTGTGCTTTTGCTGCTATCTCCATTGTCTCCCTCCTGCTGCTGCTGCTGCTGTTGCTGCAGGGACAAGCTTTTAAGTTTTTCAGTGCTTTCTTCCAAAATTGCCTCTACGGATTTCATATTGCCTACAGGTCCTTTTACTCTTTCACAAGGCTCCTCCAAGTTGCCTGCAGCCCCACCAGACTTCTGATAAAGCGCCCTCCTGAGCTGAGAGCCAGGAGCTTGCTCTGGCAAGGAGACGTACAGCCTGATGGTGTTTGCGTGGCGATCCAAAAGCTTCCACAGCTGAGAGTCTGTGTACACCACGTGGCGGTCCAGGGACTCTGAGCTTTCCACAAACACCTGAACAGGAAACAAGTGCTCCATCATGCAGTGTTATTTTACATAAATGCAACAACAGCAGACACAGGATTGAGCATACAATAGAAATAACGCCATCGAGAAACACCACCTTTTATCAAAGTGTAAAACCATAATAATGGTTTCACTTTTCCTTGTTTTCATAATCACGTTAAGACTGGAGTGAACTGGAAGCAGACTGATCAGCTGCAGGTGCATGTTGAGAAGTGGATTCATAAATCACTCCATGTACACCCTTCACCTGTGCATAGCACTGTTAGGAGAGCAGTGAGCCCCACCACTGCAGCAGACTCCTTATTTTCTAGTGCCATAAGGAGGCACTAAATGTATTCATGTGCAAGCAATAGTGTAAATCAAATGCCTCTCTTCCCTTTGTCAAAGGGCTCCAAAGGCCTCTAAATAACTGAATAACAACTCAGTGCCATTGTTTGCTCAGCTGGGAGCCATCAAAGCTTTCTTTCCTCTTTCTTCATCAAGAAGATTTAACATTGAGTTTCAACTTCAGAGACAGAGCATGTGCAAAATGTACTAAAAGGTGTGCTATTTCTACTCTAGTAAAAAAGAGCAATGTATGCATTTAAAATGTTAGTTATTTGAGTAAGCTACTCTTTTTCTGAATGCATTACACAATTATTACCGGAAATACTTACTAAAAGTCTTTTTTGAAAAAATAATGTCTTCATAGTGAAAACTACTGAATTTAAGATAGAAACCCACCAAAAACTTGCTTTTAGTTTTGATATTGTTTTTTAATAAGTTTAATACTGACAGCAGGTACCGTTGTTCAGGTGGTTTAGCAAACACATCCAGGCAGGCTTCATAGTAATACATGAATCTTTTTTCCCTAAGAATGCTTGACTCTTAACAGTCTTCATCATAAGGCTGTTAAGCTCAGCACCATCTGAACCAGAGTAACAGCCAGATAGATGTCTGGTTCTCAAGGCACTCTTTCCTGTGTACACTTGGTTTACCATAGCCCAGAGTACTCATCAGCACCAGTGCACCGGGCACAGAAACCCCACACACTACAGAGCAAACACGTGACACTTACCCAGTATCAACTCCATACCTCTTCCATGCTTTTACAACACAACAGGTGAACACACACAAGGAATGAAGGATTTAAAACCCAGAGCATGTACCTTGTTGCTCCTAAAGAAGCCTTCAGCTTTCAGAGTTTTGCTGGACACGTTCAGCAGGCGCAGGTCGTTGTAGCAGCGCTCCAGCACCACGCGCATGGTCTCAGCAGGCAGCTGTGTGGCCTGCAACAGGACAGGGACATTACATGTGCATCACACACACCTCTACAACTGAAAAAAGGGCCTCCTTTCTGGGATTCTCCACAGGGAAAGCAGCAGGTTTGTTTAGCAACTTGGAAATTGCAGAAGAGAACACAGGGGGAGCCTCCCAAACCTGTTCAGTCCCATTGCCTTTCCTCCACCCAATAAAGTGTAGCAAGCACCAGTTTTTCCAAAAGGTCAGAGGCATAAAATGGCCTGGCTTTGCAGAGAACTGGAAAATCATTTATGACAATGGTCTTACCTTTGATGTATGAACCAACTGAAAATTAAAAATATTCTTGAACAACAGGTTTTGCACAGTGTTCACTTAATTTTTAGACTGAACTCAAATATGGAATCATATTTTATAACCAATATTACGAAGTTACACCAACCACTGAATTATTTAACACAGAAATGAGCAAATGCAATCTGTCTTCCAATGCAATGGAAGTAGTAGCTTCCCTTGGTTTAAGGCCATGTAAAAATCAATTTGCATCTCAGTAACAAGTGGCTGCTGGGATGAAAAGGAGAGCTTGTACAAGGAATGTGGACAGCTTTGGATGTTAGGTGTCAAATACTGAAGCTGGGAGGGAAGTTACACTTTGATTCAGTTTATGGTAACAGCTCACTAGTTCTGTCACCTGCTGGACTCTCAGTGAGGTTGTTAAAGATACTAACTCTGGATGGAAGCAAGAAGCAGCCTGCTGCTTTCAGCAGGAGTGAGCAGGTGGACAAACAACTGTGGCATCTAACTGAACCCTACTGGACAGGACTCACAGCATGATCTGCAAAAGGTGCAGGCTCTCATTTTAGATATGTAAATTATGACACATTTCACAGTCACAACGAATGAAAACTCTTTAATACAAGTCCTTAAGGACTGTAAATTACCTTTGAAATTAGCTGTTTAAACTCTGAAACTGTTTGATTCAAATAAGCTCGCACACTGATTGGAGGAGCAACAGATTCAGTCTTCAGGTCAACTACATGAACCTTTACCATGACCTCTGCAGAGAGGAGAAAAAAGCAAACAAAGTCACATATATACACAGAGAAAATTCAACAGCAAAGAAAACACATGTATGCTTGTCTGATGTAATAATTAAGGAGTTGCAATAAATACAAACAGTAACAACTTGAAATTCTGATCAAATTTAATGCAAGAAAAGAAAAAACCTTCCAGTTTGACAAATTTTAGTATATCTTAGACCTGCTCCAACTAGAAGCAAGTCAGCAGCACAGCACAGTAGTTCTGAATATTGACTGTAAAATTCAGGTTTTCTTCTTCCAGCAGCTCATACTGAAGCTGTTTTACAGCTCTGTGCTTGTGCCAGCACAAAACACAGACAAGGACAAACTAAAAGCATGTATGTAACTCCATGTCTTACCCCCAGGCTTATAGCACTGGAAAATCTGGTCAGGCCTCCTTGTTTCCAGCAGCAGGTCGAACATGTATGTTGACTTGACCCCCCCGAGTAACAAACCCATGGGGGTCTCCTCCTCGCCCTCGTAGGAGCGCTCCAGGTAGTCATGGAACTCATCGTACTTGACAAGGCGGCAGCAGTCCAAGGGAACAGCCTCCTCCAAATCCATCAGCTGAACAGGCACACACAGAGCCCCAGTGTTAGTGACACCCTGGGCTGGCAGCTCAGCTCTGACCTGCCAGCTGCAAATACCTCACTGAGTGCACATCCAGCAATCCCCTGAACTCATAACAGCCAATTCAGCTTTAGAAAACACACCATAGATATTTTATACACCTGCAACATACAGACACATTTCCAAATTCAAATAGAAGCCTGCATGAAAATGCAAAAAAGAGGCAATTTTGAAAAGCATGTACACAGGCACATGAAGAGAGGAATACATTGCCTATGCAGAGTTCTGAAAGCGCCTTGCTGGTCCTCTCCCAGCCAGAAACATATATGGCAAGAACCAAAAAGCACAACAGGTGAGCAAGAATTGATGTCCTCAGCCCTCACCTGTTTGTGGGAGGCAGAGATCAACAGATGCCTTGGTGTTCAGTCCTGTTACTGAATTAGCTGCCCAGGAAGATTCTCAAGAACTCTGCCATTATGTGTCTAATACAAGGTTTTTACTGCCACACAAATGAAAGTGTTCAGAATTCTTTCAATTTGCTGAGGCCATGGTGAGCCTAACAGCAGCTCTCGTCTGAATTTAAAACAAGGGTGTGCCAGATCATACTGCCTTTTACAAGGGCAGGCAGCATCACTCCAATCAGATGGCTACTGGTAGAAAACTTAGCAACAATGGCAAACTAGAACATCTTTAAAAAAAACAGAACAAAAAACACCATCATACAGAACTTCCCAAGAATCAGCCCCCAAAACCAACACCGCAAAACACCCCACAGCCAAGCACTCCCACAGTATTACAAATTTAAAATCTGAAGATACACAGCAGAAAAACACTACATCAAACAATTTAACCATCCTGTTATGCATGGCATACCTTGTAAGCTATTTCCACAGCTTCCTTCAGTGTTCTGTCCTTATGAACTTCCAATTTGTTCTCCATCATTATTTGCTTTGTAGGATGCATACAGAATAATTTAATCTATGAAATACAAAAGAAGAAAAATGCTCATGAAGGTGTTTTCAAACATCTTTCCATTCAAGTTGCAAAGTCCATATTCAAGCAATTTAATATGAAATACACCTTTAGCTCTGCTTCAGCTCTGGGACAGTTTCCTTCCAGCTATTACACAGCTGCAGACAGAAAATGTCAAAGGCACATGAGGTGTATGTGTGTTTCTGAATCTCTCTCCCAGCTAGGGTACAGCTTCTATAACCAGATCACCCTGTAGCCTCAGGCAGTGAGCAAATGCTCCAAAGCAAAATGCACATATGAACAATGAATGTAAATTCCTTTTTCACATAGAGAGTTACACATTTTGCAATGAGAGAACTTCCTCATAAAACAATCCCTTGATTCACAGATAGAGCAGCTGACTACCATGCTTGTGAGGCACTGAGGTCCTATTTTGTTTGTTACTATTGAATCTAGGACTGGAAAAAATTCTGCTTTTTCTGCCAAGTAACTATTTAGAATTAGTTTAAGAAACACCATTGCAAAAAGTCAAGGGTCACAATATGAAAAGATTGAACAGTACAAAACACCTAACATACAGCATCACACATTCTGTGGAAGTAATTTTGCTGAAAATAAGTGATGCCAGATGAACTAGTTTTGATTTGGTTTTGATACCAATTCAAATCCACATGCAATACATTAATTCAACAGAAATGTCTGGTGAATCCCTCGCCTGCACTATGCACAGGTTTCCAACAGGTGTGCAACTCATTTAAAAGAATTGTTAGTGCAAACATTTATCACAAAGGAGTCCTCGTACAGTAGAAAAACCACTGTCTACTGCAGAAACATTTCCCACTAGCAATGTAGAGTTACAAAGTCCAGCAGAAATTCTAACCTTGCACGTGTTGCGTTCAATTTCACGTTGTCTCTTTTCTTGTTCTTCTAATTCTCTCTCTTTCTGTACCAATTGTTTAATGTGCTCTGGATATTCATGTGCCTCAAGAAACTCTGTCAGTAAAAACAAAGCAATGGTTTAAATAAATAGTTTTTCTGCAGCAGGCAACCCTTTAGGTATTACAGGTATATTTGAGTTATCTTTCTTGCCTTTTAACCCCTTTCTTTTTTCCACACAATTTCCCACTATACCATGCCCTGTTCTCTTTTTCACTATTTAAATTAAACTGAAGTCAGCCTCTTATTCCCCTTACTTATGTTATCAGCAACACAAGAAAGTGATGGTAGCAAAAGATTCCAGTACCAGCAAACAAAGCTTTGCTTTCTGTAGTAAAGAAATACACTAAAGCTGACGACTGTGTTGATCCTGTTTTTACAAATGCAAATACTCTTCTAGAAAGTGAGTTAGTTGACAGTAGAAGTCTCAAGATATCATCTATATTGTGATAAAATAAATACTGCACTTCATGCAGATTAGTGTGCTTTATGACATTATTTCATACCAAGAAACAAAACTACAACATGCAACACTTAAGTTTAAAAAAACCCCAACTTCTGCAAATACAGATGTCTGACTTACTCGCATTTCTTGTTGGATCTTTCAGTCTGTATATCAGCATGTAAGCATTTGTGGAGCTGGGGGAAGAGAAGAGACAGTTCAATTTACCACTCAGGAGACAATACTGGCTTCAGAAGCTGCTCTGGTTTCCTTATCTTTCAGTAAGAAGCTATGTCATATCTAAGTAATACACTAACCAAGAAGGATTTGCAAAAATAAGTAGCACATTATTTTAATGATCTGAAACAGCAGTCAGGGTAGTTCTTACTACTGAAGCATCTGCTATTAATTTCAAGGTAACATGTTAGGTACATGCACCTTGGCCATCCATTTGATTACACTAAATCACTACTAGAAAGAAAAGTAATATTACAGTACTACTAACCTAGCAAAAGCACTGGAATAATAGCCTCTGCTTCCAGAAGATCCTCCATATGTTTTCTTAATATCTTCCTGAGTTATCTAACAGAAAATCAATGTAATGATTATTTGAGAAACTTGCACTAATCGAGATGCATTTATTCTCACTAGGAAACATGGCATTACACAATACACTATATTAATAATTCCAATTTTAAAAATATTTCTGCTTATTTTTTAACTTCTAAAACAAACTTCAAACTGATTTGCGTCTCCATTTTACAGTGAATGCAAACATACTTTTTTTAGTTTTCAAAGTAGGAACTTTTAGTGAAAAAGAGCCAGGTTCCTAATTGCAATAGTACCTATGGATGATAGCTGGGACACCTCCCTCAGCTGCACAGTTTAACAGCACAGGCTGGGCTGGAACAGATCTGCAAACACTTCTCTAAGCAAGAAATGTTCTTTACATGTACAGAGAGCAAAACCTGACATCCAGCCTGGTCTGTACACATGAATAAAGGCTTCTCTGGGAACCACCCCACCATCACTGCCAAGGACAAACACTCCTTTCCCCAGCACACAAAAATACATAGACAAATAAATAAAAACCCTCCAAACCCCCAGAAGTCAGTTAAGCTAATGAGTGAAATGTATTCATATGGCAGGACATTAGGATGAGAGGATGAAATCAAGGAAATACCTTAAATACATATAATGAAGCTGGTTTTATGGGCAGCCAAGTAGAAAACCACGAAACAGAAACTTATCAGTCCATTTATGAGTAGAAAACATAACTAAAAATACTATTTTTACCTTGCTAACATGCTGATCATTAAAGCTGTACCACTGATCATCACTAAAAGATTTTATACAGGCATAATAATGGCCACCAGCAGCACTTCCAGAATGAACCATGACAGAAAAGAGCTCATACAGTAAAGAACTCTGTGGAGAGAAGAAAAAGATCTCATACATATCCAGTGAAGAAAAGCTAAGCAAATGGTAATTTTAAAAAGTTTTATAACAAGGACACAAACCCAGGTATGTAAATAGTTGGATGCAAAGACTGGATTTGTGTAATGGAAATTAATTAATGCAACAGGCACTGAACAAAACCAGAGCTCTGCCATGCTGAACTTTACACAGGAGTTTGTAGCTACAAAGTTTAGGTCTATTTGCTGTCACCCTTCTCCACACTTGCTGTCATACACTTTTATTTTCATAGAGAAATGGATGGAAATACAAGGCATTAAGCACATGCCTTCAGTGTTGCATATAAACTACAATAAAACTCAACCATACTGACTCACAAGTGTTACAAGGATATTTTTAGACTATGTAGAAGAAAGACTGTATGTTCTGAGCATATCCCACATCCATTACTAAGATATCCAAACCAAAAAACTTGGCTTGACAGCTTGTTTGCCTTGAGAACAAGTAGTATGAAATAACTGGCCAAAGCTACTGTCAATACTTGGACATCCCATTTGCATTACAGACATATTAAAACATTCTGGTCTTGTTCCAGTCAAGGGACTGGAATTAATTTTTTCATCGCTTCCAACTCAGACCAACAGTATTCAGAACATATACCAAAAAAACTCTCTCAAATTGTTCAAGGTAACTACAAACAGGGTCAGATGCTTGAAGATTAACATGCAAGCCAGCCTTTAAAAATCTTACTTTACAAAAGTACCAGCTGAAGCCAAACAACCTCCTAACAAGGCTGGATGGAAACTACTGGCCTAATTTCACATGAATTCACTGAACAACAATACATAAAGTACATACTGTAGAGATTACCCTAAAGTTCCAGATTTTCAATGAAAACTTAACCAAGTTTATCAGTGGTCTCTACCAGCCTTGATGCCCCAGGTAGGATCCCTGCTGGCCTGCACTGACTTGCTATTTAACCCCTTTACATTAAGATGACTGAAGGAATACTTAATGTTTAGACCCTTGGCTTCATCCACACCACTGATCAAAACTTCCCAATCTTCTTCTGCTAATCTGCAAGATGCTTTAGCAGCTAAATCTGGCAGCCTTTGGCAGCTGGCCACAAGTAAAAACACTGCTCCCAAGACAGGACAGGACAGGTGTTCAGTTTGAGGGCCTGCTGCCAAAACAAAGCACCCCTCCAGCCAGCCAGTCACTACTCCCCTCAAGAGGGACAGTGGAGAAAATCAGAAGAGAAGAAGTGGGAACACTTGTGGTTGGAGTCAATGACAGTTTAATAAATAAAGGAAACACAAACAAAAATTAATAGTGCAGTGATGCAAAAGCATTACTCAGCACCCCCCCAGCAGACCAATGCCCAGCCAGCCTCTGAGCAACAGCAAGTCTGGAAAGCCCCCAGTTTTTCCTGCTGAGCATGATGGTGCACAGCAGGGAATGTGGCATGGAATGTCCTGGTGCTGAATCCAGGTCAGTCTTGCCAGCTGTGTCCCTCCTGCCAGCCTCCTGCCCACCCTTCTCACACCCCAGTGTTATCATACCTTCTCACTGCCAGCTTTAGAGATCCTCTCTGCTGCACTGTTGCTTTCAAGGCAGATTCCTTCATCAACTCCATCATCATTAGAAAAATCATTGCTCATCTGATCACTGTGACAACTGCCTTCATTTTCAGCTCCACTATCAGTGCAACTCTCGGTCTGAGGAGACTTCTTAAAAATAAGACATACACACTAACATTATACAACATTAAAGTTACATGGAACAAGAAATAACAGTGTTTGTAAAATGAAAAAGACCCCCACTCTATGAAGCAATTAAATTCCTCAAAATCTAGAGATTTCTGCAATTCAGCACCAAGAACAGACTTGTTTCTGTTGGTGTCTTCAGTCCACTTCTTCAGTCCTCCTGGACTCTGTGTGCAACTGAAGGGTAATCAGCACCTTTCACACTTGGCAAGGTTGTCTTTGTTACTAGCCTGTTCCATGCACTAGCTATCCCAATTCAATACCTGGAAGTCTGATACCAAACAACAAATCTGTTGCAACATGGCCCTGTTTAGTCAGAACTGACTGAAAATATTTTCAATCACAACCAAAGCCTTTTTCTTCCATTTCAACTCACTGGAGCCAAGGTATTAAGTAAGACTGATTACTGTTCTGTTAGCTAGACAGCACGGTGTCACCAACACTGTGAATGCAGCTACTCAGTATATTCATCTCTCACCTGATCCTCTTGCCTCTGGCTAATGGTTTTGATTTCCTGACAGTTGTTAATTTTATCTGAGTTCTATTCTCCCAGATCAATCTCCCATCATTTATGCCCCATGCCCAGTGACCCTTTGAGAGGTATCAAACTGTCTACATGGCATCCTTCCTAAGACAAGGGTTTGTAGAGAGCCAGAAAAGCCTCTCCATATGCACATCCAGGCAGTATTGCTCTGATAACAGTGCAAGCCAGCAAATGTTTTCAGGAATGAAATTGGAGGAATTACTTTGGTCTTCAACACAAAAGGCACAGCAAATACTTACTGGTGAATGTAACTGCACAACATGAACTTTGGGTAGAACCCGAAAAGTAAAAAGCCAGAAGATGGATGGGAAAAAAAAAATTTTTAAAAATCTTACTTCTACAGTATACACTACATGGTGATTCAGAGGGACAAAATTCATTGCTAATGATTTCTGGACTAACTTCAGTATTCAGAGTGTTGAAACTTTACGTCACCTCTTATGACCAACACGATTCAGACACAAGTCTCAGATAAATCCACTCTGGAATTGCAGTATATATGTAGAAACCCTGAGACTTATGTCTTTTAATCTGTCGAGTGAAGATGTAGGAAATCTGAAACAGCTTCTTTATGGAAGCAGGAATCCCAACTACAGAGAACATGGTTTGTTTGCAATATTAAAAAAAAAAAAAAAATTCCACATGGACAAATTTAAAATCTTCAAATTATAGCACTAGCATGGCTAAAGAATATTTTATGTAGCTGAACAGTGTTGTTAAAATGGGTTTATAAGACTGGAATTTTGATTTTCTTGATGAGAAACTTGAAGGAAGTTAAATGCTTTTCTCTGAAACCAAATACTTTACCTCATCTTCAACATCAATAAAGACACTCATGTCCAGCTCCTCTGGAAAAGTCATGCGATCATTGAGTTTAATTCTGTGCATTGTGGTGTAATCAAAGTCAAATCTCTTCAGCTGTAACGTCAGCAGGTACGGGAAGTGCAAGAACCGCAGCCCCTACAGGAAACAAGCACAACATCATGCCCTGTTAGCAGGACTGGGATTTATTAAAAGGAACTTCTGAAAATCATTTGACCAGTCTTTACCTTCCTTGCATCACATTTCTTCTTACATCTCTCACAAAAGTACTGATTTGGGCCATCGAGGATCTCAGGCTGAATGAAAGCATGCAGTGCTTCTTCCTAAGAATAAAAACATGTTACCCCATTTTTAGAGAGTGTTTACTATGCAGCTATAAATTTACAATGAGATTGCAAACACATACAAATACTTCATTTAAATCTACCACCAAAATTTGATTGAAAAACTTTGGTACAGACAATATTCAGGCAAACATGACCAGAAATCAACCTTCCTATCCAGCCCAAGGTAAACAGTAAATCCACAATTACTGTAAACTGTATCTCATTCAGTATTTCATGAACCCAAATTGTCTTTGGTTTAACAGCTACATTTACTCCTGTTACCTTGCACATCACATTTAGTCATGTCTGTAGAGTCATCTGCCATGAAAATGAGCTTATTTTTAAACCCTGCCTTGTCCCTGCTCTCCCAGAATTTTGAGATGGCTCTTCTGCATTTCTAAAGCAATTTTTCTCAAGAGATCCAATCTGATATTTAGAGGGGGAAAGAGGAAGTGGCAGAAAAAAAAATGTTACTCGGTTTCTCACTGCCCTGCATGAAGACAGCCTTAGTCCTGTTCTACCAAAAGTCTTAGGAAATTACATTTGAAGATCCTGTTTTTAAGTAAAAGCTGAGGAAAGGACAGAGGGAAGAGCATTTGAGTTTTGCTCCCAAAGGAGTGAGAATCAGATATGGCCATCTCCTATAAAGACTAAAAGAGTCTCCTAGCTAAACCTTATGAGGCAACTAAGCAATAACTGGAATTTTGTCTTCTGACAGTTTGGGATAGTTCAAAAAACCCTAAAAGTTCTGTTACTAATGCTTACACCTGGGACTTCAATGATTTCTACTTTGCTTCTCACTACAGCAAACACTATTCAAAATACAACCCAATTGATCATCATTCCTCTCCCTAATACAATTAACAGCAATGACATTAAGGTGTAAATACTTGAGAACAAACTTGTTCAAACAGAATTCACTAAGAATATTGAGCTGGGTTCACTGAAGAATTTCACCTAGAGATTTTCAAAGTTAAAACCTATAACCCAGTCAGCTTGCAAGCCAGAAGTTCTCAGTTCACCCATGGAGGTGAAAACAAATACAACTTGCAACAACATTTTTAAAGTCATCATCTGTTAATGAAGGCCTGTGGCTGCTCCCCTGAAGTCTGAGTAAGTAAGAAGGGGCTTAACCAGGCAGGGTAAACTCAGTAGGCCCAACAGAGCAGGCAAAGAACTTAAGACTGGTATCTAAATTGTGGTGTTTGGCAAATCCCACTTTAGGAACAAATCAAGGACATGCCAAGTTCTTCACAAAAGCCTCCAGTTCTTCCCTTCTCCCTTCTCTCTTTCCAAGAATGGAGGCAAGCAGCAAGAACAACAAAGCAAGTATTCTACAAAAGCTCTGTTGCAGTTCTAGGAGAAAGAACTTTTAAAAAAGGACTCTATTCCAGGTGACAATTATTCAGAAATGAAAGAGCTGCCAAACAACCACAGAACAACTGTACAGTGAAGGCAGTCATCTCAATTTCCCATTTTTTGAGCCAGCCAGAAAGGCCTTTGAACAGTCCTGAAACTACAGCTCTTGGGCAGAGACTCTCCAGACCTGTGAGAACCTTTTAGAGCCTGAATTAAACTGCTCTCTATTATTACTTCCTAAATGCTAGAGGCTGAGTTGCTGTTTACACCAGGGCCACAGACAGCTAATGTTTAGCAAGATTAGGTACTAAAATGTGAGGAATCTCATTCTAAAATGTAAGAAAAAAAGACTAAACAAGTTAGAATCTGCTTTAAAAGAAAGCAGAAGAAAGGCATTGCTGTATTTTGACTATTATTCAGAACTATTTCAGGGAAAGCAAAAAAATTAATGGCCAACACAGAAAACACGAATCAGAAAACATCACATAATGACATCATAATCACAGTGACAGAACTCTCCCTTGTGAGCCAAGTGCCAATTAAGGCAAGAAAAATATATTTCAAGTGTAAGAAAAAAGTTGCAGCTCATGTATCAACATGAATATAAATGGGAATATATGAAGGATGGGACACAAATGATTGTGTAATGCTTATGTAAACTCATGTGATGTGCAATTTAACAACGAAAGACCCTACAAATTTTTACATAAGGCAAGAAGTGATGATGCTTTGGACCCCTGAGATGGCAATGAAACATCACTCCTGAGGTTTCACTGCTTATCACACAGAGTGAGCTGTGAAAGACCTGACTGCAGCTCCATCACTTTTGAGCTATAAAAAAAGCCATGTATTTTTCAGTCCTTGGATAACAACCAGACTGACTCTTTGCCTCCTACACAATCTTTACACCAAGATTAGTTCTGCTGATTAGGAGGTTTCTTAATCCACCTCCTATTCTGGTGCAGCTCACTGCTCTCTGCTCTGACAGTTTACTCAGCAAAAGCAGGGACAAAGCTGCACAGCCTGTCACAGCACACAGCCCCTGCCCTGCAGTGCCACCAGAAGCCAGCGCTACCTTAGGAGTTACCTTCAAAGTGGCAGCTGGCATCTACTCTTGGAGTTACTGAGCACTTCCAAAACCCCCTACACACACACTTCAAAATAAAGCATAAGTGATCAAGCTACAGATTAGCATGACAAAAGCTCTTTAAACTTCTTTCTAGTTCAAAGAATCAAAAGAACAATACAGGCTGAAAGAAATTGCTGGAGATCATCTGATCCTAATCCCTTGCTCATATCAAGTCCAACTTTAAGCATATCGCTCAGAGCCTTGTCCAGCCAAGTTGTGAGTGCATCCAGGTTTTAATACTCTGAGACTTCTATCACTTAGCACACTAAAATGCTGTCACAACTCAACCAAATTACTGTCTGGCTCAAGAGAGACATTGCAGGGAAGCTTCCCTCCATTCCTAGTCAGTAGTTGGACAGGTGCCACACTGCAAGCATTCGTACATGTGTACATTTGTAAAACCTCTCAATAGGAGCAGTAGGACCTTTATGAAAAGTTACACAACAAATGGCATTTAGGCCAAACTGCTCTTGGAAAAAGCTAGAAACTAACTGCCATCTCAGGTTTTCAGAGCTCATCAGTTTCCCTGTGTTCAAAGAACATATTCAATGAAAAGTACAAGACCTTGTTTCTGATCTAGCTTTAAAAACAAAAAGGAATTATCACATCATCCATATTCTGCCTTCAGTTTGGCAAGGACACCACAAAGTTAAGTTCACATAAAGTTCAAATTAATTTCTGCCCTAAGAAGGACTACTTGTACACATACTTATACTCTCAAAAGAAAAGCTATTTCAAAAGATCTTGAAAACTAACAGCACTTAACAAATCACAACTGTATTTGCTACATCTCCAGAATACTTGGATCATTATTAATTTTCTGGTGTTACAAATCAACTCTCACTGTGTATTCTAGTTAATATAATTTCACCATCACTGCTAGTTTCTAGTTGCATCTACCTTTCTCTCCACAGTTCATCCTGCAAAATATTTTCTTTTTACTGTTCAGAATGTGAATTGTTGCTCCTGTTTACCTCCCTGAAATAAGCCAAATGTTTTTATGCCTAGATTTCTCCTGACCTCAAGACAAGCCTGATTCAGGGTTTTTTTGACACCATACCCTTGAACATTGCAGATTATGTAATACTTTTTCAGATACCATCTTGAGTTACATACTGACAACATCCCAATGCCCCAGAGCTGCCTTAGTGAGTTGGCAGCTGTGCTACATGGAGTTGGGCGATAGAGTGGGCAATCAGAAAAATTCCAAATGCAAACCTTAAGACCACACTGAATAATTTCAGAATTAGTTCACAGTAGGAAATAAAGAAAACATGACATTATCCTCCCCAGTTCTTAAATGTTCCCATGTATTGAGAAGTAATACACATATAAATGAAATAAACATTTCAAGTGTCTGCATTTCTTTGGTAGTACACAATGTTAAACAGTGGGATAATGCTCTTTAAATAGCATTCTCCAGATTCCCCTTACTTGAGGCTCATCCATCCATTCTCCCATTTGAAAGTAATGGAAAATCACTTACCTCTAACTAGAGTTCTTTGAAGGTAGTATCCTCCTTAGATCCCCTATCTTGGGTTGTGTCGCCTGCTGCAAGTTCCCTCAGGAGCTGACTAGCAAGGTCTAAAAAGTTTTCCATTCCCTTCCATAAGCCCTATTAGCGCATGTGTGAAGGTTTTGATCTCTCAGACCCTTTTGCCTGCACCTACTGAATCACATCATCTATGGATCAATGGAGGATACTACCTTCAGAGAATTCCATTTAGAAACAGGCGATTTTTCCCTTCTCCAAAAGCAAGTATCCTCCATATCTCCCCACTGCTGCAGACTACAGAACTAAAAATTACATCTGCTATCCATCGTACATATGCAGGGAGGAGAATCAACTGAATGTAATCAGAGTAGGAATTGAAAAAGCTCAAAAATTGAAGCATCAATACAACTTGCAACCATGTAAGCTTGTGTAACAAAAATCTTAAACTATTTTCCTCAATGTAGTAAAACCCAGTAAATGCTGACTGAAAGGAAAAATATCAAATACTATTAAAAGTAATCTGATATTTAAGTCCTTATTAATTCAAGTTTTCTGTTTTTACAAACAGACAAAGTCTTTTTTTAGCATTGCACTACAGACTTGTCCACTAAGGAAAAATATTTTTCATCTGAGACACACAAACAACGCATTCTTAAATGCAGAATTAAACTACATGAACTGAATAGTTTTCATTACTTTTAATAATCAGAAATTATTATTGAATAAAAATTACAACAAATAAAATTTGGCTCAGGGAATACTGCTAGAAATTAGGGTTAAATTGTGAAAAGGGAAGCCTACAGAAATATCAATCTGTATCAAGACAGCTTCAATTAGCTGGATAGTTCCAGAGAACTTTAATGCAATCTTAAAAATAATTCAAAGGACATTACAAACTTGAATCCTTTTTCCAGCATCAATGTCCCTCACCTTTACTACTTCTCAAGATTGGTATTTAAAGTTTCAAAGCATGAAGCACTTTGAAGCTGTACTGCAGTTTAAATTTATTCTAACAATTCTTAACAGAATTACTGTGAAGAATTATGGACTATTCGTGCTTTAAAAATCTTGCCAGCACACTAAATACAGAGGGAAAAATACTTAGCCTATAATAAACAAGCCAATTACAAAAGTGTTTGTTTAAAACAACCTTTAGTGAAAGACTTGTTTGATTTATTCTTACTCTTTCTCACAACTCCATCCATAGTATACTGTGGAATTTCACAGTTTGTAATCTTTTCTTTTCAGGGGTGGAAAAACTTAAACAGAACAACTTCCACAGACTTATTAAGCAGTAGTTCTGCTTGCCAGCATCAGTAAAGCTGGAGCAAGAGACCATGAACACTGATGGAGAACAGGATTTTTGAAACATCATCAAATTGCTTACTTAAAAGATATGGTATTTAAGAAATGATCTTTAAAAAGCAGAGCAACAACGTGACAATTAAAGTAAAATTTTTATGTCAATGCTCTCTCTTCCCTCACTAAGACTTTCAATTATGCTATGAAAATTTAGCGGATGTGCCAATAAAAAGAACAACCCAAATAAAACTTTGCGATCTCACAAAAATCTCTCAAGTAAATGCTGAAGATTTTATCAGGAAAAAAATAATTGATTACTGCAGCTCTAAGGCAATAAAGTTGCATTTCCCCTCCCCTTATACATGCACCAGTAGGACTCATTGAAGGGCAAAAGAAAAAAAAAACCAAACCAAAAAATAAACCAAAAAGCCAAAAAAAAGAAAAATCTTCTAGAACTTGCTAGCTGGTTCACTGCACAAAGACGAACACCCCAAGATGGAGTATCTAGGATGATACTTACCAGGGAACCAATTCTACCACTGGGGCATTATGTACTCTATGTGTGTATGGATGCACTATTAGGACCATAATAGTACACACCACGCTAGCAAAGGCCTGGCTGGAGCCATAGGGCCGGATGACCAGAGGGATATCCAGGTACGTGTCGATTCTCCAGCCTTCATAGCCACACTCCAGGCACCTCACATAGTCCTTCAGTTTGCCTTGGTACAGCTGGTTTATGAGATCAGCCTGAAACAAACACATTCAGTAGCAGGGATTTTTAAAAAATGACCAGTACTGTATTTCTTTAGTTTTACATGGAAATGCTTTCTGTCAATTAAGTCTTAATTGCATGGCTACACATTTAAAACACCATTCCCCAGCAGAACATCCATCCCCTGATTTCATGTATCAAATGAGCTTCTCAAATCACGTTACATAAACCTCTATGTCCTCTGCAGTCGTGCCTCAAGTGACTACAAAAGCACCAAATTGAAGTTCTAAAATGAACCTGATCTCACAGACATTGTTAACAGACTGACCCTGCAGTCCTTTCCTGTGTCTCCAGAGACAACTTCCCAATTACTCCTATTTACCAAAACTGGCCTGCAAGAAGGTGGCCATTTATCAGAATGTTTTCTGTGCATGAATACATCCCTAACTTTCTCCTACATTAAGAAGGGGGAGCCTGAGCTTCAAGAGGCCACAACAAAGCATAATAAATACTGACAGCAAGGAAGTTATTGTGAGAATTACACAATCACTTTCTGTGCTTCAGATAAAGACTAGGTATCCAGAGTGCAGAATATTCCACTTTTAATTGGGGGAGGAAAACAGATGCAACACACTCCTGAAAGTCATACATCACAGTAGCTTAACTACTGCATCAAACAAGAAAACTGGAAGGTACCACAGATTTTCAATAAGCTAGTATTTAAAATTGACTAAATTATTTTTACGATCATTAGAAAACACAACAAACACCCACAATACTACACCACTGAATGAAGACAGTTTTTCCAAGCTTACCTGCTCTGTTTGCTTCCATTTCTGCTCCAAAGCATCAAACATGACTCTACAAAGCTCCTGCACATCATGCTGCTGCCACGCTGTTAGAAATTGAAACTATTATTAGTTAAAACATGAGATGTTATAAGTCCCAATACTGACTGCAGCCTGAGAATGCTTCCTGAAAACCTACTCATTAGTTTAAGTGTGTACCTGCATTATTCACTACTGGCCCAGTGTTCAATTCCACAGGCAGCTGCCTCTCAATGTAAGTCAGAAAAATAAGCAGCCAGCTTGCTCACAGTGTTTATGCATAAACAAGAACTGTGTACACAAGCAAAAATATGTGAAAAACACAGAACTGCTAACATACACTGGTATAAAACAAATTGCTTCTGATTTCTGTCCCACTTCGTGCTAATTCCCCAAAATCCAACTCCTTATCATCATGTGATGATAGAAAAATCAACAGGTTATGGGGTAAAATTACACCACACAAGTGTAAAAAAGACACACACAGAGCTTGACTGGAAGTAAGACAATAATGTGGGTAATTCTATAAATGCAACACAGGCATCTGACATTTGTAATTCAAAACAGAAGCAAGTTTCCTTCTTAGAAAGAGTTACTTAGAAACAATTAACGTGTAATGACAGTTTAATTACAAAAATTTACTGCTTTTTCCTTTAACAGCCTAAAACTTAAAAATCATGCCATTTCTTTACCATCAGACACATGCCACAACAAAGTATCCACATAGGCTATTTTCCTTGCATTGAAAAAGTGCATTCTATGAATTACTCAGAATGATTCTGGTATTTCCCCCAGAGCAGCCCTTCAGCCCCTGCAGGCAGCAGCAGTTTCACAGCTGCACGTTACCTTCACTGCTGTCCCATCCAAAACTCCGGGTGACATCTGTTGTTTCAATTGCCCTTTTTTTGCTGGTCTGCAGTAAAACAAACAGTCTTTGCAGCTGGTAGGGGATACTCCTCTCAGGATCCTCTTCAGATTCCTCAAATTCCCACCTATTTGCAACACAAGATATTTGACAAATAAAACTGCTTTGCAAATGTTACTTGAAAAGGCATTAAATCAACATTTACTACATTTCATGTCTGCCATGTCACAGGTTAACTGCACCTCTGTTTCTTGGCTGAAGTCAAATGCAGTTGTTTTCCATTTCTGCAGTAAATGGCAACTATACTCTTCAAACACATAAATATGAAAACAAATGAAAATTCTGAAGCCATTCAGTGTACAGACATGAACTGCACTTAGCATCAAATTTAAGTTTAAAGTTTTCAAGATTCTTGAAAAAAAAAAACCTCGTCCATGCCACAACCAGTAACTTATATTTTACTGCAAAGCTGAAGCTTTTAAACAGATATAATTTAAAAGTCTATCCAGCTCAACTTCCATTACAATTTCTGGTATCCAAACATGGAAATTTTGACAGGTGAAATTCCAAAGGGTCTCCTACCAATATGAACCAGCAGAAATTCAAGAAGTTGGTGATTCTATATACTCACTTATACAATGCATTTCTAAATTCAGGAGTCATGAAAAGTGTTTGCAGAAGGCTGTTCAAGTAGCAAGTCATTGCTTGATTTACCAGCCCCACATAACCTAAAAATATGAGAATAATGAGATGGAAATAATGCAAAAAGATGGCAAATCACTTCAAGAGTTAAAACACTTGACAAGAAAACAATTCTGTGATAGTGTTTAAGAACTGCATTCGTCTGTTGTTATTTAGTGTTATTTGCACTATAAATGGAGAGAATATCATAATCTCTGAAAGCAATAGAGAATAACAGTTTATATAACAAAAATAATTCTCCTGAAGGACATGAAGCTGTTTTTTTGATCACAATAAAAAGTAAAATTTAATGATGAATACTACACCAATGGGGATGTAGGTAACTGTAAAATTTTAATAGCAGATTTAAATATTTTACAAAAAAAACTTGAACTTTCTAAGAAACAATCATGTATCAGCTTAATTATTGCTGGATCTCTGCTAAAAGTATCTCAGTGATAATGTTAATATAATTTGTATCTGCAATGGTTTTATTATTGTTTTAGAATCCAAAATAAAAAAACTAAATCTCAAGTACCCAAACAACACTACTATTCTAAACCCTTCCCCCTTAAATAACAAATTAAAAAAACTAATTGAACTACTAGAATGCTGTCATTTTTACTAGTTTAAAATGAAATTATTTACTTATATTAACCTAAGATGTGATTTTAAGATTTTCTCCAAAATATGCAATATTAGCAACAACTGATAAGTGAGGAGCATATACTGAAGCATAGTATAATTAAGAAATTAAAAATGCCTATTTATACTCCAAAAATGATTGAAAAAAAAATAATCTCAGTACCAGACTGGTAATGAAAAGGCAGCTACTCCATACACAGGCATTTTCTGTGAAGAGACTGAGTCAGAACATTTGTACTTTATTTATTAATCTACATTGTGTAGATCATCTTTTCAGTTATATTAAAGGAAAAAAAAAGGCAGACAACCTTCCTGGTTTGTCAAAAAGCCTTAAGCAGGGGAGAAGTGGCACAGGATGAGTGCCAGCTCTGTGCTGCTCAGTACCTCTCCTCTGGAGTTTCTCTGTTTCTCAGTTTCTCTGCTGGCCCCTCCTGCCCTGCTGAGCAGCCTCCAGCACCCTGGGCATTGGCTGGGGGATGCAGAAGTGCAGGAATTCCCAGGCCAGGCACAGATGTGGCAGCAGCCCCTCCAGAACAGAGTGTTCAGTCCTCCTGAACACAGCCTGAGCTGGGCACTCTGCTGATCCCTGACAGAGTCTGAGTTACCCTGTCCCAAGCAAGGAAAGGATGGAATACAGTTCTTCCATTTCCAAAGTGATGGGAGAATATCATAAAAAACATGAATAAAAAATGTAGCAGTGATGTGGGTATTTTTAAAATAAATTGCAATTTATTAAAATAAAAATCCTGAGGTGCTGCTACTTGAAAATGTGCTCAAATAATTACAAACTAGCATTGCCTTTACAAGAGAGAACACAATACCTGTCTCTGATTTGCTCAGGACTGAAGAATAAGAGTAGCTTTGACTGACATAGTCATTGGTACATCCCATGGAGCCTTCTCTGGGAAGGGGGCCTATAAACCTCTCCTGTGCTCCATCCTCTGCTGTACCTGCCTCCTCCTGGAAACACAAACACACCCACCACGTGCAGCATTAGACAACACCTTTGGATTGAGGTACCTGTGACATCTACTCTTCTCTCATGGCAAAGAACCCAGTTTTGCTAGGTACATCACACCATTTATTCACAATTGCAGATACACAGTGTAACTTTAGTTCTGCCCTCCAAATTCTCAAGCCCTTGACACACTGCTCTTAGGAAAGGTCCTTTGAACACTGCACATCCAAGTCCAGTATTACAATCCACACAACAAGCAAGGTGGCAATTTAGCATCGCCTGTGCCTCAAGTTTTCTGCACTGAAATACAGAATAAGATTTTTTCCAGCCATATAAATCTCACTCCATTACACTTCTCAAAATCATTCTTAAATTCTGATCTTGAGCACAAATATTTACACGTGGGGTTTTTCCCCTTTTTCAGGTAATTACACTCCACAACAAAAGCTAAGTAAGCCAGCATTATGCTGATACAGGGGCTAAGCAATAAAACTTCATATAACACTAGGCTATCCAATCCTTGATTTGAATGTATTGCAGCTGCATGTATCATGTATTGAGAAACATAAAATTTCAAAGTATTTGTTATGGCAAACAGTGGCTTCTAGCAACACTGCCAACTCTTCCCTTATATTTATTTATTTTCCCATAAAAGTAAATGTGGAAACAGCCAACTGCTGTCGATGCAGGGCTGCCATTTCTGAGAATTCTGCCAGGAAGGCCTCATACTGCTTCCAAGCACTGTGAGGAAAGGGATTGGATATATGATTAAATATGTATTGTTGAGACTTATCTCTGAATGTGTCAAAGATTAATTATATAAACTTAGAAAATCCCTTGCAGCAAACATCACATAATTATTTGTTGAGCATGAACAGAATGACAGCAAATCATTACAAATGGAATTGGTCCCACTCAGGAGAAATGTGAATATAGATGTCAATAAAGCTGGGTTCCCAAAGCAGCTTAGGATGAAATACTCAGCCCAGTTTTATTTCATGTTCTGATCTTACACAAGCACTACAAGGAACATACACCTCCCCCCCAACACTGCCTTATGTAGCTGAGTAAAGATTTTACTCACCTGCATTACGTGAGGCTGCTCACCATCCTTGTCTGTCAAATGCAGAAAGTTCTTCTTCCCTGGCTCAAAACCAGCATCAAGAATGGTTTTGTCACTGTTCTGATCTATTGGAGTCTGCTAAAAAAGATTAAAACAACAGAAATAACACTTTCTAGAAACAGATCCACATGCAACTAGTAGATCCATGCAAGTACACTGCTTGACGTGGTTGCTGACACAGCAAGACCACATTATTTATGAAAATAAATAATTATCCAGTAAAAAAACCACACATCATCAGTACTGAAATAACTTGGGAACAATTTAAGAAACATTACAGTCTAATGCAGTTAGTTAATCTTAACAGTTGGTTCATCTATTCAGAAGTCAGTTTCTTGTGAATATTACATTATCCAGGGTCCTCTAGAGCCACTACAGACATTTTTTTCTTTAAAAGAAGAAAAAAACCTACTTTCAGCAGGCATAAACATGACCTGAAATAACCTAATGTCCATTTCTTAAACCTTAGAAAGTTTTCTAGGTTCATCTACAGAAATAATATTAACTAAAATCAACAATGAGTTACAATAAAGCATAGGAGTGATATTAATAATTTTTTTAAAAAATATAATATATTCAAATAGGTCTAAGAAACATCAGGACTCGCTACACAACATACTGCTGCAGAGAAGAAAATGTTTCTCAAACAAGACCACAGGAAACTGAGACTGTTTATCATGGGCATTATTATTAAAAATATATACTGATAACAAAAACTAACATTGCATCTGAACTATATTAGATTTTGTTTAATTATTAAACAGATCTATCATTAGAGAGCACACTTGGAGACTAAAACTCAGCCAAATCAAGCCAGTGACATCAGCCTGCTATGGTGCATCCAGAGCAGAGTTACAGGAATTAGGTGAGCACATGGGACACAGAAGATTTTCCATGCTGGGCAGTGTTTGGTGCCCAGAGGAACAGCAGGCAGTGCTGCATACCGTGTCAGAGGCACTGTCCCCACTGCAGTGGCACTGTCCCCAGTGCCCCAGAGCAGCTCCCAGGCCCATTACCGTGTCAGTGGCACTGTCCCTGTGTCAGAGGCACTGTCCCCATTGCAGTGGCAGTGTCCCCACTGCCCCAGAGCAGCTCCCAGGCCCATTACCGTGTCAGTGGCACTGTCCCTGTGTCAGAGGCACTGTCCCCACTGCAGTGGGGCTGTCCCCACTGCCCCAGAGCAGCTCCCAGGCCCATTACCAGTGGCACTGTCCCAGTGGCACTGTCCCCGTGTCAGAGGCACTGTCCCCCAGTGGGGCTGTCCCCACTGCCCAGAGCAGCTCCCAGGCCCATTACCGTGTCAGTGGCACTGTCCCCGTGTCAGAGGCACTGTCCCCATTGCAGTGGCAGTGTCCCCAGTGCCCCAGAGCAGCTCCCAGGCCCATTACCGTGTCAGTGGCACTGTCCCTGTGTCAGAGGCACTGTCCCCATTGCAGTGGCACTGTCCCCACTGCCCCACAGCAGCTCCCAGGCCCATTACCGTGTCAGTGGCACTGTCCCCAGTGCCCCAGAGCAGCTCCCAGGCCCATTACCGTGTCAGTGGCACTGTCCCCGTGTCAGAGGCACTGTCCCCATTGCAGTGGGGCTGTCCCCAGTGCCCCAGAGCAGCTCCCAGGCCCATTACCGTGTCAGTGGCACTGTCCCCAGTGCCCCAGAGCAGCTCAAAGGAGCCATTCTCGTAGCCCACTTTGGCAGCCACGTCCTGGAAGAGCTGGCGCAGCGGGGTGGAGGCCGGCAGGTTCAGGGTCACGCGCTCGTTCACCGTCTTGGCGTTGGTGGTGTCCTGGATTATGCACAGCACCCGGGGCTCCTCAGCAGCACACTCTGCCTGCAAGGACAGACACAGCCATCCAGGAGAAGGAGGAACAGTTAGGAGCTTAACTGAAAAATCAAACCAAAACTTCACCAATAAAGTATAGTATACTTTTAAAGCCTAATGTTCCTAAAACTGGATTTTTTTTTTTTTCCAAAGCAAGCATGAGAAAATTAAGAACCTGCCAGTTTTGAAAAATCTCTAAAAACAAGCTCCATTTTTATAGAACAAGAAGGAATTTGTATGGGTGTGGGACAGAGAAAGTGCTCAGGCTCCACACAGAATTTCAGCCAGCAAGCAGATAGAAGACTGCTTCAAAATCGGGAACAGACTTCCAAGTCATCACTTCCAGCTCATATTTTGCTTTGACACAATCATAAATCCTGCTGAGGCAAAATATACCTTTTGTGACTTTCAGGAATGCAACCCAGAAAACTTGCAAGCTTCCAAGCAGCCTTGGAAGCTGACCACTAAACAAAAAGTTTCATAATCAAGCCACTAACTCTACTGCTGTCTGAGTTGCAGGAAATATTCTTCTGCCTGAACAAAGTAAGAAAATTAGCATTGACAAATGGCTACTGGATGAAGTAAACCGAGCTTAAACAGAAACTTCAACTTATCTGAAATCAGAAAAATAATGATCTTGAATCAAAGTTTCTGGACCCAGGTAAGTCAAGAAAAATGGCATTTTTCCAACACAAAAACCCCACAAAGTCAAAGATCTAAGCACATTCAATTAATTATCTTAATTATCCCAAACTGCAGAACAAGAAGGAATAACTGATATTTAAATGCATATCTCATAGGAAAAGATCAGGTAAGTAAAAAGAATTAGTCCTTCAGGGACTCAGCCTTTTCAAGCTGTAACACAGAAGCATTAATAATGCATTGTCAGAGTGCCCAAATCTCAGTCCATGGATAAAGGACAAAGGCCACAGCATCCAAAAAGGCAAAAAACTACATGCAGTGCTATGATGATTCTCAGTGGACAAGAACAACAAATGGCAATAATTCTGTTCATGCTCAAACTCTCAGCCACATCACAAGCAGCTTCTAGAGAATACATAACTACAGAGATCTGAACAGTTTCAGAATCCCCTGTATTCCTACACAAGCAGCCTCACAGCACAGATGAGCAGCACCAATGTGGTACAGCCCCTTTTGAGAGCTCTTACATCACAAACTCTTGGAAAAGGAACACAGCATTCCTTCATGCCTTCATTACAGGGGATTGCAGGATCTGCTGGCAGTGCTCACACAAGGGTAGAATGAAATGTTAGCTGACTGCAGCATCTATTCCTATCAGCATCACAAAAGGTTGTTAGAGAAAGGCAAATAAAACTACCCTCAACCCAATCTGTATGATATTACTTTGCTTTTTTGACTGGGATTTTTTTTAACACTTTGGAGTCCAATTTCTTTATGTTTATCAAATGAAATATCCTGTGTGAAAGCCTTCATTCACTGTGTGCTCAAAAAGATTCAAAGCAACATTTGCAGCAAATCTGTAACACTTCATACATTTCATCTTTATGGGAGAATTCTACATTTATGAACTACTTTCCAAGAAGACATGCAAAGCTATTCCTGAAACATTAACCACACATTAAGAAGAAAACACAATTTAGAAGTCAAAGTAATTTTGAAATATTATATTCCTCACTTTCATCTACAGCACCCACAGAGACACACACAGGGCTGTACTTAGGTAGACTAAAATTAAATTTCACCAGTGATTACTTCTCCTGGGCTCTTTCCTTGAAATTTCCCAGCACAACATCTTTCTTTTGTTTTCTTTTTTGTTTCTTTTTTTTTCCTTTTTTTGCTGAAGAAGCAAGTTCTCTCTTTCACTGTGTCATTAGGAAAGAGAGGTAAAGCTTGTTCAGTGCTCTTCTTTCTAGATTTATTTTTTTTTGAGAAGGTGAGCAGCAGCTAAGACCCAACAAAGTTGTAAGATCAAGCTAAACTTGCATGCAGGTCCCTCAGCAGTGGTAAAGGCTTGCTCTGGGTGGGAGCCTGCCCTCCTCTGCAGAACACTGCAGGGAGGTTAAGAGGCATTTGCTACTACTCACAGAGATTCATCTCTGCAAACAGGAGTGAATTTGGATTGAATTATCCCCGCACTGGCTCTGTACTGATGCTGGAGCATGATGGCTGCTGTGTGTGATGACTCACGAGCAGTTCTCCACTGGCACTCAATTCCTGGTGCTGCTGCCCTGACATAACCAGCACTGACTCCCCTGCTCCCTGCAGGAGCTCCCTGCAAAGCCAGGAACTCCCACTCCCACTTCCCTGCTACCCGGGATGGGAAGCAGCTCTGACTCACATTAGAGCTGCTACTGAAAATAATTAGGCACACAGTATCTGAGGGATGGAAATAACACCAAGGGAACAAATTACAGACGATTCCAGAAGATTTGCTGCTTGGGCTGCTGGATGCTGCACGTCACCCACATGCTCACAGATGTCATTCTGATGGACTGAACGGGTTTAGCTCAGGGCCAGTATAGCAAAGGGTATTAAGCTGTCACTCATTCACACTGCCACCACTTCAAGTTGTGAGTAGTAAATAGATAATGCAAAAATAACCTCAGCCCAACTCTGCTCACGGAGAGCATTCACACACACCAGCTGAACTAGGAGACAACAATGCAACACCTTGTCTGGGGCTGCTTTACTACAGAAATAGTGTGAAAAACAAGACGGGCCAGTGAGAGATCCCTCAGCTATTCTGACAGGCCAAACCAAGTCCACAAGGGAAACACAGAAATTAATTGTAACCATTACATAATCTGATACATTACGAGAGCAAAACAATTCCTTTTTTTAATGCAGAGATAAAGAGCCAAAGCCTCACAGACAGTGTAAAAGCATGGAAACACACACTCAGTCTGAAGCTACTATTAAGACTGAATTTAATACGTACATCATCTTTGTATTCAAGAACATGCACGTAGATTCCAATGTCAATAGCTCATGCTCATGTTAAAATAAACAGAAGCTACAGCATCATGCTGTTATTATGTTTCTTGGTTATCATTTCATAAAGTTGATTTCATCTGTCTACCTGTGAAAATTTCTTCTTCATTTCAGCAAAGATACTCTGTCTGCAACTCCAAAACATATCCTATAGTATACGAAAACAAAATTAACAAGTCATAATAATTGGAAGTTGTAATTGACTTTTATTTATATAAAGTCAGTTTTATAGTATAAAAAATATTATTACTGAGTTTGGAAACACCATTCATGGAATAAGTCAAGAAGGAATAGCCTATTTTAATATTTAAATTATCATAGCAGTAGTGTTACAGACAATGTCAGTTAAGTTGTAATACACAGACTCCATTTCCTAGAGTAAGAAGTGAATGGATAAGAAAATGTAAATAATTCAAGATACAAATTCATACTAACACTTTCCTTGATTTCTTTAAAACATGCCACAGACGTAAGTATTTTACCTCCCATAGTTCAAGGGTAGGATTACCATATACCCCTCTAATTCAGTTTATTATTGTACTTATACATTATGAAGCTGTCCAGTTTCATATGAAACTATTCTTTCACATCTGAAATATTTCCTGTAGGGCAGTTTTATTAATATGAGCCCATTTTGAAGTATGCAGCTGAAGGCAGTACAGAGATGAAGTTACCGACTTTATTCCTAACACTCTTAAAGAAAGCCTGCATTGGTATCTCTGATGTATCATCAAAAATTCAACAACAAACATTAACTGCACAAAATTGTTTTCTGACTAAGCATCAAATTAACCAGTTTCTGAATCTCAAGTGGTGCACTTTGTATTTTTCCAGAAAGGAAAAACAGGAAGTGACAATGAAGATGCTCATAACATCACTGCTCTTCTCCAAATTCCTTCAACTGTGCCCTCAGTAAGAATTATCAAAACAAAAACCATTGACACGATCTTTACTGACGTGCCCTATTTGCCCCACCAAATGACCTACAAAAATAGCCCAAATTAGACTACTGCATTTAATTTCCCAGCAGGATGACATGTAAGGCAAGAATTTTTTCTTAACACACTGAGAACTGAAGATCGAGTTTGGACAAGAATGTCTAGCAGTTTCCTTTACATACCAGTCTGCAATTTCAGATTTGAGAGATTTCAGATTTAAATGACACAATTTAAATGTTTGCTGCTTACTGGTTTTACCTGCTCTTAATCGAAAGTCATGTACATTTTGTTAAAATGACCCAAAGGTTAATGGAGTCCCAGAACCACACATCTGAAACTGCTGGTTTGTAATATTATCATTGTTATCAAATACACTGCCTTGTGTGCCTTAGGCTGCAATGCAAGATGTAACCAGAAGTTTGTATTCTATTACCAGCTGTTAAATCCAGGTGGGGCAGTGTTCTTGATCTCTTCCAGGACCCATCCTCCCTCCAGGAGATATCCTCTGTCAATGGCCATTGAGTCTCTCTGTGGAACTGGTAAAATTGCTCCCAGAGGGAGGAGTCAAGCATTCCTACCTAGATATAATCTGAGATTTGGAACACCACCAGCAGCCTTTTCCACTGGATTCCTAGAGGAAGATCAGACCTTTCTAGACCACAACGGACATTCAGAGTAAAACTACATCCCTCTACAGGAGCACTGCTTCAACTGAGCCACACCTGTCACTGCAGGAAGACTGCAAGCCACCATTTAATGGCACTGCTACCAACACCCTGACTGACAAGGTCTCAGGTTGGATTCTGTCAGTGTTTTTGTACTACTGCATTTTATTTGAAGTCTCCTATTAAGTTGTAGTTTGAGATTTTTTTAAATTATACATACTACTAAAGAACTGTTACTCCTATCCTCATATCTTTGCCTGAGGGCCCCTTAATTGTAAAATTATAATAATTCGGAAGGAAAGGATTTACATTTTCCATTCCAAGAGAGGCGCCTACCTTCATTAGCAGACACCTGTCTTTTCAAACCAAAACACTGTGTCAGACTTAATTAAGACTTCTAATTATCCACCTAATCAGGGACCCCAAAGAACCCTAACTTTAGCCGTAACTCCTTCTCTCCAGAGAAGGCAGCTCAAGTCTGGTACACACACAGGAGCACTTGTCATTTTGTAGTGTGCTATTTGACTTGGTGCACACAGTGAAAGTGGAAGGGGAGGACAGGCTCCAGGTAGCACCTGCATAGAGCTAACTACAGGTTACTTCTTCTATAAAAATATTCTTGTGCTGGGTTCTCAACTCTTGCTTTTTTCATTTAAGGTCTGCTGGAAGATTTTCAAGAGCTACTTCACTAAAAAAATTCCACGTAACAGATCAAATAAATCAGATTTACAAATTATACTGGTTACATGATGTTCAGAAGTTTTAGAAATAACTGAGAGTTTCTCTGACAAGACAAATCACAAGTCACAGAATCACAAAACCATTTAGGTTGGAAAAGACTTCCAAGATCACCGAGTCCAACCTTTAACTGACCATTACCATTTAAACTAGGCACGGCACCAAGCACCACATCTACTTGTTTTGTGAGCACCTTCAGGGATGAGGACTCCAGCACCTCCCTGGGCAGCCCCTTCCAGTGCTGGACAATCCCTACAGTGAGGAAATTCCTCTGGCACAGCTTGAGGCCATGTCCTCTCATCCTGTCACTGTTTCCTGGGAGAAGAGGCTGATCCCTCCCAGCTCCCCTCTTGTCAGGCAGTTCTAGAGAGCAATGAGCTCCCCTGAGCCTCCTTTGGCCCAGGCTGAGCACACCCAGCTCTCCCCTCTGTCAGACTGCTCTGGAGAGCAATGAGCTCTCCCCTGAGCCTCCTTTAGCCCAGGCTGAGCACACCCAGCTCCCCTCTCTGTCAGACTGTTCTGGAGAGCAATGAGCTCCCCTGAGCCTCCTTTAGCCCAGGCTGAGCACATCCAGCTCTCCCCTCTGTCAGACTGTTCTGGAGAGCAATGAGCTCTCCCCTGAGCCTCCTTTAGCCCAGGCTGAGCACACCCAGCTCTCCCCTCTGTCAGACTGTTCTGGAGAGCAATGAGCTCCCCTGAGCCTCCTTTAGCCCAGGCTGAGCACACCCAGCTCTCCCCTCTGTCAGACTGTTCTGGAGAGCAATGAGCTCTCCCCTGAGCCTCCTTTAGCCCAGGCTGAGCACACCCAGCTCCCTTCTGTCAGACTGTTCTGGAGAGCAATGAGCTCCCCTGAGCCTCCTTTAGCCCAGGCTGAGCACACCCAGCTCTCCCCTCTTGTCAGGCAGTTCTAGAGAGCAATGAGCTCTCCCCTGAGCCTCCTTTAGCCCAGGCTGAGCACACCCAGCTCCCCTCTCTGTCAGACTGTTCTGGAGAGCAATGAGCTCTCCCCTGAGCCTCCTTTAGCCCAGGCTGAGCACACCCAGCTCCCTCAGCTGCTCCTCATGGGAATTTTACCCTCCAGCCCCTCCCAGCTCTGTTCTCTTCTCAGGGCTCGCTCCAGCCCCTCCATGTCCCCCCTGAGCTGAGGGGCCCAGAACTGGACACAGCACTCAAGGGGTGGCCCCAGCAGTGCCCAGCACAGGGGACACTCACTGCCCTGCTCCTGCTGGCCACACCATGGCTGATACAGGCCAGGGGCCTCCTTGGCCACTTTCAGCTGTTGTCAATAAGCACCCCCAGGTCCTTTTCCACTGGGCCCCATCCCAGCCACTCTCTCCAAGCCTGTAGCAAAGCATGGGTTGGTTGTGGCCCAAGTGCAGGACACAGCACCTGGCCTTGTTGAAATCACAGGGATGTTGTCCATCTCTCAAATGCAGCATTCTCTACTTTTCAATTAAAGCGTTCACTCAAATGCTCCAAATAAACTTTATAATAACCACTAGTGCAATTCTACATTTTACAAAAAACTCCTCTCAGCATGGAAACGCATTTAAGAAACAATTAAGAGACCAAAGGTCTTCTACAAAGTTGCTTAATTTTACCCTGATAAAAGTTACTCTGGAGTGCACCAATCCAATTATTTATTACACCTCACAAAACCAATAGGCACATTAACTACACAGTTCAAGGCTTTCAAATTAACATACACATTATTCCTAGGCAAATTCAGAACCACCTTACTGCCTTTTCCTCAGAAGAAATAAGAGCAACTACTCAGGTAGCAAGCACATCTATCCAGTACTTGGGAGAAGTCCTCAAAGCTCCATGCTGCCACTTTGCCAAAGTGTGGCATAGTAGGCCAGCGGCTTAGGAAAACAAGTTGCAACTGCAAAAGCACCTAAAAGGCAAATGCAGACTGCTAATTAAGGCTACAATTCACAAAATCATCCTATGATTCTTTTAGCACAGAAGTGTTCTCTGGCTAATATTTTAGTCAATGGATATTTGAAATTGTAATTTCAACTGTTAGCTGTAATTTAAAAAAAACACTGAAACACGGACACTTTCATCCCAAGTTACTCCATCTTGCTGAGGGTGGGGGTCCCTTGGGATGGAGAGCACCCGCAGCAAGTTTGCTGATGACAACAAACTGTGTGCTGCTGCCAACACATAGGACAGAAGAGATGCTCATCCTGAGGGACACTGACAGCTTGAGAGGTGGGGCTGGGTGACCCTGCTGAAGTTCAATAAAGCAAAGTGCAAGGTCCTACACCTGAGCTGGAACAATGCCAAATACACCTACAGGCTGTGCAGAGCAGTGACTGAGAGCAGCCCTGAGGAGAAGCACTTGGGGTGATTGCTAATGAAAACCTTACCATGAGACAGCAGCACAGAAAGCCAAATGTGTCCTGGGCTGCATCAAATGGAGCACGGCCAGCAGGTCAGGGGAGCAGATTCTGCTCCTCCACTCTGCCCTTGTGAACCCCCAGCCCAAGTGCTGCAGACACTCCTGGTGCCCACAGGAGGACATGGGACTGTGGGGCAAGTGTAGAGCAGGGACATGAAGTGGATAAGGGACTAGGGCACGTCTCCTGCAATGAAAGGGTTACAGAGCTGGGACTGCTCAGCCTGCAGCAAGAAATCTGCACGGACACCTCGCAGCAGCAGCATCTGAAGGGCCTTCGAGGAAGCCAGACAGCAACTGCTCACCAGGAACTGTAGTGGCAAGATAAGGAGAAATGGGTTCACAGGGGAAATTCAGACTAGATACATGGAAGGAATTTTTACCTGGGGGTGGTGAGGCACTGGCACAGGTTACCCAGGGAATTTGAGGAATGCCCCATCCCTGGAAGTGTTCACAGCCAGGCTGGATGGGACTCTGTGACCAGCTCTAGTGGAAGGTGTCCCTGCCCATGGCACAGGGGTGGAAATGGATGATAAAGGTCCCTCCTAACCCAAGCCATTCTGTCATCCTGTATATTGTTCCATTTCTAGAAAGGTGATGATGATAAGCCTGCATGTAGATTTCTGACTATGAGATCAGACTTACAAAAGACTCTTTACAATACAAACATGCAATCAACACACAGGTCTGACCTGGGTGGACATAGGTAGGGTCCATGGGAGGGCCATGCTACATGAGAATTTACACCCCATGTACCTTTCTAAAAAATATTTCATCTCTCTTCCACGAAAGACCTGCACCTGCAAGTTGCAAAGCATAAAGCATGTTGTTGCACTGAAGTAATTCAAGCTGTATTTCTGTATATACAAAGGCAGCATTGTTATTAGTGCCATCTGCAAGACAGACATTTGCTTTGACCATATACGTTCTGTATTTGTTGAAAATATAGGAACAATAAAAATAGAGTGTTACTAGATCTGTCACAACAATAAATGTAGAACTGCAGGTTTTAACACTGCATTTAGCTGTGGCTTGCTATTTTTCAGCCTTGAATCACTGAGGTAATTAAAATTCTATAGCAGCATTTTAACTCCTGCTTCATTTTTATAAAGCTATTTTCAGAGATTGAAAGCAAAACCTAAAGCTAAGGTCAAACTTCACACAGATTCTATCCAATATTTCCAAATTCCAGGTCAAGAGTTGAACCAACAGATGTGTGAAGTTTTACTCCCAAGTAAAGTTAATGGCCTATTGAGACTTAGAAGGATCACCACTAGAGAAGATTCTACATGTCCACATCCTGTAAATAATTCTCACAAATCACTGCAATACAAAGGAAAGACAAAGAGATCAGTAGAAGCAGCAGACATCAAGCTCATATTCACAGAATTACTTGGATGACGAAGCCTAAGACAGCAATTCTCAAACCTAATGTAGCTTCAGTAACTTCAGACTCCCACGTTTAAGTGACACTGCCTGTCACTCACTGCTGGCCAAACTCTGGGGGGCACATTCCAGGGCTGTGGAAGTGACTGCATGCACGTTTTCAGCAATTACAAGCATAAGTGAAATCTGGAGCTCCAATGACACTCAAGTAGTGTGTGTCTGCACCTTTTACTTCTGAAGTACAATTACGAAGCTGAAACAAGCTCCTGTCCAGTTGAACCACTGTCAAATGTCGGAACGTTTCTTTCTCAGCAACAACAAACTACTATCAAACCAGCTCCTTGAGAACCCACATCCATAATACAGGAATTTTTTTGCCTATGTCAAGAAGCCCAATCCATTAAATGCCACACTGGATACATGTTGACAGCACCCCTTGTTGCAGAAAATGCAAAGATCAAAGATCTTTCCAATAGACAGCAAATAAGAGGAGAACAGTCTGTGAGCACGGGGGTACCATTTCACCCTTTTCTACCCTGTGCTTTTGAACCATTGACTCCAGAGAGTCCTGACAACCCATGACCCTAATTTGCCCAGCAGAGCTACTGGCACTCCATGTTTCTTCTCAAGCCCAAGGAAGTTCTTTTTAGAGGCCAGCTTCCCTGGTACAGCCAGGTGAGCATGGTCCCTGTATGGGAGGTGAATAAAGGGTGATAAAGGTCCCTGGAATGAGGGAAGCATTGAGCAGGTGCTATCACTCACATCTGGCTGTACTTTAGAGGAAAGAAGCACCTTCTTTTTGAAATCCAGCCCAGTCTGAGTTAATGAGAGAAGAGTGCACTTAGAATCCTGTTACAAATGCCTGAACCAAAACACTTACAAAGACTATTTTATTGCACACTTGTGGCAAATCGAATATACTTTTTAAAACACAGATCCCAGGAGGTCTTAAACAGAGTAATTTTGAGCTGTTAACTTGATAGATCTTGTTGGAACGTTTCCTGAGGCAAAAAAAAAAAAAGAAACAAAACAAAAAACTCTGAACAAATTTTAGACACAATCATTTAATTTTGAATCTGACTGACTTTAAAGTATCAGGCTTCTGAGTACCTCAATAACAAACTTTTTCCTCACCTTTGAATTCTTCATTATAGCTGGGGAGACTTCAGCCAAAATCCAACGTTTTGAATCTAGTGAAACTAAACAGGCTTTCTGTCTCTTTACAAATAATAAAAAAAAATCGCTTCACAATGAGCTTAAAATACTATGAAAATTCAAGAATATATATCTTGACTCTGACCATTTTCCTGCTTATTGAACCCTTGCCCCCTCCCTGGTTTATTGGGGGGTTTTCAGGGGAGTTAAATATAGCAGTATTTTAAATGCATGTATTATATGCACTAGTGCTTGCATCACTAAGTACCAACACCACCAGGACATAACTGCAATTTTCTGTGGTATCCCAAGAGACTGAAGTGAGACCCCTCCCATCCCCAGGCAGTGTTCGAGTCTGTAAATGGCAGTGCAGCACAGGACAAGAGGAGTGACTCTCCTCCTCTTTGGAAATGCCCTGACTCAGGGAGGAGAGACAAAATCAGTTCTGCAGCAGAGCCCCTGTGATCTTGCCCCCTTTGGAAAATGGGGTGTATGTCTTACCCTCTTCTCTGCCCTGTGTAGATCGTTTTCAAAGGTACCTTCTCAGAAATGCTTCCCTAGTAACAAAACTTTAGTTAAAAAGAATTGGAAGTGCCACCTCACTGAGCCAGCTGCATGCCAGCTGTCATCTGTCACTCCTGGAAAATGTACGGAGACAAATTATTTTTATAATACATATACACTTCAAAGTCTACTACTTCCAACTTTCCAAACATGTCCAAAAATAACCCTATGCCTCAGAAACAAAGAGTGTACTACGAGGCTAGTGCTAGTGCTTCCCTTTGAGAGTTTGCTTCTACTGCTGTGTATTACTGGGTCTTTTGTAAAAAACACTAACAAAAGAACAGGAATGACAAAAAAGTTGGGAAGGGGCCAGAAGTAAGTACAAGCCTGGAGGTTGTTCCAAAGACTATAGAGAAAGATTTAGTGTGAGGGGACACATGTCTGGGGAGAGCTGAACTGGAGATCAAAACATCCACTTTTCAGTTTTAAAGAAGGTACTTTTCATATTTTAGAACACTTCAAATATGTCTTACTAAGGACATCCTGAAGAACCAGTCTTCTCTCACTTATCTCCTTATGGCCTTTTAAAATACAGTAAATTAAGGTGATTCAAGATAATTACTTCCCTTAAAAAAAGTCAAACAAAGCAGCTGTCAATAACTAAAAAGTGCAAATATTTCCTGGTCCGCCTGCAGATCACACAAGAACTAACAAAGTTTCCTTCAGGGGTAACAAAGAATAGTTTAAATATCTATAGCTATCTTTTAACCACTGGACATTGTGAGTACTTCACTCTCTTACTCTTAAAGTTGTTAATTTCAGCTGATTGTATCTTCTAAGTTCCTCTGACCCAAAGCTGTTGAACTTAAAAAGAGGTTTGTAACCACACTAAAATAATTGTGAGAATTAAATGTCAGTGAAATTCTCTACATTCACAAAGCATCTGCCCAGACTCTCTACATGCATTAAAACCTTTACATTCAGATCTGAAACAGCCTCTCCTTCATACAGCTTCCTTTACTTGTAACTTCTCTCCACCTTCCTAATCAGCATGCCCCTTGATTTTCCTTCAAAAAAACCCCAAACTCCATAAAAGCTAAAAAGGGGGATATAAGAACACCACAAGACACTACACTTTTATATATTACTTGCAATATTTGTCTTCTAAGGAGAGTCACAGAAGCAGTGGATGGACTTGTCCTCCATTTCTTCAAGTATGAATTTTATGAATTTTCCTTTGCTGCTCCTATTCTGAAGAATTTTTGGCTAGATTGAATTACAAATGCAACATTAGCATAAAAACAAATTAAGAGTCTGAGCAAAACCAGTACTCAGAAGAGTATTCTCTTCACAGACAATTTTGAAATGAAGGTTTACTTCCCTACAAAATCACCTACATGTAGCTAAAAAATCAAAATTCTGTACAGTTCAGACATTAAAACCTGACTACAGGCATAGTTTTTAATTCTTTAACAACTCTCTAATTTTAAGCTGTCCAGCTGCTCCTGGGGAAGGCAAAAGTGAAGCTGCACAGCGAGGTGTTAGCAGGGATTCTTGTGCAGCTCTCTGGGAATTCTGCACAGAATGAAGGGTCCAGCTCCCAGTGGAAGCACCTGGGCACAAGCTCTGCCTGCTGCCACTGCCACAGGGGGCTCCAGGGAGAACACAGAACTCTGGAGCCATGTCCCACAGAAGGAACAGCGATGACAGTGCCTAGGTGAAAAAGGATCTAGGCAATTTTTCCATATATAAACTGATGGAAGCATTTTATTTACAAAAAACAGGTACTACATAGGAGTTTCTGTATGTGCTATTCTTCTCCTTCACTGTCACTGATCTCAACCCAATACCCAGACAAATCAGTGAGCATGGCTGCCACCATTCCTTCACTTCCTGTACACTGCCAGACTTCTCTGGAAAATGCTATTTACACGTTCACACGCTATTTACCAGGAAAACTTCACACTGTATCACATCTATTCCTCCTGCAGCTCCAGAAGCAGAGCATTCACCAATCCTCAGGAATTCAGGCACACTGGCTCATGTTACTGAGGCAGCTTTGGTCACATGTGCCCATGGAGAAGCTACACCTGAACTGCAGCACCATAACCAGCTCTAAGCTATTCACAGAAATGCCAATCTAAAAATAATCTGTTGCCATTTTTTCAGAAGCACCTTAAGCATCCTTGTGATCACAATCTCAACAATTATATTGAATCAAGTGATCTGTACCAATTTCACCCCTAGTATTTTTAGAACATGCACATCCTTTTCAGAAATTAGTTCATCTGCCAATGCTGTGCAAGAGCATTTGCTCAGTGCAAGCTGACTACATGCCAAGCACTGCAAAAACCAAAGAAAATAAAAATCCTGGCATTTCACAGCGTCTGAAACTGTGGTCAAGTTCATTGTTATTTTATCAGAACTCCACAAAAAAATTCTGTGACTTACTATACTCACAATTATAAATTCTTTAGTAACTAGTGGCATTGTTTTGAGAAGAGTTCATGCAAGACAAGAAAAATAAAAAAAACGCTAAATGGCAGCTCACCCAAAGGTATACCACATTAAATCTTAAAGGGCAAAGTGTAAAATAGCAGCTTTAAATGCTCACAAAAGGAATTAAAAACTTTTTCAAACTGAATAAAAAGGCCGAATATGTCCATGTAATTCAATCACTCAATTTTCTACAGACATCACTTTCACCTTTATTTTCTTAGACAAAACCCAATATATTTTCAAACACAACAAAAAGAGTGAAGCTGTGACTGGATATATGAACATTTGTACATAATGTAGTGTCGTGCAGTACCAATTGTAATGTACTGGGGGGAAAAGCTTAGAATAAAACCCCGCCCCACTCTCATTTAATTCTGACAAGACTAAAACATGTAATTCAAAGGTAGCACAAATTCAAGGCACTGGTTTATTTCAGTAAATCACCACAAGTTCTCATGTTATATTGATATCAATACATTCTATCAGAAAGAGGCAGCACAGTAATAATTTTCATCAGTACACGTGTGTTTGTACAACTAACGTTTAAAAACTGCGATGCATGGCTGCACTGATTATATCCACAGGTTTTACAAGGAACAGAAAAAGGCATTTGGAGACTTTATTTCATAATGGCAACAAACAAAGCACTGGAAACTCTTTTGTTGCATAGTGATACTCTGAGCTCAAAAGAGGGCAGAATGTAACACTAACAAATCTCTGAAGTAGTCTCTGTTTAGGGAAAAGTTCATTACTTGTCTGAAAAAGAGTGTGTAACTGCACAAAAAATACCCCAAAACAAACTAGGGTTTATACTTTTACTACTGATGCTTTTGATTCCAAAATTTTAATCACCAGTGACACATAAAACAGTAGAGAAAAATGGCATTTATTGTTTGTGGTGATGTTCAAAAGGTATCACAGCAGGAAAAAAAAGAAGTGTTTAGTTATTTAGTTGTCAGATTCTTCTCCTGAGCAGTAACCTCCACCAGCAGCATTTAGAGTCTGAGGCTCCAGCATCAAGTGCTGCCCATCAGACAGCTGGTACCTCTTAGGCAAAAACAGTTCATCAGATGATCTGGAGGTGCTGACAGTTCATTATCGTCATCACCCTTACATGCTGCAGATTAAATACCCAGATGAGAGCAAGGGAAAGTGAACAGGAACTGGGAATTCCAATGGCTGGAAAAAAGCCCTTGAATTCTACTCCTAAACTTTACTCACCAAAGTCAGTAACTGTACAAACATCCTTCAGAAAGCAACTGCTTGCAATGAACAACTGACTCGGTGGAATTCCATGTGGATTTTCTGCTTGTTTCCTTAATTTGATCTTCAAAACACCTTCTCAGTCAATGAATTAGTTAGTTCCTCTAGCTGTCACAATCATACCTTTATGTTTTCTAATGGAGCATGAGAAGGAAAGCAGGAAAAACTGATAAATTATGCAAGCTGTAACCACCTGTAGAATCTTTCAATACATGGGAATGAAAAAACAAGGATGTCATCAGCATTGAAAAGAACAGCATCCCTTTACTTAACAGAATTGTAAAATATCTTAATCAGATTCCCACTCTCCTAAAGAGGAAGTCAGAATGATATCCATCAAGAGACACATTTGATTTGTTCAGTGCAGAAGATGAAAATGGATTCATGAGTGTAGGGATGAAAACACTCATTAGTGAGCTGAGACAGAACTCACACCACCTTGCTCGATGTAATGGCAGCAAGGATATATTTATATACACGTTTATTCTGACAGGTGCACTTTGGAGAGTTCATGCTGGAACATGCTGAAAAAGCATCTGCACAGCATTTATTTAATCAGTACCTCAAACACTTCAGAAACCTCATAGCAGAACACACCTCTCATATTCTGACCAATACTCACTAAGTTCTCATACATCTTGATTTTCAAGATAAGTCTCTGCAAAGTTCACTTATATTACCAGTAAGCACACATAATACAGCAACTGTGTTGATAAGAATATTTCATTTTTTTTCTATTTGAGGTAGATTTTCCCAAAATAAGTTTCAAGTCAACTTTTCCTGTAAGAAACACTGAAAGCCATAGAAATGTTTTCCCTTCTGATAGCATAATTTTCTTCTTATTTCCATAATTATCTTACTCATACTATTCACCCTCCCTTCCCAGGGTAACTGGGGAAAAATCCACACTTATTAATACAGCAATTTTTATTGAATATGCTCAAATTTTGCTACCAGGGTGCAGCAATGAACTGTTTTACTCAGTGCCTTCTGTTTACTGGATATAAAAGAAGACTGAATTGAATCTTTTAGATGAAGAAAACAAAGTAATTGAGGATTGGAAGGAAAGGAAGAGGGACTAGTTTACACTGAAGCCCTGCTCCAGTGAACAGGGATTCTCACTGCCCCCACCATAAGGAATTACTGCTCACACTACAACAGGAACAGCTGGGAAAGCATCAGACAGTAGGGATGCCAGAATTAACCTACTAAGTGCCTGCACAGCCCAAGCAAAAACCTTCAGGCAAAAAGAAATCCCAATGCTGGATTATTGGGAACTGCTTCAATACACCACTTGCAAAGGAAAAAGAACTTTGTCCCAAAGTTATGAGCAAAAGAAAATAACAAGGCCCTGATTACCTGGACTTCAGAGATACAGCTGTAGCTATGCAACGTCCAAAAGAAACCTTTTCATAAGAGACTAATAAAAGATATTTGAAGTGCACTGGTGAAACTTTATATCCACTTTGTATCCATGAAAACATGGCATTAATCCTTACAAAAGTTAATAAAAAAAATCCAAGCAATTCTACTTTGCAAACAGCAATATGAGCTGCTGTTAACATATAAAAAACATGGATACAAGCACAAACTGAAGACTCATAATCAACTTATTACCCATCCTTCCACGCCACCACATACAGGCTGTAGTGCTGGAGACACCTCCTACCACTTATCTACCAAGGCATCACAGAGTTTAGACAAGAACCAAAATCCTTTTCCCATGCACTCCTTTGGATGATTAGTCATGCCCTAAACCAGCCTAAAGCAAACATCATTCCATTTCTTCTTGTTCTTTCTCACTGGAATGCCAAGGAAGATCTTTAGCAGGCTGGTTCAGAGCCCAGCTGAAACGTCTGAAGCAGCAGCAGGCAGTGAGCTGTACCAGTGACAGCCCAGCCCACCGGGAAGGGACTAACCCCTGAGCTGTGCTCCTTCATCCATCCCCAGAGGCCACAGCTGAGGCTCCAAACGACCTGCTTCGCCTCCAGTTGCTCTTGGAGGCACAAAAGGAATATCTAGGAGCAGGCTGTTGGGAACCCAGAGACCTGGAGAATTCTGTTTACCCACAACTCAGTGTTCCCTGCAAGGGGACTATTAATGAATCTCAGAAGGACTCAATGGGAATGCTGCAGTGTTACAGTCATTAAAACTCCCTGTCACTGAAAAACACTGGAAAAGCTGAAGACAAACTTCTGTTGCAACATATATAGATATAACCAGATGGGCTTAACACAAATAGTTCATCTATTTTCCTTCTCAATTTGATTTTATTAATACCCTGTTCAGTTTCACTTACTTTGCAGAGACACAATAAAGAACTTGAAAAAACTTGCTGAGAAAAAACGACTCCTGCTAGCATTATCAGTGTACAAAGTTTATAGATTTCACACTGTTTGTTTAAGATACCCATATCTCTAATCACATATATTCATCTTCCTTTCCCCATGCTTCCCCCCCTACAGATAAAAGTGTATTCAAAAGCCTCGTCCAATGAGTCAGTTAAAAATACACATCTGAATCATAAGTATATTCTGAATACAACTCTAAAGCCAAGGGGGATACTATTAATACATATAACTAAAGACACAGCCTTGTCTAGCTGCTTTTATTAATATCTTGTCTATTTCACTTAACTACAGCTACTGCCACAATGTTAGTGCTGCCACTATCCCTTATCTGTATGTTTCTTTGCTTTTAAAATGAAATCTTTGAGTGTATCAACTAGTCTGTCTTCTGTCCCTCGTTTTATATTTTTAAAGATTTTTGTTAAAAGCTAACATTTAAACATATGAGCTGCTACACTCCATCTCTTTTTTTTAAAGTTTCTGAAGATTTCACTTTCCTGTAAAAAGAACAAAATGTAGTCCTTTAAACCTTAGTATTTTAAGAAAGGAAACGAGGTAAAGCTAAAGTTACCTTTTTCCTAAATATATCCTGTGTTTACACACACAACAACCTGCACAAAAAATTGTCAATAATATTAAGTGCTGTTATTTGCTTCCCAGACCTACTCAAGAATACCGTCTAAGGATCAGCACCTCATTTTGCTAAGTTCCACAAAAACGAAGCCCTTGCTTGACAAAGCTTCCCGTAAGAACACACGACAGGTAAACACTGACGTTTGATGAGAAACAACGGAAGGGGTTTGAGTAATTTATCAGAACTGCAAAACTACCAGGAAAGTTGGCAAAACGGGTAAGTGTACCTGCTCAGGAAACAAAGTTTCTGCTGATACTACTCTACCGGCAGCTGTTTCCAAACATTCCAAGCAATCACTCGAACTCCCTCCGTGCACAGTATCGCTCCAACTTGACACGTGTCATTCGCCTATCGCTGCAGGACAGAGGCTTCGCCTTCCTCTTTCACTCGGGCTCTTATCTCTAGCCTATGGCCAAAAGCAAGCCCTTCCCCTTCTCCCTACAGCAGGGGAGGATGAGGGGCCCGGAATAAAGGAAACAGGCAGCTGCTCAACCCATTCCCTCCGGCACGCACCGCGGGCACTGCCGCCCGTTCGTTCTGCGGCGCTCCCGGAGCCGCCCCGACCCGACCCGGCCCGGCCGCTGCCCCTGGGCCGAGACCCGCCAGGCGCCGGGCCCGGGCCCGGTTCCTGCCGTGCCCCTGGGCCGAGACCCGCCAGGCGCCGGGCCCGGGCCCGGTTCCTGCCATGCCCTGGGCGCGGGGCCTCGGCCGCAGCCCCGCAGGAGCGGCCGCGCTGCCTCCGGCCCCGTGACACCGGAGCGGCCCGGGCCGGCCCGCGCCGCGCAGGCCGGGCTGCCCGCATGCCTCGGCACGGACAGGTACAGCCCTCGGGCCGCCCGTGCTCAGCCCCGGCCTCCTCCTCTTCCTCCCTCTCCTCCCCGGCTAGCCCCGCCAGCCGCGCACCACCATCACCCCCGGCCCCGCACAAAGGCAGGCCCGGCCCGCGGGCCGCGCAGGGAGCGAGCGGAGCCGAGCCAGGCCGGGCCGGGCCTCCTCCACTCCGTCCTCAGCCGGCGCCGGCGCCGGCGCCCGGGCCTGCCGCCCGCCGCCCCCGCCTCCCGCCTCACCTCCTTGGGGACGAGCTGGTTCTCCTCGCTGGGCACCATGGCCGGTGGCGCGGCGCGGAGCCCGCAGCAGGCTGAACCAAGCGCGGTCGTCAGCAGCAGCGGGAGGCGGGGGATGCCCGCGGCTCATCCTCCCCTTCTCCTCCTCCTTTTCCTCCTCCTCTTCTTCGTCTTCCTCTTCCACCTCCTCCTCCTCTTCCTCCTCTTCCACCTCCTCCGCTCCCGCGGGCAGCGCCGCGGCTCCGCCCCGCCGCCAATCCATGGCAAAATGGCCGCCGGCGCGGTTCTCGCGAGAGCCGCCCCACCCCGGGCTCGCTGCGTGCGGCCGCGCTCATCGCCCCGGCCCGGCCACGGCCGCCCTGCGGCCGGGCCTGCTGCTTCTGCCGCTGCTTCTGCCGCTGCCTTCCCGGCCGAGCCGAGCACCAGAGGCCGTGTCGGAGCCGCAGCGCGGAACCTCGGCGGGCGGCCGGGCCGGAGCCGCGCGCCGCGCACGGGGCGTCCGTGGTGCCGGGCCACCGCCGCTCCCCGTCACGTTATCCGGGCCTGAGGAGCGGCGTGGGGCGGTCGGGCCTGCGGGGCAGCGGGGCTCAATAAACGCAACGGGCACCATGTTCAGGGAAAGACCGGACGTGCCGCGGTGGTGTTCGGTCATGGGGTGGACTGGGTGATCTCGGAGGTGTTTTGTGAGCTGAGTCCGCGCAAATGGAGCAGCAGGAGGCGGCGGGCCCGGGTCACTGGCGCAGGTGCGGCTCGGAGCCGGCCCGGCCGTGGGTGCGCTCGGTGCCCGGGCATGAGGGCGCTCGGAGCGCGGCTCGGAGCTCCTAGCCCCCGGCCCTGGGTGCCCTCGGAACGCCGGGCCCCGCCGCACGGCTCCGTCCCCTCACAGCGCTCCCCTCGCCAACGCTGCTGTAGGGCCACACGGGGTGATATTGACTCGTCCCTTTGCAGGGCCACACGGGGGCTGTGTGTGACACCGCTGCAGGGACACAGGGACACACGGGGGCTGTGTGTGACACCGCTCAGGGACACAGGGACACACGGGGGCTGTTGGGCGGGATTCACCCGCTCCTTTGCCGGGCTGGAGCGCTCCCGCTGCCATGCGAGCCCTTGCTGGTGCCCTGGAGCTGTTCCTTGAAGTCATGCGATGACGTTCAGCGTGTGCTCGCTGTAAATCCGAGATTAGTAGCTCGTTTCCAAACGCAGCGCGAGGCTATTTCTGTGGCGTTGCTTAATTGTTGGTTTTTGTCTACAGCGAGCTGAACTATATCTGGATTTTGTGCCGCCTGAAACACACTAAAAGCCGAATCACTAGAATAACTAAAATGACACTAGAGGAAAAGCTAATGCTTACTTCACTGGAAAATAGTTTATAAATGAAAAGCATTCTACTTGGCTAATGAACGATGCTGTATGGTAGCTGTATATTTCTGCACAACTGCGTTTCTTACTATTTTAGTGTCCTCTTGTGGAAAAATGCAGTACTGAGGATAGTTTTTTGGTTTTGTATCCATGAAGTTTTGGGGTTTGGGGTAATTTTTGAAACCCATTGTACTGGAGGATACTGAAGAGCCGATAAAATGGAATGATCTCTTCTTCCTTTTCATGTTCAGAGTATGTAACTTTACAGGTTCCTCTCTGCTTTCTCAGAGATAAGTGGCAGCTTTTGGAGTCAGGATATGTTATTAGTGTTTCTGTTAGTACAGTGCATTATTACTTTTTTAAAAAGGCTTCGAAATGGTCATTTCTGTAAATAACATCAGTGATTTTATTTTAATCTTTCAAGTACGCTGTTTCTGGTTTTGTTGCAGTGTTTTTGGTTTTTTGGTTTTTTTTTTTTTTTTTTGTTTTTTTTTTTTTTTTTTGTTTTTTGGTTTGGTTTTTTTTGTTTTTTTGTTTTTTTTTTTTTAATTTATTTTTCTCCTTGAATCAAGCACAGAAACCCTCTCATTGAAAAACTTAAAGCAGTTTTTAAGTGTATTTCTAACCTGTGTTGCATTATATAACTTAATGGATTCAAGTTATCTATCTTGTAAAGGTCAGAGGGTTCTTTGGCACAGGAGCTGTTGCCCTGTGGGTTTGAAGTATTTTTCATCTTAGACCTTTGAGCTCTAATATGATAAAATCAAGTACTGAGACAGGAACCTGTGAGTCCCTTGCTGTTAATGTTACTTTATGTTAGCACAGGGTTTTATAGAGTTACCCCTCATCAAGAGGAAGAAAAATATCTAAAATGGTGGGGGTTTTAATAGGAAAGGCAGTGTAAAGTGTGTGAACTCGTGTCTTTCTGAAAAGGGATGCTTTACTCATGCTTACCAGCTGTGTTGTGCATTAAAAGATTTGGGGTTTAGTTGGGGTTTTTTTTTGAGGGGGGGGGTTTGTAAGCATCTAAGTGTGAGAAAAGGTATGACTGCAGGAGGAGTGAGAAATTATGTCAACATGTGTAGATACCTGAAGGATACTTTCAGAGATGTTACTCTGGGAAGTTCTTCTGACTCTCTAAAATGTTATATTCTTACAGGTTATTTTTTGCTGCTGTTTGTGCATTACAAGGGGAAAAACTACAGAACTCAATGACTTTATTTGAAATATATTTTTCTATTAGAATAAAGAGGTACCACAAATATGTGCCTACTAGATAAGAATCAGGAGTTTGTTTTTTGAAGAAATACTTTGTTAGATCCTCCTGCCAACCTTTAAAACTGTGCAAACATCCAGTGCAGCATGTGTGCATAAAACATCTTTAATGGAGTAATAATCTCTAGTTAATAATTAAATCTCCAGGAACTTTTGTAAATTGTGGATGCTACAGTATTTAATCTCTTTATATGAACCTTCTTAAAGAGGAGTAGTCAGTATTTGAGTTTCATGAAGGGAATCCTGACCTTACATAAAAACTGATTTAATGCAGCACAGGTTTAACTTGTTTTTAGTGTGAAGGAGAAAAACTGATGTCTCAGACTGCAGTTGATGCTGGATTTGCAGGTACAGGTAAATTTGTTGGGTTGTTGATTGTCAAATTTGCTCAGAGACACATTAATGGGAGTCACAAGTGTTGCAGTGTGTCAGTTTTCAGCCAGTACAGTGCTTGTCACACTAATGTATGCCCTGGGTTATGGAAATACAGTTGTGCACTGTCAGTGCAGAAAGGAAACTAAATGAAAGGATTAAAGGAAATAGCAAACCTCTACTTTAAAGGATGCTGATCTCGTAAATAGCCTGTAGGAATGGTATACCTCTTTAAAGTTTGTGCTCTAATCATTCCTCCTTCTCTGTAAGGAGTCACTGAATCTTGTCCCAGAATTTGACAAGTAATTAATAAAGTTTTGGAGGAATTTCTAAGAAGGAAATGGAGTGCTGCCATCTAGCTCTCTCATAAGTGGAGTTAGATGCTGTAAACAGATGTCTTTCCTGAAGTCATGCTACCCTACCTGTTTGAAATGGAAAGCCTAAGGAAAGAGGATGGTGTAAATTAATGCCATGGATTTGGGATGTCTTCTCTGAAACACCTGGTTTTGATTTTTCAAATAGGCTGTCAGTTGGAGATCCATGTCCTGCTTCAGAGCCAGCATTGCAGTGCTTGTTTTTTTTCTGTATTGTCCTGGTAAAAGCACCCAACCAAACAAAACCACAAAAAAACACCAACCCTCCCACCAACCAGATAAAAAACCCCAAAATCCCCAAACCCTCAACCCCCCCCTAAAGCTGGAGTTTGCAGTCCTTGTGTTTGCCAGCAGTGCAGCCAGTGCTGATGCAGGGCTGGCTCAGAGCTCGCCTGCACCAGCAGCAAGCTCAGAAAACACAGCTCAAGGCTCTTCCCTTTCCAATCTTTGGCAATTCCACACCCACTGATAGCAGGGGAGGGAGGTGTGTGAAAGTTCAGGATGTCACAGTCCAGCAGGTCATTGTGCTGCTGGCTGCTCTGCTGTTTGAGCCTCCTCAGGGAACTTTTCCCCAGTTGCACAGCAAATTTTGGAGTATTTCTCTGAAAATCTCCCAGCACCATCCAGTCCTTTCAATAAGGAAAGTTAAAAAAAAAAAAATCAGTAAATTCAGCCCTTATATGGATGGAGGGGAGAACTAATAGGAAGAACAAATAGAATTAGGAGAAGTAAAAAGGAGAAAATTATAGAATTCTGCATATTTAAATGCCCTTTTAACTAGATAATAATCTCTTTGATCTAGCTCCTTAAGTTTGAAACAGATCAATAAAAGGCTAAAGAGAAAAACTAAGGTATTTGAAAAAGAACACTGATTATTTTTAATTCTTCTGTATCTGTTAAGAGGCTTTCATATTTTAATATTTTAGACTGTTTCTTGAATGTCTTAAGCACTGGAATCAAGATACTACTTCAAAGATAAAAAAATTTAAGATTATTTTCTATGATACGTATTTTAAAACTCCCGTATAGACTTCAGTGTCTGAAGATGAGTATTTTGAAGCAGAATTTTTGAAAGTAAAGAATAATTTCAAAGAGTTGACAATGGTGTGGAAAATTAAAACATTAAATGGGAGATACAAAAGTATTGTTTTGTTTTAGAGGGACCAATGTTGCAGGTCTTGTGATTGTAATGGGTAGGTAAGGAGCCTTCTGAAGTTAAACATCATGAGATTAAGGAAAATGGTTTATGTTCAGTGCTAAACATTGTGTTCTGCAGTTCTTAAGCAGTGTGTTCTGCCATAATCTTTATGAACAGGCAAGTGCTTTTCTTTCCTCTGACATGGTATTTCATGCCAAGATCTTTTTGATCAAAACCAGTAGAGGATTATTTTAATTAATTATAAATCAGCAGCCAGGTTCATTGAGGTTTTTGTTAAAGATTATCTTGTTACTCTAGTTTCAAGACACCGAGTGTTCAGACACTAGCTTAGGAAGTTAGTTTTCTTTTCCATGATAGCACTAATCTTATGTATGAATTGCCACAGGAGTTTGGAGCTCAAATTACAGTTGTAAAGAGAAGTACTGCAGAGAGTTTTGCAAGATCATGTATTCATTTATTAACACTGAGTTATTTTACCAGCTTGGCTTAAAATTTTCAGCATTGTGTGCTGTGACTGCAGAGCAGTTTCTGGCATTAGTAGGCTAAACAAAACACAGTTCCAGGGTGTTTGACCTCTTGATGCACTTGTCAAAACCTTCCTGGTGCCACTGGGAGCAAAATGTGTGCGGTGGCAGGCCAAGTTCCACTTCATGTGATGAGTTTGGGAAGGGATGTGGGCTGCTGTCAGCTGGGGTTGGTGAGCTCCAAGTGCATCTCACATGGAGTTTGCTGGCTTGGCCACGGGGCCAGGCTGGCTCCAGCATCCTCTCTGGAATGTGTGCTCCCATGTGATCCAAGGCTGGGAGGTGGCAGGGGTGAGCAGTCTCTGCACAGCAGCACTGCAAAGGCTTGCCTGTGGGAGAGCAGGAGGGAAGGAGAGCTGCCCTGAATGCATACCATGACAGTAATGCAGTCAGCCAGCATGGCTCAGTTACTTCAGAGGTTCAAAAGAGCTGGCAGTGACACAGCCAATGTATGAAAACATTGAATTAACACTCCTGCATGTGTCAGCCTGGGAGCACAAAGGCAGCAGTGAACAGCAGGCTGTCCTGTGCAGGAGTCACAGAGCAGCCTGGGTTCAGGACACCCTCAGGAGCTCTCAGAAGGGACAGTCAGGTGTTTACAGCTGCCCTTGGCTCCTGGGCAGTTTAACAGTTCAGTTTGTACCAGGGGTTCCCAGTGACCCTTCAGATGACAGCTGGTGACGTTTAATATTCCACCTGAGTGCTCATTATGCTGCTTGCAGCTCTTTGGGTGAGCAGGAAGTGGTTTCCCATCCTCAGCATGCCCTAGCACATAGAGAACATTCCATCCTCCCACATCTACGTTCCCCTGGATGAAATATGTTTTCTTCACCTTTTCTTTGTGAGGTGTCATGGCAATCAATGGAAAGAGGTAGCTCACAGGGCTCCACCCTGTGCTCCACTGAGAGGAGGGCAGAAAAGGCACCTTTGATGTCTCAGGTGCCATGGCCTGGAGTCCCAGGGCAGGAGGTGCAGCAGGATGTTGGTGTGGTGTGCCTTTGGGCTCAGCAGTGCCCAGCAGGGCACACCTGCCAGCCTCTCCTGGGCAGGGCTGGCAAGCAGGAGGGACTGGCACCATCTCCCCATTTCTGCTTGACTGGTGCTTGCTGTCAGTGCTTGGCACCCTTCTTTTCTCTGTGATCTCGGGTAATTTCCTCCCTCTGGTGATGGAAGGAACTTTGTATTTTGAGGAGTACTGGGCTGCACCTTGTTGTTTTATAGCTGGTTTAGGACTGCTAAGGGCAGGAAAGGTGCTCTTCATCTGCCCTCATTCCTGTGCCAGGGCTGGGGGAGGCTTGTTCTGAACCCAGCTGCTGACTCCCTGGCTCTCCAGGCTCAACCTTGTCCTTGTTTTGCAATGTGCTGTATCCTGAGCATTGCAGCCTGCTGGGGCTCTCTAAGGGCCACTCTGCTGGGGGATTGCTGAGCTCTTCCTTGCATTAATGACTGCAGCTTTACCTTTGGCAGCAGCAAAGGGAGCTGCCAGACGTCTTACATAGCATTTGAAATGTCAGCTGCCAGTCCAGAGCAGCTGCCAGCCCTGGAGCCCTGGCAGGGGAATGTTGTCACAGGACAAATGCAGGGAATGCCAGTGTGGACACAGTGCGAGTCAGGCAGGGCAGGGACTTGTGTACAGAGCATCCTGACGTGGGTGAAATGCTCTTGGAAATCTCCCAGCAAGCTGGCTCCTGTGTTGCTTGGGTCATATATAAGGAAATGCTTCTGGCCCCTGGCAGCTGTGGTTTGTATTCAGCCTGACTGTAGTTGTCAGAGTGTGGGGTGTACACTGATAAAGTAATCCTGTGGTGCTGGGAGTCTCTCTTTTGGCTGAAAGAGTAGGGCAAAGCTCGGGTGGTGAGAGTGTTGAGAGAGTGCAGTTCCTAAATGCAGTAATTTTGGTCACATGTACCTAATTTTTATTCTTTTTAAAAGACTTTTTCTTTGTAATTTATCTGTTGATTGAACTGAATTAACCTGGGATACATAATAAAAAGATTTGTATCTACTGTCCTTGTTGTCATTGCCTTTGTGAATAGTTGTGTCTGCAGAGCAGTTGTTTCTTCAACATTTGGATTGGTATGCTTGGCTGCACAACTTGAATCTCATATTTGCTGTTAGTATGGGAAGTACCTTTCTTTCAATATTGTTACTTCCTTGCAATGAATTGTGCTGGCTGTTTTGAGTTAGGTGCATACCCATTTGCCTCTCACCTGTGATTTAAACCTGGCTTCCTAATTGGGCCTGTTGGATGTGAGCACATCTTCCAGAGGTGTCCACACGGGTAGGGACAAGTTCCAGATTATCTGGACCAAACCCTTTCCTGAGTCCCAAGTGTCCAGCAGAGCATTCTTTTGTATGCAGCTGTTAAAGGAAGAGGCTCCTTGGGTTTTGGGGTTGGCTGGTTACTAACAAGGTGTGCATCCATGGAATGCAGGGCTGCATGAATCAGCAGGTTTCCATGCCAGCCTCAGAGATGTCATCATGGGCTGGCTACTGCAGTATTTACCATAGTGCTTTCCATATGGAATTCCTCTGTGCCCTTCCTTGTGCTGGAAATGTGTGCCTTTGCATAGGTGCTGCCTTTATGTTCCTCATGGCAACCAAAGACTGATGTTAAGCAGCCCAGACCAATTTTAAATTCTTACAAGCAGAGCTTTCCTTTTGGTTCCACCAGCAATGCAAATACTCACAGGAAATCAACTTCCAGACTTGCTGATGGGAAGGCTCTTTACTAGGATAAGAGCCACCCATAAACTTTGTGATGTTCTGGGTTTGTTTGTACCTACAGGAAGACTTGCATGCACAATAAAGCTCCTGTCCTGCTCTGCACCCCAGATCGGCTCTCTGGCAGATTTCTCCTTTTTCAGTCTGGGAGGGTTTTTGCAAGCCTCAGACCATCAGAGGCTTATTGTCCCTACTGCCTGAGAAGTTACAAACGAAGATAATCAAAGCAGTTGCATTTGTCTTTTAGGGTTTTCATCTCTTCTCACCTCTGAATTTTAAGAAAAATGAAAGCATGTTGATAACATGCTTTTCTAACTGCAAATTTTCTGCTAATTCCCTGACCATTCTTCAGTCTGTTCTTCCTTATTTTATGGCTACTCCCTCAGCCTCTTCCTTCAGAGCCAGGCTGAAACAGTAGTTTGTCTGTTGTTAATCTGCTTTTTGTATCCCAATGCTATTTATTTTCATGCCTTTGAATTTACCCAGGCTGGCACTCATGTAGTACTCGTGTTTCAGGCATGAAGAGGTTAATGAAGCTTGCACTGGGTGCCTCATGATAAGATCCATGTTTCTAGAGCCTTGGGACAGTGATTCTTGCCATATGCAAGGACTTTTATCCCCTTTGATCACCACATTTCTGTACAGCCAAAGTAGATTTAACAGAGTCTTCAGGGGAGTCCTTTTGTGCAGTGCTTGACTGAAACAGCACTTTTATAGTACCTCTTGGAAGCTGAAAGGGCAGCTCTTCCTAAACAGGTAATGAAACCAAGAATCCCTCTGTTGAAGTGAATAAAAATAATGCTCATGCAATGGTGTTTTGAAGATATTTTTGTGATTTAATATTTGGAAATAAATTTGTGGTGTAAGAAGGAATTCTCAGAACCTCACTGCTAGTCTGATTCTGGTCTTTTGGCTGCTTAAACCATGGCACTATCTCAGGATGAGGTATTTAGCTGCTTTTTGCTTTTTAATTGAGGAAGGGGGAAAACTGAAAGCACTAAGAATTAAAGTGGGTGTACAATTTTTAAAAATTGAGCAGTTTGATTTTCAGTCTGTGGCTATGTTTGGTCCTGCTCCTTGACTATTTGCTTCAGTACATTGAACAGTCTGTAATTTATTGTTTAGGTACATGAGATGTGTTCAGTGTATCTGTGTTGCTGCAGCTTTGAACCTTGGAAATAGCTGAGGTTTGTGATTTGGCACTATCCACTTACATTTCATTAGCAGTTTTGCATTTTGTTGCATTTCTAAGAGGGAAGTGCCTTTACTTATTTGCATTATTTATTTCTAGTTAGCAAACATGTAAGTCCACTCTGTCACAGGTAAAATAGTTGAGCTTAGAGTTTTGTATTCAGTAGACAAATCCTGAGATGATTGGAGTAGTGATGAGTGCTGCTGTTTTGAACCCAGAGAAGGAAATTTCTGGTTTTCAAAACTGAGTGTAACCCAGGCAGTCTCTTCTGCTGTACACTGGATGTATCTGCACATTGGAAGAAGTTAGGCATTAGAATCCTTTTGTGAAATGTTATCTGCATCTTGATGTTCTTTCTTCTTTGAATTTATAACATGTCTTAATTTCATTTAAAAAACAGCAACTTAAAGTTCTCTTGAGAGCACAATTGGACCTTCCTCTATCACTGTGCTAAGAGGGTTGATGTGGACAGATTGACATCTCTTAGGGTCTGCAGGGAGACCATTTTTATTTTAATAGTATGCTCTAACAGCATATTAGCTATGTTTCCTTGTGCTCAGTGATGATATAGTCAGGAAGCACGTGAAAAGAATATGGAAATTTCAAGAGTGGGAAGTGTGGGAACAGCATGGCATAGATGCATGTGAACATTAGTATCTACCATGCATGATGCAATTTATGACACTTCCAATTTTGCAAATTACTGTATATACTAAATATTTTTCACAATAATTTCAAGATTCTGTCTTTTCCTGAGCTCTCCCAGTTAAACCTGGAAGAAGGAACTAAACTTGCTTAAATTATGTAAATTGGAAGGTTAGCCTGATGATAAAGAACTTCCCAGAAAAGGACATGGCAAGGTGAAAGGCAAATGCAAAAGGTTGGAAATAATAGAGATGAAGTGAGAAAAGAGAAGATGAAATGTGATGTCTACAAATAAAAGAAAACCTGTGTGCCTGGGGAGATGCATGGGTAGCCATGGTGTTGATGGTAGAAAGAATATAATCTTTAAAAGAGCAGGCATGATCCTGTCCAGCTACTTTTTGGTTTTGTTTCTGTACCCAAGTCATTCTGGGAAGAACCAAAACATTTCCCCAGGTGCTTTTATAGGCCAGAAGGCAAAAGCAATAAAGCTGCTTCCTGGTACTGCACTAGCCAGTGATAATTGAGAGAGCTTGATTACAGCACTCTAATGTAAAAGGCTTCCAAATCTGAGTGATAGAACTAGAATCACTGGTGTAGTTCAATGGAAGTGTGTAATGTCACATGGTGAAAGGTTGGGAATTTGGAGTTTTAGAATATAGTTATAGGTATGGAACAAGATTGACGTTCTTGGGTGTTGCCTTTTTCTTCCTTCTTGTTCCTTCTTCTTCTTAGTTTTAGGCAGTGCTTTTAATTGGATAAAAATGCCACAGTGCAGGTCACAAGTGTTTAGTCATTAGGTCAAAAAGACAAATAATATAGATAGTAGTTTTTAATTAAATAATTAAACTTTAAAAGACCATGTAACTAACTAAATCCACCAATATTTTCTCGCTTTTAGCTTACTAGTGGTTAGTTTTGGGGTTTTTTTGCTTTTATTTAGAGTTAGGATTGAAGTACGAGTGACAGATTTTTGTGTTTGGACTTGGTTGTTTATTAATTTTTATTTTAAGTACGGAGAGTTTTTCAGCACTTCTTGCTAACAAGTAAAACAACTAATAAGTTGTTTGATATGTATACCTCACACCATTATAAAAAAAACTTTAAAAAATAAATATATATATATACTAATTATCATAATAATAATATTTATACCTTATCTACTTCAATATATCCAACAAAAAATTAACAGCAGGAAAGTGCCTGCAGTGACTCGGTGAGTTTACCTTGCTGAATTGGAAGTGAAGATAATGAGTGCTTTCCTCACTAGAAGCTGCTGGTGACATTTTCACCTGTTTTCTAAGCATATGTAAATATTTGGACCAGTTAAACATCTTCCTGCAGGTGTAGTATTTTCACAGGAAAGGGAAAATCATGATTTCACCAAGTAATAAATATTTAATACTGTGATCAGATATTGCTACATTAATCTTGTTTCTTTACAGTCAAAGGTGATTCAGATGCTGAGTTTTCCAGAACACCAGACATGAATCCAGTGCCAGAAAATGTGGTGAAAAAAACCCAAACCCATCAGGAATTTAATAAGGCTAAAACATCTTTCTGTTCCACTGCTGAGTAAACTGCAAGGGATGTTTTTGCATGGATTCACTGGCAGTTGTCAGGGCTGATTTATTTCAGTGTAGTAGAATGTGGTGAGCAGATTGCAAAGAAGCGTGCCCTTGTATTGAAATGATTACACCTCTAGCAGAGAAAAAGAATGCTTGATTTATCTTACTGAGGTCTGTGTTCTCCCAAAGCACAGTAACATCCAGGGACCTCTGTGCTCCATGGTACAACATCAGCCAGTTAAGATGTCTTACAAGAATACACCTTTTTCTGATTTCTGAGCTGGGAATAGTTTAATTAGGTTCTAGCTCAACAACCATGCATGTTTCAATGTTAATGTTAGGTCCTGTAACTGGAGAGAAAGGTCAGCTAAACAGGGAAGGATTTATCAGCACTACAGAAAACCTCTGTGCTGTTCTTTTCTGATACTGCAGGAATTGTCCTTGGAACCATGACGTGTTCATCCTGGGCATCTGTGAAGTCCTACAATAACATACTGCAGGTTATATTTAGACTGTTTTGAAAATGTCTTTATTTTCAAGGCACCTAGCAAATCTGTGTTTGTGCAGTTGTGTTGGGAAAGGAGAAAAAGAGAGGCAGGAGCTTGAACTGAGCGTTGGATTTGGGTCTATCAAATTGGAAGAGTTCAGAGTATATCAAAGAAATGCTATGTGTTCTGGCTATTAAAAAACATAACACCAGTCCAAAAATAATGTAAGTGTTACGAAAGTATTTTACTTGTCTTGGTAATCTTTTATGGCAAATTAGTTTCTTTTTCATCAGAAGAATTTCTACTAGGTTTTGATTTGAATAGTGCAGTTATTTAAATACAGTTCTTTAGTGCTGCTTGTGTATTTTCTAGAAAGCCTTAGGTTAATTTAAAATTCAGTATTGCATTTGTGTGCAGGGAACATGATCTTTCTCCTTTATCTAGCAATCTGCATCACCAATATATTCATTTTTAAGCCTTCAGATGTAACCTCCTTAAATATTTAGGGCACACCTCCAAGTGGCAAGCTGCTCTTCTCTTAACTTTGCCCTCTCTTTTCTAGGTCTCAGTGAAGTGCTCCAAGTGCTTTACTCTTCACTGAAGAACCTGTCATTCAGATATTCCAGAAACCACAGGCAGACCTCAGCACTGCTGCTCTACTCTCCAGACCTTCTGCTGATTGGGCTGCACTTTTGGAAGGTTTCCTGCTGTTACACAGAAGTTCTGCAAGTGACATCCTGCATTCCCCAAAATTCCAAGTAATTTGGGATTCCTTTTTCCTTTATTCTGTGGTGAAAGGTTTCATTAATTTTTGGCTCCTCTGTGATTATTTCACCGTGTGCATTGTCCTGTGTTTATTTGCTGTGCAGAAACAATTACTGCAGCCAGGAATGGTAACCAAAGAAGAAATTAATAAAGAGAAAGTAGCTTAATATCCAGTCCAAGCTTAAGTATGAGAAATAGTTCAGGTAAAGGTAATTTACTCTAGAAATCAATGTTTTTGTGCAGCCTAATGATTAAAAGAATTGTCTAGTTTTGGTAATTTTTCTTTGTATTTTGTTTTCTTTCATGTCTGTTGCTTTTCTTAAATCTCATTTTGGACAATAATGTTCTTTTAAGTAGTGATATCGGTTGTTTGTAGTGTTGACAACTGTGGACATTAAAAAAGAAAATATCTCTTTTAAAACCTCAGTTCAGGTAAGTAGTCATTCTTTAACTGATGTTTGCAATACATTAAACTATATCTTCAGGCTGAAGCACTTAGTATTTTGGTTTAATTTTTTGAGGGAGGGCCAACTGTACCCTGCACAGGTCCAAATCCTTACCTTCAGGAAATAACCTTTTTTCCAGAAACTGTCCTGGAAATTCTTAGAACTCTGCATCCCTTGCCATACTTGTATAAACAGCTAAAAGTGGTTTCATCATGCATAATACATCAGATAATAAATGCACAGAAAGTTTTTACCACAGTACCCTCAAGATGTACTCTGTGAATCAGATGTTTCCTATTTAGTCATGGTTTGGCTGAGCAGGGAGCTATAGCTTAACTTATATGGATATTTTTATTGCTGAATTGCATGACTCAAAAATGCTTAGAAACATTCTCATTCTTAACATTTTTATGTAAGAACTCCTCCAGTATGAGAAAGTGATCTTTCATTTTGCTGACAGAACTTTTGCACAAAGAAGTCCAGTTAGAATATGACCCAGGCAGTTAAAATCTGAATATTTATGATGGTTGCAGGTACTGAGAATGATCATCTCCCTGCAGGTGTGTTGGATGCTTGGCTCAGCTTAGCTGAAGATACTTTTGTAGATCTTCCCCATGAACATTTAGCCATGACTGACACTCCTTCAAAAGAAGAAAGGAAAAAAGGCTTTGAAGAAAAGAAAAAAAGTAGAAAAGAAAAGAAAAAAAAAAATAGAAAAGAAAAGAAAAAAAAGTAAGTAGAATTTTGTAACTCTGGAAGTACCTGAGTCTTTTCCGCCCCTTTGCACTTCAAAGAGAGTTGTGAATGTTCATTGCTTACCAAGAAAAGGTTTTTCTAACATGGGAATTCTTATAGGAAGCTCAGATCAGCTCAGGGGTTCAGACCTCTTAGTCCTTGCTGTGGTGCCCAAACTTGCAGAATTGTTTGGAGGAAGAGCAGGGAGTTTTTTCTAGTGACAGGATACCTTTAGGTGTGCTAATAAAATTAATTTTAGGATATTTCTCAGTACTCCCATGTAAAAACTGAATGTGCATAGACTAGAATAACATAAATTTTCTAGCTGCTTTCAGGAAATGAAACATTATAAAAGTGTATTTTCTGCATTACATATTATAAACATGGAAATAAGAGATTTAAATACTCCATTCTCAAATTTGAAGTCTGAATATTTTGATCATATTAGAGCTACTTTATTTCTTTCCCAAAACAGATTAACGCTGCAAGACTTGAAGTGACATTTTCAGCTGTAAAAGCATTGTTGGAAAATTTCACTCTAGATTAAATAGCAGTCAGTGTTTCTTTAGCCCATGCTATTAAATTCAATCCAGGTGTATGGGGTCCTAGTTCTTGTCATGAAATCTGGTGTGTGTGCATTTGTATGAGAGTATGGAGAATTAGAATATAGGGATTTAGAAAAATATACATTACATTGGAATTAGAATAACATTTGGAATGTTATAGAATTATATTAATCACATAAATTATTATTATTATATTAATGTCTAGTCTGTTATTTGGTGAAAAAATTAAGAAATTACTTAGTTCCCTTTAGCTGCTCTCTGTCCCTTGATCCCTGATGTCAGGGATTGATGGATGGATGGAATATCTGGCCATGCAAAATGTATTTTTTTTTAATTGCTTGGGTTTTCCAACCTAGCAGCACAAGGTACCAGCTGCACAGTGGAATTTAGAAGAAACTTGGAGTTGGAGTTCACTGACTTTTAGCATGATCTGCCTGTTGCTTTGCTTTCATTTCCATCTGGAATGCAAGTTCCCTAGTTTTGAATGTCCCAGAGCAATGGGAATGTTCTGCACCCAGGGTGAGCCTGCTCTGAGGAATTCTAAATTCCTGGACAGGATTGCTTGTCCTCTCCACTCGGTGTCCAGACAGCTGGGTTTGGGAAAGGGAGCAAAAGCTCCCATCCCTGGCCATTCCTGACCTGTGTCCCCCACACCTCCCGGCACTGGGGATACTCGGGAACAAAAATAAAGGTGGATTTAAATCTTTCCCTCACCAGATGGCAGCATCACTTCAGGGAATAACATCACCTGCACCAGCCAGGAGGCATTGGACATCTGAATATTTCCATTTTATCCAGAATGTGAAAGAAACTCTGGGAGCTGTGCTCATTTGTGTTACCTGACCTTGCAGACCAGCATCAGGCACGGGTCTGGATGGGTTCCATTCATCTGCTGCTGTGCTTACCATGAAAATTATGAATTGTGCTGAAAATATGTCATTATTATTGTGACTCTAGTTGATACAGTAGATTTCCTGAGATTTCAGCAGCAACATTTGGTTGTTTCAAATGCACTAAGCAGGAGTATCTTACAGAAATTGAGTTTCAGACTCCCACAGGTTTCCCTCCATGTCCACTGACTGAGTGGTTTTGTTCATTCCAGGTTTGATCCTGCTCACCCTGAAGTCAGTGGCCGAGTCAGAATTTCAGGGTAAGGACATAGAAACAACAGAAAAGAAAGGTCATTAAAGTGGGGGTTTTATTTTTCCCTCCCCACACAAATGATCAGGAATGGTGAAAGAGCTGCTGTCTGAACCATTAGAAGCACTGACCTTCAGTTAAGTCTGGGCAACACCTGTATTTTATTTCAGGGCAGCACTGATCAACTGCTAAAGGAATTAGGTCAAGTTTGTTTCTGATTCTAAAAACAGCTTCACCAGTTTGGCCTTGCCCATCAGGAATAAAAGGCCTGGAAATGCAGGAATCCCCACGGTGTTGTTTGGATGAAGTTGAGCTTCCCAAGAATACAGATACTTTTTATTTTTTGATTTTTTTGATTTTTTTAATTATCATTTTGATTTTACAGCATGAGTTGTCAGCTGAAGAATAATACTTTCTAATTCAAATGGTTGTTTTATAACTTTCTTCAGATATTCCACTGAGAAGACCATTTTCATTTTTAAATCAGAAAAGCATTTTTCATGACTGCCTGGAGAAATGTCTCTTTTATACTTATAGTAATGAAGATGTACTTTGCTATTCTGGGTAGCAACTGTTATTATTTCAAGGAAATATTGGCTGGTGTGCAATAATACTTTAACAAGGAAATATTTAATGTATTTTCATTTTCTTGAAAGGTTTTATGCTGAGCACCAAAAAAAAAAAAAAGTCTTTTCTTTCAATTTCTCAGAATCCACCATGCTTAAGATATGGTTTTACTGACAGGTGGTCACTTTGCACTTCCAGGATTAAGGCAGGTTTGGTCTGCAAGTGTAACTTTCTACAGCTCAAGGTGTTGGGCTTAATGTTCAGAGGTATCAAAATTCATATGTTTAAACTTCACCAAACTAGAATGCACCACCTGAGTGTTTAATTGGTTCTTTAGTGTACCTAGGGATTTTTATTGGTGCAGTTCTCCTCTTCTTCAGCAATTCACAGTGCAGCCTCCCAAACACAGCATTCCCATCAGCATTGCTTACTTTGGTGGCTCTGAACACATATTTTTTAATTGCTGAAGGAAGGAAGCCGTGGATATTGGGAGGGTGAAGCCAGGGGATGGTAACTGCTGGATCCTGCTCTCCCCTCCCATGGATTGCAAGGAAATCCAAGGAAAAGAGTCTGACACACACTCTGGGATGCTGTGAGGATGAGCACAGCTCCAGACAGGCAGCTTCCAGCCCTGGGGCTTGTTTTGGCTGCTGCAGGTCAGCATGCCCCCATCATTGCCTCTGTCTTTGGTTAAAGAGGAGACAGAGCATGGCTCTCACCTGCTCACACAGAGCCTGTGCTGCTCTCCAGGAGCCTCCTCCCTCACTCATCCTGCCAGCAAGACAAGTCTGGCTTTCAAAGAAAATTGAGAGGCATCCTGCTTTAAAGAGGAAGATAATTCAAGGGCTAGCCTGTAGCAGGAAACTGAGAGATTGTTTAAGGAAATGAAATAATCCAGGGTATTGGTGATGAAATGTGCTATTGATCACATTCAAATCCCACCCACACTGTTGGGAGTCAGAAGCTATTTTTTTACTAGGCTGTATGGGATGAATTTCTCCTCCTCCCAGTGGATGAGAATTCTGGTTATGAGTGGGTCTCACTGGTTTAATCAGCAGTGATCCTATTTGTGGGTCACTATCCTTTAATCTGGAAGTGTAAATGCTCGTATTGAACTCAATTTATTTTCTCCACAAAGCATTTAAAAAGGGTTTGGGTTTTACTGGGTGTTTCAGGGCTAAGTGGAAGCACACTTGAAAGACACTGGGGAATGAGGTAAGGCAAATGCAAAACTGCCATGAAGCAGCTTTTCTCACGTGTTAAATCCAGGAGCATTTGTGTCTACCTGAGCCACAAACAAATAGGTTTCCTTTTTAAGGACTTGAAAGCCAGTGCTTTTCCCACATGCTAAATACAAAGCCCTAAAAGAAAGCAGAGGGGTTACATTATTCCCCCTGGTTATTCAGAGGATATAATAGAAAAGCAGGCAATGAAGACAATACAGATCTCAGATGGTTTAAGGAAATGCTGAATTTTTGCTTTATACTTGTTTTTAGCATGGCCTATTTATTTTCGTTGCTAGAATAATACTAATACAAGTTTATATTATGATCCATATGAGCAATTTTCATGCAGTATCTTGGTAGTTGCTTGGCTTTTGAAAGCCATGATGCTTGAATAGAAATTTTCAGAAGAAACATAGAAATAATTAGGAGCATTTCCTTTTCCAATACCTCACTTCAGTCATGGAAGAATTTGCAAAGACATTGTTGGCTTTGACCAGATTACAAAATTTACTTCTCCCTCAAAACCACTGAAGTGTTCTGTTTCAGATTCCCATCCCATTTTACTTCTCCATGCTCTAAGGATTTATGTTGGATTTACAAGGGTAGACAGAGGTGGACATTTAAATTTCAATTCATTCATATCCTGAGAAAGGTGCACCATTGGAAAATAGATTCTTCAAAAGCATACATAATGTTGGAGTGTTGGAGAATCATAAAAATAATTTTGAGTAGCTGGGTACTGCTCAAAACCATTGGATGGGTCTGCATTTGGCTTCTATTTTACTGCAAACAAGAGATATTGAAATTCCAAACTTTTAATTAAACTTTCTGACCATTATATAATGTAAATATGTCAAAAATCCCCAAACTTACTCTGAGAAAGATAATGAGACATATGGCCAAAATGTCATTAATACTTTAGCTCAAAAACATAATTAGGGGAACATATGTTGTGTGGTGAATAACATTGTTTCTACTAATAAAGGAAAGGATTTATTAGAAGTTGTCCTTGGGCCAGATCCCACTTTCTCTTTCTGCTATAACAGATGTGGAATAAACTTGAAGCTGAGAAACACCAGAAAAACACTTGCTGTTGTTTGCAAAGATTTGATACTGGCATGGTTGAGATTAGTGTCTGTTCCATTTGCTGTATATGATTTTTTAAGTGGAAATATGTGTGGTAACTACAATAGAAATTACCTAGTCCCAAGCTTTGTCTATTGTATTGGCTTGGCTGGGGAGTAGCATGATAAATTAATAACTGTTATGCTTTACACAGCATTGCTAAGGAGAAATCTGGTGATATTCTGCCATTTGTAGATGGGGAGAGTTAAATAAAATACTGTCCCAAAGCAGTGGTATTACGGTAGAATGTTAATGTAGAAGAATATGTGACTTAATTCTCTTTGTAAGTCCTCAGATCTTTGGGGTGCTTATGCAGGAATAATTTGTAACAAATTAGGCAACACAGAGGCTTGTGGGCTATGGAAGAACTTTTCAGGAAATGTGAGCTGTTACTTGCTACAGCAGCTACAAGCCTGGCTAACACACCAACTTCTTGATGCTGCATGCTTTGCTGTATCAGAGCTGTGAAACCAGACAGCATTTACAGTTACAAGTGCTATGTTTTATAGACTATTAAATTATATAAATTATGTATTTTATAATTAGAATATTTATCAAATAATATATGTTATATATTATATATAATAATATATATATTAAGTATACATTAGTAATGTATAATTAAATATATAATTATATAATAAATATATTTCATCTATTTAATGATATATTAAAGTAATATATATTAATTATATATTAAATGTTTGTTTAGTGTTCATCACATCTGGAAGATTGTAGGTGCACATGTTCCACATCATTGTTGAAGGAGACATGGGAAAGAGAAAATAAAAAACAGTTTATGATCTACAGTAAGTTCAGAGACATTAGAGAAGAAGCAGAAGGGTCTTAGAATAAAAAAGAAGGTAAATTAGAAGTTGTGAAGGAGTTTGCAGATGAAAGTGAAGCCAGGAGAAAGGCTGGGTGAAGACAGAAGTGTCTTCAGGAAAGGAAAGAGTGGAGAGAATATATGGGAATGTGGGACTGGAAATTTAGGAAGCTTTCAGCGTTCAGAATGTAAACTGAACTGGGAGAAGTGTCAACATCCCCTAATCCATACAGGTTGTTTGGGACTCCTCACAGTCCTGGGGAAGAGCAGATCCTTTTGTTCCATTTGCATGGAGCAGGAGCTGCACATTTGAATGCAATGGTTCCATCGTCTGTGGCTTGGCTCTTACAGAAAGCCTGGATTATAAATGTGCCTGTCAGGGAAAGAAACTTGCAGTGAATTTTCTCACAGGTAACAAAATGGAGATGAAGCACCTGACAGCACCCTAACACTCTGTGTAAGTGGGCTGAAAGAAGAATGTGCATTCCAGCGTTCTGGGGGCAGTTGTTTCTTCCTTTCTTTGTGAAAGCCCCGTGCAAGAGTAGAAGCTGAAAGGCAGAACTGACTGAGGATGTTTGCAGAAGAGAAAAGGATGTTTGTGTCCTGCACTGACTGGGGAGGGCTGTGCCATTTCCACCATTACCAACAGCAAGCTCAGATATTACTGAAAGTTATTAAAACCAAAACGAGATGTGGGCTCTGAAAACTTCTGTGCACAACACAGATCTGTGCTGCATATGCAGGGAGAGCTTTTGTGATTCCAGTCTCAGAGGGGAGGAGGGAGAGATGTGTACAAGGGATGTGTATTGATGGCACTGCCAGCAGCAAAAGTTGGCAGGCAGCAGGTTTGGTGGAGAATATTTGAGGTGAGATTGGAAGAACAATCAGCTGAGAAACAGAAGGCTTGGCTGTGTTTTAAAAGCAAGCACTAACAGCAGCTGCGAGCCTAAAGCCTTTAAGTGTGTCCTTCTGAGAGACTGAAAACTCCCAAACCATCTGAAATGGGCTGCAGTGGGACAGCCTGGGGTGAGCAGACAGCTCTCACCCACGAATTGCCTGCAGGGCTTGAGAGGGGCTGTGCAGAGCTGCAGTCATGGCCCAGTGCAGGCTTAGCACAGTCCTTGTGCCAGCTTGGTCCCTTCCTAAACAGTGAACGGGTGTCAGAGGTGTCAGAGGGCTGCAGCATGGCCATGATTCCTCCTGAAGGAGGAACATGCACTGGGGAAAGGTGTGGGTGGCTTTGGCTCACAGAAATCCCAATATGCAAGGTAATAACAAGTATTGCTCCAGGAAATCCCCAATGATCAGTAATATAACCTGAAATTCTGTCTCACTGCTAACACACTGAGTGAAGATTTGCAAGCAGGGTGGTGGCAAAAGGCACTTGATATTTACATGGAATACAAACTGGTGCTTTTTAACCATTCAGTGCTTCTGAAGGTGTTTTCCATGTTAGTTCAGTTCTGAAAGGTTCTGCTCAGTGGCTTTGAATGATGTTCTGATTTTTTCCTTTGCAGGTGGAAAAGCACCTTCAAACTAACCAGAAATACTGTGGAGGAACCAAAAACTCAACTTTGTTCTTTTAAGTTTGTTTCAAAGTCTTTGCAGACTGCATTCTGCCTTCCTAGCAAATCTTTCCTTTTGCAAATCTTGCTGTCTAACTTTAGCTGAGTGAGACAGCATTTGTTAAGCATTTGGAATGAGCAGGGCAGGGGCTTTGCAGGAAGTGCCATGTGTATTACAGAGTTCATGTTTCTAACTCTGGAGACAGTAGCTTAACAGAGATGCTGTGAGTGTTTCTGGTTTGGTTCAGACCAGCTGCAGATGGGACACCATCAGATATATTGTTTAAACAGGCTATAAAAACAGCCTTGCTAAATCTGAGCAGCGTGATGATTCCAGCCAGCTCACTGAAATTAGTTATTTTTGGCAGGAAAGAGAGAAGAGAGGACTTGGGAAGTGCACTGAGAACCTAATTTTCTCTTTATTGAGGGAGCAGGAAATGAGAAGCATCACTACAGCTGAGGGTAGAGCTAGCATAAAATAATGGGGATGAAAAACTGAGATAAAACTGACCTCTTTGGGGGCAGAAGTCAGGCTGGTAGCTGTGTCTGGCTGGCCTGGTGGAGAAGACATGATGGGAAAGTTTGGGGTTTTTGGATTGGACTGATGTCTGAAAAAGGCCACCAGTGAGGTTCTTGAGGAGGAGAGGGAGTTTTGTTTTTCCAGATCACATTTTTAGTCCTTGTGTTTGGAAGCCACGTGTGAAATCCTGATAGTAATGCAATGCCTCTTGTTAATTTGAAAAACGATGATGCTAAAGTTTATTGATTTCCACTATTCTCTGCTATTGAATGTTGTCAAACGAAGCCATCAGTAAGGATGGCAGGGCTGGATTCTGTGCTCTGTCCAGAGCTGTCATGGCTAGTTCAGCACTGCAGCTGGGTTTGTACACAGGGCAGCTGAATGATGAAATTAACTTTGAAGTAGAACAAAAGGCTGAAGAGCACAGGATTTGAAAATAGATCTTGACAAATTCAAGAAAGGAGTTATATGACTCCCTAGGAGGTTCTTAAATATTTAAATGGATTAGGAAGAGTTGTTAAAATTTTTGTTTTAATCAGTTATCTTAGTTGAGGATTGTCACTAATTACCTGAAGGACTGAATAACAATTTTTTCCCTATCTTTCCACATCCGTTTTTTTTTTTTTTTTTTTTTTCCATTACATTTGTTGGGTTTGTTTGTTTGTTTCTTTGCTAGGAACTAAGGATGGGAGTCTGAACATGCCATACTGTTATTCCTGTGGGAAATCCTAATGATCCTGTTTGTGATATCCACCCATGCTTGGCAATGCCATTGGGTGTGCACTTGCCAGATTTGAGGGGAGTAAGGAATTCTCTTTTTTCCCACCCTCTCATCTTTGTTTACACTGGCAGAGGCTGTTGGGATCTTTATTTTTCCATGCTCTTGTGGTTTATGGAGTAAAGTTCACTTCCTGGGCTCAGTTCAGCTGCTTGCCTGTGGCTCCCTGGCAGGGTGAGACCTACAGAGCTGCCAAATATGTTTGCTCTTTATTTCTGGGGGATTTCTGAAGGGGTTTTTATCTTCTGTACCAAAGATACACATTTCAGGCTATGAGTGTGTTTCAGCTGCTGTGTGTATGTCTGGATAGAACAGTGTTGTTCTCTATTTTAATTTAACAAATACAAGATAGTTTAGGACTCCAGGGTGAGCAAGGTAGTCCCTCCCATCACTGACACCCCTATTCTGCTAGGAAATATCTCTGCTGCTGTCACACAAGCAGCAAAATCAACACTGTGCATTAACCTTGAATGCATTTAAAATTTTGCTTTGAAAATGTCACCATTTTAGACTATTCCTTTGCTAAGCAGAACTCTAGGCTGTACACCCTCAGTCTGGTTCCTAGGACTGCACCAGGAATAAAATCAAACTCCTTAAAGTCCCATATCTCAGTGAAGGATCTAGAGTTTTCAGGGGGAAAAAGAGGATCTGTAATCTTAGAGTCATTGCCCAAAAGGTGTTGAATGTCTGACAATTCTAACACTTTAATTTTTCAACAAGATCAGAGTACTCCAAGCCTTTCAAATACCTTTCTATGTGACTTAGAAAGCAAAGATTAATATGCAAATTTAAGGCTTTGAGCTACTTGAATATTAATCACTTTTGAAATCTGCTTCTATTGAGATGTTTGAACATTAAGGACAGTGAACATTACATGATTGATAAGAATGGCTCATTAGCCAAAACAGAGTTTATGTGACTGATGATGAATGGCTTGAAGTCCTATTAATTTGTTAATTGTCTGTGCCAGTACAGAGTTAATTTTTGAGGTGTGAGGTGGTATTTGAGTGTAGGACAGGAGACTGCAGAACACTGCCAGGGCAATACCAGCTCTGCCAGTGCTGCTGCCTTTAAGCACGCTGGAATTTAGGCAGAGACAGGGGAAAGCAATGATTTCTTGTGCTCTCCATTCAACAGTTCTGTTTCTACACTCTGCATTAATTCTCTTTATAAAAGTCATAAATGGTGTGGTCTGAGAAACTTCTGCTGTGCAGCTGTGCCTGCTCGGGGAGCAGCTCTGCCCTGCAGCTCTGAGCAGGACTCCAGCCTGGGTTTGTTCATGCATGACACAAAATCCTGACTCTGCTCTGGCTGCCTGCAGCCACCCTGTGGCACCTGGAGCCTGGGCAGAGCCTGTGCTGCAGCTCCAAAAATGTCTCTGTTCCAAAACCTGGGTGACAGCATGAAGCTGAGCTGACCACCAGTGCCCAGTAAAATGGGGACTTTAGTTCTCCAAAACCAATAAACATTTGACATGTTTCCAGGCTGAGCAGGCAGGACAAAATGAGTGGGAAGAACCTCTGCTGCAGACCAGGTGTAATTGATTTCTCTGTGATTAATCAGGGTAATTGCTGTTGGAAGAGGTGCCTGGAACGTGAGGGTTTGCAAGCTCCTCTCTGAAGCTGTGGGATGCAGGGAGGGAACTGGAAATGTGGCTGATGGCAGAGTGAGGAGACAATGCTGTCACTGGCCCAGAGGGGCCATCTCCCCGTGAAATACGTGTACTCAGGGTGCCTCAGAGCAGGGATGCATGTGCAAGAGAAAACTGTTCAATCACAAATCTGTGAGGTGAGCCAGATCCATTGGTGGGAAGCAGCAGGGAACAAAGGAACCAGGGATACCCAGGACCCCAGGAACTGATGAGAGCCACAAGGGAAGAGCCCAGTTATACGTGAGGGTGCTGCATAAGCTAAAACCTGCACTGTCAGAAGTTTGGGATCAATCTCTTGGGTCCCCTGGGTGTGCCCAGGTGTGGGGTGTGAGAGCACAGCAGCAGAAACCAGTGTGCAATACCTGCTGAAGTGCTGGAAGGGTAGAGCAGCACCACAGCCCACCTGGGAGAGAGCACAGGGACACAGCACTTCCTTCAGTGCCATCAGAACACAGGGATTATAGGCAGCAAGGAATCAAAAGTTTCTCAGCCATTTCCCTGGCAGAATAGACAGGCTGTTTTATTTTACTTTCCTACAACCCCCCTGTCCCTGAGAATGTTACTTTAAACATGCTTGAACTGCACCACTACAATTCATTTTGAACGTGCAGCTTGCAGCAATCTCTGCATGGATGCAGAAAAGGATTCCATTCTTAAGCCTGTTTGTTGCTTTTATCTGTGATGTTGCATTAGAAAGAAATGGGATAGGTGGAAATGTTTTTGGAATAAATGACTACATCAAAAGCACAAGGTAAAGCTGGGAGATAATGTGAGGATTCAGAGCAGGAAGACTCAGAAAAATGCATATCAGATGTGTGGTGCACACGGTGATGGGACCCAGATGTTTTCCTTGCTTCCTATTTCAAACTAAACGAGCTAAAAAGCCTACTGTGAAGCAGGTAAGAATCCAGTGCTAATGCTGTGCAGCTGTCCTTGCTGAAGGATGGCCTGTGGCTGCCACAGTTTCACTCTCAGCTGTATTACCATGGAGCTGTGTGCTACTGGGATGCCTTGGCCACAAACCCAACAGCCAGCTGGAATTTTGGGGGTGTCCTGTGTGCCTCCCTGTGCACTGCCTGCTCACCATCTGCAAGGAAGCCAGCTAGATGCAAATCACCTTTGGTGGGAAAATAAGAGCCTAAGCCCTAAGGGTCACCCTGGCATGTAAAATATGCAGGGGTTTATCAGGGGAGTCATTAGCAGCACACCTCAGTGCTGCTCTCTGCACCAGCTCAAGTGGAAACCAAGTGACAGGTTAATGCTCTGCATTAGCAACACCCCTGTGAGGGGAGCAGGCACTGCTGCCCATAAATACAAACCTTTCAAGAGGTTGAGATGGGTGAAGGTGAAGCAAATATTACTGCACTTAACAGCAAACTGCTCTTCCCCTGGAAGTCAATTGTGAGGCTTCTGTTGCCATTAGTGAGAGTAAGCTTGGCTTGTTCCTGATCTGTGCAGGGGCTGCACAAAAGCTCTTCATTCTTCTGATTAGGTGCAGAAATAAAAATGTAAAAAACTTAAAAAAAAAAAAAAAAAAAAGGAATTAAAAACCCAAACCAACAAACAAACAAACAAACAAAAAAACCCCAAAACCAACCAACCAAAAACCCAGCAATGAAATACCACAAACTGCCTACACATCATCTCCAAAGCATGGTGATGACACGTTTTAGAGTCAAAAGGGGACTGGGGAAGGGCTGTTGATATTTATTTAAATTTTTATTTAAATGTTTATTCCTGCAGGAGAAGTCATTCAGTGGAGATGCATTCTGACTGCTGGCCTTGGTGCCCTGTCACCATGGGGAGCTGCAAACAATTCCCCTCTGCATTCTGCTGCGTTTGTGCCCTTGCTGAGGCTAGCACTGTTACTGAGTGGATTACTGAGCTCAGAATTCCTGGCTTATTCTTTGTGGGTAGCAGCATTCTGGGACTAAAGTCTCAGTCTCTGAATGGCTGGCTCCTGATAAAGCAGTCTGAAGTGATGTCCTATGCTTAAACAAGCATCCTCTGGAAGGTGTGAAATGTACCAAGGGCAGGAAGTGGAAAAGAGCCTCTGGCATTCCATGAGATTTTTGAGTGTTCCTGACTGTTTGCCAAGGCTCATTCAAAATAAATTGCAAGGGTTACCTGCTAATAGCACATGGGCAGTGACTCATATAAGAAAAACTTCTGCAACTGCACTTGCTTTACTCATCTAAAAGAATTTTTGGAAAAGTTCCTGCTAGAAACAGATTATGCACATTGTATTTCTATTTGCTGCCTTCTTGCTGTCAGATAACTCTTCTGGGTGGGAGAGTCTAACCAGATAATTTTGATCTTCTGTTGTTGGAGAGAGGAGCCAGGATTGAGCTGGAGAGCATTAATCCACAAAGATGCAATTAAAGGTAGAAAACAGGAGCTGTCCATACAAGTGAAGGGAAATAATGGAAGCAATGAACTATAACGTTGGTCTGTTCTAGGATTGGAATTGGGCTGACAGACAAAAACACAATGTGGAAAGCAGCTGGACACATCTCAGATTCTGGGTTAAGGCACAAACTTTAATCCCTGAGGGAAATACAAAAGTCAGTCCTGGAGGCAGCTGTCCAGGCTGGCTGGACACCCAGTCTGGAAAGGCAGTGGAGCTGCAAATAACAGTGAACTTCATGGAGCTGTGCAGCCTGGGTTTGTTGTGGGGGATTCCTGCAGCCTTTGCAGATGCAAGAACAACTCAAATACCCTTCTCTCCCAGGATGTGGGGCCACTTGGACTTGGAGGAGCACTGAGTTGATGGCAGATCCATGGGAGCATGTGCTGTGCTCCTGTGTCTGGTCGTTCCAGGGCACTGTGGAAAAAATGACCCAGATGTTAGTGTGGCACAGGCTGGAAATCAATTAACAACATGCTGCAGTAATTGGCTCTTTAGGGCTTCACAGGGGAAAGAAAAGAACAGGTTTTGCTAGGTATGCTCTTGATGTGGTGAGGAAGCAGAGGTGTAAGGGAAATAACACCTTCTTGCTGTGTAGAACTTTGCTCTTGAGCTGTGTGTTCTACATGATTGTGGTCAAGGAAGTCCCAAATTCAGCTTTTCATTTCTTTTAATAATAAAGAATGGTGTTGGGTTTTTTCTCACCTCTTTCCTAGGCAGAAGGGCACATTTCTTTCATAGTAAATTATTTAGGATATTATAAATAACTTCTCAGCAATGCATAGTTGCCTGCATTAAAATGGAACTGTGTCAGTAATGAATGTTGACTTGGAATTACAGCCAGTATGGTAATGAAATAAAGCCCCATTAGATTGAAGTAATTTGCAAATTGAGGTTGTTATCAGTTAATAATGATATCCCTGGCTGATGTGAGGAAAGGGTCGTGCTACTCAATCAAATAGGAAGTAGGACTTGTAAACAGATGTAAACGAGCATAAATGTTAAATTATGGATTAATTCCATGCATACATTGCAGTAAATCCCCACTAGCAGACAGCTGTCAAGGTTGCCTGGAAAACTTGGCTCCATTTATTTTCAATGTGATCATTCCCCTGCTCTTGTTCTACTTCTAGGAAAGTTCTAAGTAATTATTCTTGTGTGAATTCCAGCAGTACATCTGTTTATCAGAGTGTTAACATATATATTTGTAATTAACCACAAGTTATTCAGGTGCATCAGCTTCTGGGTCACTTTTGACTGTCTAAACTAGAGCCTTACACAAGAGCAGGCACAATAAGTCCTGTTTGAAAGAAGATTCACCCTGGAGTTTTTGGTAAATGTGTGTCATTACCTGAAGGGCTGCAGGGATCAGGCTGCATCCCAACCCCCTGTGAGCCCTGAGGCTTTTCCACCTCTGTAATTCTGGCTTTGTGCTGCTCAACACCACGCCAAGGTTTAGTTGCCAAAACCTGGGGCCAAGGTTTAGTTGTCAGCAGGTTTCCTCTGGCAGGGGGTTTGACAGGGACCTGTGTGACTGCAGAGTGTCTGGGCTGCTCCCTCACCTCCCTCAATTCAATTCCCATCTGTTTCTTAGGAAGCACTGCAGAAAACCCAGAGGCACCAAGGGGAGCCTCCAACAGAGAAACTCACTGCAACCCTCTGGAAACTTGGCAGCTCAGTGAAAATCTCTGCAGCTGTGGCAAAGCAGGGTGTCAAAGGACAGCAAAGTCACCCTGTCTGCTCAGTAATTTGCAAATAGCTACAAATAAAACCTGCATTCTCTTATGGTGTCAACTGGGGTTCAGTGAAGCATTTTATTTTCCAGATAGAAATTTATCCTACAGAATGGTTGATTAAATATACCAGTCAAATAGCTTCTCAAATAAGAAACTATTCTTTGTCTCTTTCAGTAGCTGTGACTTTTGTAAAGATTTTTGGTTCTGTCTACATTTCCCCCCAAGAATGACATGCTATGAATGGTAAAAGTTTTGGTTGAATGAGGGTGCTCTCTGAGGATATAGGATGGGTGACATAAAGGCTCCCTGCTGCTGTACCAGTCTCAGTTAACATTAACTACCTGCTCCATAATATTATGTTAATAGTCAAGGATGGCTGCTGCTAACCATTCCTCTTATGCTTCTTTTCATGTAGTATGAGAAAAGCTTGCCCAAACTCTATTTTAAATTATTAATGTGAGATTAGATGGCCAAGCAGTTCCTCTTTTCTCTCCTGCCTGAGCTTCCTAACCTGGCAGCAGGACAGGTGGCCTAGAACTACTGTGATGAAGGAAGCTTGATCAGAGTCAAGGGGTCAGCTGGAGTAAAATGAGACAAATAACCAGGGTTCAGGGAAAGGCTGCAATGAACTGCACAGTTTGCACTATCTGTAGGCAGCTATTTTAACATGCATAAGGCATAGAGTCCACTATGTCCTCATTTTGCAGGGATAGGCTGTAAAGATCACAAATTCTGTGAAAGGGTCAGACTCTAATTTACAGGTCTGATTCAAAGCCTGCTGAGGTCAATGAAAACCTATTTAGTAGGGTTTGGATCATATCTTAAGGAAAAAAAGGGTGCATTGAGAGAGTGCTAAGATTAAATGAGAGCAGTAAAAGTTTTCCCAGGATAAGTGCACTTTTCATCTACCTATCATTGAAACAGGAAAGAACCTGTTTATAAGAGTGATAGATTCTCACAGTTCCATTTTAATTTATTTCAGAATACAGTGAGCTTAATGAGTGAAGAGGGAGATTGTTCATTACCTGCTGTTACACAGTAAATGGAAATGCACCTGTGCCTCAGGGATGCAGGTGAATAGTGGATTTGGGAAGATGTCTGCTGCCAGAACATCCTTTCCAGGACAGAATGAACCAGAAGTACTGCTGGAATTATTGAGTGCATTGAAGAGACAATCCTGGAGCTGTCCTCTGGCTCAAAGCACAGGACTGCATGTTCTGCTGGTGCCAGTGAGAGCTGCTCCACTGACACTTTGAGCCACAGCACCAGGCTCTGCAGGGAACTTGCTCTGGTTTTCTCTGCTGCTGTGTCTGTAAAGGTCCCACTCAGGATGTTTGTCCCTCACAGGTCCCACTTGGGCAGTTTTCCATGCAGAACCAGTGGTGGGATGGCTGTGAGGAAAGGCACTGTGCCAGCCCTAGTGCTGCTCTGCATCTGCTGCCTCCCACAGGAGAAGTGCTCCTTCAACCAAGCACCAAGATCCTTTTAAAAGAAGGAAAAAATGCTCAGCTTTGAGTTTGCTCTTTTGCAGCAAAATGGAAATTTCAGTGCTCCTACAATCTCAGGCCAGGCCAGGCTTTGGTGAGGCTAATGGGACATAAGAGCCTTTTGTTTTGCTGTTAGGGAGAGTAAATTGTGTAGCTGTCAAGTTGTGGCATGTCCTTAATGGACAATTTAAAGTATTTAAATTCACAAGTGGCAGCAGTAAATTCCATTCACCATTTTAAAGCAGGGATCTTTTCACTCCAGCTTCCTAAGCACAGATACAGTTTTAGGTAGAAGCTCAGTTTCATCTGGTAGGAATAAAAAGGAAATATCCTCTGCCTGGTGTCTGTCAGGTGATTGACTGTTTCTGAGCACAGAGTGTTTGGAAATTGTTCCCAGTTGCTGGTTTTGTCACAGCATCTTTGCTTGTTTGTGATTTGCATAATGAGAGAACAAACTGGAGACACAAGGGTGAGCAAGTGAAAGAGTATTGTTTATCTCACACACTTCTGCATTCACATTTCTGTCACTTGGGTGATGAGCTTTACTCTTCATTTTTCTTTCTTTTGGAGTAGAAGATGTATTTGCAGAGGCTGAGGGCTTTCAAAAGCAGATCCATTGTTAGCATAGGAAATCAATTGAAAAAATGTTGATAGAAGAAAATTATATGGCTGGAGAAAAAGTCTGGGATCACCCTGAGATAAATATTCAGGGGTCTTCTATTTTACTGTCTTAGCAAGTTTTGCTAGTGTCACTTTATCTTTGAGCCATATGATTATATCAATTTATCTTGCTAAAATGGTAATAATATGTATAGAAAGATGCATAAATTCTAAAATCATCAAACTATTTCTCCCAAGATTCAAAAGTAAGTCAAGAAGGCAAGACCTAGGTCTCCCTTTTTTTCCCCCATTGGTTTCTTTTTGTTTCCCTGAGCAGAGTTTGCCTGAGTGCCTCTGGTCAGGCTCTGCCTGTCTGTGCTGCTCTGCCATGGCCAGCTTGGAGACACATTCATCACTTCCAGACTGCATTTGGTTATTCAAATATTCAGGCAGCTCAGTAGCTTTTCTTTTTCATTGGCTCCTTCTGGAAACCCTTCCCCATGTCAAAATGAACCAAATTCTGCTTCCAGTCCTATTCTTAAGCTTCCCAGGATACCATGTTTATTAAAAGCCAGGAAACACACTCTGGACAGGTTTGCCCTGATCCACAGGGGCAGAGATCTCCTATGCAGGCTGACTGTCAGCTGCTCAGTAAGGATCTCTCCTACCCCCTCCAGAGCATTATTTGCTGTTTGCCTTGGAGGTGCAGCACCATGGGACTGTAACTCAAGTGCTGCACAAAGAAGGGCTCCTCATTCTGCCAATTGCTCTATTCTTGGTACAGAAATGGGGAGGAAGCCTTTCAGCCTGATCAACCTGATTTTAATACAAAAATAAAAGCATTTCACTGGTTCACTTAAGAATTACTTAAGTTTTCTTTGCACTGCTGATGGTGACCAAAATCTTTGTGAAGACTTGCCTTTCTCCTCTGTTCTGGTTAAAGCTGTATTTAAAGACCATGTTTCATACCCCAGCATGTTCTGTATTTATAGCTATTAACTGTGGCATCATTCCAAGTTCTATTTCACAACACCTTTTGTTCAGTGGTTGTGTGATGCTCCAATTTCCCTGTCCTCCCAGGGCAATGGGGGCTTCTGTTTCTCTGCTGCACTGGAACTTCTGTTTTAAGCTCCCTGTACAAGCTCAGCAGATGTATATTTATCATCTGGGTGATTATCTGACATTGTTGAATAGTTGCATCTTTTGATGTTTAGAAGCTAAAGCGGCTCATCAGGATTTTTGGTGTTGCATTTCCTCTTGATGCTCCTTCAAGTGATGATGCCTTGCTTCTCCAATTGTTTCTAGCACTTTGGCATTTGGATTATTTTATTTTTCATCTCAGCTTCCCCAGGAGATAAAGATGGCATCTTGTTATCTAGGATATATTCCAGGAACTTGGTGGTGGGGCTGTGGTGTGTATGTTTGTGCCTTTGCACAGGGGCTGGTTTTGAGGTGGAGGTTTTCAGATCAGCTTACAGAACAGACTCCAGATGGTCAGGAGCCTTCTTTAGCAATCCACAGCTAATTAAACATTCAGCACAAACAACTCTGCTTTTAAGGCTGGGCACAGTCTTTCAGAAGAGCAGCATATTGATCTGTAGCTTTACTTTTCATAATTTCTTTTGTTTCATGACTTGGTGCTTTTCATTGCACTTGTTTTGTTGTGTGGCTCAGGGCTGAGGCACCTTGTGTCCTACATCTCAGTCAATAAAGGAAATTAATAAGGCCCTTGTGGGCCATAGCTTTTTGTTTCTCTGAGTTACTGGGCAGGGGAGGAAATCAGGTTTTGCTGTGGCCTGGATTTGTAGCAACCTCTACTTTCCAATGGATCTCATGGAACAAGAGAAAGGGAGGTGAACAGGCTGGGAGAACAGAATTTCTTTTGTTTTCACGGGTTTGAGGTAAAATCTAGATGAGCTTGCATATCACTGAGCAGTGATATTTTTGTGTGTGAGTGCAAGCAGCACAGCACAGAGAGTGCAGAGATGATTCCTGGCCAGCTGCAGCCAGAGACACATCAAGGAGCAAACCCATCTCCCAGGAGAGCAGGTTCTGCTCCTCAGTGCACAGCAGCAAACTGGGATTTTTCTGCATGCATTCAAACAAGGGTTAAGTGTTATCCATTGCTCATTAAATGGTGGCAATTGCTAAATGCTGAGCATTGTTCATTCCATTCTGGAAGCATTGTCACAGGAATGTTTCCTCACTCTTTAGAGCTGAGGGGCCATGGCACTGTGAGAATATTTGTACAGAGCAAAAACAGGCAAATATCAGTTAAAGGTAACAAAAACATCTTCTGCTTCTTATCTACCCAAGATTATCACTGCTGTAAATCCTTGAATAAAGTTTGGCTCATATTAACTCTAGATTTGATTCATTAAAACAGTTTCAGACTTCTTGGAGAAAGTTAGGACCAAGCTTATTAAATATTTTGCTGATTAAAAGCCAGCCTGTGTTATTGTTACAGGTATTTACTCAGTATTCAAAGTCATATATATTGGATTTTAGAAAGTACATATAAATTATCTTTAAAAGGCCTTAATATACGAAAAAAGATATCCCTTATGAATGTGAAAATTAAATTGTGGGGGTTTTTGTTCATTTAATAGAGCTTTGGTTCTAGAGGTCTATGGGCCACTCACTGACAAATGAAGTTATCTATCAACTATCCATCTATGGCTCTTCCAGGATCTGATGCTGTATTTAAAAGTATTAAAGGCAGTGGGAGTTCAGAGGCTTCATGCTGCTCTGGGACTTCTTTCAGGTTTGACTGTGAGAGTGAATTTTCTTAACTGGAAGAAGTCTGAGAGTAACTGGAGGCAAATTCAGCCATATATAGAAATATGCAGTGCTCTGGTTTTAGTATGAGTGAATGCAAGCTGGACTTCCTAAAGTTTCTGGAGTTTTCCAGTTATGACACAGCATTTAAATTACTTTTCAATTAAAAATTTAATGTACTTAACATCTTAAAACTCAGTGGATGAGATCTGAAAATTTATGACCTTAGCCTACAGCATATTTTAGTCACTAGTCTCTGGAACAAATCCTGCTGTAAATAAAACATTGCAGTGATATATTATGAAGGCAGGAAAACTTTTTGCTGTGGCACAGCACTGCTGAAACTTAAATAATCTTTTTTTGTTACTGAAATGGGTTTTCTCTCTGCTCAGGAAATGTGTGAACTTCCCATTGGATTTTTACAGAGTAAAGCCAGTGAAGGATTCTCTGGGGTGTCAAGTACTGGAGAAATATTCTGTGTGCAGGCAAGCATGTTTAGTAGCCAGAAAGGGGATATTTCTCTTTTGCAATCTATCTGCTTTCCACCATGTTCCACACATATCAAGAGAAAACCAGTATTTTGTTGGACAAAAAAAAAAAAAAAAAAAAAAAAAAAAAAAAAAATCCCAGAATTTGAAGCATTTCTCCATCTTCAGGTCCCAGAAAGGTCAGAGATGAAGTTAGGAGAGCTAGAACAACAGCTTTTAAAATAAAATGGGGACAGATAAAGTTCTCAAACTGAGTCAGTGAAGTTTGATTCAATGTTCTGCATTGCTCATCCAGCCCAGATCTAATTTATTGTTCAGACTGCTTGCAGAAGTCAGTCAGCATCCTGCATGTCATGTGCAGGTGATAGCTAATTCCTAAATGAAGGTTTGCTTTTCTTTGTATCCCTGCAGGTGCCCAAATGTGCTTTGGGTGTGTGGTGAAAGCTGATGTCCCAACTCACAAATGGGATGCCTCCAGGATTTATTTTTAACTTCTATGAGTAAAGAAGAATTACAAGAGGTGTGGACAGGTGAGTTAGGTTAGTGGCTTCAAAAGGAAATAGCAAAAAAGCAATTTCTTGGATTGGTGCTTAAATTAATTTTGCTTTCCAGAAGTCTGTACTTGCATTGGACTTTAGTATCAGGTTGTCCAGTTCTGCCTCATGTTCATATTTCCACTATGTTTGTGTGCAAGGAAAAAGCCTTAGTGTTAGATTTGCAATATGTAATGCTAAAGAGTCCCATGAGGAAAAAACATTACAAGTTTACATCTTACTGGTTGGCATGATGGGAATTGCTGGTGAAAACTGCAGACTGGGCTATTTGTCAGTGAAGCTTCCCTTCCTGTGGGTGCTGGAATATCTGTGTATGGGCTGGGGTATTCCAGAAAATCCCAGGGAGCCTGAAAATCAGCAGCCCAGGGTGGTGTGATGTGCTCCCAGTGAATCCTGTGATCTGCAAACCCCAGCTCCCTCTGCTAAAGGTCACACCTGCCAGGACTCCCGGGGCACCTGCTATTAGCTTTCATTATTTCCACTGCCACTGAAAGGGGATACAAACCACAAAGTGTTTCCAAAATTAGGCACAGCATTGCAGTCTCTGCCACGTCCTGGAGTCCCTGCTGGGAATCATTTCTCCAGTTCCAGCTCAGGCTGGTGCACACAGAGCCTGGGTGTGTGTCCTGCTTTGAAGGATAAGTGTTTGCTAATAAAGGCTGAAGGTTTTTTTGAAATGGGGAATGTAAAGTTTTTTTTTCCATATTATTATTATAATTTTGAAATTAAGGGGTTTTTAGGTAAAGATATGTGAATTAGAAATAACAGTTGTGTACTAGGAAAATTAAAATCGAAATACAGTATTACAAAGAACAATTTTAACTTTGACAGAATACAACTTGACACTTTGTTAGGGTGTTGGTAGCAGTTTAATTAAATGGTGGCTACAGGTTTTTTGCAGTGGCAGATGTTTAGTTGAAGTAGTGGTTTTGTAGAAGGGTGTAGATTTTTTTTGAAGGTTTAGGGATGATGTGGAAACGTTTAGGATTTTTGGGAATTTAGTGGAAAGACGGTAACTTATTGTCTAAAATTTTAGTTTTTTATTTAGGTAGGAAAGACTTGGCTTTTTTTATTTTTTGACTGGAGCATTTTTTAATGGGATGATGTAATTTTATTAGTTATACAGTGGGACCAGAGCTGTGTGTCCCTTCACCCCAGTGACCAGAGCTGTGTCCTCCTCACTTCCCAGAAAAAAGCTGCATCACCTGTAAATTCCACTCTCATGAATGAAGTTGTGTTGTTGTTCACTGAAAATCCTGACTTCTTCCCCACTTCACAGCCCTCAATTTTAATGTTGTTCCTGTAACTCTTGAGCACCTGAGGACAAATTGTCCCCATGTAAACCCCGAGGTGCTGCCTGGTGTGGCACAGGCACTTGTGAAAGCTTCCCTGTTGTCATTCCTGTGTGGATAGCAACCCATGGATAACAAATGCATGGCTCCAGTTGATATGTTTGTTATAATAATTATCAACTTAATAATATCAACTTAATAATTATCTACTTAAAGCTTGGTGGTTATGTGAAAAGTAAAAGGAACATCACCAGTGCTGTTTTGCAGGTTAGTATAACTTGGTTCTACAGAAAGCTTTTTAAAAGTTATTTCCTTTGCACACCACCCACAGGGTTTTGTGCTGTATTCTGATCTGACTGTGGGATTTTTGGAGTGTACTGGGCAAAACAAGATGCACACAATGGTCTCCATAATATTGCTGATCTGAAGCATAAGCAGTCTGTAAGTGATGCACAGAAACAAATTGCTGTTCTGCATTTTTAGTCAATACTTCACTGATCACACAATTGTTTCATAGGATGGTTTGGGTTGGGAGGGACTTGAAAAGTCATCTAGTTCCAGCACACTGCCACCTCTCACTAGCCCCATCCAGCCTGGCCTTGGGCACTTCCAGGGGCCAGAGGCAGCCACAGCTGCTCTGGGATACTGACAGCTTCAGCTTGTCCAGAAACTCAGCAAAAATACAATTTCACTCACTCTGTTTAAAACTGGGGAAAAAGCATATGCCTGCTTTTCCCAACAATATCCCTTCTGCAGTTGTTAGGGAAAAAACCAACAATTCCCAATGCTGTCTCTTTAGGGTAGTTCCATACAACTCCATATTAATAATTCCTACTGTTCCTACTTGGCTTTTATGAGCCAAATAATTGAACATAAAACTGAGCTCAGGTTGCTGAACTTTGCTTGCCCTGGACCTGACTTCCCTGGCTAGCACTAGGCTGAAAGTTTTCTGCTTCTGAGAGTGTTGAATTAGTTCTGAGCCTGCCCAAGTGAGGCTCTCTGGGATGACCCTGAGGCTTTGCACTGGATGGAGTGGACAGACCAAAGAGCTTTAGCTGGTTCTTTTGCAGGTCCAGAGGAGCCCCAAAGTCCCAGCAGTGCAGAGGTGCACTGGTGGAGCACTCTGTCACAGATGCCCCAGTCTGAATGGTAATATATTAATTACCTTACATCCTTTGGTCTGAAGTGCACACTAAGTCACAGCTCTTTTAAGAACATGTTCCAGCACATTCCCTTAAAAATCTAAAACCTTGGCCATGTAAAACCTCAGTTTCAGCATTTTTGGGGTGTTTGTTTGCTGATGGTTTTGTGGTGTTTTTTCTAAATCTGGATTTCCTTTCCCTTCCCTGCAGTTTAGAGCATAAATCAACCCCCAGTATTGCTGATAATCCTACAGTGAAAGGGGAGGTTTTGGAGGCAGCTCTAATCCTCAAAGCTAAACAAAGCAGGAAAAAGTTGTAATGAAAAAAATTTACCCTTTAGCTGAGACCTTTTTATACTGAGCTTTAGCCTGGAGCACAATTTTATAGGCAAGTTATAAACCTGTTAAACAATGTTTCTTGTAAAGCAGAGCCAATGATCTATGATAGTTGAAAGCAGACTTTATGGTTTAAAACAGCCCAGAAATTGTTTGAAATACCTAATGCATCCTCCAAACACATAAATTCCAGAGCTGTGTGAAGTTTTGCTGGCTGTTTGAATCTCTGGGGCACATGTTTTGGGTGACTGATGACTATTCGTTAAGGTCAGCAAAAATTAATTCAGCTCATAAGAAACACATTTCTGGTGAGAGACTCTGGAATCACCTTTAAGGAATCACTGTTCTTTAAAACAAAAGAGGAGTCATTTAGTTAAAATACAAGCTAGTCACAAACCACCATCTCACTCTCACATCAGAAATTTTGGAGTTGAGGAGATGCTTGTCTGCCATGCAGCTCACACTCTCCCTTGTGCATCTGTCAGCTGCATTTATTAGTGCTAATATGATTGTATTTTTTATTCAAAAGCTTCTGACAGTTCAATTACTGGTAATTTTTTAATAGCTGTTAATTAAAAAGTAGCTTCAAATGAACTGAATGTACAAACCAAGGCTTTGTTCTGCTTTATCTTGGGCAGCTTCTTCCCCTGGGCAGATCTCCCACCCAAACCAGCTCAGTTGTGCCAAGCTCAGCTCAGACTCAGGTTAGCTTGGGCAGGGCACAAACCCACGTGCTGCCCTGGGAAAGTGCTTTGCTGCTCCACAATGGCACTGCCTGGCAAAGGATGCCAAGCCAAAAGTCTCTTTGGTTTTTTCCCTGGGAAAAAAAGAAGGGGCAGGGAATCTTTCCTGCTAAGAAGGGTGCAGGGCTGAGCCAGAGGAGCACTCCCTGCTGGAGCTGAGCAGGGAATATACACGAATATGTATGAATATATATGAAATACCCTCTCTGGGGTATTTCAGCCAGGGATGAACTGGCCTGAGCTCCCACATTTTGGGTTGGTGCTGTGGCTCTGTGGCAGGGAGGGGAAGCTGTCCCAGTCCTGGAGCAGCTCTGCTCCCAGGGAAGGAATGATCCTGTCAGCTGCTGTTGATAAAGCTTTTCTCCAGAGCTGGATTAGAGCTGTGGCACTGCTGACTGACAGGGCTGAGCCTGCAAATGCAATATTTTAAAGGTGAGTTCTCAGTGACACCCCCTACCTCAGGCTGGCAGATTACCAAGCCATCTCTGCTGCTGTTGGCACTGATGCAGGATGGTTTCTCCCTCCATCCTCCCTGTGCCTTGCCAGTAAAAGCTGAGATAATTGCTTTCCAGGTGGTTCCAGAGGATGCTGAGTCACTTCTCCTGCTCTCAGGGTCCAGGACACTGCTCTGGTTCCAAGGAGGGCTGTGGCAGGCTCTGCCTGGGCTGCACAGCTGAACCAGCAGAGGACAGCAGGCAAAATTCCATCTTCCCATCTGTATTCTTTACACCCAGTGTGTTAGCCAAATGCCCACAAGCCTGGGAATTTTGCTTCTAAAGTGCTCTTTATTCCACTTTGTGATAAATGAAGAGAAGCTTAAGTGGGGAGGATTTTTGGGTGTTTTTAAAGAAGTTTCAGTGAGCAGTAGGGGGGGAAATAAGATCTTGACACAATCAATACCAAGGAACATTCTCTAGAAATGAAACAGAAAGGACTTGTATGTGAAGTCCCCAGCCCTAGCAGCACAAAAGGGACCTTAGAGGGAGGAAACAGCTCAAGGTACATCCTTGCCCATGGCTGTTTTTCAAAGATTGAAGAGGAGAACTCTGTGAGGAATGGCTCACACCAGCCCTAATTCCAGCCCTGACATCAGGAACACATGGCAGTGTAGGAAAAATAAAAGGTGAGAAGGGGTTGTGAGATGGGATTCTCTGTTCCACATCTGTCTCCCAGGGCCTGGAAGGGGTGCTGGGAAGAAAAGTAAGAAAAATCAGAAAGAAAGAGAAGAGAAATAATTAAGCCTGTGCCAGGGTCTGGGGGAAGCAGCCTGAGGAGCACAGAGGGAGTTTCAGAATCTCCTTTCTCCTGCTTGGTGCCAGTGCTGGCACACAAACAATCTCTTACCCAAGTGCAACTGCAAACTGAGCTGCTTTAATTGACAGCTGGAAGCTAATTTTGCACATTTCCAGTGGCACCAAGATGGATAACAGGGATGGATAAATAGGTTATTTTTGTGCTCTGTTTGAAGGTTTCCAGTTTCCTCTGTGTTCTGCTGCAGTCTCTGCACTCTCCAGAAGAAAACCTGGGATAATGAATCTGTCATAACGTGGCACCTGTGTCTGAGCATTACTCCCCAGGAGAAAGGGAGTGGATTAAAGGAGCCTTGTTAGTGGGGTGTGCCAGCCACTCCCTGGCAATCCTCTTATTCCCAGAGAGCCAGCAGGGGTGGAGATGAGCCATGCATTTACCAGCAGAACAGGAATTATTAGCCCTGGTAAATACATTATTGTGTAGCCATTAGGTATCAGTTGTAAGACTGCTTAATGTCTGCATGATTCCTTGTAAATGGATTTGGAAAGCAGCTAAATTGGTTATTATTGCACATACTGAACAGCATTATTTATTGGCTTGGCTCAGTTTGAGTTTTCAAGGTAAAATGAGATTTTCAGTTTGTGATGAACTAACCAGGGTGTAAGTCGATTCAGGAAAATTATATTTTTCTGAAAAAGTGCTAGATTTAATGGTAAATATGATTCTAGAATTACCTGAGTTTCCTTTTTCCTTTCAAGTTCATTAACTAATTACTTTTAAATGTGCTCCTGAGATGAAAGTCTGAGAAACTGGGGGATTTAATCCAAGTTCCACTGGGATGCTGATTCTGAGGGGCTCTGAGTCAGCAGCTCCCTGCTTGGCAGATCATTTGCTGGACCAACACTTCGAAATTTGCTGCTACAATACTTTAAAAGACTGAAGCAAGTAAATAAGTTTAATTTCATGGGATGTAGTCTTCTCACTGAAGTTGATCCTATTCATCTCCCAGGTGGGAGCTGTTTGCAGCTGGGACATTGCAGAGGCCAAGCAGGAGCATCTGCAGGTGCCAGGCAGCCCCTGGGGACTCTGGCACTGTGCCTGTCTGCTCTTGGTGGGACCAGAGCAGATTCTGACACGGTGTGGGAGCTCAGGGGGCACTCTGTGTGTGCACTGGGGAGGGAGGGGGGGGAACAACACCCCTGCAACACCCTGCAACACCCTGCACCCTGCAACAGCACCCCTGGCTGCAATAAAGGGATTTCTGTTCCTGCTGTGTTTGTTAACAAAGCTTGCTTGGCTTTCAGATCCAATTGTCCTCATTTAGAGAAACTGGAGTGGTTGAAACCTTCACCAGGGACACACAGTGGGATAAACACTGTGATACCTTCACCAGGGACACACAGTGGGATAAACACTGTGATACCTTCACCAGGGACACACAGTGGGATAAACACTGTGATACCTTCACCAGGGACTGACACAGTGGGATAAACACTGTGATACCTTCACCAGGGACTGACAGTGGGATAAACACTGTGATACCTTCACCAGGGACACACACAGTGGGATAAACACTGTGATACCTTCACCAGGGACACACAGTGGGATAAACACTGTGATACCTTCACCAGGGACACACAGTGGGATAAACACTGTGATACCTTCACCAGGGACACAGTGGGATAAACACTGTGATACCTTCACCAGGGACTGACACAGTGGGATAAACACTGTGATACCTTCACCAGGGACACACAGTGGGATAAACACTGTGATACCTTCACCAGGACACACACAGTGGGATAAACACTGTGATACCTTCACCAGGGACACACAGTGAGATAAACACTGTGATACCTTCACCAGGGGACTGACAGTGGGATAAACACTGTGATACCTTCACCAGGGACACACAGTGGGATAAACACTGTGATACCTTCACCAGGGACACACACAGTGGGATAAACACTGTGATACCTTCACCAGGGACACACACAGTGGGATAAACACTGTGATACCTTCACCAGGGACACACAGTGGGATAAACACTGTGATACCTTCACCAGGGACACACAGTGGGATAAACACTGTGATACCTTCACCAGGGACACACAGTGGGATAAACACTGTGATACCTTCACCAGGGACCCACAGTGGGATAAACAATCCAGGCCAGGGTAGAGGAAGCTCTGAGCAGCCTGAGCTGATTGAAGATGTCCCTGCTCATTGCAGGGGTATGGAGTAGGTGAGCTTTGAAGGTCCCCCCTGACACCAAGTGTTCTGTGTTTCAGTGGTTATGAAATCTGAATGTGTCTGGCTTCACTACATCAAAATGCATCTTTAGAGGGAGCTGTTTTTAAACCCTCCTCTGTTCTGCCTCTTCACTCGCCTGCTCTGTCTGTCCTAAGCTGACTCTGAACACTGGGAAGTGAATTATATAATTGTTCCTTTTCACTCAATATCAAACATAAGCAGCCCTATTCTACTGTATTGTAACAATCTGCCAGGTTCTCGTGTGTGTTTGCCACCACATCACCAGTGAAACTGCACAGTGTGTGCAGATCTGCATCTTTTCCCATCTATTCTACTGCTAAAACAAAAGCTTTTCCTTTGCTAGCATTACTGGAGATAACACTGTCCAATCACAAGACCTCAATTTATATATTATTTGCTCTCATTAAATATTTGGGCCACAGTGTCCCACTTCTTTGTTGTAATTTCTCAGGGCTGAAAGAATTTGGCCTTGACAACTTCATTCCTGTTGCTTTCTTTGTGCTGGCCTCAGCCTATGTGCTATAAATACTGTGCAGAGAAATGAAAAAATTGGAAAATCTGCAGGGATTCTTGGATGTTTAGTTGGCCTGAGCTCACCTCCCAGCTGTGGGGATGCTGGAGCCTGCACAGACAAGGTGATGGGACTGAGGCAAAGGGCAGTGATGGGATCCTGCTGCTGGAAATTGTGTCACTGTGGATAAGAAATTGCAGTGTCTGGCTGGGCAAAGAAAGATGTGAAAAAGCCCAGGGTAGTGAGTATCAGTGGTTCCTAATGCCACTAACAATGCTTGGATTGCAATGGGCAAGATTGGATGCTTGGATTTTGAGATGCAAGAGAGCTAAATCTGGGTGGGCAAACTTAATTTTGAGAGAGTGAGAGTTGCTTGTTTAGGATAAAATGGACCTTGCAGAATGACTGAAAACTGCACTGAAACTTTCAGCTCATTCAAGCCTAAGACATGGATTTCATTATTTGAATCAACATGTGCACATCCAAGGAAATCCTTCCTTTCTGAGGTGTGGGTGTGATGCTGAAGCATATCCTTTTCTCTCCCTGAGTGCTGCCCCAAATCCTTTTCTCCCTCTCTGAATCATTATCTGGAGCAGCTTGGCATGAATGAGGCTTCATGAAACCCATTACCATCCCTCTTCCCTATTGGAATTTCTCCTGGGCTGGATGGAAATAAGTAAGTAGAACTGCATGGGAGAAGCTTGCAATACAGTGTTGATGCTGTTATTGTTTGGATAAATAGAATACTTGAGCTGCCTGCTAATAATCTGGCAGCTGCCTGTTAATAACCTTTCATAAAATAAAAACATTTTAGAAATTCTGTGCTCTGGTAACAGTCTAACCCATAATAGAAGGGGGAGTTCTTAATACAGTGATGATCAGTTGATGTTCATGAACAGAAATTAACATAATATTCAGTTTAGTTTAGATACTGGAATAAGAGATTTACATACATTAGGAAATGGGGAATATTTCAGAAGAGGAGGAACAGGAAGGAAGGGTTAAAACCTTGGTGAGAAGACAGCCAGGCTGATGGCCCTGGACACCTAAAACTGTGCAATAAGCTGGGAGGTTACAGACAGAGGACTGAGCTTAGAGCTCCTGCAAAGGCAGGGCAGCTGTTGATAGGGGCATGTACAGCTACCAACAGAACAAATGCCTCATCACCTATGACAGGAATTAGAAATACAAGTTTTGGAGCTGCTTTCCTGAACAACTGGTTCCTCTCCAGCCCCGGAAACCTCTGCCCTGGCTTTGGTCCTGCCCAGAACAGCTGGAGAAGCCTGTGGAGACCTGATCCAGTGGCAATTGCAGGATGCTCAGGCTCAACCCTGCAGCAGGAGGGACTAAACAAACACATCCAGAGCACAAGTGTTCCATTTAAAGAAAGGGAACTGCATTCTAATATGGCAAGTGGTTAAAAGGAAGGAAAAAGGATTAAGGAGGGGGTAGGCTAAAAAGCAAGAAGCCTAGACACTTCTGAGAAATCCTGTATTAGCATTCAAGACAAACTCTGTGCTGAAATTTGAAAAGAAATCAGAGTGGTCCAGCAAAAGCCCTGCAGAACCAAATAGAAAATCAGGGTGATTTTCACATAGGAAGGACTGGCATTTGTAGATTTGGAATTTTGTCCTTCAGAACAGAGCAGGAAGCTCCACAGGGCAGATCAAACATAACCAGGACATTGGGAGGGGTTAAGAGAGAGTTTGAGCAGCACCTTGCACAGGATGGAGAAGAAAAATAATTTTAAAAGGTAAAAAATTACTTCAGTATGACAAAAGCAGGAATATTGCAGAAGTGACTTCACACCCCTGGACAACAAGAGCTCTGTGTTCTTAGGTGATTCTTGCTTTAATGTTTCTCCAAACATTCTCACAGAGAAGCTCTGTGAGAGAGAACATTTTTACTTTTGTAGCTGTAGAGGCTGCTGTGGTAACTGAACATACAATGAGGTCACAAGGTTTAACAGAGCTCAGAGTCTCAGTAAAGATGATAAATTTAAAGGATACATAGTTTGTGCAGTGTTTGAACAAACAACCCAAATATTACACTGCAGCTATTAGGGGTTATTATAACCATCAAAGCCAGCAACTCTGGTATTCTAAAATGTGCTTTTCCAATAGCAGTTATTCCTCAGGGGAATAGCAGGGAATTCATTTGTGGCCATGACCACAAAGCTTCCAGGAAGCCTGGATGTTTTCCAGTTGTCTGCATTATTACTCTTATCTGAGCAGATCAATTGATCATTAATGATCTAGAAATACTTAGGGTGTGACAGCAGTGCAGAACAGCAAGGAGTGAGAATACTCCTGCTGTGTCCTCCTGGCACCTGTGGAACACCCAGGAATTAGGAATGGGGGTGGGCTGGGTGCTCCAGGCTGCCCCCCAGCCCTGGGTGCTCAGAGATCTGCTGAGCACAGCCCTCTGTGCAAACAGTGCCTCAGAAACTCAAAGCAGATTTTGGGAGACAGTGGAGTGTGCAACACCTACAAACATGCTGATTGTTATTTAGGGCCTTATGAACATATTTAACATGGACACAACACACTCAACAAGACATTATTATTGTTGTTGTTGTTATTATTATCATTATTATTGTTATCCAACTCAAGCATTTTTAACAAGTGAGTATATACACTTTTGTGAAATAAAGGCATTGCCAATGGAGGCAATGGAACAGTGAGCACAGCTGAGAGCAGGGCTGGCCTCTGCCCAGCCAACGAGTGAGCACAAAATCAAATCCTGCACAGAGGGTCAATAAGAGAGCCATCAATCTGCCTTAAATCTGAATAAAGCATGGCTCACGTGGAAGAAATAGCACCTGTGCAGGCAGTAAAGCTGTGCATCATGATGAACTTGGGCAGTTTTAATCCTGCTGTCTCCTAATTCATTAATTCTTGGCTGCACTTTTTATATCCTTGTAAATTGCTCTTACAAGTAATATATAAACATATGTAAGAAATCTTAGCTTAATGGTACTGTACTCTTCACAATGTCTTAGCCTTTTAAATTTTTTTGAATAGTAATTTGCATGTTTTTTCTTATACTCAGGTGCATAGATGTTTTTATAGCATATGAAACAACAGATCAAATAAAGCTTCCAATGTAGTTTTCTCTCATACAGCTGTGTTTGGCTTGGGTTACTTATTAATTCATCCAACATAAACAGTGCTTTTCAGGATCCCCTGCCCCAAATAAACTTGCCAGATACCTTTCAGACATCAGATTAAGAAGAAGATCTAATCCTGTGACTACAAGTCGACTGTTGTGTTTTATCAAGCTAACCTAATGTTAAGTACAGTGTAGAATAGAGGAGTTTAAAAATGAAATAAGACAGAGAAAGCTCCTGGAGCTGCTCAGTGTGTTGGTGTATCCCCTTTTTGATAAGTGTTCATTCCAGGGGCTCCAGGTGAGCCAGGTCAGGGACTCACCTGCTGTGAGAGCTCCTTTCCATGCTGCAAGAACCAGGTGCTGACAGGACCAAAAATGTTCCCTCCATTGGTGGTTCTGGCTGGTGAATATTCCTTTCTTCAGCTGGCCAAGTTGGTGGGTGGCTGTGCTAATCACTTGGCATGCCACACAACTCTAAAGAGGCCTTTTGTTTTATTTTGGGCAGTAATGAAACATTCTCTTTCATTAATGCAGATTACTAGTTAATTAATGCCCATCCATTGTTGTAGTTTAATAAAAGCGTGTGATACATCAAGATTCCTGCTTCTTGTAAAAAACCAACCATTTCCTTTCTTTACTCTTCCTGATAAATGAATAATGAGCATTTTGCTACCTCTTTGATGTTGCTAGGATCTCAGTCTATGTGTGGTTTTCACTGGGACCTTCAGGTCAGTTCATATTGTTTTGTCTGATTCTGATGTAATAGAAATGTTTTCCCTTTCAGTCCTCTGGTAAGTTCTTATTTTCCTAGGCCATCATCTTTTTTCTGCTTGCATTAGGAGAGAAATGCTGCATTTTAAAAAATCTACACCTTTCTGCAAGCCTGGCTCATTATAAGGTTACAATACATTATTAATTCATGCTTAGCAGATTCAGATAAATCACACACTGGGTATTATTTCAGGATGTGAGGATGTGAGGCTGGCACCTCCTTAGGAGGAGTTATAAGGCTAGAGGGGGTTTGACTACCAGAGATCTTCAAGGAACCTGCCTGGGGCCAAACACCTGAGGCTTTCATTAATGACCCCTCTGAAATAATGAAGAGTTTGCTAATGAAAGGCCCTGCTGGAATACAGTTGGGAGACATGGTTACTGTGCAGAATTCCAGTATGATAAAGGGGAGCTGAATAACCTTGAGGGCAGCTAGAGACAAAGCAGGAGAGATTCAGCAGCTGAGAGAACAGGTTCCTGCACCTGGAGCTTTCCATGAGAGATTTCTGCTGTGAGAATGCAGCTGCCACCCAGCCCAGCCATGCCAGGAGCCCCTGGACTTCAGCCCCTGCTCATGTGAAACCTGCCTGTAGCTCAAACATCACTTGTACCAAATCAAAGCTGATGCAAGTGGTACAAGTTGGGTATTTTCTGTCTTTCCCACCAGCCCAGCCCTCCAGAGGCACAAGGGAGGTGGGAGCACCAAACAGACCCTGAGGAGCACAGGCTTGTTCCACTCCTCATTCATTGTCCATCCAATTTGAGTCTCTCAGGAGAGTGCATTAGCAAGTAGGATCAAGAATATTCAGTTTCAAGTTTTCTGCATCCTCCAGTTGAAATATTTGCTATCCCACTCATCTCCTGTAAGCTGCTTCTACAACTTACACTGCATTGTGGTAAAACTTGAGCAAATAAAAGGCTCCTGCCAGGCCAGCTGACAAATTGGAACAGGATAAGGGGTGGCAATGTGTGGCAGGCAGGGTGGCACTGGCCTAAAGGATGGGGTGGAACTGCCCCAAAGACCCCTGCTCATCACTGACAGGTTGGAGGTGCTGTGCTGTTTGTGTTCCTGCAGGATCTGGAGCACAGCCTTTGCACACCAGCTTGGATTTAGAAGGAAGGACTGATGGGAATGCCCTTGTGGTGTCCATGAAACACCACCAGCAGCAACTCATGATCACTGCCAAAAATAAATATCTATTGATCCACAAGGGTGGATCCTGGGAACAAAATGCTTCCCCAAAAGCTGAGCACTCCCTCTTGTGAGGCTCTCTTCAGTGTCCTGCAGCAGTGTCCTGCAGTGGCATCTCATTATTTGTCACAGCTGAAGGGCTGCTCCTGCTCCTCATTAAATGTTCTGTGCTGCACAACAGGTCTCAGGCTCACTGTGCCTGAATTTCCCTCGTGGGTTGTTTGCCTTTACAAAGACTTTCAAAGCAGTCCTTCTTCCCTGATCTTTCACAACCACTGAAACACTGGGAAGGCATACACACTGTGACAGAAAACAATAAAGCTGAGGCAGTTCCCAGCTGGGGGTGATGTGGCACCATCCATCCATCACACAGATTTAGGCATTAGACAGAAAATTAAGCAGCTTGTTGAAGTTGTGGCTCTGTGCCTGAGTGTTGGAAGGAAACACAACACTTCCCCTCGTTAAATGAGGATTTAATGTCCAGGGTGCTCAAATGTTTCTCATTTTTTCAGAAGCAAACCCTCATTAGCATGTTTGTTTAAGCAGTGCAAACTGTCCTGAGCTGTGCTGGTGGCCACCAGGCTCTGGCTGCAGCTTCCAAAGGGCTCTCAGACATCAGCTGCATGTGTCTGCACTGAGAAAACAGCATTTCAGAGGGTCACATTGCTGGCTGCTGAAATGTGGGAATAGGTTCATAAAACCCGTGGTAGTAGGGGCAAAAGTGTATCACTGTTCTAATTCTTTAATATTTTAAGTTCTTTAATTTTTTTCCCTTTATTTCTTCTTGCAGGACATTATTCAAGGGTGGAAAGGTCCCAGAAATCAGTGTTTGTAATGTAAATTGTGACCTGACTTTTATGTTAGCCTTGATCACTGCCTGCTGAAACAGCTGTGCCTTAAGAAATGCTGACCATGATAAATCCAGCTCTGCAGGGAAACATGCTCTGAGAGATGTTTTTGGGGCTCTGAGAGATGTTTTTGGTGCTGTGGGGATGTTTTTGGGGCTCTGAGGATGTTTTTGGTGCTGTGGGGATGTTTTTGGCACTTTGAGGATGTTTTTGTTGCTCTGAGGATGTTTTGTTGTGGTTAAAATAGAAGTGTGTGATTTCACATGGTGAAGGGTTTGGAATTTGAGGTTTTTATAATGTAGTAATGGGCATGGGACAAGATGGAGGATTTTGGGTGTTGTCTCTTTTCTGTCTTCTTCCCTCTTCATAATTTCAGGCAGTAGTTTCTGGTTGGACACTTAGTGAAGCACTGAGGGTCACAGGAGTTTGGTTATTGGGTCAAAAGTATAAATAATACAGGTGTTAATTCTCTTTGGGGCTGTTTAGCTTTAAGAGACCTTGTAACCAGCTCAATTCAGCTCAATTTTGCTCACTTTTGGCTGGAACCTGGAAGTGTGGCAGCACTCTGTACTTTAGGTAAGATTTAACAACCAAGCCCCAACATGAGAAATTTGTCTCTTTCATGTTTTTAATCCTGGCTCTGAGTGAAGAGAGAAGGAAATGAAGGCAAGGCACTGGTTAAGCAGCAGAGAGAGCACAGTTAGAGAGCCAGGCCCTCTCCAGGGGTGAAGCTCTGTGCCCCCAGCAAACCCACACTCCTGCTCTGCATTCCCAGGCTTTTCCCTGGAGCTGGGATCAAGCTGCCCTGGGAGGGACTGGCAGCACTAGAGCTTGCTCTGAGCCATGAGAAGCCCAGGCTGCCAGCTCCAGAGCCAGGCTTTGCTGAGCCCTGTGTCCTGCCCAAGGACAGCAGCCAGCCCAGAGGCTTTGGGAGCACCCTGGGTTTTCTGGGGTGGCACAGGGGGAAAGCATCTCCTGCAGGACAAAGGAGCATCTGTCCTGTTTAACATCTATCCTCTTCTGATTCTTGAACAGCCTAGGGAGACAAGAGAGGTGTGGAAGGACCCAAACTGGTTTGTTTGTCCCAGCAAAGAGAAGCAGCTGGGTGCACAGTGTGAAATCAGTGGTGCAGCAAAGGCAGGAGCCTACAGGGAATTTGGCTTCATTCAGTCTGCTAATTAAACCCAAGGATTATAGTCCTTTTCATTAATGGAGCTATGACCTAAAAGGGAAAATAATGTGGCTTGGTCCCTGTGGGGGAATTTTCTCCCCAGCAGAGTGGGAGCAGGGTGATGGAGCTGCTGCATCTGAGGCACAACAGGCCCCAGGGCTGGGAAGGGGAGTGTGAGGAGCTCTGTCAGGCCTGGCAGGAGTAACTGGCCTAAAGTGAGAATAACTTAAAAATGAAAACAAAGTTCTCAGGTCTGACTGCCAGAGGAACACCTAGAACAGCCCTCTCATTTGAGGAGAATGTAGAGAACTGCAGCTGGCTAACAATGCCAAGTCCATTTCTGAAAATAATCTCAGTTCCTATGTCTGAACCAAGTTTCCTGGATCTCTAGAGAATCTTATTTCAACTCTGAAGCCTCATTTTAAGAATGAACTCAACGTTTCAAACAAGCTGTTGGAATTTCAGTGGTGCTGCAATTTGCCATCTGCTATTTTTCTAATTCTAGCTTATGCTCAGATAAATTTGACTCATTTTCACAAAAGTGTGTTCTAGGACTTGCATGTTCTGGTACTGCACGATGCTGCTGGGTTTATTCATGGACTGTGTGGGTACCTGGGGATGGGGTCTCACAACTGAGGAGGTTTCTGACGTCTGTTCCCAACCTTCCTTTATTTCCCAATTAAAGAAATGGTTCCAAACAGCACAGGCTTTACTGTTCTGAAAGGGAAGTGAGAGGAGATCAGTCCCTGCAGTCTCTGCTTGGTTTGGTGTGGGTTTTGGTGATTTGACTTGCAGGAGTGCTCTGCTCTCTCTAACACTTCCACTGCTCTAAATAAGAGATGCTCAGGGTCTGCCTTCCCTCTCTTTTTTCAGGTGTTGTTGCTGTTATGAGAGCATGAACTTCATAACTGATGGGCAGATTTCCCAAATGTGTGAGGGCTTAGCAAGTTATCATTCCAGAGGGATAACAATGGAGAGCCTGTCTTGGTCCTGGTTAACCTAGCAGTTGTCAAGGGCTGGGCCTTCTCTGCATTCCAGCCTGCTGTAATAATTTCCTGTATTTCTGGGACATTTGCACATACCATCTTTTAAGTTTGTTTCCCAGTTACTGTGTCCAATGATATGTAGGCCTGGGGAGGGAATCCCAGCCAGGGAAGGAGCTCTGGTGCCACTGCTGCTCTATTAAACACTGGGTGTGTTAAATGGGAGTGCTGTTAAGAGTTAAAGAGCAATTGAAGGGTGAACTTGGCTGTACAACAATGCAAAACAAACATATTTCCTTCTTCCCCTTCACAAAAGCAATCTGGAGACTTCTGAAATGAGAAGATATCAGCAAGTTTCTTGAAGAAAAATTAAATGTGGGGTAACTAATAGAATTTATTGAAACTTGGGAAATTATATTGGCCATTTCCAAGCACAGTAAGCTGTAATATTCCATAGGAGAGCACTGAAATCACTTGACTGTTACAGGCTTGTGTGATAGATGAACCTGAGGAGTGTACTTCTTGTCCTGCTGCAAAGTAAGTGCCTACAAACCCAGCTCTTCTCACACCCAAAAAGTCAGCCATGCTCTTTATTTGTAAGGCAAGAAGGAAATGGATTCAGTATGTGCCTTTCCCCCCCAAAATACTACATTCCTCTTTTTTTTTTTTTTGAGGCTCATAATAGCAGAGTGCCTGTGCTTTGTATGTGGATGTGCATAAAGGCATGTGTGTGACCTCTGTGGGGTCACAGAAAACACAGTTCTCAAGTGTACATCTCAGTACCCAAATGGAATGGTGCAAAATCTAAAAAATAAAGAGAGAAATGAGGACAGCAGCCTGCCAAATGCTGCTCAACTGTGCTCTTTGTCAGGGTGATTTCTTTAGCTGTTGACCTGTCAGCAGCTGTTGTGAAAGAAGCCAGGATTTTGGTCAGCAAATGCCAGGAGACCTGATGCTTGCAGTCAGCAGAAGGTTTTCAGTGTTAGGCTACTGAGGAGCAAAGATCTCAGTGCTATTTATATTCCTTTTCAGCTGTGAATTTTCAAGTACTAAGCCCAAATACAGACAGATGCTGAATGTTTTCAGCCAGCAGAGAGGTCACAAGGATGTGAAGTCAAATCCACATAATGAGCTGAGCTCATAAGGTCAGCTCCATCCCAATTATTTGAGGAAATTTTACTGAAACACCATCATGTTAGTTTAGTCCTCATCTTCTCCCATATTTATTAAAAAGACTACTACTTAAGCAGAGACAATCTCTGCAGGTGTTAGGCAAGGGAGAGTGGTTATTAAAGAGTGGTTATTGCAGTGCTGTCTTGGACAGCAGCAGGGTCTGGATCAGCATAGTTGTGTTGTGATTAATGGCCTTATCAAAACCCAGAAAAATTACAGGACTTACACAAAGGAATGCAATATCCTGTGCTACCAGCACAGAACTTAATAATGAGTCAAAGCATGAAAACGTTTGATGTCATTAATAAAATCCACCATGGGATGCAGGGAAGCATTTGCAATTGCATCAGTCCTTGGGAAAAAGGCAGACAGGACAGCTGTGGTGATGGAAAAGATAATACATTAAAGAAAAATTAGCATATCTTCAGGGATCCTTTTAGCAGGAGGTGAAGGGAAGCTTTTCTTCATTAAGGGAAGCTGCAGTTGTCTGAAAGCTGGAGAACATCATGGACAGAAATCTCCACTGTTGGAGGAAGCATTCCTAAAGTGGGCCCCTTGGAGGTGCCTGGGTGTTTTATTAACCAGTGCTGCTTCTCAGGGGGAAGTTTCAGCTGCAGTTGTGCTTTACCTTCCTGCCAGCTCAGGAGTCCTGGAGAATGCTCCCAGCTAATGGTACCAATGACAGTGCAGTGAACATTAAGGTTCTCAGTTTTAGCTAAGTCATGCTGTAAAACTCCTTAAATCTCCAGAACCTGGAGTTATTGTATTCTTTGCTTGTTCAATTCTAGCCTGGCTTTTCCTTTCCTTGAGCACTGAAATCTGCAAGCCTTGTGGCCTGCTCACTCCTCCTTGGCTTCACCCCCTGAAAAGATGGGGATGCTTTTATCCTTGTACACTCCTGTGAAATAGAAAACAACAGGTTTCAAGCCCCCAGGTGAAGACATGAGGCACAGGATGCAAACACTGCATCTGGGAGTCACCTGAGAGCCTCTGGAAGGTGGCTGGGTTTGTATCCTGCTCCTTCACAATCCAGAGCAGCAGCTGGGGGAGCTGGGCTTGTTCAGCCTGCAGGAAAGGAGGCTCAGGGGAGACCCCACCAGCCCCTCCAGGAGGATGGAGCCAGGTGGGTCAGTCTGTTCCCCCAGGGAACAAGTGGTGGGATGAGAGGAGATGGCCCCAAGTTGTGCCAGGGGAAGTTCAGGCTGGGTATTAGGGAGAATTTCTTCAACAGAAGGGTTGTCAGGCATTGCAGCAGGATGCCCAGGGAAGTGGTGGAACCACCATCCCTGGAAGTTCTCAAAAAACAGGTGGATGTGAGTGTGGTGAGCACAGCAGTGCTGCATTAGCAGTGGGACCTGATCAGCTCTGAGGTCTTTTCCAACCTGAGCTGTTCTGTGATGCTGCACAGTCACTTGCCAAAAATTCTGTGCCCACGCTTGAGGAGAGGGAATCCCAGGTGGCTACTGGCTTTTGGTCACTTGAAATGTGGCACAAAGCAGAGAGGCAGGGTGGAGAGAAGCAGGAAGGTCTGCAGGATATCTGCAGATTTTTCACCACCCAACCCTGGTACAAAGCATGAACATGAACATGCATGAAGAAAGCATGAACAAAGTTCAGGATTGCCTGTGGGAGGCTCCTGCTCCTGCTCCTGCCCAAGGTCTCAGGGGCTGCTCCCCATCTGCTGGCTCTGCTGGCAGTGATGCTCACCAGGCACTGCAGGAACTCCCAATCCTAATATTGCTGAGATCATCCTGACTGTGCTCAGAGGAGGAGCAAAGGCCAGATTCCAGGTTTTTCTTCTGTCAGCCAGCTGGAGATATTCTGTCCTTCCTAACACTCTAAACTGGCCCTTAAACACCTAGCTCTTATTAATGAGCAGATATTTTCATTGCTGGGGCTGAATGACTTAAAATAATTGAGAGCTCGCTGGGCACATGGCCAAAGCTGTGAGCTAGAAAAATCAAATCATTTATGGATTTTTCTCCTTATTCAGCCTACTTGAACCACCTACTGATGCAAAGCCTGGAGGTCACAGGTTGTCATAAAGCTGAATGTGAGATTATTTTAAATGAATCTCATTGAGCTGGCTTAGTTTCATATAAGACTGAGGTATATTCATTTACCCCAGCTAAGCTCATCTTTTTACAGGGCTTTCTCAGCACACCTTTGTTTTTTCTGCTCTTCAGTTTTTGTCAGCCTGAACCATCCAGCTGCAGAGGGCTCACAAAAGCCACTCAGTGAGTTGTATTTTGAGCAAGAAGTCTCCAAACGTGGCAGTGGTTCAGGGATGCTCTCTCAGGGTATTGGCTACATCTGCTGCTTGCTTCTTCAGCTGCAACCTGTTCACTCCCTCCAGGATGCTTGCCAGGGGAAAAGCTGCCAGGTGCTTCTGAGATGCTGAAGGTGCACACAGGCTGCCTGTGACAGGCTTTGTTTCCCTGCAGGGAGCATCTCTCTGGTGCTGACTGAGCTCCCAGGCACTGCAGCCTGGAGCTGACCTGGAAAAGGAAATGCTGGATGCTCTCACTTGATTCACCTGCTCTGCTTTTTTTAGCATGGCACTGTTAAACACAGTGCCTGTCAGCAGAGTTCCAGTTTGTTCCCTTTCAATCCTCCTGATTATTTGTCAGGAGGCTATTAAAATAAAATCTGAAAGGAAAACACACCTGCTAGGTGGAGACAGATTATTGAAGTGTCAGGAGAAAACCTCCTCCATATGCACTGCAATAAAAGCAAAGACTCTTAAAATAGACTTCCGTGGCTTGCATAATAATTGGAGCACCATTTACTGAGGAGACAGCATCAATGTGAGTAAGGAAACTTTCCTGTCTGGTGGTGGAGGGTGAGCAAATGCTACATCAAAGTGCCTCAATCACTGCTTTAAAACTATAATCTGTGTCAGTCACACTGAGAGCACATTGTGTGTTCTTTTGCACCATCTGCCCAAAAATTGGTTGAACTTAGTCTGAAAGTGATGGAAAAGCAGCCCTCAGTAACTTGAGAATATGACATTTATCACATTTAATACCTACTGAATAAAATGTCTGCTAACAAGAGGGTGTGCTAAAATAATAATGGAGAATTTCTTTGGGTTTCTGTCTTCATTTCTGTATAAAAGTGGTGATGAAACGCTACCATCTTGCTTGTCAATGTGTAATTGGCTTTTAATGGTTGGCTGCTAAGTAGTAATTTTTTTTTTTTCCTTTTAGTGGTTACAACCACAAAATCTTTTGCTAAGGCTTTCCCAGCCTGGAGGAGGTGAAACTGTTTCACTGTCTTTAATTGCAGATGTACCTTAGATGAATCCTATGCTTAGATGAGCCTCTCCTATCTCATCACCTCCACCCTATCCTATGCACAGGTGGCTTTTGTTTAAGTTCCCCACAGTGTATTAATTTAATTTTTAATTTAAATTTCAAATTTTAATTTAATTCACACAATTGAATGAATTGTGTGTTGCCTGATAGAGAGGGAAGGTGCATGCACAGACCAGGCATTACCACACCACAGTGTCAAACCCTGAATAATTCACTCTGAGTGCCAGGCAGGAATTAAGAAAGGCTCTGAAACTGGACATGTGCTGATGCCATCCTTGGCTTGACTGAGTGGTTGGTTAGTTTGTTTTTTGGGTTTTTTTTCCGTTGTTTTTTTCATTTTCTTTCAGAGGATAAATTCCAAGTGTTTTCTGTAAGCTAGTTTTTCTTTGGCAGGTTCAGAGATGAAACTGAACCTTATGGCTGGTATCAGATCCCCTTAGATACACAAAGACACAATCACATTCTAGAGGACAGGGAAGTTGTGCTATTTTACCCCATTATTGCCTGCAAGGAAGGTGTCTCTAAGACTTCTTGTATTAACAATGACAGAGGAGGAATAAATATTTTGTCTAAGATCTTCATAAGACGACAACAGTAACCAGTCAAATCCTGAAATTATTCTAATGAGAGCATGGACTAATGCTCCACGTGGTGATCAGTGCATTTATAAATCTCTCACAGGACTAGCAGGAGCTTGAGCACACCAATGGTACCTGGAGCCACCCAAGTGCTCCTCTGCACCATGGAAATTGTGTCTCAGAGAAAAGCCTCTCTGCAATTTTTGCTTGTGTTACAGATCATCTCCATATCACAGTGACTTCACACTATTGAAAAAAGACAGCTTTTTTTTTTTTTTTCTTGTCCTGTGAATATGACATTCTTATCTGTGTTTTTAGCCTGTGATGCTTGTCAAAAATGAACTGTGAAGGGAAGGGGTGGGGGAGTCTTAAATATTGAGAGAAATGTAATTTGAGTGAAATCCAATCTGAGTGATGTGTTCACCTTCCTATTTTCTTTAAATAAGGAGGGCAAAGGCTCTTTTCCCAGTGAGGAAAGCTGAGTTAAGCTCTGCTGGTTGGACAGCCAGGGGCAGTCCTTGCTGTGTGTCTGAGCTGGCTCAGGGGATGGGGGGCTGGATGTTGTGGGTCCTTTGGCCCTGTTCTGCAGCATGGGTGCTCAAAGCATGAGTGTTCTCCAGGGCAGACAAAAGTGAAAGTGACTGCACTGCTGCCTGACCCTGCAGAATGCCAAATGCAGAAAAAGACAGGAGAAGCTCCTTGATGTTAAACTTCTAAAGTTCTGTGAGTTCTCATTTTTGCCCTTGAGGGGGAGTAACAGCTGTGGAAGGTGTACATTTGTGTGACAGAAGAAAGATGGAAATGGTGGCTTTCTTACCTTTCCATGTTCTGTGTCTGATGTGGAGGGCTTGCTCTGAAAGGGCATTTCACCAGAACAGCTCCTGGTGTTTCTGGGCAGGCTCAGGGTTAACAACACCCAGCTCTCTAGCTATCAGACACTGGGGTCAGTCTGCAATAGGAAACTTTCCAGCCCCAGCATGAAGCTGCAGTGTCTCCAGCCAGTGCTCCTGGAGTTCATGGTTACACATGGTCAGTGAAGCTGCCCTCTGGGAAAGATGAGTCTTCACCTTTTGGCACTGTCTCATGACCAGAGGAGGAAAAACATGTCCTGGATGTACTTTTCCAGCCTGGTGATTGCACACCTCACTTTTCACACTTGATCTGTCCCCTAACTATGCCTGACATGTTTTTCTCTAACTGGTGCAATGAAATTTATTGTCCATTAGGTTCCTTTATGAATGAGCTCTGCTTCCCTCAATGAAAAATGGGTAAATACACACCCCCTAATTTACACTTTTGCCAAATATTTCATGTTCCAGCCCAATCAGCTTTGACCAGTTGATGAAATTGTTGGTTTCTGATGCAGATTCATTCTAAGAAAGCAATCCAGTGAAATGCAAAGGCAAAGCCCAGCAGCAGCAATGCATGAATTACTGGTGTTAAGCATCCTTTGGCCTCCATCTGTGTTCTCTGGCAGCTCTGCAAGATATTTCTTTAGCAGGAAGAAAAAAAAAGAAAATCAGCTTTTGGTGATGGCATCTAGCAAGATTTGAGTCAGGGTTCTAGATTTCTCCTGCCAGTGACAGAGGTTATGATGTGACATTTGTGGCAAACTCAGTGGTTCTTCCACCTTAGGAATTAAAACAGAGATAATTGAGAGGTTTTCCCTGGTTTTATTGTCTGTCTTCACTTGGCACAGTATTTTATTACAGTTAGGTTTAATCTGATTTAGCTGCCTAATGAACATGTTAAAACTTGAAAAGCATTGCAGGAATTCTCAATGCTGATGGTGGGGAACATGGGCAATAGGAATGAGAGAGACAGGGACTTGAAGGGGAAATCCTCCTCTCTTTGAAGGATGACTAAAAACAGAATCTCTAAGCACACTTTTTTGGGGTTTTTTGCCAATTCTAGGAATTTTGGTGTCAGAACTGTCTTTTCTACAAATAACTACCCAGCATTTAAGAATACTGCTGTAGCATGTATTGATCTGGGGTATCATTGCTATAATAACTGGAATACAGCCAAAGATTGATTGATGTAGGGAATAGTCAGATTCATGGTCTCTTGTACAAGAGGCTGTAAAGCTTTCTATGGAAGGTGATAGAAACCTTCACTGTCAACATTAGAACTAAAAAACTGTGTGCCTGGTGGCATTGATGGGTTTTGTGTATTTTCCCACTGCACCACCAAGCTTGGGTGTTTCCTAAATTCTAGTCTACAACCTGGGGAAGCTTTGCCTTTTTGCTTTATTTCAATTTCTCCTTGCCTTATGGAGGAGTGGCTGGATTGCTGTACAGGAATCCACAATCCACAATCCACATTTCATTTGTCCAATAAACAAAGCAGGGAAATACAAGGTGTGCTCTCCAACAGGGGAAGGACTTTGCATCTGATCTGCTATGAAAGATTCTCTCTTTCTAGTTCATGAAGATGGATATGAATTATGTGATGTCTTATGTCTTGATTTAGGGTGTTTATTAAATCTGGCTTGAAGGATGAAAGTAAATGTTCCAGTGTTTTCTAAAAGCTTTGAGCTACAGGAAAGTGTGGGAGTTTCCCCCCTCTCTGACTGTCTTGCTTGGTTTTGTTTTAAAAGCATGACAGATTTACTGTGCTTCAAAAAGTCCTGTTAATATCCTACAGGGTTGTGAACAGACTCTCAGATTATTTTTTTTCTAAATTAGTCCACAGATTGATCCTTTTTTACAGGAAGCAAGTACGTTTTTTGACTAGTTTCTTTTAATTTCACTCTAAGAATGTCAAGAATTTAGAAGTAACACAGCATTAGAAGTGCCACATCATTAGAATGACCTCGAAGTTACAATGGTAATCAAATAATAAATAGATTTTATTTTTTAAACAAAAATGCTTTTATCCACAAAGAAAAAAACCTTTCTGTGCAACAGCCTGGGGCGGGGGGGGATTTAGTTTTTAGGCAAAGGCTTTAATGTCAGATTAGAGACTAATGCTTTCCATCTTTGTTAAAAGGAAAGAAATTAATATTTCTCAATGAGTTATTAATTCTGTTTGTGCTGATGTTGCCCAAAGGTAATGGTCTTTAAGGAAATAATGTAATTATTGTAGTCATAGTTGTGTCTATATTTTTAAAGAAAACCATGGTTTGTATAAATTGGTATCTTCTTTATGGTAGACATGAATTAGTTTGAAATATTTTCTGCTCCCTGTTGTACCAATGTTCTCCAGCCTTTGACCAACAATTGATGTTTTGTGTCTCTGTGCCAGTGCTGGAGATAAAGTTTGGGTCTGTGAACCAGTGGAAGCTATTTGCTGCACACACCCTCACTGCAGAAAAGAAAGAATCTTCATTCTTGCTGCTGGATTGACATGTGCTGCCTCATTTAACCAAAAGAGAATAATGGAGCACTGCTGGATTGTGGAGATATTCCTGGGCTCTTTCACCAGGCACAGGGAAGTGGAAAATGTGCTTTAATGAAAGGAGCTGGCAGCACTTTGCTTTTACTCCTCCTTTTGTGTTTGCCATAGCCATTAACTTAGTTTGTATTAAGAAAATAACAAAAGCAACAAACACCTCCCCCTCCCCCAAACCAAGGAAAGTTATTTCCTAAAACTCCCAATAACAAGGAAAAAAAAATTATAAAAATGAGTCCAGGAGGACTGGCTCACTTTTTAAAGCAATCTTCTTAGGGACTTGGCATTTATTTTGCCCTTGGAGGCTTAAGGACATTGAACTTTCATCTTCAGGCCTTGTGAAAGGGACCTTGAAATGGAGCTTTCAAGATCCAAACTGGTGTGATACCAGTTTGACTTTTCTCAAAAATAGAAATCTGAGTTGCTAGGACTCAAGTAAGAGTTACTCTCTCAAGTAAGAGAACCATTGCCTATTTCATGAGTTCTTCTCTTTGCCACAAACTGCCATAAAGCATGTTCCCAAACAGATGTCCTCTTTCCAAACCCCCAAATCAACTCATTAATGGATTAGCAGAATGTGCCAGAGTGCACCTCCAGGCATGAAAACTTCTGCTGAGACAAATGGGGAATGATGAGCTGGGTCAGTTTGAGGTCCTGTTCCATGAGAATCCCAATGGAAAGAACCCCCAAATTATGCCTACCTGGTTTTCCCATAATCAGAAATTGCAGCTGGAATTAGTACAGGTAGCAGCAGTCCTGCAGCCTGGCATCCCTGAATTCTGCAGATATTTCACACAAATACCATTTGACTGATGAGTCACCCTCAGAACACAGCCTTGCAATGAAATCATGCTCGGCCTGTGATTGATAAATCCAAGCTAGAACTGGGGGAAATTGCTAGAGCTGGGGCAAGGATTACATTGAGACATGGTTGGGTTTTTATCCCCCCCAAGTCTGTTCCAGCAAGAAGCAAAATAGATGGATGTCACCAGGAAATAAACACCAGATCAGACGTTGACGTTTCTCTTTAGTCCTACCAGTGGTCCTTCCTTCCTTCCTTCCTTCCTTCCTTCCTTCCTTCCTTCCTTCCTTCCTTCCTTCCTTCCTTCCTTCCTTCCTTCCTTCCTTCCTTCCTTCCTTCCTTCCTTCCTTCCTTCCTTCCTTCCTTCCTTCCTTCCTTCCTTCCTTCCTTCCTTCCTTCCTTCCTTCCTTCCTTCCTTCCTTCCTTCCTTCCTTCCTTCCTTCCTTCCTTCCTTCCTTCCCTCCTTCCCTCCTTCCCTCCTTCCTTCCCTCCTTCCTTCCCTCCTTCCCTCCCTCCCCTTGGAGCAGAAACCAAAGCACAGAGCTCTATCTTGTGCCACAGGTGGGCACTTCATTCTAAATGTATCATTTTTATCACACCTTGATTCTTCCCTTTGCTTACAGGCTGGGCTGTTTTCCTTCCTTTTCCCAAAACCCTCCACCTTCAGCCTGGCCTTTGCTCTTTCAGTTTCGCTGCAGAAGGTTCCAATGTTGGTTTTGTACAATGCAAATCAGTGACTCCTGGCTCTGCACCTTCTTTTCAGCTGAGAAGTCCAGATGCAGGAGGAGGACCCGCTGAAAACTGACACCAATTCTCAGAGCTGAAAGCTTTGTTTCTGAAATATTTGCAGCAGAACTTTTCTATGCACCCTGGAGAAAGAAACAGAAGCTTGTAGGGGTGGGGCTGCTGCAAATAACGTGAGCCTTGGGGCTAAAATAGCTGTGTTAATTACAACCCACACAGAAACTGTGTGGGGCTGATGGAGATTTCACCTCTTCTGGTCCCAGGGTTTTTGGGAAGGGGCCAGTGGGATGCAATCCTACAGAGGAAATTGTCTAACAAAGCCAAGGCCATGAGACTGGGGAAAATGTGCAGCTGAGATGCTCTAAGGAGGGAGAGGCATGGTAAAATTCAAACAGATTGTGTCTCACTCTCAAATCATGTGGTCTTGTAACTCCTTTGAACTGTGCAAGTTGGACTTCTGAATAGCCTTTATTCACCAAATTTCCATGGTAAGGCCACCCTGCAGTTGATTTTATCCTTTAATCATGTGGTGTTTCAGCAACAGCAAGAATTCCAAAAGTTCTCCTGAGCTCACACATTCTGCTCCAGACTCCAGTCATGTTTAAGGAAGTTTTCTGTGGGGCACAAGGGGCTGTTCCAGCAATTTCAAAGCAAAGAGCATAAAGAACAGGAAGGTAAATTGGAATATCTGCATAGGGCAATTCAGCTGCTTGTTCCTTTAGATGACCTTGAAGTATTGCTGCCTGGTGGTTATTATTCTGTGAGTGAACATGCTGTGTGTTGAACTTTGAGTGGCAAACAGAAATTCATGCCCTTTCCTGCCTTGAGCTGTATCAAAGTAGGTGATGTTTATAAAAAATAATTTTTTTTCTTAGTGTTCAGGCTACTTAAGACCAAAAAAGGAATAAACAATTTAGTATTTTTCTAGCATCCAGTATTGGATTTGGCAATGAACAAACAGTTAGCAATAATCACCATGTGAGTCCTGTTTATTATTGAACTTGACTAGCAGAGACAATACCAGGAAGGGTGAAACCACTTCAGCACATTATAAACAAAGTTCTCCCTTGCAGTCCTCCTGTCAAAGAAACCCTTGGGATTTTTATAACCTTATGATGTGATCATCAGAGTGAAAGCTGTGGGCTAGGGGACTGCTGGGTGCCTGTTACAAAATGCACTTTGTAGCTTTTCTTTGGCCTAAAGAAGGTGTGGATTGTTGTGTGTGCTGTGCTGATAACAATTCAAGCTGGAAATTCAGCTGGAAATAACGTTGCAGTATCTGGCTGTATGTGAAGCCAGCTTCCTGACTGGAAGTCTTCCAAATTACATGGCAGCATCTTGTTTCTGCCTTTTTTGGTTCTGCTGAAGACCATAAAGCCAGAGCATCCCACAGAAAAAATAAAATAAAAATTGAAGGACTATGGGTGTTGCACAGTAAACTGAACCAACAGAAGTAATTCATTCTTTCTAACCATCAGTTTAATTAAGGACATCTACTTTTATATTGCATTTTCTCTGATCTCTGTTTTGAGTTTACAGTCACTTCTGAGGTTCTACCCTTCTAATCCTCAGTATTGGTTTCATTAACTCTCTCTGCTCTGGCATAATGCTCTTGAATGCTTCAGTGTCAATTCCTCTGAAACTGTATGAAGATCCAAGCCTTCAGAAAAGAAAGAATTTGGAAGAAATAATCACCCCCTGGCTTGCAGGAATGGGAGGAAAAGGAGTATTGCAGGTTTTTAGGCTTCTTTTTAGCAATTTCTGTCTAGCAAAGTAATTCTCTAATGAGCAACTGAAGGAAGTCACTTTCCACCTATTTCCAGTTTGGTTTTTTTGAGACATCAGAGAACATGGATAATGATGACAGTTGATGCTGGATTTAATTGGTATTTGGGCTGCAAAACCTTCCTAGGAGTTTGTTCTCCATTATGCTTAAGGAGAAGCTCCATTCATGCATTAAAAACTAATTAGGACAGCAAGGACAAAGAATAGGAAGAAGTAATCAGTTTGCAAAGAGAAGGCAGTGGTGAGCAGGGGTGTGGGACCTGCATTGCTCAGCAGATTGGATGTGATCAGGCAGGCATGTGAGCAGGGGGTGCCAGAGCCTCAGCAGCCCTACAGCCAGCTGCAAAAGGGGGAGAGGCCATGCCCCAGTGAGGAGCTGATGAAACAGCAAAATTACAAAAATGATTGAAGTGTGGGGTGATTGAAGGGGCTGCAGGGGTGGGACTCCCACTGGCCAAGAGCCATCCCAGAAGGGGTCTGGGACAGCCCTGCACACCCTGCTGGTGTTCCTCTGGAATATGAGAATGCACCAGTGCACAGCTCTGGGAGTTTGTGTAAGCAATCCCTGCAAGCAGTGCCTCAGCCAGCCTTGGAGCCATTGCATTTGTTGAAGCTGCTCCAGGCAGAGTCTGGCAGGAGCACTATTCTTGTCCCTCCGTACTCAGGGCCAGACACTATTTGGAAATAGGATATTTGGCTGCCTCTGTTCTTGTTTGACACTGTATTACTATACTTAAAGATAGAAAAAACAGCACCCAGGGATTGTTTGAGAAAGCCAAGATTTCTAGATGTCAAAAATTATTTTGCATTTCGTCATTTAAAAAAAATATATATCTTTTAAAAATCTAAATATAGAAGGATTCAGAGATTGTGTGGGCTGCAGTCTCTGGAAATCTGTTTCAAGTGTTTCCAAGGTTTGACACCCCAAAATGAAGAGACCTGCAGTTGCTTGGGGACAAGGTTGACACTGGAGGTGTAGGGTGTAGACATATGACAGCTCTGGGGAGAACAGAACATAATGCTTCTCCGAGGAGCTGCAGACATGCCACTCACAAAGCACCATATGTTGCATCTTTTACTCCTGCTGGTGAATTGCTGGTCACACATGAGTCACTCGAGATCAATTAACTGAGAGTTTTGTGGCAAAAAAGTGGTGCAGTGTAATGCTGCCAGAAAAAAAGAAATCATAGAAGTAACAAACACAGCAGCATAGCAGAGATCAATTACAGTATGGAGTGATTTTTGATGGTTTTGACAGAAAAACATTTCGGAAAGACAAATGGACAGGATGAGCCTAGCAAACACTGAGAATGGAAAATGCCATCTGGAAACAGAAAATGCAGACATAAATTTTATAGCAACTGTATCAGGGAGACAGAAAATGCCTTCCAAGGCATGAGTCTGGTGATGGAGCAGACAACACCCATGTGCCCCCAGCTCCTGCAGGTTGCTTTTTAACCTAGGTGTCCAGCAGATGTTCCACTGCTCATTCTGGCTCTGTTCTGCTCCTTTGCATGAGGTGCTCTCTTTTTGCCATTCTGTGTGCAGTGAGAGCTCAGTGCAGAGGACAGCAGGGGCTCCTGCAGTGTTTGTGGGTGACCCTGAGCTGGGTGTGAGTGTGGATCTGCTGCAGGGAGGGAGGGAGGGAGGCTCTGCAGAGGGATGGGGACAGGCTGCAGGGATGGGTCAGGTCCTGTCCTTGAGTCACAACAGCCCCATCCTTTGCCACTGGCTGGGCTCAGAATGGCTGGAATGGGGACAAGGAAAAGGACCTGGGGGTGCTGGTCAAGAGCTGCTGGGCATGAGCCAGCTGTGCCCAGCTGGGCAGTGACCCCTGGCCTGTATCAGCCATGGTGTGGCCAGCAGGAGCAGGGCAGTGAGTGTCCCCTGTGCTGGGCACTGCTGGGGCCACCCCTTGAGTGCTGTGTCCAGTTCTGGGCCCCTCAGCTCAGGGGGGACATGGAGGGGCTGGAGTGAGCCCAGAGAAGAGGGAATAGAGCTTGTCTTCCTCCATCCAATCTTTCCTTAATTCAGTTTTTTCCCATTTTTTATTCCTTTTATTCCTATTCATTATCTTACAACATCCACTTACCAAATCCCTTAGTCCAAACCCATCTCTAGAAAATGCAGAGGCATCTCTGCAATTCCTGCATATGTCTTTTTACAATTTAATAGAGGCTTAAGATCAGTTTTAAATTAGTGCTAGTGATGACTAGGGACAATAGATACCAAAGATCATCAGATCACTTCCCTGGGGACTCAACACCTGACCTTTATCATCAAAATAGAGAAAGCTGCCTCTTTTGAGGAGCTAAAAACCCAGTTTTATATTTTGTATTTGTGGGAAGATCTCATCTGCAGAAGGGTTAATCTCTGCTTGAGATGTACAGGCCTTGATTTGTGTGTGGAGGCTCAGACATCAAAGCTTCCAAAAAAAAATTACCTTCTCAGAGTAGTTCAGACTTTGCTAAATTTATTTAGCCATCTCTCTCCACAATGTAAAATGCTGTGTTGCTTAGCTGGAATTTTTTATCACCTTTCCAAACAAAAGATGTGATAATCATGGGTGAGAGGGAAGAAATAATAGAAGAAAATCTCCTCAGACTAGATAATAATGAAGATGATATCTCCCCAAACTAATAGGATTTCAGCTAGGAATCTGAATAGAATGTGATAAAAATAAAGTTTAAAAGTTAAGCTTTTCCACTGACTTCTAATAAGGTGTAAGAAACTTGTTCTTATAAAATGGGGTAAGGATTTTTGGTTCTGATGTTTCAAGTACCATCTTACACTTAAAAATGTTTTAACCTGCATCAAAATGCAGCAATAAAAATGCAGTTGTTAAACATTTCCCTTCCATGACCTGTAATGATAAGTAAGAAATACTAACTGAATTACTTTACAGCTGCCACTTATTGTGCATTATTTTCTAGATGATGAGGTTAATATTTCCTCAGCACCGTTTGAAATGGTGCCCTATTACAGCAGTGTAGTTGGGAGAAATCCACATTAAAGCCATAAACACCACAGTAAATACCTGCTTTAGGAAATATGAAATAATCTGCATAGCATGACATAGCACAGCAGTATCAGGACAAGGATAAAATCAAGGCACATATTTTAATAACCTGCACAGTAGATTGTACTGCCTCAAGCTTAAACACCTGCAGCAGAAAACACCACTTTGATTTAACAGAAAATATTTCATAGACCTTCTGCTCCCCTATAATTTAAATGTTCAAAAAGAAACATTTAAGGGTTTTACCACCTAATTTTCTCCTTGACTATAATGTGAGGCTGGCAGCATTTCCATTCTCCTATTGTTCCTTTTCCTGTTTTTGTTCCCATTAAATTATTAAAGTGGACTGCTTATGTATTTATGTAATATGTTGCACAAAGGGGTCTCATCTGGATTGTAATACTAAACACTAAATCAAAATGACAAAACCAACCAATTTCTAAATGGCACACACTTGGATACCTCCAACTTTGTATAAACCCATAAAAGAAGACTTTTAAAAGTCCTGTCTAGAATATTTTTACTAGAGGCATGAAAGCAAGCACATTTTTTTTGTGTATCAAAGCATCTGGAGGTTTTGCTATGAAGTCAGTTTTACAAGTAGCTTCAGTAAAATCAAGGCTCAAGTTAGGAGACAGGAGTGCAGCTTTGGCAGTAGGAGAATGTGGTTATTAATTAAAATATATTTTTAATGTAATAAGAGAGCTGATGGGGACAAAAGGCTAAAGAACTATTAATAGTTACTGTAGGTTAATCAATTATGTACTGCTATAAACAACCTATTAAGGCTGTGAGACACATTATCCATTTTTTCCAAATGTTTGTGACACTTATGGATGTGCCTACAGCCATTAGAAACAAGTACTGTTCACATTTGTTTATAAACGTGTTAGAGCTTAGGATTTCATACATTTCCATGGAAATTATGACTTATTAATACTTGTTACTCATCCCTTACCTGGACTGATTTCAGACAAGTTGTGTTTTAAATTGAGGCTAAGTCCTGGATTCTGCCTAAATTGCTAAAGAAGTTGTATTTTGTGACTGCAGGCAGGATTTACAAAGACTAAAGGAAGTCTAGGTAACACTATTATTAAAGGCTTTAACCACAGCACTTCCTGCTCTGGGTTCCTACCAGAAGTAAAGCTGTAACACTGAAGTGTCACACAAAGATAGGAAATAGGAAAATAAATGATGGTGTATACAAATTCCCATTGCAGACCAATGGATTAACTGACTTACAGGATGGAACTGCTCTAATAAATTCTGTCAGTGTTTTGTCTTTTACAAAGCTTGAACTTGTTCATTGACTGCTTTGTCTGCCAAACTTCCCTGTATTATTAAAAACATTTTTTCTTAAAATGTAAATATTGTTTTCTCATCCAAATACCTTGTGTTCTATATTCTAATTTCCAAGGGAGTTCTCTTGGGCTCGCTTCTTCTAGCGTTACCACAGTACTTTTACACTGGCCAAAATTCCAGTAGGTTCTCAGAGGGGCTCAGGAGCCTGAGGGGCCAGTTTGTTTTTCCAGCTTTGCTGGCAGAGCTGACTGCAGCTTCTGTTGGTGCTGGTTTGTGTGTGTGAGCATTCATCACTTTTACTGTTTCTATGGAGTACCAGTGGATGGAAAGGAAGAAGTCACTCTGCCTTTTGGCAGGACACTTGCCTGCCTTCTCTCTTGAACACTGGGTCTTGCTTGCAATCAATTTAAAAGTAACAACCCCAAGACCTAAGACAAATCATCTGCTTTTACTTCTCTTAAGATGTTGCAATGTGCATTTGAGCTGCTGAGCAGTTTGAACGCTCACATGTTTATGCTGCAGTTGTAAGTCCTGGTACCTTGCTGGGCTTTCTGCACATGGTCAGACCCTGGTGGCACAATCAGTTCTGGAGTGTGACTACAGAGTGCAGCCAATCCACAGCATTTGATATTCTTGCTTTCATTGGATAAGCATTCAAAGTAATTTTAGAATGTTAATTAGCACGTGCCTCATTGTTTCTAATACTGGATGTTCTGGCTACGTTTCTGTCTTGTGACTATCAAAAGAAAATGATCTCATACAGTACAGAAGTCCCTATTTAATAGGAATGGAAAAGATTCATCATGTGCCTTCTCTCAAATCAGTGAGATTTCATATTGACAGGAATTTGCCTCTTTAATGTGTTTTCAAAAATAACGTAAAATGTGAGGAGAAGAGAGGAAAGCAGCAGGGGTGTGCGGGACTAGATGGTGAGTTACTGATCCTGGTGCCAACTGTGGCTGGTCTCGGGTAGAGCGGGTCCGTGCGGAGGCGGGGGAGGCGCTGAACCGAGGGATGGGGGCAGATCCCGGGGGATGGGATGGGGGCAGCATCCCGGGGGATGGGATGGGGGCAGATCCCGGGGGGTGGATGGGATGGGGGCAGCATCCCGGGGGATGGGATGGGATGGGGGCAGATCCCGGGGGTGGATGGGATGGGGGCAGCATCCCGGGGTGTGGATGGGATGCTCGGTGTTCAGGGGTGTGGATGGGATGCTCGGTGTTCCCGGGGATGGATGGGATGCTCGGTGTCCCGGGGTGTGGATGGGATGCTCGGTGTCCCGGGGATGGATGGGATGCTGTGTCCCGGGGGTGTGGATGGGATGCTGGGGTGTGGATGGGATGCTCAGTGTTCCCGGGGATGGATGGGATGCTCGGTGTCCCAGGGGTGGATGGGATGCTCGGTGTTCTGGGGGGTGGATGGGATGCTCGGTGTTCCGGGGGGTGTGGATGGGATGCTCGGTGTTCAGGGGTGTTCCGGGGATGGATCCGGGGATGGATGGGATGCTCGGTGTTCCGGGGATGGATGGGATGCGGTGTTCCTGGGGTGTGGATGGGATGCTCGGTGTTCCCGGGGTGTGGATGGGATGCTCGGTGTCCCGGGGATGGATGGGGGTGTCCCGGGGTGTGGATGGGATGCTCGGTGTCCCGGGGGATGGATGGGATGCTCGGTGTCCCGAGGGGTGTGGATGGAATGCTCGGTGTTCAGGGGGTGGATGGGATGCTCGGTGTTCCCAGCCCAGCCCCGAGGGGCTCCGAGCCGGGCACTTGGCAGGGCTGGGTGCTCGCCAGGAGCCCGGAGCCAGCCCCGGGCTGGGAAATCGGGAACGGCCGGGAGAGAAGGATGGAGGGAGAGAGGGATGGGAGAGAGAGGGATGGGAGGGAAACAGGGAGAGAGGGATGGGACAGAAGGAGAGAGAGAGAAGGAGGGAGGGAGGGATGGGAAGGAGGGAAAAAGGAACAGAGGGAAAGGAGGTAGGGAGGGAAGGGAGGGAGGGAGAGAAGGAGGGATGGGAGAGAGGGATGGAGGCAAGAAAGGAAGGAGGCAGGAAGGGAAGCAAGGAAACAGGCAGGGAAGGAGGGAGTGAGGCAGGGAAGCAGGTAAGCAGGCAGGGAGGGAGGGAAGAAAACAGGCAGGCAGGGAAGCAGGCAGGGAAGGAGGGAGGCAGGGAGGGAAGCAAGCAGGGAAGCAGAGAAACACGCACAGAAGCATGCAGGCAGGCAGGCAGGCAGGCAGGGAGGGAAGCAGAGGAACACGCACAGAAGCAGGCAGGCAGGCAGGGGAACACGCACAGAAGCAGGCAGGCAGGCAGGCAGGCAGGCAGGGGAACACGCACAGAAGCAGGCAGGCAGGGAAGCAGAGAAACACGCACAGAAGCAGGCAGGCAGGCAGGCAGGCAGAGGAACACGCACAGAAGCAGGCAGGCAGGCAGGCAGGCAGGCAGGCAGACAGACAGGCAGGCAGGCAGGCGGGCAGGCAGGCAGGCAGGCGGGCAGGCAGGCAGGCAGGCAGACAGGCAGGCAGGCAGGCAGGCGGGCAGGCAGGCAGGCAGGCAGGCAGGCAGGCAGGGAACACGCACAGAAGCAGGCAGGCAGACAGACAGGCAGGCAGGCAGGCAGGCAGGCAGGCAGGGTGCCGTGCAGCAGCCGCCGTGTCCCGGCTCTCCCCGCCCCGCTCCCCGCGGCGCCGCTGCCATTGGAGCCGGGCGCTGCCGCTGGGGCCGGCCCCGCTCCCCGCGGGCTCCCAGCGCTCCCAACCCCGTTCCCGGCGTTCCCAGCCCCGCTCCCCAGAGCTCCCGGCCCCGTTCCCAGCCCCGCTCCCCAGAGCTCCCGGCCCCGTTCCCAGCCCCGCTCTCCGCTCGGGGCCGGGCCGTGCGCGGGGCTGGCTCTGTCGCTGCCGCTGTCGCTGCCGCTGCCGCTGCCGGGGCGGCGCCTCTCCCGGGCACGCCTCGCTCTCTGCTGCCGGCACCGCGAACTTTGGGCTCTTGCCTGCGCTCACCGCCAGCGTCTGACTGCCGGCCCTCCCCTCTGCTGGGTGCGCGGCGAGGATTTGTCATTCGGTGGATCGGGAACTTTCTGCGTGGAGATGGACTGACTTCGGCGTGCTCTCCGTTTCGGGGAAAGGGGGGGAAAAAGGATTTCTTTTCGTCGCAGCTCATTTTTGTTTTCTGGATTACAGGATTTTTTGGAGCTATATGGAGGGATCTCAGGATGGTGTGCACCAGGAAAACCAAAACTTTAGTGTCCACTTGCGTGATTTTGAGTGGAATGACTAACATCGTCTGCCTGCTGTACGTGGGCTGGGTCACCAACTACATTGCCAGTGTTTATGTGAAGGTGCAGGAGCCGATCTCGGAAAAAAAGTTAGAGGAAGACAAAGGGGACACTTTAAGGATTATAGAAAGGCTGGACCATTTGGAAAATGTCATCAAGCAGCACATCCAAGGTACCACCTCACCCCGGCTCGCTCGCCCTCTCCATCCCCTCCCGTGTGTGTCGGCCGGACCCGTTTCCCATCTTGCTGTTTATCCCCTTTTTTTTTTTTTTCCCCCTTTTTTTTCTTTTTTTCTTTTTTCTATTTGTTATTTTCTAGAATGATTTGCTGCTAGTGGAATTCTTGCTCTCCTCCCCGCTTAAGCCTGACTCTGCTAATCCGTGCTGAGTCTCCGTGTTCCTCGGGATGATGAAGGTGCTTTCCCTTAGTGCCAACCGGGATCGTAGCTGGGGCGATCTCTCTTTGTGTAATGCCTTTTAATTTGATCGCCTTTTAATGGGTGCCCTGGGAGAAGGGTGGAAGTGGGGAGATACTGGGAGAAAATATGATTATTTCCTGTGAGTTTGGGATTTTGCATGACTTTTGCTTTACTGGGGGATACTCAGTGTCTTCTTTTATATTTTCATCATTTGCATGGCATCATATCCTCTCAGCCTGACGGTGAATGTGATGGTGAGGAGGCTTGGGGATAGGTGAGAACCTGTACGAAATCTACAGGAACCATCCTTCTCTACTTCTTCAAACCTCCACTGAATGCCCAGACTCTAGTTCTAGCCTCTCCTAAATCTGAAAAAGAGGAGTAGACCATGTGGTGAAGGATACCCATCACCAGAAAAAAAAAGCCTTGCTCACTTCCAGGCAGCTTTGGCCAGCTGGGAATATGAAGCAAAGGGAGTGAGCAGGGTGTGTAACCCTGGGTGAGCTGGGCTTCCCTGTGGTCAATACACACAACTTTGTAGTGCTATTAAAGCCCAGCTGCTTTGCTTTGGCTTGAGCTAGTATCTTTCTAAATATGGCATATCATCATTCATTTTGTATATGCACTCGTTTCTCAGTCTTGTCATCTTGCTCCAAGGAGTAAAAGGTTGCTTTTTCTAATTGTTTTTCCCCTTTCTTCCCTGGAGAATGGGTTAGAGCAGCTTCTTCAAGTTTTAAGTTGTATCGTGCTGTCCTTAAGTTTTCCTTGGTTTCTGAAATGGGTTTGTAAAAGGAATGTGTTCTTGTCTGTGTGCCAGTGGAGTGCACTGTGGAGGCACATATGAGAGCAGGGATCTTCCAAAGGGCTCTGGCTAAGAGAGATACACAGAATGCTGGAGTTCTGGGAAGTTGGGATACTGGAATACAGTTCTGGAATGGTCTGCCCAGGGAGGTGGTGGAGTCACCATCCCTGGATGTGTTTACAAAAGCCTGGATGTGGCACTGGGTGCCAGGGTCTGGTTGGGATGTTGGGCTGGACTGGATGGTCTCTTCCAACCGTGTAATTCTGTGATTCTGTGAAAGTTAATTGACTTCCCTTAGGAGGCTGGAGCATAACTCCTGCAGGTTTGTTGGTGTGAAACTTAAACAGCCTTGTTTGTTTTCAAGGAAACTAACAACTCTGTTCAAGGAAACAAACAACTGTTTCCAAGGAAATGAACCATGTAAGTGCCTTTGGTCACCGTTCTTAGAGCAGAGAAAAGGTACAAAAGGTCTTAGAGCAGTAGAAAAAAGGTGCATTTCAATCAGGGGAGAGTATAGCATGGATTAGAGCATAAGCTATTTTTTTTTTTTTTTGGTGACTAACCATCCATAAGCCAAAACAGACTTTTTTTTTTTTTTCCTCTAATAATGCTTCTTTTAAAGTTGAAGAGGGTCTTTCAAAATTAACTCAGTGAACAGCTTGGTGATAAGTACTAAAATATTAGTGGGTTAAGAAAAAAGCTTTACAAGCTTCTCATGCCTTATTGAAACTACTTAGTCTTTAAGATAAATAAATGAATTAATAAAAATCACAGATCCTTAGCTCAAAGTGGGTTTTCTGTACTTTAATTTGCCAAATAATTATAACTGGGGTTTGCACAGGAATTCCTGTGGCAGATACTGGAGAATAGGATGATACTCTATAATCAGATTTTGCTTAGAGCTGTGAGATGCTGTGAATTCTGGGTCATCTGGTGCAAAACTCACTGAAAGAAATATCCCAAGCTTCACTGGGTTTGATTTGAACCTGAAGGTCAGCTTTAAGAAATTATATGTTTGAGAGTGGTTGCCAGAAATTGAGTAAACTGGCTGCTGTAATGGTTCTAGACACGGTTATAAAGGTTATCTGTAGTTTGGTGTTAAACTTTTCCTTGGACCAGTTTTTTTTTTGTGTTGGAGAGAGGTCTCAATAGCTCAGATGTTCTGCAATGCTGAACAGGCATGAAATTAGCAGGGGTAATGGAATTACATTCCATAGGATATCCTGCAAATGCCAGAGCACTTTAGCTGCTGCATTTTACACACGAGGTTGTGCTAATATTTCACTTTAATTTGCCTTCTGATTGTTTGATTAGATACCTGGTAATTCCTTTAGCATATAAATTGCAATCTTGTAATATTTTATCAAGTGTCCTGGAAATGAGAAGAAATAAGATGTGCCTTCATATGAAACCCTTTTTAAAGTATATCTTTTTAAAAAGGCATTTTTCCGGTGAGAAGAGTATCAGACTGAAAAGAGATTTCCAGATAAGAGAGGTTCAGATGGGATCAAAGCTGCTGTGCCTTGTGTTTGGGAAGAACAGCACAGACAGGGAAATCACAGAAGGAAGAATCTTGGGGAGCTAAAGCTCAATGCTGAAACTTGAGCTGGCCAAAGCCTGGGAATCTCAATTGCTGGCTTGTGGCCAGACAGGGCTCACAGGATGGCTTTGGCCAAGTGACTTCACCTTTGAGCCGTGGTGTTGATTACTCTGGGATGCTCTCCAGCCAGTGCCAAGGAGATGCTCCTGCCCCCAGCCCAAACCTTCAGCAGGAGGCAAATGCTCCATGCCAGCCCGCTGAGAGGAACTTCTGGTACCCACCTGCTTTGGGGTTTGCAGACAGGATGGTGTCTTTTTGGAGATTAATTGTGAATGTTTGTGTGTATGAAATAAGCTGAGTAAGTCTTTCTGGAGATGAATTGTGTGTGTGTGTTTGTGTGTATGAAATAAGCTGAGTAAAGGAGCAGCTGGGTCGCTCGGTGCCTTTCCTGAGTGACAGAGGTGTGTGGCACATGGACTGGGGGGTAGCACTGAGCTTTATTCCCAGACAGCATGCTTTGGAGGGCTGAGGTTAACAAGTGTTAAATGGGATAAAAAATATCTGTGTTCTGTTGAGTTCACAAACACCAAACGGGCTCAAAAAACCCCGACACTCTCACATTATTAAAATCAATATGAGAGTGCTTCAGACAGATCACAACATATCCTTCATCTTAATAATGCATCATGCACTGGCTCTGACACCAAAAACTCACCCTGAGTCGTATGAGCAGGAAGATCAGGGGAGTGGGCAGGCTGCTCTTAATCTGATACTGGGTTTGTATCAGTGACAAAGTGACAAACACCAGCCCAAAGGGAGAAATGTGCTGTTTTCTGCAGCCTCACTTCAGGCCATCATAGTTCATGGTTTAATTTTCCTTGAAAAGCTAAGCTATGATTAAACCCATATCACTCAAAACACTGCTGCACATCATCCTGGCTGTCTTGTTACACAGTGTCATTTTAGTATTTTTCAGCCTTCCTGGTTTTAATCAGATGATGTTTTCGTTGGGGAATTATCTCAAAAGATTATAGACTCTGAAGTCTGTGGCATGAACTTGCTTCCTTGCCCCTGCCCCATTCTTCCTCCCACCCCCTTGGACATAAACAGAATCACTAAACAGCTGAGACATGGGCTAGATCTAAATTGAAGTTGTAACACACAGTTCATTTCTGGACTAGCTGAATTTTTAGCTAGGGTTGATGGATGGTTACTGAGACATCTGTGTCCTACTAGGACTCTGGTCCTCCATCCTTGCCAGCTGTTCTTATCAGTGGAATATCAGGCACTGTGTGGACTTGGGAAGATTTGTGAGAGAAGGGTTGTTTACATCATCTTTCCTTCTGCTGCTTAGGGTGATTTGCTGTGTGGATTTACTTCAGCTAATATTAGCTGTGCCACATTGGATATCTGATCACCCTCTGTGGTCAGCTGGGCCAGGGAGAGGTACTCAGTGTGTGATTCACTCAGTCCCTGTGTCAGGTGTTAGGGGAAATTATTTGCTCTTACAAACTCTGTATTTTGAGCTTGGGAACTAGGTCAGCCAATGTTCTTAATTTTAGCCTGGGAAAGATTTGAGTAAGTAAATGTCATGTTTTTTATCTACCCTTTATTTCTTGATCTCAAACACAAAGAAGAATGTCTTCTGTCCTGTGCAGCCTGGCTAACTGACCCTAGCTGGGCTCCATAAAGCCAGCTCAGCAGGATCCAAATGGCCACTCCACCCTGCCTCTGACTCCTGAGCTGCTTTCCTTTGGGGAATAATTCATGGCTAAACCCCCCCAGCCTATTTCCCTCGAGCTCAAAAGCAATTAGACATGTTTATCACAGGCTGCAGTGAATTTATTCTGCTGGGAAACACAGGGGCACTAGGCAGCAGCCCTGGGAGCACTCAGCCCTGGCTCCACTGCAGAGGGCTCTGCATTCCCTGGGAATTCCTCTGAATTCCCTGGGTATTCCTGTGCCCTCCCTGGGTATTGCTCTGCATTCCCTGGGTATTCCTGTGCATTCCCTGGGTATTGCTCTGAATTCCCTGGGTATTCCTGTGCCCTCCCTGGGTATTGCTGTGCCCTCCCTGGGTATTGCTGTGCATTCCCTGGGTATTGCTCTGCACTCCCTGGGTATTCCTGTGCACACCCTGGGTATTCCTGTGCCCTCCCTGGGTATTGCTCTGCATTCCCTGGGTATTCCTGTGCCCTCCCTGGGTATTGCTCTGCATTCCCTGGGTATTCCTGTGCATTCCCTGGGTATTCCTGTGCATTCCCTGGGTATTGCTCTGCATTCCCTGGGTATTCCTGTGCCCTCCCTGGGTATTCCTGTGCCCTCCCTGGGTATTCCTGTGCATTCCCTGGGTACTGCTCTGCACTCCCTGGGTATTCCTGTGCACTCCCTGGGTATTCCTGTGCATTCCCTGGGTATTCCTGTGCCCTCCCTGGGTATTCCTGTGCCCTCTCTGGGTACTCCTCTGCACTCCCTGAGTATTCCTCTGCATTCCCAGCCTCTGTGCAAGCACAGGAATCTGCTGTCCCCACACAGGTAATTGCAATGGAAGCAGCTGCTTGCATGTGTAAGGCAGGATTAATCCCATTATTTTTCCTCTTTAGACTGTGACTTCTCAAGTCACTCTGGATGGCTGCATGTCAGCACAGATTAATTGGAATTTAACTTTCGTGTTCTTCCATGCTTAGGGATGAGCACACTGAAGAAACATTAATATAGTTATTTCAACTGGAAGACTTAATTTGCTGTAAATTTTCAAGCAACACTGGAGGTGTAGGTATTTCAAGGACAATCTACTGAAGACTTAATGTTGTTGATTACATTGACTACACCTGGATGTTATATTATTACCATTATTAAAATTAACTTTTTTGTGCTTTTAATATCTTTAGCTCCCTTCTTATTATATTCTTGCTGGTTCTTGCACTGAGGATTTATGTCACTGGGGTTTGGATGCAGTGGGCAAAACTGAGGGGTGGGAGTTTGGCCTTGTTAAGGCAACTGGATTTTGTTGCTGGATATTGAATGATTCCTTTCATGATTAAAGTTGTTTTCTTTAGAATGAGATTTGTCCTTTTTTGTTTTCCGTTTCCTGATTGTCATCCAGGTTGCTCTGTTTGCTCAGGTTTATACAGTGGGAATGGCATGGCAGATTTATTTGAGATTGCTTCTTTTGACAGAAACAAGAAAAGTTTTATTTGGCTGCAGAGTGAGAGTGGATGATAGCCCAGGGAGTGTGAGCCCTGCAGTACAGCCAGATGTTGGGGTGTGCTGCAGCATCCAGATGTTGAGGTGCCCTGCAGCATAGCCAGATGTTGGGGTGCCCTGCAGCATCCAGAAGTTGGGGTGTGCTGCAGCATAGCCAGATGTTGGGGTGTCCTGCAGCATAGCCAGATGTTGGGGTGTCCTGCAGCAGCCAGATGTTGCAGCAGCCACATCTGTTGTCCAGTGACACAAACTTGAGGCTGACATGAGCCCTGAATGTGACATTAGATCTCTCTCCCCACGTGCACATTTTAATTAGCACATTTAAACACCCCACATCTGCTGAAATCTCTGCTTGGGTGCTGGAATTCAGGAACTCAGGGACCCTGTGTTAGCAATGTCAGTAGGGCTGTGGAAATCCTGTTGTAGTTTTGGTTTTGACATTTCCTATCTCCTAAATCAAGCCCCATATTTTAAATGTGAATGTTTGAATTTTTCTTTTATTAGAGCTGTCACAGGTGATCTCTGAGAAAATAGGATTTTTATAAGCAGCTTTCTGAAGAGTGTAGGGAAAAGATAGTGTTTCTGGGTTTTTTTTCCATCATAGATAAATGATCATTCATTTTAGGGAGATAATACAGATTTTCAGGCTATGTTACTTGCTCATATGTAATCTGAATCTAGCTAAAGATCTTTTTCATGAATCATCCAACTAATGCAGAGAATTACCTGTCCCTGCTTTCATGGTGAATTCAAATTGCTTTGAAGCTTTCCTTTCTGTATCAAGTCATGACTTGCCAGAGGCTTTGCAAGAAGATTTGGCATGCTGGAGGTAAAAGTGAAACTTGTCAGATAAACTTTTCAAGCACTGCAGACTCAGTGAGTCTGTGCTCATCCATTACAGGATTATCATTGCAGTGAAATTATGGCTGAAAAAAACATCTTCTGGGGTTTCTCTGTGCACAGAATAAAAAGGCTTGCAGAACTGAGCAGAGAATCTTTTTTAAAATAACTTTGTTCTGTGTATTTGCCTTTCTCTGAGGTATTTATAATTTTACCAGCTGTATATGGAGTGATCATACTATGCCAGCCTTTCCCTCTTCTACTTGTGCTAACAGGAATATTTTAAGTTATTTCAAGTGAAGGGTGTGGGAGTAGCATGCTGTAATTTCTGTGGAATTTCTGATTAGAAGATGTGTTCACATTGAACAGTTTGGAGGACAAGGAGGGTCAAGGAGGAGAAAAGCACAGCAGAAGCAGCAGGCTGCACAAGGATACCTGAGTGCTTTATCCTTGTTTAGTTGCTATGAAATTGCACTTATGGAGTGGAAACTCTGCATTCCCCACTGGCTTTATTGAAACTGCTGCTAGTGAGTTTCCATGGAGTGGAAAGAAGCAATGCACCATTTTTGATTCTCTTCTGAGAGCTTTTTGCTTTCCTGTCGCTCTCAAAACCAATTTCACACCTAGTAGATTGCTACAAATATTTGCTTGTTAATGAACCCCAAATGTAGCATTCAAAGATTGAAGACTTAAATCGATTTGATTTAGTTTATATGGATCTTATAAAACATGTGTAGGACCTTTAATGAAGAAATTTTTTTTTTTTTTTCCATACAGCCAGACTATCATAAGCAAAATACTGGGCCTGGAACCAAAATTGTGATGCTGCTGTTCTCCAGTGTTATAATTGTGTGGGGTTGTTTTGATCCTGCTTTTTCAGAGTTAGAACCCTGTGGCTTTACAATGTGATGTCAGCCATAAAGGATTATGACATCATTAAACTTAGGTGTAGCAGAATGAAGAATTCCAAGCTTCTGTTTAGCTAATGCTTTTCACAGCTGTAAAGCTGTGCAAGTTTAAAATTAATTTAAAACTGTTGGACATAAACCAAGCCAAGCAGCATCAGAAAAACCCAAACACAAGCTCCAGAGGGATGTGCAAACTTTACACAATTCCAAGAAGAGTGGTGAATTTAGGCACCAAAAGCAGCAAGACCAGAAAAAGCTGTAACAAAATGGCAGCAGAAGACTCTTGTTTGGACACATCATTCCCACCTGCTGCCATTGTCACAGGAATGCTTTTGGTAGAGAAACATTTAAATCTCATTGGTTCCTTGTTATCCTTCCTGTAAGTGCAGTTCTGTCAACACATGTGAATTTTCAGCACAGCTTGTGTCTTTCTTACATAAAAAACCAGAATATTTGTTAAAAGCACCTTCACAGTGCTGATTCTGTTACTCTTATTTAAGTACTGGGACAAAATTCTGCATGCAAATGAATACAGAAATATTAAAAATAACTAAAATATTTTCTATTTCTCCCTCTGAAAATATGGTTAAGCTAAGGATCCTTATGGAAGGTGCAGGTGGAATCCCAGAGTGAGTGGGGAGCCACACCACTGATTTCTTTTGGAAAAAGTGAGCAGAGGTAGAGCTTTTGATTTGGGCACTGCCAGCTCTTCAGGCTAGGTTTTTAATTGTTCAGCCCTGGGTTTTTGTTTTTGGTTTTTGGTTTGTTTTTTTTTTTTTTTCCCCCCTTAATTAGGCTGCTCTTGGAGAATTTCTAAATTTATGACAGGGTAAAATTCCTTGTTATGAGGAAACCTGGAGACTTGAAAACATGTAGAAGGAAATTCAGTGTTGTACTGTGGGAGACATTCCTCAGCTCCTTGCAGTAACAACATGTCAATATATTTCTGTCTGCTTGACAATACGTAGGAAAAGCCTTTGATTTTGTAAAATTGCCTGTAATTTCTCAACATTTCTTTTGATTCTATTGATTAAAGCTTCTCTGCCCGCCTAGAGACATTAAATAGCAAACCATCTGCTAAAAGTGGATTGGCAACATTCCTGAAAATTAACATTCAGAAAAAAAAGTTTAGTCTAAATATACTTCAAAGAATGTTTCTATTCGTGTTCTGAGATGAAAAGGAAAACAAAAACTTCTGTAAAAGGTTGCCAGGTAAGAATGCCATGTATCTTCCTCAAAAAATTTGTTTATCTGTCTTAGGGAAAGAAGGAGCAGAGAGAAAGAGTTATTTATTTAATGTTCTGTGTATTGGCACAGGTTCAGTGGAAGATAATTCTGGATATTTGCTTCTCCAGCAGCTGGATTATCATTTCTAACTGTCCTGTTAAGATCAACTTTTAGGTGTCTTCTCTGAAAGCATTTACACCCTTTCTGTTACAAAAAAACCAAAAACAAAAATCAAAATGAATAAGAAGGAAAAGATACAAGGTTTTTATTTGAAAGTGAGAATGAGAAAGTCCTGGAGTGACTGCTCAGTCATAAGATTTTTTCCTTACCTTAAAAACCTTTAGCTACTGATAGATATGAAATAATTTTTTTAGGTTGCATGCTTTGCACAGAAGGAATGTAACAGAGAGAGCAGAGCCCCTGGATTGAGTTTCTGTCAGTGTGCTTGCACTCAGGGCTTGCTCTAGACTCTCATCTCTGTTGGACTCACAGTGTAATTTTACTTTAAACAGTATTTTTAATGTATCTCTTTCCCTCTCTGTTCAGTGCTTATGCTACACATTTATTAAGAGTGACTGTGAATTTTCCTTTCTGCTGTTTGATGAGAACAGATGTTATTTTCTCCCAACTTCTTGACACCTGGAACTGCCAGATTTCCCCATGCTCATTCAATTATCATCCAACAAGAAGGATTTATTCAAGCAACTTACCTAGATTCAAAACAAGATACCCTTTTCACTGCTATTGAAATAAACTCAACAAGTCCTGTTTATTTCATTTGAATGAGTAGCTCTGTCTTTTAGATTAAAAAAATAAATAAAAAAAGCAATTTTATGAAGTCACCTCAGCAGGAATAGCAGTGGGAGCAGAAGGCCCCAGCTGAAGGAATTTACACATTTACATTTCTCATCTTTCAGTTCCAGTGTTTTCAGGGGGAGTCTCATCCCCCCAGACAGAATTTTCCTGCAGGTAACCATTGTTATTGATGTGCCTGAGACTGAGCACAGTGCTCTGGGCACGTTCCTTTCCCCAGCACTGAGCAGGATGTGTTTTAAATCATCTCATGCCTGGCACTGCTCTTGTTTGAGCTTGCCTTTGCAGCTGCAGACCCAAAATGGGAGCTGGAATGGATAGACTGGGGACACAAGGGAGGCTGCAGTCAGAATTTGGTTGAGAATTTAAATAGTTTAAACCAGTGCAGCAGTGCCATGTCAAGAGCACAAAGACCTTTTCCCCTTTACCACTTTTCCCCTTTCCTTTTTTTTCTGTTAGTTGATTAATATCTTCTGTTTTCTAGGAATGGTTTCTCCCCACCATTGCCCTAATTACCCCTTACCTCATTACCCTTTAAACCTTGAGCACCTGGGTTGTAATTAGTTAAGAGTTTTCAGTTGGTGGACTTTGGGAATTGCAGATAAAAGCATGAGGAAAAGGTAAGTTAGGCTGTGGGATATCTATTACAAACATGCAATAGTTCCTTTGCTGCCTGTCTCTTTGAAAGATTTTTGGAAACTGAGTGACTGCTGAAAAGGTAAATTCTAAATTCTGTAAGCAGACAAATTTCAGTGAATACTTGTAATGCAGCACAGGAGAAGGGGGAATGAAAATTCATTTTTCTTAGTGACTGGCTCCACTTCACTAAAAAGCCACAGAAGGTAGGGTTGGTCTCCTTATGTTCCTGCTAGAACTTGTTTTCCAGAGATGTGGAAGCAGCCAGTTGGCCAGCAGGCTTCCTGCCTCCTGCTCAGGAATTCCTGGCATGTCTCAGCCCCAAGGGCACTCCAGGCTCTGGGTGGGACTTGTTTCACTTGTTCAGTGTGGGCAACTTCTTGAATTACTTGGTTGGTTGATACATACTTTATCTATCTATCTATTATATAGACATATATATATATCAACAACATAATATTACATATAAGTAATATCTATATATTTATATACCTTTTGAATTGGCTCTTGATTGCCCTGACATATATTAGCCCCTGCCTCTTACCTGACACAGAAAGTGCAGTCAAATCATTAGTGTGAGTGAAAACCTTGGAATTAGAAATGATGCCAAAACACACAGCTGTCAGAGGGGCAGAATTTCAGCAAAATGCTTTTGAAAAACTTGTGCATCCCATTTCTGTAGGTCTCTTAGATATGTTTTGAATTTTTTTTTTTTCATGTAAGTTACTTTGGAGCCTCCACTGCTTAATCTCCTTTAGTGTGTGTTACCTTTCTGAGAAAAAAATTGAATTGCTTGAGGCATACCTCAGAATTTTCCCACAGGGAAGTGGAGGTAAAACCAGCTAATATAAATTCTGAAGAATTCACACAATACATTTAGTTATTATGTAATTGCTTAAAATTATTACCAGTAATGTTTGCATTAAAAGGAGGAATCAGATACCTACTGGGTTATGTCACAATAAGCTTTCTGTTTTTATTTCTGACTCTGAATTATTAAGAAAGAAATCTGTCTACCTTTTTTTCTTTTGGAATCTAGCAGTCAAATTGATGTAATCAGAGGTTAAAAATCTTGGAAATAACTATATCCATCTCAGTCTCCTCCATCTAATAGAGGGAGACACTGTAGGTACTCCCTTGTGCCAGTTGAAAAGCAGCATTTATTAATATTCACTGTCAGACAATGTGCCTGGGAAGGAGCACTCACCTGCTCCCAGTAATTTCCTGAATATTACAAAATTTTCAAAAGCTCTTGCATTAACTCCAGAACTAAGTCCAAAGGAAAACTGCCAGTATCTGCCCTTGTGCTCAGTGACCTGATCAATTTATTCATGTCCTAGGTTCTTCCTAAGCTTCTGGGAAGGATTTCTGAGCAGAAATGGGAGCAGAATTCATTCTGCTGAGATGCTGGGCTGGACTGCTCCGTGTTCCCTTCTCCATCAGCTAAACTGAATTTTGGTTGCAGATGGATGAGAAACTGGGACACAGCACAATGAGCAGCAGTATTAGCAAATGAGACAGAGAGTGTGCTTTGCTATTTCCAGATACAGAAGATCATCTGAGTGCCTGTCCATTTGCTCAGCTTGGTGGGATCAGGGGCTGAGAGCAGGAAACAGAGAGGCTGTTGGAATTGAGCATCCCTGGAATAAGGGGGCAGTGAAACACCCAGATGGGTCTTGGCCACTCCAGTCTGAATTTCAGGAGCCAACTGTCCCATGTGCAAGGATCAGAGGGAGTCAAGATAAGTGGGGACTGGGTGGAGAGCTGCATGTGCACACTTGCAGAGGGTGGGAGCCTCAGCCAGTGGGAAGGGCTGAGCTTTTGGCACGTTTTGGGCTTGTTTATTACAAGCTTGGCAGTGTCAGAACACACACCACCCCAGGGGGACAGATGAAGTTTTCAGTGTTTGAGGAGGATAATTTCTGTCTCTGTCTGCTGATTTTTCCTGTTTGCTCAGCACGTGTGGTACCCTCCTGTAAGAAATCAGCATTTTACAGCAGAGGGTGGTGGTTTTGAGTCCCTCAGAGCCCTGACTTCAGCACTTCAGTTAGCCAGTTGATTTTTACATAACCCTTTGCCCTCCTACAGGAGCCTGAACTTGAAAACAAATCATCAGTAAAGTTCTTTGCCACTGAGCTGCAGAGGTGAGAGCATCAGGAAGATCTGCTGATGGCCAAGATGCAGTTAAGAATTCTGGTGCATTATTCCCTGACATCTGTGTTTTCTAGTTATTCTTAAGCTAAAGCCAGATTTCTGAGACATATGATATTCTCAGTGTAGTGAGCACTGTCTTCACTGTGTATTGAGGTGCAGACAGTCTGTGGAGAATTACAGCATCTGTCTGTCTGCATGTGCAGCTCTGAGCTGGCAGAAAGCTCCCCAGATTTCCATCTGGAGCAGGATCACTGTTGCTGATGGGATGGTCACTGGCAGGAAGGATGAGTGTCAGGTGGAGCCCTGCCTGCTGGAATAGCTGGGGTCCTCAGGAATCCTTTCAGGGAATGTCCTGCCCCCTTTGGGTATTACTGATAGAACCAGCAGGTGGGGATGAATTTTCTCCCATCCTGGCACAGGTGACACCTTGAGCTTGCTGAGCTGATTAATGTCCCTGAACAAAAGCCTCAGGGTTTACTGTTCTAGAAGGAGCCTTGTCAAATACCATCAGTCATTATATCTATGTGACACATTGGTTTTGGGGTATATCCCAATCAGTGTATGAATATTTATCTGAAACAAAGCACAGAAACTTGACACTGTTTGGGGCCCTCTGCAATAAACAGAATGGCTGAAAGAATGTTTGCAGCAGGAAGATAAATGTTGTTACATTTTTAATAAGTGCATTTTTTTTTTTCTTCCATAATGGAAATCCTGTTTTTATTGGGAATCTTCCTTGACAGAGGAGATCCTTTTCTCCTCTTGTTTAGGCTCAGTTTGTATGCTGTGACTGCTTTGGTAAAATGCCAGCTGACCTTGTGACAGTTTTGTACACAATGGGGCTGGGGCCCTTGTGGTGCTTGTTTCTGTCACTAGTTTGGATGCAATTCCTTTTCTTGCTTTGCTGTGCTCAGGGAATACTGCCTTATATTTTAAATTCATGAAGAAGAAATAAAGATGTGCAGGGCACTGTGTTTCTTTTTGGGAACAGATTTTTATGGTGCAGATGTAGTTTCAACCCCCCTTTTTTGAATTTTTTTTAATTCTGCTATTTCAAGGTGGCAGAGCAGGCACATTTGCAGGTTACCATGTCTGCTTCAGGAAGAAAAAAAAAAATGGTGCTGTTTGGCCTAGCAAGAGAACCTCTGATAGTCCATCAGTTTTTGGTGCTGTCAGCTCTGCACTTTGTATTGCCTTGGCAAAATTTCAGCTTGCAGGGTTTTGTAGAGTTATGGATTGTCTTGACAATGACTGAAACTTGTAAAAAAAAAAAAAAAATCTTGTTTTCATTTGATGGCTGCAGCATAGTTGCTTTGTAAAGCATGTATTTCCTGTGGTTTTCTGTAATGTAATTTCGTGCTGTAGCAAATGTTTTATTCCTTGTTAGGAGTACTTCCCTAATGAAGTCTGAAATTTACTGTAGAGGCAGCAGAGCCCTCAAGAGCTGCAGTGGTGCTGTCCATGCAGGGGTGCTGTCCATGCAGGGGTGCTGTCCATGCAGGGGTGCTGTCCCATGCAGTGGTGCTGTCCCATGCAGTGGTGCTGTCCCATGCAGTGGTGCTGTCCCATGCAGTGGTGCTGTCCCATGCAGTGGTGCTGTCCCATGCAGTGGTGCTGTCCATGCAGTGGTGCTGTCCATGCAGTGGTGCTGTACAGGAATTCTGTCCATTGTGGTGAGCTGATCCTTCCACAGTAAAACCCATTCCAAGTCTTACCTCAGTCAGAACTGCCTAGCAGCTTACTGACAGGAGGCAATTGTTTTTCTCTTAAAAATTCACTTCCATGAAATTCTTTGCACACAGATTACAAAAAGCCCTTGAACAACAAAACCAAACCACAACCCTCAAACCAATGTCATCACTTGAACTTTTCTGTAGAAGACCAATACAGAGAATTCTGCTAGATAACTAGGAATATTTTGTGAATTATTGCAAGCTTTAAACACAACACTTTAAGGTACTACAGTTTAAAAATCCTTGAGTTTAGCATTAAATTGCTAGAGTAATGACAGATATGAGGGATAGAAGTAGAAATCTTGTGTGAATACAAAACCTGTGAAACCCCACATCTGCCAATGTTTTTTAAGGAATATCTTATCTTAATGTATGTTATTGATTGGTTTTTCTGATTTTGAGAGTATGTGCTGCCTAACCTCCCAATTGCCTTCTAAAAGTTACTTTTCTTTTTTTTTCCTTGTCTCGGAGCTGGAAGTTTTCCAGACAAAATGTTGTATTTTCTGAATTGCATAGTACTTTACCCTTTTCCTAATCCTAATGACTCCTGCAATCCTACTGGCTTGGTCAGTAAAGCCACAGCCAGCATGAGTGGCACTGGGATAATCTGCTTCACTGTGTGTTTTCATAGAAATTAATTCCACCCTGACCCTGTTGTTTTTCCAGACCAACATGTAGCCTTGACCAATTTTCAAAAACTATGACTGGAGCAGTTGCTCTTGAGTTTTTATGAGTACAGAAAAGCCCAAGTGGTTTATTCTGTATATTCCAGATTGTTATGACTGTGTGTAGTGTTTTCTTCTTAAGAGTTTTTTGTTGTTGTTGTTTTGTTTTGTTGGGTCATATAAGAGTAAGAAAATGTGTGTGCTGAATGTTAAAATTTATTATGGCAGTCAAATTGATGAATTCAGCTTATCCCTGTGTGCCAGTTAAGATGGAGAGGGCAAATGTTAGTTATTCACCTTGGGAAAAATGCATTTATTCCCTTGCAACAGAGTCCAAGGTAAACTATGAAAAACATTTTTATGAAAAAACCATCTTGAGAGAGAATTTCAGTGCAGCTTTTCTATGTCTTTGTTTACTTGTGTAGCTGAGAGGAAGCAGGGGGAAACAAAAGCCCCACACAAATGTATTTATACAACAAAACAGAAAAATACATACTTGAAGCTTGCTTTCTCCCTAGCACATTTTCTCAGTCAATAGTTTTGCTGTGATAACTTTTAGAATTTTGCCTGAGGTTTTTTAGTTGATCTCAACTTAGAGGGCAAAAATGAACCCACACCAAATCCACAGACTTGGCCAAGAGCCTGCTCCCTTTCACTTGACAAGGGGCAGGATTTATTTGGAATGCTTAGCCTGGAGCTGACTTCTGAATTGAGCTTGTTGTGCAGGAAAGTGTTGAATTGAGATAATGAGTAATTAAAGGGAGTAATTCCCTCAATTTCTGTATCTCATGGTGCTGTTCAGGGAGAGGAAGAACAAGGAGGGTTTCAGTGTTGCTGAGGGTCTCTGTTCCTCTGGGCTCTCCTACATTTCTTCCTGGAAGTTTCTGTGAGACTGAAACCTGCCTTAGAGCCAAGTTTTGTAACAATACTCCAGTGACAATTAAATGTGCTTGGGTCTCTTGCTGATTCTTGTGCAGGTCTGCTGAATGCTATCCTAAATGGTTTGATTTTGCATTCAGGCATAGAAGATGGGAAAAAGTCATAGAAATGATAAAAAAATCATTTATTGCTTTCAAAGAAACAAAAAAAGAAAAACTGAGAACTTGATTTTTAAAGGAAGTGTGTTCTTAAATGTAACTGTTTCAAATTATTTGTGATATCATTTTGATTGACAGTCTGGGTGACTTTGTGCCTCACTAACATTTGAATATTGTTCTTCCCTTGGGTGGCTATCTTGCATGATAATTTAAAAATTGCTCATTTTAAATGAGTGCTTCACAGGAATTCTCCTGAAGCAGGAACAGTCTCTCTTGTGCAGTGTAAAGGAGCAGGGCCATGCCCAAAGTGGGTACTTTCAGTAAAGCTGTTCATAGGTCTGGTGTGAGCTCTGCCTTCCTTTCTTCCTGCTCAGGGCTGCCTTTGTTCATAATGAAAAGGACTGCATTTTATTGTTTTCCCTCAGACCTGGAGCAGCACTCAGGTTGTGCCTTCCTGTCCCTATTGTGACATTAGAGTCACAAGGGAAGGGATTCAGCTGATGGGGATTTGTGTCAAGGCACCCTGTAAAGGAAGAGGCTCAGCCCAGTCCAGAATATTTATTTTCATTCCTCCATGGAAGCACCTGCTTCTCTCCACCAACAGCTTAAAAACTTTTCATTAACCTTTCCCTAACAAGCAGGTCCCTGCTGTGAAAGAAGCCTAATGTGCAGATATCCACCCTGTGAGTGTTTACAGTCAGTGAGATCAGCCCCACTTTAAAGGTTTGTCAGTTGAAATCTCTTGAAATCAATAGAGTTTCAAGCTATGTCTTGAGCAAGCAAAAAATCCTGTTTTTTTCTTCTCTGCTAAACTGGTATTTTGTTGTGTGTCATGTCAGACATTAGCTCCTCTTATGAAATGCTGTAGGCCTTTTAGGCTGGCTGTGTCAGCCCTATATGAGGTTAAAATATGCTGTTAAAATAAATGCAGTCCCAAGATGTTTATCTCAGTATTTTATCATGAATATCACTGTCTGTTGTATTTGTGAATATATGCATAAATACACTGGCATACTGGCTCATCTGTAACAATCCCCTATTTCACTGGTAGTTAAATCCTCACTGTGTCCAGCCTTTCACTTGGGATACTCAGGCTCATTTAAATCAAACAGCAGACTTGGGATGTGTTGTGCACAGTTGTGGCACTGCTGCAGAGTCTCAGGCAGAAACTAGTGAGCAAACAAGGTGTTTCTGTGCAGGCTGGAGATATTAATTTATATGTACAAACCCAGGAAATTATTTCTGCTGCCATGTGGGAAGTTTGAGCGACAAGCCATTATGAGTCCTAAAAAGCAATTTATAGCAGTGCTTTGGTTCTAGCTTTTCCTTTAGGCTTCTGCTTCCACTGGGGACTGGGAATAGGGGACTGGTTCTTGTGTTTTGTGCAGATTTCAGTGCAGCATCACAGAGATGACACATGTGCAAGGCATGAGTTCTGACTCTCCTTTTTTCCCCTCCATCCTGAAGCATTGCAGCAGTGCCAGGGTCACCCACCTCAGCATTCTCTGTTACAGGCTTATCTTAAAAAAATGCCAGTATTGTAAAGGAGCAGTCATGGACAGGAAGGATTTGTTGTGTTTTGCTCTTTATTGTGGAAGTTACCAGAGCAGGAAGGGTTTGTCTGTGGCTTGGAGCTGAAGGGCACTTCCCAAACCAAGGGGATAATTTCTCCTGGTGAGCAAATTGCCTTCTCTGATGGTGTGGGAGAAGTGAGAATGGAAAACTCTGGGGATTGAGCCCCTTAGCTGTTCTGGTGCCCCTGGCACAGCCTGGGTGGTTGCCAGCCCCTGTTGATGGAAAGGGAAAAGGAAGCCACACACTCTGAAAACAATTTAATTAGGCTGGGACCTCTGGGGCTGCTGCTCTGGTGACGTTCTCAAACACGAAGGGATTTCTTCATTTCATTAAAAAGGGAAAGCAGGGAAAATAATAAAAATGGGAGCCAAAAGAATGCTTTCAAATGCTGCCAGTTAGGAGGAATTTGAAATGTAAAGATTACAGAATGTTTTGATTTTTAAAGGCTTTATCTAAAGTCCAAAATTTGCAAAAAAAAAAAAAAAAGTCGAAGTGTGAACTGTTTCACAGGTAACCTGAACCTCCCTTGAGGTTGTTTTAATATTTTGTGTGTCTTTGTGTTTCTTCATCTGCAGACAGAACAAGCTAATGAGCTGAACTGGGAATGGCAGGATGAATATAAATATGTAGAATAGCATCATGTCATGCATGGGTGTTGTCACAACTGGTTACCTGCCATGGCAGTGTCACCTTACAGGTTCTGATGTGTTTGTGACAGCAGAGAGTCTGAAGGTTGTGCAGGTCTTACCTCAGTGCTTTTTTATTAAATGTTTACCTTTCATATTTTTCTTCTTATTTCCCCGAGGATGCATTTTAAAGTTTTTTCCTGTGTCAAATTAATTTTATTCAGTTTATTTATTTACTTCCAGAATGGCTCAGCATAAAAAGGGAACATTAAAGGCAAAGGGGAAAAAAAGGCAAGCAAGCAGAAGATTCTTGCACAGTGTGCATCTTGAAGTTAAATGGATATGTAATTTGAGGCACCAGGCAAATTAAAGCTGGTTGGTTCCATCCACTTAACCATGGTTGTATACAAAGAGTTAAACAGTTGCTGCTCATTATATGTATGATACTAATTAGGGTGCTTAAACTGTGTGTGAAACAGCATATGGTATGTTAACTCATAAAGGAGGCTTTTTCTGGTCATAGGACTTATTCATTATGTATTAAGAATATTTAATTTATGGACATCACAGAATGAATTAATTCAAATTAATTTTAAGGCTCTTCTATGAGCTGTTTATAAGTGGCCACAGAGCAGGTGATTGTCCAGTGATTGCCATCAAAAGTTCAGTCTGAAATTTCTGCAAGTTTGCAGCCTTTGACATTTTCTTTTCCTTCAGTACAGGATTAGCTCAGTGCATGGTGCTCCAAACACTTAATACCATTAGATCAGCCATGATGGTGATGATTAAATTGTTTAAACTCTACTTCTGATGAGGAGCATTTGTTGAATTTCTTGGTTTGGTGGGGCTGGAGCAGCACAGGCTCTTTCTGAGCTTGGGTGGAAGGAACAGGTAGTAAAAGGGTTTTGTCCAGAAATAAATTCTGCCCTTTGCACATGGCATTAAGGAAAAGCAGCTGCTCTTCACCTCTGTGGCCATTCATGACAGAGTAAAATTGTCCCAAAATGGGACAGGGACTCCTGAGAGTGTTGTGGTACAAGCAAACGGTTTGTGGTGAAAAGTTAATCTGCACAGCTGGGGCTTTTCTAGGAAAACTCTGAGTTGCCAAATTTTGGTAGGCATTTCAAGGCAACAGCAATTTCTGGGAGGTTTTTCTGAAGGTTTTTTTGAGGCTGGCAACTGCAGTTGTCTGGGACTTTCCAAGAGCTGCTTATCACAAAGTGGTTTTTACCTTCTGCCAGCCATAGGAGTTTTTATTGAAATGGAAGCTGTTCCCAGGATTCATCAGGAGATTTTCATGGGTGATAATCCCTTGAAATTTTCATCCCAGCAGTGCCTGAAAAGCAAGTACAAACCCTGAGTTCCCACTGATGTTTGGATATAGCACTAGCTCGACCCCCTGGCCTTTCCTGCCCCCTCACTTGGCTGGACAAACCTGCAGGAAGGTGTGAGCTGGGAAAATCAGCTTTGCTACAGTTCTGGCACACTGGAAAACCAAATCCTTCCCGTTTGCAGGGTGGGCTTGGCAAGGATGGGGCTTCTCTGAGGAAATCAAAGCCTGGGAGGTGTGGATGTTTTTATGGTATTGGTTATTAATGAAGCCAAGGGGAAGAAAGGTATTACTGCCTTATTTTTTAAAGGAAATTTATTCTCACAATGTCACTGTTGTTCTTGCTAGCTGGATTGGCACTTTTCTCCTGGATAAAAATAAAACCTGGCTCCTCATCTTGCTTGTAATAAAGGAAATGCCCCCAGTGAGTGTCTGCCAGTATTTGGTGTTGCTGGAGTGCAGATCAGTTAAATCTCTTCGTGCTGCAATATCTAGATTGTACCCAAGGCTCCAGGCCCTAACAACAGGCAGGACTTGGCAAAGACAATTTTCTTTGAACCCTGCATTTCCTGGCTTTGTGCTCGGGCTTCTCGCAGTCTGGTCTTGCAATTAAAGCATCACTGTCATCCCCAAAGACTGATCTGGTAATTTGTAGTTTTAAAGCAGTCTCTTTTCATGGAGTGGAAGGAAGTTGCACATAAATATGAATGCCTTTTTGTATTTTGTATAGCTGGGGTGTTGTACAGCATTAAACCCAACAAATGCTTCCTGTTGTGTAGACTACATTAATATTTTATTTATAACCATTCAAAACAGAATTATCTAGAATATATTAAGCAGTGAACAATTAAAATTGCAGATTAAATGTAGGTTAAGTGATCTGAATTGTAAAGTAGAAGAAGGAAATTCAAAGTAGTATAAAGTTTGAGTTGAGGATCCCTTCCTGTCGTATGCATACATTGAATTTGGGAGCATAAGTTCATGTTAAGTCCCATGTAAATTAGGGCTGACATTATACTGTGCTGTCTGGCATTTCTGAATAATTAACAGGGAGAAAAATAGAATTGTGCAGTAAATCTTCAGTTTGGAATTCCCTAAAGTTAAATATTGACTTCTGGATATATCACTGAATATTCCACTTCCTCTCAGTCTCCTTACAAATCCTCTTACATCTGGTCACCACCAAATAAAATTTGTGTTTTCACATAACTTTACTTTACAGGCAATCGAGTGAAACTCTTAAATTTAAATGCTTAGCAAATAATTTTGTTTCAGCTGGGAGCCACAGAGTAAATTGAAGGGGGAAATTTAAAAATTGTCTATATTGTATAACATTAGTCTATGGAATTGTTGTAAAGTTTACTGTGAGTGCTGAAACTTGTTATTCAAAATACATAGAATAATATATTCTATATATTATATAGAATAATCTTTTTTAAAATAAAGATAGTTAAAGAATTAAGACTAAACTTGTGTACTGCAGCCAGGAGCTGCTGACAGCTGTGGTGTCAAACACTTTAGTCATTCTTCATTCCAGTTTATTAGAATTTTTTATTCAGTGAAAAATCCTATTTCAGCCTAACAGTCAGTCTGGGGTGCAAACAAATGCTATTTGTGAGTATAAGCAGTGTTTACAGAATAAAGAGTTACTCTAGCTATTAGTACCAACCCCATTATATAAAAGTACAAAGAGACTGCTGAGATGAGAAAGCTGCTCAGTGTCTGGAAGGAATTTGACTTGCAGGACTCTGAGGCTGGGATTTGGTTTCTTTGTTGGTCATAAACTAGCAGGGTTTGCCTGTATTCTGTATTCTGCCCTAATTCTGTAGGAATTAGCACAGAGGGCTGGAGCAGGATCCTAAAGCAGTGGTGTCTCCAATTAAAAGTGACCCAGCCTTGTCTGGTCCTGGTTTGCTGCAGGAGTGTGTGTTGGAGTTTGCCAGTGCTGAAAGGTGAGTTTAGTTTGTGTTCCACCAGCAATCCATCTCAAGGTGCAGATGGCATGAGGACACGTTAGTTCAGTGTTATTTGTCAGAAATGTCTTTGAATTCACTGACATACTAGGGAACACATTGAGGGAAAATGACAAAGTTGGGAAGACCTAGTGGTTCATTTCATACAACTGGAATTTTTTTAAGGCTCTTCATTTTTCCAGCCAGCTGTGGTAGAGGTTTACCTTCTTTGGAGGGAATAATGCCTGTTAAATCACCAAGACTTCTGCTCCTTGCACATGAACTCACTGGAGCTTTAGAAATTGAACTTCTCTTGGAAGCTGCTCAGTGGGTCATGCACAGGTTCTTGTGCTGCATGAGCTCTGTGCTCTGCTTAAATTACCTTTTAAAGGTTCCAACTTACCTTCAGTTTCTGCATTTTTATTAAAGAATGCAAAAAAGTTCTGTGTAGTTCAACAAGTGCTGGATCAGATCTTGGACATGACAATTCTGCCACTGACTTCTGGGGTTGCTAGTTATTAGAAAGCAAAACTTTCCAGTCCCTTCTAGGAAAGTGATAATTAGGGGGGAAAAAAAAAGGTGTGGAACAATAGTGTTTGTCTGCAGTAATTTGAGAAAGTCAGTATTTGACTTTTCCAAAGGTTTTACTTCCTTTTCTTAATCTGTATGGAAATTTAATGTTGTTGTTCTCTTACAACAACAGGGTTTCAATTACAAATGATGAAAGGTAGGTGAAAAAGGTGTTTAATGTAGTAGGCTTCATAGTAGCTCTATCATCAGTTTCTGTATGAAAAAAAATATAAAAAAATTATATAAAAATATAAAATTATATATAAATAATTAGTTTATAATTTTTAAAAGAGTTTTTTGTTAATTTACTTGGGAGAGGATTTGGGGTTTTTTTTAGTTTATGGAGATTTTTTAATAAATAGTTTTTTGTGGTTTTGATGTTACAGTGATTAGCGGGTTGGGAGAATGGAATTTTGATTATTATGTCAAAATTTTTTTCAATTAACAGGTTTTTTTTAAACTATTATTGAGGACTATATTACTTATGGGGCACACTAAGGATTATATCATATATCATATGATATATCATATCATAATTATTAAGGATTATATCATATATTTAAATAGAGGCTCTGTTTTTGAAAAAGCAGAGGTTTTTGGAGGGAGTAGCAGGAGTTTTATTTTTTATTATTTAAATACAGGGGATCACTGCTATTTTAACATTTGCTTACTTTAATATCTTTGTTCATATTTACAGTTAGAACAGTCACATTTACTTCATAATATTTTTATGTGTTATAGGGAAATGAGTATTTTTCCTATAGCTCAAAAAAAAAAAAAAAAAAAAGGAGAGATTATTTCAGTCTTGGCAGGTAAAAATTTTAGGAAACCTTTACAGACCTCACCCAGCCTTCCCCTGCTCCTGGTGGGGACAGGGATGGAGGGGCAGCTCTGTGCTGGGGGTGTCTCCAAGTGCTGCAGTTCAGAGTCCCTGCACTCTGGGGCTGGGAACTTTAATTTCTGTCACATCCCTGCCCCTCTGAGCTGCCCTGGGCTGTGAAATCCTGCTCAAGTGGGCTTGTTTTGCTGTTGCTTTCTAAATCTTCTGCATGGATCTGTGTTGCTGGAGTGCTCTCAGCCAAAGAAATGATTCATGCCAAGGTGAGTTATCTGATTTTCCTTTTTTTTTTTTGTGTTGAGAACCTGACCTCGAAATGCACATTTTGCACTGAGCTGAGAAATTATTTTTTGTGAACTTCATATATTCCTACCAAACTGCAGAACTTCTCTGACTGATGAAATTTCATTTTTTTCTGGGATGTAACTTATGCCTTCACCTGCTTTATTTTCCCAGTTGGCAGTTTAGACTTGTATTTGTTTGTACTATTTTATTTGGGGGGTTTTCTTTAATGAGGTTTTTAGCCTGTCACCATCCTGTAAATAGAGGGAGATTCTCAAACTGATGTCTGAGCAGCCAATCTTCTGCTTGGGTGTGTGAAGCTGCTCTGATATTAAAAAAGGAAAAATATTTCCATAGCAACCCATTAGAAGCACAGAATGTTTTTTCTGTGTAGGGTTTTTGTTGCTGATGTTGTTACACCCTTCCAGTGGAGATTTTTGGCTGCTGCAGCTGAGGCATAAAAAGCAGCCAGTAACAGCACAGCAACATTTGTTTTTCTATTCAGGACTTTGTTCTGTGTGTGTACTTTTATACATAAATGTGAGCTGTTCTAAATGAAATTACCTCAGGTTTCTGAAACAGCTCCATGCTTTGCCCACATTACCCAGCATTTCCTTTGAGTCCTGATTTGCCAGACTCAAAAAGGTACAGAGCAGAAGATGAGAAAGCATTCTGATGCATGATGAAGAATTTCCTTTGCTACCTGGTGGGCTGGAGGGAGGGAGGCTGCTCAGTCTTTCCATTTGGTTGTTAGTATCATTATTATTATTATTATTATTGTCCATTTAAATGTCTGCCATAGAGGAGCCTGAGAAAACTGTTTGGGGTTTTTTAAACATCTTTGCTGAGAAATTCTCTGTGTGCTCTGCATTGTCTCTTGCTTGTGTCCCTGTGAAGAAATCCTCTGTTTCCTGGCTTGCACCTCTTTACAGTGTCCCAGTGCCACTGCACTGACTGGCTTCACATCTCTTACATCCTTATAAACATGGCTTAGTTGTGGAGTTGGCACTGTTAGGTTACAAATTAGATTTGTAAAAAAACCTAATTTTTAGGTTTTTTTAAACAAAAAAAAATTGGTTTTTCACGATTTAAATGATATGAGGGAATAAGGGAGAAACAGAAGAGGCAGTTTGTCATTTAAAAGTTTGATTTGTTTCAAAAGATAGACAAAAAGGCATTTATTTGGCTTAAAGAAATTATTTCTTTTACATTGATCTTAATTTGGTAATAATTTCTGGAATAGTTGAATTTTGCCCCAGGACCTTCTGAATTCTGACTTCTCTGCTGCCCTCTAACCCTTTTACCATTGCAAAACTTAATAGCTTTGAATAAATATTTAAGTAGTTACTGGTGTCTCAGAAAAGAGTTGATTGAAGAAGTGGGGCCTCATTTTACCTGTGATGAAGGAACTGATTAACAAAGAGGATTAGAGGGTAGGGAGTGCTGCCCTAATCCTGTCACTTCCAAGTTAATGGTTATTTGGAAGACTTTTCTCATTTAGTTCAAACTGATTTTTGTTTAAAATTTGATGTCACTGTTTATTGAATTAAAAATGCCAATGGGAAGTTCAGATCAGTGCATGGGAATGTGACCACGTTGCACCAATTCACTCAGTAGCCCTGAAAGGTTATTAATTGGGGTTTAATTGTGCACTCCTGTGGATCCCCAGGCTGGTGCATTTTGAGATTGATGCAGGAAATCCATCCTTGCTTGGCTGCAGTGTCACACCATGGGTCAGCCCAGTGCCACCACTCCCCTCTGGAGCCTGTGTGCCCTGGGAGAGCCCTGGGGATGCTGCAGGGATGCTGTGGTGCCTGTGTCCTGACTGCCCTGGGGATGCTGGGATGGCTGGCAGGATGTGCACTGACCACAGTCAGGATGTGGTTTGGAGGTTCTGAGTGACTTTGTGTGAAAAATCCCTCCCAAGCTGCAGGAGTCTGGTTGTCTGTGATTTGCTTTCCTGGCCCTGCTGGCAGAGAGCTTCAGGCTGGCAGAGGTGGCTCTTCCCTGGTCAGTGTGTGAGCCTGCAGCTCCCAGCTGCTGCTGGCCCTGCTGGGCTGGTGTGCAGAGCTCTTAGGGAGCTGGCAGCCCAGCTCAGCTGCTCATTCTGCACTGCTGCTGTCTCTGGGCACTGCTGCTCCCTGTTTCAGAGCAGCTGTGGCACCATCAGCACTCAGGCTAGCATTTCTGAGAGGAAATTCAATGGCTTGATCCCAAGGGCTGCACCACATCAAGGGAAAGCCTGGCTCCTGGTGCCTTGCTAAATGCTGCCATGCCCCAGAACTCCATCATCCACAGCTCAGTGAGCATCCCCCACTGACTTGTAGGGCTTCTTCACCAGAAATCCTGGCATCCTAAAGCTTCCATTAACCTTGTGCCATTCTGAGAAACAGCTTTTCTTATTTATGAAAGAAGAGTTTAATTTCTCATCTTTTTAATCTGAAGATTAGTATTTTTTCTTACCAGCTCGTCTCTCATTGTTACTTCCTACTAACATTTCTTTTATTCTCCTTTTTAGCACTGGATACTTTGCTACTAATAAGCTGCATGTTACAGCTGGAATATGTCTATGTGGCTGAAACCACAGGTCATGGAGGAATATTGAAATTAAAATGCAGCCAAAGCTTTCTTCCTCTCTGAAGATATTTTACTCATATGTTTGGAGCACATTAGTTTCTCCAGGTGTTACTCTCCTTTTGTGCTGCCTTTCAAGGCAGTGAAAATGTGTTAAAATTGAGTAGATAATGTACAGACATAATGTCAAAAAATGGCATTGCTTTGCAGATTAAGCACCTGAACCTCAGCCCTTGGTGAAATGCACATTTAGTGTGATTTGGTGTGACCAGAAACCAATTTTCAAAGCAATTGGCTTTGCAGTTCAGTCAGTGCAGCATTTCATTACAGTGACTGGGAACCCTCTGCCTTCCCTCTCAGCTAAATCCAGACTCTTCCAAGGCTCAAAGTAATGTGTACTTTTTCTTGCTTTATCTTTGCTCTCAGGATTTGCTAATACTCCCACAGCTGCCTTACATGACATTCTGTTTTTCTCAGAGGTATCCAGGCAATTCCTGTTTTCTTCCCCTTTCCTCTGAAGAATTTCAAAGATCCAAAACCAGAGCCCCAAAGATTGGTTCAAGAGATGACAGACTGTGTTCAGGTTTGCAAGAGTGTTCTGCCACAGACCCCTAAAGTCTGCCACAGGATTTGAAGTCCTTGATCTCTCTGCCTGAGATCCCCACCTGTACAGTTTTGGCTGAGCTGTTATGTGATATCCTGGGGGGACTCACTGGTGTGCCATTACTCTGGTTAGCTGCTGTCCCTTCTCTCAGTTCTGTTTCCATGCTGTCACTCAGACCCCTCAAGTTCTCTGGCTGCTCAGAGTTCTGTTCCATCTGGTTCTGCTTGGAAAAGAGCAGGGAAGATGTAATGGCTAAACTGGATTTTGCTGCATGCTAAGGCAAATCTTTTTGTGGTTGTCAGGAGCTGCATTGTGACCAGTACTGGAGAGTGAGAGTGTTAATTTAAAGTTTAAAAGTTAATTTAAAATTGAAAGTATGTGAATATTGATTCACATATAATATTAAAAAAAAAAGAAGAAAAAAAGTGTCTTTGACATTTTGAGAAAGAATCCTCCAGAGCCCCATCAGGAGTGTGTTAATGCATTTTGTAAGAGTGAGTGTGTTCCTGCAGCACATCCCACCCCAGGTGAGAGGCAGGCCAGGCTGTTCTGCACTCCTGTCAGATTTGGAATGCAGCACTTGGAAACTGCAAGGCAATGCTGGGAGCCCTCCTGTCCTGCCCAGGCTCTGTGGGATAATAAACCTGTGTCTTCCATGGGTGTGTGAAAACGTGCACAGCACCAGCAGCACTGGGAATATCTGCAAACAGCAGTGCTGTGTGTTTCAGATGTGCCAGAGGTTGGAGACACTTGAGTGCTGATTCAGCTCCTATAGTTTGAATTGATAGAAATGATATTTTCAGGTATAATTTTTATACTTTTAACAGAACCTACTTACATAGTTCTTCAGACCTCTCTTTCATTGAGGAGACCCTGTGTGTGTGAGTCAATTGTACATTTCCATAAAACAGTGCAAGTACTCCTCTCCTACTCAAAATACCTTTTAAACAACCTGTGAGAGAGAGAACAGAATTATAGACTTGAATATTTATATATATTGAGTATCCAAGTTGTTTGGCTTGACACTAATTCTAATGGAAAGGTTTGTCCAGAGCTCCTGCCTGTTTCCTTGTGTGTGTGACAGGACAGGCAGAATCCAGCTCCTGGAGTAAACAGCACCTTGAACAGGTGAGAGATGGAGCACTCGAGATGTGGAGTTTTGTGATGCAAACTCCAGTAAGATGTGCTGAAATTGAGCTGGATCCTGCTCCCCCTCAGTGGTGATGAGAGCTGCTCTGTGGGGCAGTGGATGCTCTGTGGTGTTAAAGAAGGTGAGCAGATCATAATGCCAGAGTCCAGAGCTTTTCCTCAGATGCTTTTTGCTCAGTTTTGTGCTCCTGAGATGTACAAACCAATGCAAGCTGAGGATATCATGGGGCTTCTTTGTTCTTCCTGTTTTTTAATCCATCAGCTGCCTGAAATGCTTCTGTGGTTTAAGGTGAATGGCCAGTTATTGCAGAAATTTATAGCAGCTCTAAGGAAAAACATTACAAAGTCATATTTCATAACCCCTTCATTTCAGTCAGCAGAGCAATTGCTGGCATCTCCTGGGGAACAGCTCGTGTTTTTTCTCCTGCCCACCGTGAGTTTGGGAGGTTCACTTCATCCCAAACTCCTCCCCACTGCTTGTGTCCTTTGGGAACTCCTTCCCTGACAGTGGGCATGGTTTGCCCTGTCCCAGTTCCCCTCTGGCTGGAAATGCAAGGGGAGCCTTTGCAAAGAGCAAATCTTGCAGTGCATGGGCAGGGCTGTTGTGTGATGGTGTGGGCTGGAATCCTTTCTGAATTGGGGTTTATGTCACTCTCACCCTGTCCCTGGCCAAGCCTGGCAGCTCTCCCAGAGCAGGGAGCACTGGCAGAGGTTTAGCTGCAGTCTGAGGTGTGTGCCCAGCTAAGCCTGGCTCAGCTGGGCTCAGCCCTGCCTCTCAGCATGTCCCAAGGCAGTGGCACTGCAGGAGAGGCTCAGCTGTACTGGGGTGATGCCAGGAGGAAGCCAAAGGAAAGTGGTTGACTATTAATGGCACCACATAATAGGGGTTATCTTATTTTTTCTCTCCTGCCTTCACTCAGAGTCAGGATTGAAGCACAAGAAACAGATTTTCTTGTTCAGACTCAGTTGTTGATTAATTCTTACCTAAAGTACAGAGAGTTCTGCAGCACCTCTAGCTAACAAGCTAAAAGTGAAAAAATGGAGCTGTATCTTGCTTGTTACAAGGTCTTTTAAGGCCTAACTATCCAATTAAAAGCCAACATCTACATTATTTATACTTTTGACCCAAAACCCAAATACCTGTGACCTGCACTGAGGGATTTTCTATCCAACCAAAAACTACTACCCAAACCCAAGAAGAAGAAGAGCCAACTCCCAAGAATGTCCATCTTGTCCCAAACCTATTGCTCTATTCTAAAACCCCAAATTCCAAACCCTTTACCATGTGAAATTACACACTGCTATTCAAACTGCACACCAGTGATCCCAACTCCATCACTCAATTTTGGAAGCCTTCTCCAAGGCCTCAGATCAAAAGCAGTGTTCTTTTGGGGGTCAGTTCCAGAAAGCACACAAAGTTCCAATTTTAAGTGATCAGGCTATCTTTTAGTTTTCAACATCTGTGAAGAGTAGTAGTTAGGATGTTGGACTCTTCTTACTGTATTTATTTGGAAATATTGCATGGTGGACTTTGATGTTAGAGTAAAAAAAGGAGCTTTGTGCAAAACAGGTGATACTTTTCTTGCCAGACATTACTATTTAACTTTTTTCAGTTCTGTACAAAGCAAAAAAAAAAAAAAATTCAAAAATTACCTATTCAACTTCTATAAAAATTCTAGTGCACATCCAGTGGCATTAGGTTTTGGACCAAATTTCTGGTAAGTAATTAGTAAGATGAAAGTCAGGTTGTTTTCTCACTCCAATAATATTTGACTCTCAACTGAAGATTAGAGAGCTCCCCAAAGCTCCCACAGGCTGCATTTGAAGTCTAGCAGCAAACTCCCTATGGGTTATGACTGGTGGGGTTTCAGCTTCTGAGGAAAGAGGGGATTAATTGAAAATGTCAGTTTTTGAGGGGGTGGTGGGAAGAGTGACAGGGGCTTTTTTGTCCTCCCATGGTTTCAGAGATGAGAGTCTTCCTAGATATGAGCAGTGTAAACTTGGAGCAGTGTTCAAACTGATCCTTGAGATTTTCTCAGAAGTCATTAAGAAGTCTTTGGGGTTGGGTGAGATTCTCAGGAGAATTAAACTGGCCATGCAGGGCAGCACCCACTGTCAGGATCCTGCCCAGGGAGAAAAGGGAGCAGAGATCTCCAGCTGGACTCCTGATTACCCATTTCCATATTCAACCTTTTCTCCACTTGCAGTTTTTCACACTGCTGATCTAACGTGATTAATGTATGAAAGGATGGACTGGTTCTTTTTAATGTATGAAAAGATGGACTGGTTCTTTTTTAAGACTTCTTGGGGCTTAATACCTTTTACCTGCTGGGCTTTTGCCTAGTAAACAACTGCAATTTCACATCAATTTTCTTCATGTTACACACATTTTCTCTATATTTAATATATAATGCACCAATCTATTGGTGTATCTTTAAATATTTGCATATAATTTTAATACATATATCATGTGATTGTTGTAATATACAGATATTAGATTATATTTGTGTAAACATATAATTTTTTAAACAATATGCACATTTTTCCCATGTATTTCTTCACCTTTCTTTTCATCTGTGGAGATGTATACATAATTTCTATGAATAATGACAACTTTTATGCATCTCTACTCTTGAGTTGTTCTGTAGAGTGTAACCTGAAAAATTATCATCTATATGGAGTATTTCCCAATAGTAATTTACTCTGTAGTGTGTAGCCTGCTGGGACTTATTATGCAAATGCTATATTTGTTGGCTCAACCTCATGTTTTTCTGAAAGAATGCTTTTTTCATTGCTTTGGGAGGAAAAAAAAAGTTTTGATAAGGTCAGTATTCACTTCTTTCCTCACTTGTTGTCCCTGTGCTTCCCTTAAAACAAAATCTGTGGAATGACACCACTCAATAATATGTTACAGGCAACAAATGAGTCTTAAAATTACCCTAATAACATAAAATTACTCTAAGCCATGAGAATTTTCCTTTCTGAGTTTCATAATAATTTCTTATTATCAGTTTTTAATTTCAAGCTGAGGAGCTTGGCAGCAGCTGTTTCAAGTAAAGGCAATTACTGTGATCTTGGGATTTTTTTTTTTTTTTTTTGTGGCTTCATTATGCTCTGAATTCATTCTTGACTTCTGTATTGTCACAAGGATTTTGCAGAACTCGCTCTTTTCCCAGTGTACCACACAGGGCAAATGGGTTCTGTTTGTAAATTCACAGCTCCTGTTTGTGAAAGTGCATTGTGCTGCTGGAGTGATGCAAAAATGCCCAGAGTGTGGTTTATTTCTTCCTGCTTTTGGCCATGGGTGCCACTCACTGAAGAGAGAAGAGGAGCTTTCTTTGGCAAATACTGATAACCCTCAAGTTGTCAGTGTTGTCTGTAATCCTCTCACCTTTTTCTGGTTTAAGCCTCTTGCTGTCATTTTCCCTCAGCCATCCTGGGGCTTTAATAAGGCTCCTTTCACTTGGTGTCAGTCATTTCCTTCCTGGGGCACACAAGTCTTCTCGTTGCATTAGCCAGCTTTTCATAAATGAGTATTGCTTCCTTTGTATTGCTTGGTTTGACCACGTGGGTGCTTCTTGCTTTCCAAAGGCAGGCAACATCTCCTTTTACTTTTAAAGGACATTTTCATTTAAGGGTTACAGGTTGGCTGTATAGCAGAGGGCAGACCTGAGATGTGAAAAGGAGCCAGGTTTTTTCCCCTGTGGTTTCTTGCACTTCAGGCAGGTGTACAGAGGATGTTCAGGGCAGGAAGAGCAAGATAAAAACTGGCAATAATGGACAGGCCATGTGATACTCCCCTTCTGCTCACTTAACAACTTAAAAGTATGCTAAAAATTCCGTGTATGACAGAAGATGTACTCACTCTTGTGCTGCTGGAAAGAAAAGGTTTTGTGTGGAACTAGAGTGGGAGTGAAGAAAAACAAGAGCACATTGTGTTTGGGAGGCAAACCAGACAAGTTCTCTCTAGCCATGTTATTTTTCAGACCTTGTGTGCTGGAGGTTTGGAGAATGAGGGATCTGCTCCAAAAGATTCCTTGTACACACATCTCAGGGTTAGAAAGACAAAGGGAATAGGATTTTCATTGTTTTTTTTGTTGTTGCACTGAGACTGAGAGGCTAACTCCCCTCTGCTATGCAACTCTCATTTGACTTTAGCTGGAGAATAGGGTCAGTAACACCAATTCTGGGAACATTTTGTGATATTACATTAATCTAAAGCTGCTGGAGTCTCATTCTCCTTGATAATATCCAAGTGATACGGCACAAATGAGATGTGAAGAATAATAAGGCCCAGAAACTTCATGAAATTTTGAAAATGTTCATAAGACAATCTGTTCAGAAATCTGAGAGCTGGATGAGAGAGCAGTACTGGGTGCAAGTCAGATTTAGTCTGTGTGAATTGATGTAGCTTCACAAAGACAGATGAGGTCAAAGGAGTGCCCTGGTATATAAGAAATTAGGCAAATTGGCAACTTCTCTAACTTGCTAAGAATATCTCCAAAGCAAGTAGAAATGTGGCATCAGCAGTGTTGTCTAAGTAGCTAAATTTTGAAAGGTGTTACTTTTAATCTTTAGCATATTATGCCTGAAACCAAGACATGCAGCAAGAAGATTTTCTTTTTCCTTAGCCCCTGAAAACACAGTTTTCCTGTGATGTGCTGTGAGAGACACCACCATAGTGTATCTACTGTAAATTGTCCTTTAATGTTCTGATCAGAGACAAAACCATGTTGTTCCCTAGTTAATATTGGTGTCTGTTCCTTGGGGTATAAAACTGCTAAACCAGAGTGAGATCTGAGGGAGCACTAAGCCTGGCCTTTCCTGTGAGCAGTAAAGCAAGCTGTAGAATATTGAGGGAGGAAGTGCTGTGGGCACAAGGCTGCCAGAAGGAAAATAATCCTCATGGGAAGCCAGGGCAGCAAAGCTCCCCATGTGTTACAGTGCTGCCCTGCTGCTGTGCCACTGCCTTCTGTGCATTCACAGGAGTTAAAATGAATGAACAGTGCCCAGCTCCTCAGTTTCCTCCCAGACAGAAATAGGAGAGCCCTTCTGATGGATCTCAGGCTGAAGCCAAAGGGGAGCAGCAAGAGCCATGGAAGGGAGAAATGAGCAGCAAGAAAATGGGGATGTTGCAGGAGATGATGAGCATTCTGTTAAAAATAAAATGCCAAACTTGGACTTCATTGTGCAGCTGACATTTGTTAACAGAGTGATGCTGCAGAGCATGAACAAAATGGGCAGGAGGACTCCAAGGAGTGGACAAAGTCAGAGGCTGCTTCATTATTGGCTGCCAGTGTGCCAGTCCCTTCAGCCCACAGCCCTTCTGGAATCAGGGATCTGTTGTGCAGGTGTGGTAGCCTGGCTAACAGACACCAAAAATGCACATCCCTGCTCAGGTAGAAACAATTTTATCTGGACTTTTCTGGTCACTGTTCCATGCCTGTGCCATGTGCATCCAACCTGTGCCCATCCACATTTTGCTCAGAGACACCAATTTAATTGAATTTCTCAGTGTTATGTCTTTATTTATATAACTAGTGGTGGCACTGATAGCTAAAGATGGCATGCAAAAGAGGGTGAGTCACTCCTCAGTGTGGCTTTTTTTGGTGATGCTTTATTTTACATAAAAATGATATTCTTGTTTCAGTGGCTCTTGGATACACTAGGTACTCTGAATTTCTGTCAGAACTGTGTCTCAAATGCCTTTAAAGCTTAGGAGTGAAGAGTAAATGAAGTTAAGATGCAATGTCTCCTAGGTGTTGTTAGACTGTTACTAAAAATGACTTTTTTATGGCTTTGGTTTTTAGTATTCTTTGTTTCTCAGAATTGCATTTCTTCACATACTGTTTTCATGTAACTTGCACTCTGACACAAGGGTTGAAAATATATTTGCTAAAAAGATCAGCCAGGAAACTAATAAAATTGTTGGGAGGTTTGGGGTTTTTTGTTTGTTTGTTTTTCTTGTTTTTTGCTCGGGGATGTTCCTCACTGCTCCTGTTTCCAGTGTGATCCTGGGGGCTCAGGTGCAGGATTTGCACTCAGGGGTGTTTCACTGCCAGCTTTGCTCCCCTCCTGCTCAGGGATGTGTTTTCTGGAGTTGGGGGAGCTGTTAAAGGCAGACCCCTCTGGCTCTTGGTCTGTGGGTTTGTTACCCTGAGAGGAAAGTGTGGGCTGTTTGCTCCCACCTTACCACAGAGGTTCTTTCTTATTCCAAGTGAGGCAGAGAGATGGGACTTGTGGCTGCTTAGAAAATGCAGTTTATTTTCTTATCTTCTAGAGAAAACCTCAGTTCTTGTTACAGGTGTTGAGAGCATGACCAGAAGTCACAAGACTTATGGTTACAAGGTCTTTTAAGGATTTATTAACCAATAAAACACTGCCAACAAGGATATTTATGTTTCTAATCCAACAATAAGAAATTTTGTCTGATTACAGTGTGATCTTTCTCAGCCAATCCTTTTCAGACCCACAAACCTATTCTGTCACCTTTGCAACTGCTTTATTCTTTCTCTGTCTTAAACTTTGTAACTAAGCTTTTTTTGTACTTAACACGTCTTGGCTTTAAACTTTAGATCTACATTCTCACTGCTAGCACCTAAGCTTGGAAGCTTTTCCCACAGCCTCAGTTCAAATCCTGTGTTCTTTTGATTTACAGGCTCAGTGTTCTGAGAATTTCTTGCATTTTGAACTCTAACAGGGAAGGATGCCACAGCTCTTTAAAAGCCCCCAAACATTATTGTGGCACTCCAGTACTGTCATCTGATATCCCAGGTGAGACAATGAGGTGTTGGAAAACCTTCAGACAAACCTCCCAACAGAACCTGTGGCTCTTCTCCCAGGATGGTCTGGGTAACCCCTGGTAGCAGCACTGCAGCAGGAACTTGTTATAGATGATTGAAATAAGGGTGTTTGATTAGCTTTGATCCAGTAAAATATTTACTGATTTTCATTCTGTGATAGAGCTGGGTGCCTTTGCTGGCTCTGTGTGGGCCTGCTGCTCTCTGGTCTCTGATTACCCTTCCTCTAATTACCCTTGTGCCACACCTGGCTTGCTCTGTGGTCTCCCTGTGTTTTGGAGAGGTTAAGGACAGGTTTTGTGAGCACAGTGCTGATCCCTGTCTGCAGGGAGGGCTGAGAGCACAGCCAGGCTCTGTGGTGATGCTGAGCAGTGGCAGCAGGAGGAAGGGACAGGAATTGGTGCCCAGGATGTGATGCCAGCTGGATGTGAGGAACAACTTCACTGTGCAGTGGTCACACCCTGGACAGGCAGCCCAGAGAGGATGGGATTCCCTCACTGGGGGTGCTCCAGAGCCCTGTGCTCACAGCCCTGTGCCCTGCCTGGGATGGGGTCTTGGGCCAGCTGTTCCTGCCCTGTGTCCCTTCCAGCCTGCCCCAGTCTGTGATGCTGTGTATACCCTGTTTCCTCAAAACTGGCTTCTTTTAATAATCTAGAACAATCATTAGAACAATGACATGTTCTTGAAGTCTTTCCTCAGTCTGGGAAGTCACAAGAAATAGCATACAAGATCTGGTGTGATTTCAGCATGTGCCTCTCTGTTTAGTTATCCTTCCCTGCAAGCCCTTGCCAGTGCTTTGGCAGCAGTGTTGGAAGTGGAAATATCAGCCAAGAGTAGCTGTCACTAAGAAAAAGCAGCTTGTAACATGAAGTGCCTACTCAAAATACATGCTTTTATTTTCTTTTTTAAAATGCATTCCACGTTTTTGTTGCTTTTCTGTATTAACATGTTCCATGGGATGTAAAACATGAGGAACAGTGAGGGCAGATCCCCAGCAAGTGCTGAGAGCTGTGTAGGAAGGACACCTGGGGACAGGGACCTCTGCAGTGCTCCAGACTTGGAGCAGGACATGGAGCACTGCAGTGGTGGTGTTCACAGCAGAGGCTGACACACCAGATTGTTTCTGCATCGTGCCCTTACTCAGGTCCTGCAAAATGCACTTGGGAGGGGGCTTAAGAGGGTCTGCAGGGTTTATTTATGGAGCCTCTCACAGTAAAACTTAGCTTACAAAAGAGCAGAGAAGGATGCCTTTCATACCAAAACTGGTTTGACCTAAAGCACTGGGATGTCACTTCATGTGGTCTGTGGTAAAGGCTTCAAATTCAGAGTCAAATGATGATCTTGCACTGCCATGGCAAGTGGACTACTTTTAATTTATTTTTAATTTATTCTCCTTCCTAATAAATTCTGAACAGTTTTGGATTCAGGTTGGGCTGAATAGGTGCAGGGCTGTCAAATTTATTGTGCCTATCTAGACTTATTTAATATTGAATCCTCACTTGTCCTTCTGTAAGTGCTCTTAAAAATAGGCAGGGATCACATCCCCCAGGTTGAGCTATCTGCATTTATTCCCCCCATTTCACACAGCCTCACGTGAATGCACACCCACACTTTTATTTTCTGTGTATTACACAATTAATTCATGCAGGGGCTGCAGTGGAAGCTCTGAGTTCTCTTTCTGAGCATTTCTTTAGCTGTTATCCCTCTTTCCCTCTTGCTTTCCTGAAGGAGTGCTGCTAATGAGAGCTCCTTTCAGCAGCTTAGTCCTGTGCTCCCCTTGGAGGTTTCCTCATGTGATGAGCATTATGTCCATGTGCTCCAGCAGCCTACAGGAAAGATGTCTGGCAAAGCTGGAATTAAAAAAAAAAAAAAAAAGTATAAAATTATAATCATTATTCCCATTAAATGCATGTTATCAAAACAGTTTTTCACAATTAGTTTCCCTTGATGGCTCTTCACAGGAAAAATAAAAAATCTCAAGATTCCTATGCACTGAACCAAATCCCAGTGTAATTATTCCCATGGGATAGCACTGAAGGCAGTATGACTGCAGAGATAAAACCTGAAAGCACAATCTGTCTCAGTGGTTTTGTTCCAGAGCTGAGGAAAGTGAGGGCAATTAGCTGAGCTAGAGAGGGTTTACACACAGTCCTAATCTGGATTTTGGTGTCTGCTGCAAAGGGACCTGATTCATTTGGAGCCACAGGTGATGGGCTGGCTGGAATCCTGAAGGTGTGCTGGTGAGAAATCCCTGTGCAAGCCTGGGCTCCTTCCTGCCCACAGGCAGAGTTAAAATGTTAATTAACATTGAAATGAAAATGTGCTTCCTGGTTGTTGTTTGTGTTTGGAGCCTGGGGGAGGAATGTCCCTGCTCAGTCAGTCTGTGAGCCAGCTCCCCCTGCTCCCAGCTGCTGCAGGAATTGCACTCCAAGGTGCACAGAGGGCTGAAAGGTTCTGGCTCTCACCACATTTCACTGGTCTTTGTAGAGGTTCCCCAGGCACTTCCTATAGAAAAGAAATGCTGCAGAGGGGGGATATTTATGGTGCAGCTTCAGGAGGCTCATTAACTTCCACAGCTTGGAGGAGCTTCAGGTAAAATAAACATTTAAAGGGCAGCCTAGCATTTTAAGGGACAGGTGGCAAAAATAATTTGTATGTGCAGTTCTATTTATAAACATGGCATTTAGGAAACCTCAGATGCTGTACAACAGCTTGTCACTACTTGGTTGCTTACTAAACAGGAGGAAAAATTGTTAGTAATGAAACCATGGGAAAATAAGAGATATCTAGTGTCATACCCAAGGAGCAGAAACAGATTGTTTGTTTCCCTGGTCAGGTTAAAACCAACAGTAACAGCAAATGAACGTTTTTTTACTCTCCTTCCTTAGGTTTTGACTTTAATTTTCTCACACTTAGAAATGCTACAGGCAAAGTGGGATATTTCTGAATTGCCAGGAGGAGATTTTGGTGGGGTTCATTGCCAGTGCTAACTGTGCAGTGGGAACTCCCACATTCCTGCTAACTGGAACTTTAATAATTTAACTATTAATTAATTAAGCTATTTTAATTTTTGCTCAAGGTAGTTCTGCATCATTACATGTGACTTTAAAGCAGGTGCTGTTAGGAAGAGAAGTCCTCAGCTGCTAGTCCTTGGTTAGAATTAAGGAGGGCTGTTGCAGTGTGATTTGTTTCAGGTGAGGGGTTTGTTTCTGCCTGCTCTGATCACTCAGGGATCAAAATCTCATTATCAGTTGTACTGAAGGGATTTTGGTCAGCAGAGAATTCAGTCTGTTTTCTCTTTCCAGCCCTGGCATTGGCTGTGGAATGCAAGCAGGTAAAGATGAAATAAATCCAAGTGAGGCAGTTCCTCTAACCTTGTTTTCTCCTGATCCACGCTGTCAGGGCAGTGCCAGATGAGCAGCCAGGTAATTGCTGTGCCAGCCATTGTCTGGGAGGCTTTTCTCTTCAGCTGTCATATCCAGGCTGATCTTTGTCAAATGCTTTTGTTTGCTGTGCTGATGTCCCAGGTTACCTAGGGCTTAGGCACCATGACTAGCAATGGCTCTTAAAATCAGAGACTTGAAGTTGTTTTTTTTAATTAAAAAAGGCAAGTTAAAGGCTGGTCTTACTGTGCTTTGCCTGTGTTTGAATGAGTGAGGAGTAATTGTATGTTCATTAGATAATAGCAGAGCAAGATGCAAAGGTTTTAACCTTAAATTCAGACTGAAGACTAATTTTTAATGATCAAAGTAAATTACAGAAGTGTTTTGGTTTTTTTTTTAATTCAAATTTAGTCCTTAAAGCTTTCTATTCTAAATTAGAGATACCACAGTTGAATCACTGAGTTTGTTGCAGAATTTATAGCATTAACAGTCCTGATTTGGATTAAATTTTGGACAGACTTGTGTTAGCCAGTTCCTAGTATAAAACTGGGTGAGGTCAGAGAGCTCCTGTGAGGGAGGTGCAGTGTCAGGAGCACTGGGGCTTTCTGCCCTTAGCCTATGATTATAAACAGCAACTAAAAAATGCCTTTGGGCATGCAATTGGAGTATAATGTACTGCAGGTACAGGGGTTTGGGGTCAGTGCAAGGTCATCATTTACACTGCACCAAATAAGTCAGATGTTAGAGTAATATCATAAATTAAAGTCACTGCTTTGTTGTCCTTCCATGAAGAAGCTGAATGAGTAAATTCACTTGTGGTGAATTGATGTCTGGCTGGCCATTAGCATGGCTCCAGTGCAATTGCTTCTGCAGATCATAATAGTCTTGAAAAGTAAATAGTTTAGAAAAGCAAAAACCTTGAAGGGAATTAGAGAAGGCACAATGGCTTTTTGAGAGGCATGCCTCTGCATCCATATGTACTTTGTTTTTTTTTAATCCAACAAAATTAAATTGGTCTGCTAGTTATTTCTGCAATATTTTTTGTCTCCTGCAATCCAGCAAATTTTTAATGAGTGTTTGTCCAGTCAGAGCAGCAGGGGTCTTGATTGTCAGAATGTTTGTTAGAGGGGAGGAGGGTGTCCTCAAAGGGTGTCCTTGTTCTTCTACTCTTCTTTTTTAATAAAATAAGGACTTTTAAAAGAAGAAGGAAAAAAAGAGGTTAAACAAAAGGCATTCTCTCATTGCTGTGGCTGAAGGGTTCCCACTTTTGTCACTTTGGCCTTGAGCAGCTCCTGATGTCCAGAGTCACCTTACCCTCGATTTAAATAACTTAATTTAGCTGCTGTTTGATCTAAGGAGCTGAGAGGGGCAGTGGGGGAGGAAAATCACTTGATGTGCTCAAGGGCAGTAAGATGTGCTTAATAAGATCTGCTTCTTTTTATCAAAGAAAACAGATGTGTTGGTCTGACAGGACTTCCAGGATACAATTTTGGGGTCTGGTAATTCCCAGCTGTGGTGTGAGATACTCCAAGGGACTGGATGATGTGGGTGGCAGCATACCATACCCTGCTCTCAGAAATGGCTGGTTTTGGAACACAGACCAAATTCTCATCTAGTCCCCAGGTTTTGCTCTCTCCTGACTTCCTCACAGCCTGCATCTTGCCTTGCTCTGTGTGCCACCAGCACATGCTGTATTCCTTGCAACAGCAAATGCAGCTTGCTGAAGAGCCTGGGGTATTGTGGTACCAAACAGGAGTGGGTGATAGAGTGCAGAAATGAGTGCAGGGGATTGGCCTCACTCCACAAATGACCCACCCCTGTGTGTGCTGGCTGCTGGCACGTTCATGTGGAGGGGCTGAGTGAATGTATATGAGCATTTTTGTGTATATGCACCTCCCTATAGTCCATTCTTCAGCCCACATGGGAAAGAAGTCTTCAGCCTTGGAGGGGAAATCCAAGGCAAGAGTTAGTGGGTTCATTAGTTTGTTGGGCTAGAAGTATTGTTAGCCACCTGTCTGATCATTTGGAACTTTTAATACATTTCCACTTTGTGAAGCTGGAGAATGAAATGTGGGAAGATGTTTGTAAATCCACTGCTGAGCCATGCTGATGCAGGACAGCCACAGGTGTGGGGAAACAAAACTAAAGCAATTTTCTGTAGCACCTTGATGCAGCTCTTTTGGTTCATGATTGTGTTTCTGAGAGTATATCATGATTCCTCTAAGCTGTGACCTCCACCAGCCCTGTTAATTTCTTGAAAAGGCTGCTTAAAAGCATTCAACATTTCACTTTTGTGAGGCACATGAGATTGCACTTAAGGAGAATATATGCACTGGAGTTCAGCTTTGGAGGAAGTGTGTTATTCCCAGAGGTGAGAGGTTAATTCATCTTAAAATGAGGAGATGGATCACACTGAAATCTTTGTAAGTTCATAATGGAGATGTTTTAGCATCCAGTGTCCCCAGGCCATACCAACAAGAATGCCTTTTCAAGCTTTTGGCAAAGTAAATGTTTAAAATTATTGTGACTTTGGTGAAACTGTAGTTTTTCTTCTTGCCTCTGCCAGTAGAAGAGATGGAACAATTCTATTTTCTTAGATGCACAAGTTATAGTTCTATTATAGTTCTGTCATGTTTTTCATATTGAACAAACTCAGTATTTCCTTGAATAACTGCAATATTTCCATGTAATGAGTTGGGTGAATGAAAAAATTGGAAAAAAAATCATAAAATGGGCAGTCTGTTTTCATCACTTTGGTAGGTCACAATATTAAATAGGGTCATTAACAGTTTTCAGCTGGCACTTAGAGTTATGTACAGACATCATATTGGAAGTTCTGCTTACTCTTACAGAGGATAAGTTCTTTTCCATGCAAGAAATAGATTTTTTGTAAACAAATAAAAATCTATATTCATAAAGCCTGTGAACCACCTAATGTGGTATTTGCTGTCCAGTCAGGAGTCACATTTAAAACCACACTCCTTAAAAACTTAGGGCAGTCTTTTTTTCCTGATGTGGATGGAAACAAAGCAAATGCTTGTTTATTTGATGTCCAGACAATACAGAGACATGGTGCATTTTTTTGGAAGAGAAGATACATTTCTTCACTGTTTTTAACTCCAGCAAAACAGCGGAATAATTGACTGTGCTGTGGATAGGTAATTCTGTGATCTGAGTGTAAATTTTAAAGCATTTTGGGATTGAAAACCCACAGTAACTCACGTTTAGGCAATAGAAGTAAATAGGGAGAGATGCAGGACTGCCTCCATTGCAATACATGGACTCTTTCTATAGCTTTTTGTTGTTGTTTCTGGTTGGTTGGTTGGTTGGTTGGTTGGTTGGTTGTTTTTAACAGATGGTGCAGCAAACAGCCCATGGAAAGCTCCTGTTCTTCTCTCCTGTGCTTTGCTGAGGTTTGGCTGGCTCAGTGCAGTGTGCTGAGGATGGGTGGCTGGACCTGCCCTGCCTCTCACAGAGACTGACTGACTTTGAAAAGCAGTGCAGGGCACTCAGAGCCCTCTGGAAAAGGGGATTATTCCCCTCTGGAAAAGGGGATTATTCCCCAGCTGTCACTGCAGCAGCTCATTTTGCTCCAAACCCTTCTGTGGACAGGCTCCTTCAGCTGAGCACAAACTCAGAGTTCAGTGGTTCTGACTGTCCCACAGTCCAGCTGTCTTCTTGGTGGATGGAATCAAATTTCCCTGCCAGCCTCAAGGCTGTGCCCCAGTGGGAATTTGCCTTTTTGCCTTTTTGTGCCCAGTGGGAGCTGGTGCAGGGAAGGCAGCTGCCTGGTTTGTGCTCCCTGGGGAGGGCAGGTCCTGTGAGGGGCAGGGGCAGGGGCAGGGCTGGTCAGAGCACACAGCAGCAGCACTCAGGGGCTGGGGCTCCCATGGGCTCTTTCCACAGCAGGTTATGCAGAGGGCTGTGTTCCAGGGGGCACATCTCAGAGCCACACAGACCATTAGACATAATCTAGTGTATGAAACAAGGCTTGGCTGGGCTTCAGATGAATGGGAAAACAAGTCTGTGTTTCAGAGAAAGCTAATGAATGGTTTTTAATAAAACTCTGTTAGGTGTTGCTTTAATTTATTCCTTATTTATAAAGAGAATAGGTTATTTTAAGGAAGTTATATCTCTGTTTCCACACTGAGAGTTTTCCTCACAATTTGGCAATGCTTTCCTGGCTTTTTGTGTCAGCCAGTGTTTGCTGAGCAGAATTGAACTAGGTATGGAAGCTGATTGATGGGCACTGTTTACTTGAATGCATTTCAGCCTCTTAGAAATGACACTGCCCTCTTTCCCCTTGCTTTGGGCTTGCTGTAGCCCAGCACAGCCCCTGCTCTGAGCAATGATTGTATTTCCTTGCACTGCAGACCCTCCCCAGATCCCTGCAGCTGGAGTTCTCCCAGTGGAATGAGGAACCAGCAGGGGCAATTCAGTCAGGTACCCTGCAGATGGACACTGGTTTTCCTCCTCTTTGCTGTGGCTGGAGCTCATCTGAGCATGGCAGCTCCTCCAGACTTTGTGTGCAATGTTGAATCATAGCCCTGTCACTTGTGGGAGAGCTCTGTCAGTTCACAGTGACAATTTAAGCCATTAACAAATGGCAGCTATTTGCCATCTGTCCCTTACATCAGCCCACAACCCATATGCAACTCAGTGTTGGTAGAGTGGATTAATTTTCTCTTAATATTTTTGCAATAGCAAACAGACCTCTGTTCCACTTTAGTTTCATGACTTTTTGGTTTTTTTCTCCAGATGTAGTTCTTTTGTAAGGAAAAAAAAATCCCTACCCCCAAAAAAAAAAAAAAAAAAAAAAGGTGGACACTGAGTATGTGAGCTGTGTTGGTGACTTCTGTGGGAATGATCATTTTGCAAAGCAAAGCCCAGCCTAGGGCAGAGCTCAGTGTCACTGTGGGCATTTCAGCAAGCAGAAATGGGTATGAGAGGCACTGTGAAAATAGATGGAGTTCTCTTGAACCTGTTCTGTTCAAAGAGTGGAGATGATGGTGTGGCTGTGTTTGTGCACACAGGGGTGGTAAAAAGCAGTGTTTTAACTGCTGTTGGCTGTTCTTCACTTGCCCCAAGGTTGGCATTGCTCAGCCTGGTGGTCTCTGAGTAGCATCAGCTAAAATAGAATTGCTGTGCTGGGTAAGTTTTAGAATAGATTTCTGTGAGAAATAGGAAGGACCAAAAAATTTTGAAAAACCCTGAACTTGCTTAGTTGCATAAACGCAGGGACAAAAATTTTCATGCAAAAAAATCTTGTGGTGTGTCAGCATGTTGGCACTGATGGTGAATAAGCTGTTTTAAATAGTGTCCCAGAAATAGGAAATATGCTGTGATACTTCAGTCTGGGAACCTATCTGAAGTGGAGGAGAAAGGACACAAAACAATACCATGTCATTGGAATTTTGGACTTTATTGAGGAGTGAATAAAAAATGATTGTCAACTCTGTAAACAGCTGTTAAGCAAGTAAGCTTTTAAATATTTCTAAAGAAGTTGACTAGCAGAGCAGCAGCCTGTGGCAGTGAGGTTTGCAGTGTCCACCTTTATGCATGAATAAGTGTTTAGAGTGTTTGAATGGCATTGCTGAGGTGGATGCTGTAAAAGCTGCCTTGGTTAATGATCTTTCAGAGCCTAGTGAAGGCATTACTGCAGAGATTAAATCAGTCTCCACCTGCACAAAGGTAATTAATAATTCCTGGTGGAATTGGAAGGCTCTTCTGGAGAGAGAGCACCAAACAGTGCAAGTTCATGGACGTGGTTGTGAAAATCTTGTTACAAAGACTTGGAAAATGATTTCTACTGCACCTGACTGCTTTCCAAGCAATCATAATGCCATGATCAACCTTGCTGGAAGCAGGAGGCTGGAAGTTAGGGGAGGAATTAATTCTGTAATATTTGTTCATGAGAATGAAAATAGAAACAGAGGAAGTGTCCTCCCTATCTCTCATGAAAACCTTTTGTTTTCCAAAACAAAAGCTGCAAACCTTTTGAGGTTTTTTTCTCCTCAGTTTGTTTTTGTTCCTGGTAGCACTCACTGTCTCTTTTCCCCAGAACTCAGAGATCTGGAATAGGAATCTGCTCTTTGTCCATAATGGCTGTGATGCTCTAATAGCATCAAGATAATGAACAGGGAGAGAGAGAGCCTGCTCTCCTTGGCTCTTGCATTTAATTCTGATTTATAGGGTAGACCAGACTAGTGTCCAGCACATGAATTTAGTCAGAGAACAGGCTTCTTGGGAAATCAAATTAATTGCCCACCAGATATTAACATCTATGATTTTGCAAAGTAATTTAGCACTTCTTTATGACTGAGATTTATCAACGAGGTGTAACTCAAACTTCAGTCCTGCTTTTTTACCAAGCACGTTCTCCAGGCTGCATCTGAGAAATATTAAAATAAATCAAATTTGAAAGCATGATAATTAATTACTAATAGGTCACTATTTAAACTATTTTAAACTTTTTCTTGGAATGGATAAAAGCAAAGCCATTTTTTTTAAAGCATACTTGTTTTTGTGAGAATAAGTACTCCATTTACTCCTATTTTGGAGGGTGTAGAAATGTATTGCTGTTCAATAGGAAGTGCAGAGCTGTTGGAATATTTATGTTATGACTCCAGTCTCCTGTGTTTTGAGGGAATGAAACCTGGGCAGATTTCCTGAGCAGCTTCAGGAGGGACATTGAGCTTTGGTGAAAGAAATTATGTTTGTGAACACCCAAGTTGTGAAATGCCCTAGGAGTGGGTGTCTGCAAGCTGTGTGGTTTTCTCTCCTGCAGAAGCTGCCACTGAAATACAGCAATTGCACATTTTTAATGGTGCAGCTTTTCCCTGTGTTTTGGCCAATGCTGCAAATACCTGTGGGTTCCAAAGGCAGGAAATGCAGCAGGAGATGCTGCAGCAGGACCTGGATTGTCACACCTGCTGTTTCTTGGGGATTTTGGATAAATTTGCTGTTGTTTTCTGAAGCAAAGTTATTTCAAGCTCTGTAATTTGTGCTGACTCCCATTCCTGGTGGCTCTCATCAAACTAGTCTTTGATTGGGAAAGGATTCTACCTGTCTGGTGCATCCAAGAAAAAACAAAAATGTGTTTTACCTCCCCACTCCTTCCACCAGCAGGGGTTTCACTGGGAGGGTAATTGAAAAATTCAAGAGTAGCAGGAATTAAAATAATTTTGGAAGGAAAAGCAGAAGTTTTCACAGCAGCACATTCAGAGATGCAGTGTTTTTACAAGCACTGATGTAAAATGAGTATGAACAAATATCTTGATTTTTTTTTTTTCCTCTACCATAGCTACACACATTCTCCCTAAATGCCAGGAAAAGGGAACATTAACAGACAAAACTACCAGGTTGGAGTTAACCCTAGGGATTTTCTTTTAATTATGGAGACATTTTCAGTTGGAAAGTTGATTTTTCAATTCTTACTAGATGCATTTCTATAGATGGATCTAATCCTTCCTCATGAAATAGAATTATTAAAAAATGACTGTTAATAATGCAAATTTAAGAATCTTGACATGCAAATGTTCCTAATTAAAAGAAGAGCCAACTGTGTAGAGTGCTTAGTTAGCAAAGAATTCAGCATCAGAGTTAAGTATTGATCTGGAGTGCAGTTATCTGAAAGTAAAATGTTTGAAAACAATCAAATACAAACAGGATATTTTAGGGGGTTTTGTGAAGTCAGGCAACTTAAGAGAAGTGGAAACATTTTAATTAATTTTTTGCAAAACCTCTCATTAAAACTTTTAAGTGCTTAACTAAACAAAACCTTAATTGAAAGTGTCAGAAGTGATCCATGGCTGCATTACAATTTTCTTCTTTATGCATCATTTCCTTTGCCATTTAGCTGGATACCAGCCATTACTCTGACCTGTCAGTTCAGACACACAGTGCTCACCCTGGTATCTCTGTGCTCTGCAGGAAGAGTTAAAATAGGCTTAGATTGAGAAAGATGTGAGCTTTGTTGGTTGGGCTTTTTTCTGGAGCAGCATCAGTGTTCTGAACAGTCCATGGATGCAAAAGGCTTTATTCCATGTGTATCTTTTGCATCCTTGAGTGTGATTGATTATTAGAACATGTTTTAATGAAAGGTGAAAAGTATTTTAATGGCTTTGCTAAGTCCAGTTGTCTGTAGTAAAATGGATGATATAAAAATCCTTAACTGGCATAAAGATGGCAATCTAATCAACTGGTGTTGTCTTTAATTCATTTCAACCAGAGTATCTTACTACTCTCACATAGGTTTTTGTATATAGGATAAAAAATTCTCAGAAAAACCCCCAAACTAATGGGGGCATGTTGTTGATGAGGTGCTATTCACTTACTGAATTTGTGTAGCAAGAGTCAGTTACAAAGTCACTTTGAGTAAATGCATTTCAAACCTTTTACTGCAGAGTTATTAGCTCCTGGCTCAGAGTGGGTGTCCCATGCTCTGTGCCAGGCTCTGCCCTGTGCCAGCTGAGGAGCTGCACTCAGAGCAGGGCAGCAGCCACACAGCTCCAAGAAAAGGGCTTTTATTTCCCCCCAAAAAGCCTCTGAGAGCTCTGATGGAAGTGACCTTACCTCCCACTTGTGGAGAAATGGCATGTAGGAATAAAGCAGCTGTTGAGTAACCCAGTTTATTGAATATATTCTTGGAGCTTTCCAGACCTTGGTGCCTTCCTCTGAATCATTATCACCTTACAATTGTCCTGCTGCCCACAACACCAGGGCAAAGTTGATTTTAGCACTTTCAGAAGGAATAGAAGTGCTTGTGTGCCTTAGAGGCAGTCAGGCAAGCTTGCCCTGTGTTCTCCTGAGCTGCTTTGCTCTGAAATGGTTAAAATTAGGTCTGAAAGGTTTCTTTTTTTGAGGTATCAGCAGGCAAGACAAGTCCTCACAACCCAGGAGAGGAAATTTATCTGTTGTATCCTCACCCTGTTCTGCTTATCAAAATGATTTCAAAAGCACACTCAGATATAAGGGAAATTCATTTTAAAGGGAAATCACCTGAGTCTTGGCCCCAGGTAGTCTTGGGGCAATATAGGATTCATCTGTCCTTTGAAGCTGACAGTTCAATCAATTTACATCTTCTGTTTTAAAGTCCCTTTATGTTCTGAAGAGAAAAATTCATTATCATCTTTCACAGGACAAAAAAGCCCAACCCAAACCTTTCTGGTTGTCTCTGCAGTGAGAGTTAAAGAATAAGTTTTGAAAAATGCAATAATGGGAAACCAGACTAGCAGGGAAGATTCCACTATGCTATTCTGCTGGGAAGTGTGGAAATGCAAGGTTTGAACCTGAGCAGAATATGAATGGATTTCAGCCCTTTTAACCCCAGTGGTTCATCAGGTGTCTGTTCCCATCAATTAATACAATCCTCCATTGTTCTCAGTGGTGCTGTACCAGGTGAAATTCTGGACTGTCAGCTGCACTGAGACATGAATGCCAGCCACAGTAAACACTGGATCCAGGTCTCTTTGTAAATTGTGACTCTTACAACAAACATCATCTGGACTGAAAATAAACCCCAGCTGGAACTGGGATCCAAGGAACTTGGATCCTAGAGGAAAATGGATATAGAAATGCACTGTGTAGTTGGATTTCTTTCAGAGGGAGGATGGTGAGCACAGGGAAAAGCAAAGAAAGCTCAGATCAGTAATTTCACATTCTGGCAGGAAGATGTGGGTAGTGAAGTCCCTGGGCTATAAAGAGTTTGGCATGTGGAGTCCTGTGAAAAAACTGATAGTCATCTCAGTTTGCCTGAGAGAAAACAACCCTCAATGTATAAACCAAGCCTGAACTGGGAAATGGAACATATTGCAGGAATATAAACTGGGTTTTAGGGCTGGTTTTAATGGCATTTAGTGCAAAGCTGTTTGTACAGCCCCAGCAGCATGTTGGTGTGTGTGAGTGCCCTTCCTTGCAGGTTTTGCTCTGAGTTTCTCAGCTCAGGGAGGCAAGGAAGGGTTCACTCTGGAAGTGCTGCTGTTCATCCAGGGCCGGCCTTGGGGCTTCCACAGTGACATTTATCATCAGTCCTCCAGGGGGCTCGTCTTCCAGCAGGACTGAGAGTTCCCTCAGGAAAAACAGGAGCTGTCTCCCATTTGCACCCTTAAGAGGTTGTTACTGAACTTATTTTTGGAGTGTTGTGTGCAGCAGGGCATGGCAGGGAGCTGCTGCTGGCTCTGCTGAGTGGCACAGGAATTCAGGGAGATGGGCTGGGCTTGGCCATCCCTGGCTGGTGCTGCCAGAGCCCTCCTTGGCAGGGATGGGCTGTGCTGGTGCTGCCCTGGCTGCTCTGGGCTCACACAGCAGGGCACTGCAGGCAGCTCACCCAGATTACTGCAGTCCCTGGGATTCACCCTGCACAGCAGCTCTCACTCCCTGATTACAGCTGACCTCCTTTCTTTTTACAGCTGGTGCCTTTTCTGACATTTCACCTTACCAAGAGTGTAAGGCACAGCCAAGTGTTGCATTAATTACCCTCTCCAGTACCTGGCATGCTCTCACCTTTGGGCAGAGGCTCACCAAGAGAGCCAGAAGGATGCCTTGTGTAGAACTGGAGAGAGATCTGCTTGTTTTGCATGGTTACTAAGGCTCCCATCAATTAATATCTCACTACTAGGAATAGTTAATCCTTTCCCTCTCACTAAAATTCAGAGTTACAGAAGTACTACTACACTTACTTCAATGTAGTAGCTCTTTTCTCCAGCATTCCACACCAATAGCTCTCCCATTTCAGATAAAGTGATGAAAGCACATGCATTTTTATTTAGCCTGTTTCAGGCCACTGCCCAGAACCAGAAGGTTTCTTTTCTGAATTAAGTCCTGCAAATACCTGCAAGTGATGTATTTAGTTTCTGCATGACCAGCATTACATGAGAAACAAAGGGGCTTGTGTTTCTCTGGCCAGACCTTCTCTTGTTGAAAATACTGTTCTGGGGCATCAGCTACAGCTTTTGTATATCTGACCCCTGGAGTGAAAAAAAAGTTGAACGCCAGGCAGAAGCAGATCAAGTTTCTCTTCCCAATTTTATTTTTATTCTTCTACTTTTAAGAATGCCTTATCACACATATTTCACAGGATGAGAGCTTGCTGCATGGCTTTTGGTTAGTAAGTTACACTGCATAATTACCTGCTTCAGGAATTGTCAGTGTGTTATATAACACACGTTGTGTAATGAGCACTGCACTGTACAGTGCATAATGCATGCTGTAATGTGTATTATGTAATGAATCTAGAGATACTCAGTGGAAGGCTTTTCTGCTGTGTTGTCCTGTCTCTGGCAGCAGCCAGTGCATATGGGGGAAAGAAAAAAATGTGTTGAGCATCAGCTTCCCTGAAATATTCTCCTGCTTTCAGGGAATTGTGGAGGTGGTTACCACTCACTTCCTATTCTGATTTCTTGAGATGACAGATTCCTTTAAAGCAAAATAGTGAGATTTTAGAAGAACTGATTGCAGAGACTTGATTCACTTGAATGTTCACTATGAGTATCTTCCATGCTCCATTTCTAGCTGGGGTTTAGGGTCCAGCTGGTTCTGTGGCATGGCACAGTCTGTAGCAGTTTCTGCAAGGGCAGTGAAATTCCAGTAGTTCTCTCCCAGGTGCTGCTCCCCAAAGTTTAATTTTGGCTCTGTGTGGGGGTGTTCCCTCAGAGTGCAGGTGATAGGTTTGGTGTAACCCAGTGCAATTGGGGTTTGCTTTGGCAAAGCAGCTGAGAGGGGCTGGCTTGTGCTGGTGGTCAGAGCTGAGAGACTGAAATGTGCTGCTGGCAGGAAAGCTGGGTGAGCTGGGGCTCTGAATAATGGCACTGTGGTCTGCATTCATTGCTTTTAATTCGTGTAACTGTGGTGCTGCTGGAAGAACAAGCCTGTGTGCACTCAGAAGGATGAAGAAGAGCTCTTGTGTTAAGTTGCACTGGACAGAAATTAATTTCTCAAACTGAAGTAAAGCCTGCACTGGGTGGACTCTTGGCTGCTTCACAGCTGGGCTGCAAGGTGCAGCTCAGAACTTGTCTGAGGAGCTGAGCTTTGTAGGGCATGGCTGGTGACAAATCCTGCAGAGTCAGCTGGAAATTGAGAGCATCCAGAGATGGCACCTGTGGGTTTTTACCTGCAGAGAGCCTGGGCATTCACACCTTGCACTACTCCCAGGGCTCAGCACCTCCTGAGGGATTTCCTGGTACTCTCAGTGGGGTCTGGATCCATAAATCCTCATGTATCCTCCATGTTCTATCCAGAACATCCTCTGTGATTCAGATCTGGGTTTTTTTGACCTCTGCAAACTCTCAGTAAGGCAAAGGACCAAGGCAGTGCATATCCAGTCCACACTGTGAGCAGTCCTCCCTGGATAGCCATCAGAGCTGTGTGCCAGGCACAGAGCTGACCTCTTGTGCCATGCTCAGGTGGGCATTGTGCACCTTTCAAGGAGGAGCATGTGCTAAATTACACCGTTAATTAATGAATGCAGTTAATGAACTAATACATCCTGTATTGCACTCGTGCTCTGATGCTAACACCAGCTGGCAGGTGCTGGCCTGACACCCAGCAGTAAACTGAAAATCTCCAAATTTCTTTTCCCCTTCCTTCTTGTGTGAGGGTTCCTGATTTAATTTGAGCTAGAGGATGTGGCATTAGTGCTCTGTCACTAACAGAGAACCATGTAGCATCCAAATCTCAAGAATCTTGTGCATTTCTTGCTCTATTTATTTCTTTAGCAGTTGGTTGCATTTATGAGAAGCAGGCGTGTTTAGTTAATAAAAAGGATAATTTTCTTTAAACTTCATTACCCTGAAAATTCTGTAAAATAGGTAAGTTGGACCTCTAAGATAACATCCATCATGGAGAGCCTTGCTGCTTCTCCTGGGTAATTGGGAAGGTGCTGCTGTTTAACAGACTCCCTAAATTGATTTATGTTACCTATGAGCACCCTGCAGCAGCGTTTTCAGTGCTTTGGAAAATAGATAATCATTTCAAAATTAACTAATTCTATCAAATCTGACCTGGAGGGATCTAGTTTTATGTGTTGCCCTAAAATTTTCAGAAATTCTGCTTTGGGTCCTCAGAAAATGTGAGATTAGAAGAAAAGCAGGCTCTGAGCAAGAGTTCTGTGCAACTACTGTGATTCTCCTTTTTAAACTGTCTCATAAAGTTAGTTAGTTCCCTCTCCTCTAGCAATTATAACTTAATTTCTTTTTATTAATTTTGATTCTTATTCAGAGAGTTTTATCTCATTACATACTCTAGCTGTAATTTAGCTTTTAAAGCATTGCTGATTAAAAAGAGATTTATTTCACTGAGCTAAACATTATTTTAAAATGAATACAGAAGCATCTGCTAACACACCTCCCTCTGAATATTGTTAATTGTATGAACAGAGCTATCAGGGAGTCAATTTTGTCATTATTAGATGCTTCCAGGGACTGTAGAGTTTTTCATTTAATGACTTGCAAAGAGTTTTTGCCATTTATCATTAAAAGGGACTTGAGAATAAGCTGATTCTTCCCGTGGTAACCAGTCAGTAGTCAAGGTGTGGGATGAGGCTTTGAATCTCTGACCTTTCTTTTTCAGTTCTTCCCGCTGAAGGTTTCAATATCTTTTGGGCACTCTTGAAAATTTAACTTCCAGAGCTCAGGATGTCACTCTTGACAGAGTGACATGACTGAATGTATTTCAGCAAGAGATTCAGTTCTTTCTGGTGACTCACTGTTGTCTTACAATAATTTAAAATCTTCTGATAGGCCAGAGTTACAGGTAGAATAGCAGTTTATTTATTTGTTAGACTGCTTTAAATGTTGCATGAAAAAAGAAACACCACAGATGTGCCTTTCACTTCAGGAATATTACATTTCTTTTCTATTTAAACTTTGTGTGTGTGTGGTGGATTAAACAGTCTTTGTGTTTCATGTTCACATTTTGGATAGAATCAAATTAATCAGAGACTTGGCATTTAGAAAAGGAAAATGGAGGCAGCATAACTGTAGCCTGAAGGTTTGTTTGAGTTGTGTAGTCCTTGGGGAGGATAATCAAATCAGGAAAACCAATCCAGGCTGCATAGTCTGTAACAATTAATAAAATTAAAAATTTGAGGAATGCTGGATGAGGTCTGCCTCACAAAACTGGGTGTGCAGTATGAAATTTAGCACTTGGCTATGATCCTGTGGAGAGCATCAAAACTGAGTTAAAACAGAACCTGAACTGTCAGGTATGTAGTTGAAAGTTTAGACTTTTGTAGGGAAACTTTTTCATTACTTGAATATACCCAGTATCTTACTCTTTTGATAAAATGTTGAATTTTAGCATTAAGAAATCCCCTTGCATTATAGCAAGATGAATGAGTAAAATAAGTAATGTTATTATCCATGAGGAGTGTCAATAAATACCTGTTTGAACTCTTCATCTCTTCATACTTCAAATATAAATCTACCATAATGCCTTGTTATATATGCTGGGAAACAATCCATGGAATTGGATTGTTTGGGAACGTTCCTTTGCAGCAAACCTGTCCTGGACAAATGAGTGAATAGTCAAAATGATAACACTTAATGTTTGCAGTATGCAAAACTTGTTTGTTGCCTTCATGCTCATGTTTCAGGAAGTGAATTACAGTCTCTCAAAGGAAGAAAGGGTTTGCTTCACATCCCAGTAATGGCACATTAATGCTGAGTACTGTGCTAAAAGCTAAAAGTGGCTTCTGGAAGGAGCACAGTTGAATTTCATTTCTTTTCAATCTAGAATAAAATTTGTTAGTGAAGTGTAAGCACGTTGTATGCCAAAATGAAATACTGTAATTAAGTATTTCATTTAAGAAATTCAGAAATACAGCATCATCAAGTCTAAGCATTTTAAACTCAAAAACCTGAATAAAAAAAAATTGACCAAGAAAGGTATAATTTAAAAATATTGAATTTCCACAATGCATTTCAATTTTTTAGCCTCATGTTAGGACTTTCAGATTTGTTCTGCATTCAGAGTGGTTGAAATTTTATTTTCTTGAGGAAAGGGGGAGTCGCTGATTTCAGTGTTTGTGGCTAAGAGAAACATTGGTGAGAAACAGAAAGCTCAAACCAACGGGAGTGGGTTTTGCCATGTCTCATCCATTGCATGTGAAGCTCTCCCCATGCTGCATTTGCAGCCTGCAGGGGCAGCTGACCCCAAGGAGTGCACTGGCTGGCACATTCCCCTCTTCTTTCCCTGCAGCTGTGATGGGAAGGGCTCCCATTCTCTGTAGCATTATTGGAGCCAGGCTGTTCTGCTGCTGGACAGGTGGCAGTTCCCAGCAGATGAGAACCCACAAGTGTGGTTTTCCAGTCTGTGACTTCTGTAAGCCTGTGCTAACAAAGGGTTACCTATAGAGATGGGGAGGTTTGACAGCCCTCTGAAGGGGTCACATCCTTGTTTCAGGCATCTGTGCTCTTTGGCTTCTCTGGAAATCTGCTGTAGATCAAATTAATGGGTTGTAATTAATTTTTGACACTTAGAAAATAAAGACAGTTGGAGGGAATTGCTTCTGGGGCTTGATTCTGTCAGCTGTTACCAATAACATAAATTTTAAAAGTCATCTGGAATCAGTTGTGTGCTCCCAGTTCAGGTGAGTCAGGCAAATTCTTTTTTTTTGCCATATCTCAGTTAATTAATTCCCATTGCTTTTCACTCAAGCCCTGCTTCAAGCCCCTGTGAAGTGCCCTACTTCAGGGAGCTTGCTGCCAGTTGGAAATCATCTGAACATCCTTGGGGTAAAAGGTTTCTGAGCTGGAGTGTAGAAGTCCTTTCTCTCAGAGCCCTCCTGGCCATTCCACCCTGGTGCTTTGCCTTTCCCACCTCCCTGGGCTGTTTCTGTGCAGGGATTTTGAACTGCACAGAAGGTGGGGTTCTCACATCACCCGATTTTGGGAGGCAGTGTCAATCAGCAGCATCCCCTGACCCTTCCCCATGGAGTGGGGTGAGCAGCTTGTGCCAGGTTTGGCTGGGAGAGCTTCACTCCTCACTCCCCTGGCAGTGATTGTTCTTGGGAAGTTACAAACTGCAGCTCAGTGCAATGACACAGTTTGATTTTGTGTGTTGAGAGAAAAACAGCTGTGAAATTTTGTGAAAGACCCTTAGGAATTCTTTTATCCTGCCCTTTCTTCTTGCTTCATCTTGCCAGTGGGAAGGAGTATAAGCAAGTGGCTTGCATGATAAAAAGTGCCAGATCTGGAACTAACTCCTGGTCCCTGGAAAACCTCAAGTATCAAAGGAAAAGGAGAAGTCTGAGTTTAACTGTGAGGCAGAGCTCCACTGAAGGGCTGCAGATTTATTGAGCGTTAAATGTCAGTGCCAATGTAATAAAGATGGTACACAGTCAGTGATGAGAACTTTTCTGAAGAAAAATCCTTTTCAATAAGTTGTCAACCTGTCTGGAGTGGTGAATTGTTATTAAAAACCAAAAAGACAAAACCAGAGAAAGACAGGTAGGGAGAGAATGGGAGCACCTTGTGAGCTGCTCAGCTTTCAGAGGCATTTCTACAAGCTTAGTCCTACATTTATTATTTTGGAGTGTTGATGTGTTTTGATAATGAAGCTTTAGGGATATGTGTTTTAGGAAGGAGCATATCTGAAATCTGTCATGCTTCATAGGTGTTTCTTTTCCTGGCCAGAGAGGCCTGGGTGAAGCCCAGCTGGAGCAGAGGCAAGGCTGTGTGTTTGATGTGTCCTTGCTAAGCAGAACCCTGGTGTTTGATGTGTGCTCCAAGAGCTGTTTCCATGGCATGCTCTGAAAAACCTCAGCAGAAGATTTTGAGTGCTCTCCTGGGGATGGGAATTGTTTAAATGTTATGCTTTGGATACGGAGGGGTTTAAAAAGATGTGTGTGTCATGGGAAGGTATTTTGGAGGTTGTCCTGGTTTTGAAGGACAGGTGTCTGCCAATAAAGGCAGAAGCTTTTCTTTGAAATGGAGAATGTAAACCCCCCCTCTCCCAAATCATTATTATAAATTTGAAATTAAGGGGCTCTCAGGCAAAGATATGGGAATTAGGAATAACAGTTCTTTACTAGGAAAATTAAAATAGAAATGCAGTATTACAAAGAACAATCCCAAAACACTGCCAGAGTCAGAATCCAAGCTGACACCCGTCAGTCAGTCAGGGTGTTGGCACAGTCCCATTCCATGGTGGCTGCATCCTCCTGCAGTGGCAGATGTGGCTCAGCTGGAGCAGTGCTCCTGGAGAAGGGGCAGTTCCCTCTGAAGGTGCAGGGATGATGTGGCAGGGTCTGGTTTTCCTCTGGAATCCAGTGGCAAAGGCTGCTCTGCTGTTCCAAATGTCAGTTTTTCTCTGGGTAGGAAAGGCTTGGCTCCTGCCCTGGCTGGAGCATCTCCCATGGGATGATGGAATTTTATCAGCCATGCCCTGGGACTCAATGGCCATGAACAGGAGATCTCTCCTGGAGGGAGGATGGGCTGTGGGAAAGATAAAGATGATTGCCCCAGCTGGGTTAAAGCTGCCCATGAGCAGATAATGTGTGCCAGGAGATCAGGGGCACTGCCCCAGCTGGATTAACAGATGGGGACAGAATCCACATTTCTGGTCACATCAACCCAACACAGAGGTGAGGCTGGGAGTGCTCAGCTCTGCCATGGTGGGGCTGGAATCCCTGCAGTGTGACAAACAGCTCTGAGCTGTCTCTGGGACTGGCTGAGGATGATTTTCAGTGGCCCAGGGGCAAGCTCAGCGTTTGCTGGTCAAGGCCAGGGAGTTTGGGACAGGATGCAGCTCACGGATGCTGTGGCTGGGTCACTATTGCAGGAATCCATTTGTAGGAAGCCTTGCTGGGCTGGGGCTGCCCATTGCCATCTGTGGCTGTCAAGAAGCACAGCCAGAGTTTCTGCACCTTGCAGGCAAGGAATCTGAGGGAGGTTATTCTTCAGTGTAAAATCAAAAACACTGTAAAATTTACAGCCTGCTCTGCTCACAGCCCAGTTTCCATTTTGTAAACTGTGGTAATCTTTCTTAAGTTTTTTTTTTTTATTAGTACATTTGATCTTCTGAAAACTGCAGCTGACAATGCTTTAAACAAAGCCAGCATTTATACGAAATGTACAAATACACACTGTCTCAACTAAAAACCTGATTATTGATTATGGTGGGTAGTTCTGGATTTTTCTTAAAGGTGTTAAATTTTGCTTTGACAGCCTTGCAGTGTGCAACAGGTTGAGAAGAGAGCTTTTGGGCAAGTACTGCTGCATTATGCTTGAGGCCCTCTCATTTCAGTTGCTGTCTCATTTACTCTTTAAGCAATTTTTCTCTATTTCTGGTCCCAGGCTAGTTTTTCATCATAAATAATAGGAACAAGAAAAAAAAAATTAAAAATCCCTCTTTTAGAACATATTAAGGGCATTATTTATTTAAAGGGCTTAAATTTATTGCCTTAATTCCAATGCCACCTGCTAATCATGAGCCAGTTCAGCAGCAGCTGCAGACTTCATTTTCTGCAAGACTTTGTCAACTGCTTGAGGCTGATGACACCTGTGTGTTTTGATCACTTAGAGTGTGGGACTCACATGCCAAACATACCTGCAGTTTTAAACAATAAATCTTGAACAGAATAAAGAGCTCTTTTCCTTTATCTGAGCACCTGATAGATGAGGCTTTAACCACTAAAGAACCCCAAGCTAGGTGTTAGAGACACAGAGAGCTTTCTGTTACAAACAAAAAAATAAAGTGGTGTTTTGTACTGTGGAGTGATGAGGTTAATCACTGTAAAGATGCAAATGTCTTGCTGAAGATGAAACTGGGCAAGAAGCTCAGGCAACCTGCTGCTCTTGCCTGAAGTGGAAAATCAATGTCTTTGTTTTGCTGCAGGGAGCAGTGGCTGAGGCTGTGCACTCCCAGCTCCCAGTGGGGGTCATTAGGAGCACAGGGCAGAAGGCTTGTATGTCTGATGGAGGGAAACTAAAAACATCTGGCTGATGCTTGAGACTGTAGGAGAGTGTTGGAATCTGCTGTTCCTTAGAGCACTTGCCAGCATGCATTCCTGACCAAGTCACTGAGCAGTGAGGATTTAATAATGCTGCAGCTAATGAGTGATTTCAGCTTTGTGTGTGGAAGGGGAAATGTTTTGGTAAAGCACTAAACTATTATTATTATTATTATTATTATTATGATGGTTGAAAGTATTAAAAACTGAATGCAACCCAGCAAATCTTGCACAGGTCACACTCCTGTCAATTAGTGATCCCCTCTGTGCTCACTGCTGTCCCCCTGTAGGAGCATCACCCCAGCTATCACAACACCTCAGAATCACTGTGGGTATTTGGTTGACCTTCAAGATTCTTTGGAAGATGTAATAGGTTATCTGTCTGCACTAGCTGCTTCTTCCACTCCTCTGCCAAACTGAAAGGGATCAGCTTCAGGAGCCAGGTTATCTCATGGAGAATCACTTCTTTCTGCTGTCACTTCTTCTCAGCTTGTTGGTCTTTCTTTAGTTGGATAGTGCCTTCTTGAAGGCTTTTGTTTGCTAGCCAGAGTGATGGCTATGCAAAAATGTAAGCAGATAATAAAATATGGATCATTTCCCGTCTTCTGAATCAGTAAAAGTTGTAAATTAAAAATGTTTTGCAAGTAAGCACAATCAATAGTTGGTCCCATAAAATGCAACCAAGAGCTCTTAAAACTGCTTTTTATTCAATCCTGAGTCTTGTTCAGTGTGTCCTGTGGGATTTGGCAGGGAATTTTAACAAGCTGCACTGTTTTCAGAACGGTGCCCTGAAAGCTCTGCCCCTGTGTGAAAACAAGAAGTGCTGGTACCCTGGCATCACAGTGGCACACCTGTCCTGTCCTCGAGGTGCAGTGGAAATTGAGGCACTCTTGCTCCTGGAGGAAGGAGCTGCAGTGGCAGGAATGGCACAAGAGCTGCACCCCATCCCCTCCAGGGCTGTTTCTCTGGTGGCTCCTTTGGGGGATACAGCACTTGCAGCAGACAGAGCCTGAAGGGAAGAGAAGCCAGAGTGTTCTGCCTTAATTCACTGAGTCCTGGCTTCTCTTTGGCCCCAAATGATCTCTGTAAGCTGGATTAGTCTGAGAGTCCCTTTGTCCTGGGAACAAAGGATTTATCAATTCCTGTATTGTGTTTATGAAATCTCTGGCTCTTTCCAGAGAAATTACATCCACTTTGTTTTTGAGTGATGTGCAAAGCAAGTGCAGGTACCAAAATGAGATCCTGATCTCTTCAGGGGAGAGCAGGCATGGTTCCAGGGGAGACTGGAAACCTGAGAGGAGAATGGAGGAGAAGAGAAAGCCAGTGTAAATAGTGATGTGTGCCCCAGAGAGGGCTGCTGCAGAGCAGAGCTTGACAAGAGATGAGCTTCAGGGGAGGACAGAGGTGCACAGGGGAAGAGAAGGACATTCACAAACAAATGTTGTGACTGTGAAGCAGATCTGCAAACTGAAGAGTAGCTGGGAATCAGTGGGGTGAGGTTTCTGTAGCACATGTGGGAGAATAGGCTTTCTACTAACATATTCTGAGCTGGGGAGAAAAAGAGGGAACTTTTCACTGAAATGGGAGGACAACTAAAGCAGCTTTTCTGCTTTTGCAAAGGAAACATATTTGAAACTGTATAGCAAAGTAACAACATACCTTGTGTAGTGGAGCTTAGCTTACTTATTTCTATGTCAAACCTTTAAAACAGTATGATTTTTTAAAATTGTCCATCAAGTAAAATTTTCTAGTCAGAGCAATATAAATACACATTAATCTAAATTAATATACATTACTATAAAATTAATATTCATTACTATAAATTAACATTAATACTCTTTGGAAAGCCTGTTGTCATGAATCACCTTCATGATAGGTAATAAATATGGTAAAGGTTTTAACTGCACATCAAGAACATCACAGAGCTATAGAATGATTTCTATTGACAAAGACTTAAAAAGAAGCAAAGCATAGCTGCAGTTGGAGAGTATGTGCTAATTAGTGAGCTGATGTGTCAGCAGCATCACCAAGTTGCTCAGTATGGGGCACCACAGTTTCACAAGTTGCTTTATGGGCTCTTAAAAAGAAGCATTACTAGAATAGCCAAACCCATGGAAAATGCTTTTTAATACTATTTTTTATAGATCACTTGAATTTTTGCAAGGTAGAGGATAGATAATTGCACTGGTGACTACTAAAATCAAGTAATGTTTCCCTTTGTGTTCTGCACATCTGATAGTCCGACCTTGCAGATAAAATCTCTGCCTTTGCATGTTCTGCATCTCCATTGACATAAAAGCCATTACCAGTGGTGTGTCACCAGAGAGCATTCTTGCCTTAAAAGCTGTTTCTCCTGAGTTCCAGTTGGGTTTCCAGGCTGGATTGCCCTGGTTAGGTAATGAGTTTGATAGTGCTGGTGGCTGTTAGCAATGCAAACTTCCCTCACTTGGACACAGAATTCTCCAGGCTAGTCTGAATTCCCATTCAATAGTTTCTCATTGGCTTTTCCTGAAGACTTCCATTTATTAGGAGAACAGTTTGGTATTTAATTTCACAGAAAGAGTAATGATCTTTCTAAAAGTTTTTGAATTTTCATCCAAGTAATTAATCTCATCTATGCATAAGCTAAAAGCTTGCACGAATATATTTGCTTCAACGAATTTTAACTGATTAGAAAAATGTTTTCATTGTGGGAATGCTCTGCTGTATCTACCCTTTACTATTCCAAATAACATTTTTAAAATGTAGCTAGCAGAATTTTCTGAAGTATTAGAATACCATGATATATTATAATATACCTAATCAGTAAAGCATAATTTAGCAGTTTTTAACCATAAAAACCATTGTTCTATGACTATTATGAGAAAACATATCTGAGTCCATTTTCATTAAGCACTGAACACAAAATAAGCTGTGAAAATTGTAAATGTGGGTATCAAAGACTATTTAAATTGAAACTGAGATTCATGTGACCCTTCTGGTTTTGTTTTTGCTGCTAAGATGAAGGCTTGGGGTCAGGTTGTTCTTAGTGAAAACAGGAATTGCAGACAGTTTTGGGTTGTTTTTTTTTTTATGAGCTACAGAGTCATTTGCTTTCTTGATCTGAGGGAATAAATTATCAGATATGACTTTGTGTAAATAGGCATTAATCTTAATAATAATGTACTGTGGCCTGCCTGACCTTGGAGAGTCCTGGCTTTGCCTGGATTTATCATGGAGAATCAACAGCAATTACAGGGAAATTGCCAATGTCCTTGTGAGATCTTCAGTCCTGCAGAGCTAGTTTTTCATAAATCTTATAGGATAAATATTTGAGCTTCTTACACTGACTTGTTTGGAAGCTACTCTAAGGAAGAAGAAGGGAAAAATGAGGTGAGGGGCAGAAAATGCAGCTTGGTTTCCTGGCTGAGATATCCATATATGTTTTCATGCTCAGTTAACTGTGCTTATACTCTTGACTCTAATGTAAAGACTGGTTTTATTTAATATTTAGAGTATGATCTGGGCAGAATCTGAGATAAAAGAAATACTAATGATCTTAGATGCAAAGGCAGAGCTATTTCCCTTACAGGAGAAGGCATCCTTTTAAATATTTGAAAAGATGAGAAGAAAAAAGCCCCAACAGCTTAACCTGTATGGTTGTTTTTAAATAATGCACATGGAAAGTATTACTAAAAGCTGCACAGAAACCTGTTGCTGTTGGTTGGAAACATCCTCCTGAAAATTTGGGGTGTTGCTTTTACAGTGCAAGCCTTCTGCCCTGCTGCTTTATTTTAATAACCTTTCCCTCCCCCACCTTTCTGCTGGAAGTGGTTCAGATGGAAGATGGGAAGAACAGGATCGTAGCAAGGGGATGATAACAGACTCTGAAATATGATCATTAGCAGCTGTTTGAGATTCAGTGGCTGTAATATGTTAATGAACTATTAAATTATGCAGATAGAAATCACTGAAAGAGGAATGACATCAAATGGAATTATGTGACAAATGTGACAAAATCTCATTCCTCACTCTCCTGTTCTTTTCTAATGGGAAATATTAAATTAAAAAATAGAATTCTATGTTTATACATTGAAATTCTGTGAAGAAGCTTGCATAAATCCAAACTAATTAGTTTTCTTTGTCAAGTATGGCTAAAAGACACAGAGATGATGATGTTAGAAGGCAGCCCTTAGAAACCCAGTTAAGCATTGCTAGACATGATCATCTATCAGCCAGTCACAAGTGAAACAAAGTTTTGGGTTATTCCTCCTTGCTTTGCAGAGCTGTTTTCTTCCAGTATGTCTTGTTACCTCTGAAAGATACATTATAATTTTGAGAGTCCTGTATATACATTATATAAAGCTGTTATGTTATATTATATAAAGCTGTTCATTTAACTGATACTCTGAAAGAGTAACTCCATTTCCTTAGATGATAAATAATGTTGGAATTAGTGTTTCAGTGTTCCTTTATGTTTTATCTTCTCCATTAAGGACTGTTTGCTTCAAAAGTGTGGCTTAGAAGTGAGTACCTAAATGAAACATTAGCAAGGGCTGAGTTGGCCCCTAGCAGGAGGAGATGAGTAGTCAGTGCAGGGAAACACAAGAAGGAGCAGCACTGTGGTGTGTGAAGTGTCCTTTTACTCCAGGACAAAAGAGATTTACATTGGCTTTTCCCCCCTGCATAATTTACTGCTCTCCACACGGTAGCTCTGCACTGCTGGTGGGAGGGAATGTAATGAAAGTACTTCCTCTTCTTGCTCTTACCTGTCCTCTGCTTCTGCCATTCCCTACAATGGCTAAAATCTATCACAAGGAACATATGAAGAGATATCCTGATACTCAGGGTTATGCCGAGATGAATGTTAGTAATTGGAAATAGAAGTTTTAAAGAAGTTTGAGGATTTATAGAACATGGCTTTTTTAAAGTGCTGGTAGCTGTGAGCAACAGTGTGAGAGCTACCAGAAGAAAATACCTTTAACAAGAAACTCCTATGAGTCTGTTGAATGTATTTAAATTAGGGGGTTGTTTTCCTCCCAAAACATGGAAAAGAGGGCTATTTTTATGAGACAGGTTTTAGCTTTTATGTCTTTGCTCCAGTTGCAGCAGCTGCTTGTGGCTGAAAAGCTGCACATGTTCTGCATCAGCAGGATTCAAAGTGAGATTATGGCAGTGTTTCTCCTGTAGTTCACAGTGCTGGCTACTGAAGTTCTGGCTGCTGCTATCACTGTGTAAGTTACACCTCACTTAGGCACACCCTTGTACACTTACTAATTTCATTTTTAAAAAGAACATGAAGAATTTCATGTAAATCTCTAAACCAGATTCCCAAAATACAGTCTAAGAGAAAACTGTGTGAAAATTTGAAGACAGACACTTTCAGAGACTGTATAAACATACTTTGGTGTTTTGTGGGCCAAGGATGTGTCTTTTGACTCTGGAATCTTCCTCTACATGTAAATGGACATGTAAATTCCTGGGAGTTTTCTTAATTATCCCAAACACTTAAATTTTACCACCAAAAAAAAAAAAGGTGATAAAACAAGCATAAGTTTCTCTGCAAGTGTTATGAGACTAAAATTTAAGTATGTTTTCAGGAACACTTCAGAGAAGTTTTGAATGCTCTAGCATCATAAGAATAAATCATAACACTTAGTAGCTGGTACTGTTTGGCCTCCCAGCTCTGGTAGAGTCAATTTCAGGGCACAGATTAGTTACTAGACCATGTTAACTGCACAGATGGTTTGCATGCCTCTGAGCAAGAAAAATCAAAAATGGGAAAAGAGAGGGGTAAAGCAGGCTGTGTAATGGAGCAAAGAAGTGCATGTGTTGTTAGGGTAAAAGATCTAGTTTAAAGAAGGGATTTTTCCTGAACCAAATTATTTGTGTGCTGTATATTCTAACCTGCTGTATGATTAGGTCAGCTGGGAATGGAAACCCTCAAGGTAACAATTGTTCACAGAACCAAGTTTTCACCAAGCTGAGAGACACTGACTATCTGAGTCCATGTGACTCTTTGCAGGGAAAATGGTGCTTCTGAAATATCTAAAATTCCTCACAAGCCACACTCTAAAGAGGTTGGAAAAATCTAGTAAATCTCCAAACAAATCCTCTGACACTAGTTAAGGGAATGGAACTGGAACATAAACATCTGCTCCTGGTAATGCAGAGTGTTGGAGCCTGGGAGCAGGGAAGCCAGCATTGTCAGGATTCACTTCTTGTGGGACAGGGACAGCGAGCACTTGGGGATTGGGGGTGTGCAGCCCCTCTGCTGATGCAGAGGAGTTGGGGAAAAGTGGCTGATCTTAATGCCTTTGCTAATGAGAAGGAGGATTTTTATTGGTTTTGTAAGCATTTCAGTGATGGTTGGTACAGAGCAGCTCTGAAGTGTAGCTTTGCTTTAATACTCCTGCGAGGCAGGGGATGTGCTGTTATTCCTGTTTTACAATGGCAAAATGAGATCCACGGGGAAAACATTCTGGTTTTTCTGTGAGAACTCAGCTGTGCAGAGATAATCAAGGAATTATTTTAGGAAGAAAACTAAATCCTCTTTTTCCTTTACCACTGTTGGAGGGTACTATGAGCAGCAAGAGGAGAAAAGCAGTCTAAATCTTAGACTAAGTTCCCAATTCAACCATCATCCTCCACAGGAGGCCAAAAGGTGTGTGCTGGCTGTGGACACCTTGGCTTATGAAGATTCTGTAAAATCAGACTGGAGAGATTCCAGGAAAATACCAATGACAAATCTTCCATTGACTCTAGGTGATGCTGAGCACCTAAATAAGTGGAAATCTGGTATCTGTGGTTCCACTTCTGGGAGTACTGGAGAACCTGGTGGTAAATTAAGCCAAAAACATGGTGATGGAAAAACAGACACCCCTTCCTCCCCAGCCTGCTGGGTCTTTGGCAGGAAAGTGCATAAACAAAGAAGTGGTATCAGTGCAAATGTCTGAAGGGACAGAGCCTCTGTAACAACACTTATTGGAAAAGAAACCATACAAGATTTTGCTCAGTTCTCTGATTTTGATCAGCCTACTCTCATGTAAATCATATGAGATGAGGAAGATCTCATCTGTATTGCCTTGCATGGTTTTTTTTAGACTCCTACATGGGCAGAGCTGCAGCTGCAGAGAGATGCTGATGACAGTCAGAAACACTGCTCTGCTGAACCTTTTACCAGCTTCTCCAAAACTAGAAAGGAGCCCAACTAGTGTAGGAGTTCCCTTGGTACCAGTGTCAGTTTCTTTAAGGACTGTTTGGGTAAGCACTGGCCAGTTTTCTGGCCCTGGGTAGTCCACCCAAAACCTGCTATCTGGGAGCATTAAGCTCTCAAAATTCAGATTATATATTTTTCTGGTAAATGAACTTTTAACATGCAAAAGCAACCTGGGAGTTAAATCTCCAGCTCGTGTCACAGGGAGGGATTGCATGGGGGCATTTTATTCAGGTGGTCAAGGAAGGAAGCAGAGGCATTACAGAATTCCAGCCAAATCGTGGCTCTGCTCCTGGAAGAGGCTGTGCCTCCTCAGCAGGCTTTCCAAATCCTCCTCACCAGGGACACGAACAAACACTGCTGGGGGGTTGGGAAATCTTTCCTGGCTAAGGTTTGGAGTTATTTGTTAAGACAAAGGCAATGAGCCTTAGTTCTCCTGCCAGGGAAATCACATCCTGCTTTCTAATTTGCTTCAATTAATCTCATAATTATTTCTTTTAATTGAAAATAAAATATGAAAATATTCCATTTTCCAGGTGAAACATTCAATTCTCTGACATTGCCTCAAGCTAGGATTTGTTGACAAAATTCCTGGAGCCTTTACTGCTGTTACCTTTACTTGACTGCCAGCTGTGTTTAGGTGTCTCAGTATTAAAGGGCAGCTTTTCTCCAGGAGAGAAGATTAATTGGAAACAAACTGTTAAGAAACTTCATTTGGTGTTAGAGAAAATTACTTGTATTTGAATATAGGAAATCATTGGTTTTATTGATGAGCAGTTATTCCAAAGGGACATCAGCTTCTCTCTAGTCTTCTGTTCAGAGCTGGCTGCTTTTAGAGCTCCTTCCTTCACTGCTACTGTGCAGTTAATATCCTGACTCTTATGGCAAAGCGATTTTTTCATTCTTTTCTGTTTCCCATAGAGTTTGATTAGCCCATCCCACCCCAGTGACTCATCAGTAATTAATTCACAAGCCCTGTGGATTTCAAACACCTGCAGGGCAGGTGGAGCAAATGAAAAAAAGCAGTGCTCATTTTGGACATAACCTCAGGATTAATGAAATCTGTTATCATGCTTAACAATTCCTAAAAGCATTATGTAAATTGAGAATTGAATAGCTCACAATTCTCAGCTGTTTTATCAGAATATATTCTTTTCATATCCTAAATAGTCTCTATGACAACTAATGCTAATAAATAATGAAGTCTCTGATTGTCTAGTACTAAAGATATTGTACCAAACTGGTGAAAGACTTTTTAATTACACATGTTTTTAGGCATTGGGCTGATGTTTGCTAACACTGCCAGATAATTCTGTTTCAGTTTGGAGCAGCAAGGATTAGTAAGCACCTCTCTGGGATTATGTGTATATGAGATATCTCCTAAGTGCTCTCCTCTGTTTAGTGCACATGAAATGTAACTGCAGTATCCTTCAGCAGCTTTTAAAAATAAAGCAGCATCTACTCCTGTCCATTTTAATACACCTTAGATGAGAATTTTACCTATAGCAGAATATTTTAAATGCTCTTCTGCATTCTCTAGGGTGTGTGATACACAGCATTATTAAAAAAAAATAGAAGAAAACTTTTGCACAATTCCAAAATGCGTGCCAGTAAGGGATGGAACTTCTTCCCCCTCGTGCTTTTTGCTTTGTGGGTTTACCAGAAGCTCATCATCAGGTGTGAGGTGAGGACAGGAAGAAAAAAGATGGGTCTGAATTTTACCAAAGTATAACTTTGGTTTATGTTGCAGGAAAGACAGTAAATTAAAAACCATAGAAGATGTTTCTACTTCTCTTCTGTGTTGATTTAGCACATTTGCAAGAGGTTGATTTGTGAATCTCAGGCTGTTTCAATAATGCTTCTCACACTGAAGTCACAGAGAACTGCAGGGAAATCTCTAGTCTTATGATGTGAAATTACTAACTAAATTGCTTATTGTATCTTGCATAATAAATTGCATTTTCCATTATTTTTATTTTATTTCCTATTTTGGCAGTAATTCCAGTTTTTCTTGGCTTTCTCATTTTTTTCCTTTTGCTTCTTATTTCTGTTTAAAACTGTATTTCTAGCTATATTTGCTACATTCTCTAATCTAGCTGTGTTTTGGGTTTTGTCTTGTTTTATTGGGGTTTTCTTGTTTCTTTGTTTTTATTAAAATCCTATGGGGTAGGATAGGGCTATGATGACTTAAAAAACAGACAAGTAAACAAAAAAACGAAATAACCAGCCAGCCAAATGTTCCCATTGTTCATACAACAAAAGCAGAGGCACAGTCAACTTAATGCAATTTTAATTTTTTTTTTTAAGTTGGTCTGCATTTTAAATTTTGCCAAGGAAATGCAGAGTGCTGTAAGTTTGCAGCCATTTTTTCTGCAGTTCTTAAATTAAGACAATAGAGGAAAATTCTCAGGTAATAGATATTTCTCCAGGTTCTTAGTTGTAGGATAGTGAGCTGAGAATAGTAGCAAACTTTTTTTTTTAAAAAAGTATTTATTTTTAAAAAGTATTTATTTATTTCTTATATATTTATTTTTAAAAAGTATATGCTGGGTGCAGTCTAGAAGTTCTTCTTTACCTTCTGTTGGTGCAGACTGCTGCTTGTCCACATGACTTGTCTCCTTTCAGCATGTCTTAGACTTACTGTCCTATTTCCAAAATTAAGCCAAAGTATCATCTTACATCATTTACCCAAATACCTGTGAAACCAGAGGACTTAATTTGATTGCATTTTCTTTAATTTTTCCTGCTATTTCAGGGACAATTCTTGACACTTTGATAAGCTCAGTGTATTATTGATGTTAACATTAGCACAAATGATCTACTTGGTATCAAAGATGGGAGAGTGGTTTTAATTTGTCATTCATGTTTTTCTGCCAAGAGGAGAAGCTATGTTATGCTTAGTTTGTTTGGGGTTTTTTTTTGTTTGTTTTGTTTTCTTTTCTAACTGCAGTGCAGTTTGCAAGCCTTTAAAACTTACCTGCTCCCTGCTGCTGCCCTGTTATTCTGCATGATTATATTATTAATTAGAATTAATAGGTATTAATAGCTATTATTAATTCATAATAATTATTCAGATTTCTTTGAAAACTGAAGCTCATCTCTGTCTCTTGGGGTAGCTTGGGGAAGTTCCTGGGAGTGTGAAGTGGCTCCATTGTGCAATAATGCCTGCAAGTGTTTGAGAAGTGCTTTTAAGGTTGGAGCCCTGTCAAGCAGACAGTGAAAGTGTTTGTGCACTGGGGTGCTGGTGAGAACAGGGTCCTGGAAGGGTGGAGCAGCTCGCAATATCTAATGCTTGCACTTAGGAAAAGAGAGAAGCATGAGTGAGAGTGCTGCTGCTCTCTGAAACTTCTGTGTTCGCCAAGAAGTGGCCAAAACAAAATTCCTCAGAGCACTGAAAGAACTGAATGGAAGTTGTTGAAGTAGAACTAATCCGAGGGAGCTCAGTACAGCCTGGCAAGCAGAGAAAAATCTCATTTGGCGTGGTTACTGGAAGAGGAAGCCTACTTTTGGTGCTTTGAGTTGGGTGGCTGTGGAAGAGAGTTCGTTCTGTTTCCTTGTGTGAACTTTACTTCATGTGTGACTACGCAGCTCTGTGTGAAAGGAAAAGCTGTATGTATGTGACTAATGAGCTGTGTCACAGGCTGACAGCCCCTGGCAGAATAGTTTTCAAAACAGTGAAGTGCCTTTCGTGTTTACCCCAGGTGACATGGATTTGGGTTTATGATATAAAGCACACTGAGCTTCTAAAGCCTCTCAGCTGTACAGATGCAAACTGCACTAATCCTGAAGAAAAATGTATCTGCTATCCATTAAATGCAGATGAGTTTCCTTTCTTAGTAAGCCCATTAGCAGATGCCTAAATTTAGGAACATGTGCAGTTACAATTAGTGGAATATTCTGATCCTTTTTCTCTTCTTTCTTGCACTGGAACTCGCTCTGCTGTGTCTTTGGGAGGTCTCAGACCCCAAGCCCTGATGTTTATTCTAATGTGTTACAAACCCCTGGTTTATTCTGTTGCCTTTGCAAAGTGCTCTTTATATATAAATCTCTGTTTCCATGTGATAAGGAAGTGAGGAAAGTTGTCATTAGAAACTCAGCTTTTTTTCTGAGCATCAAATAGAAGCAATCTCAATTTTTGGCACAGCTGTTTGCAGGATGCAACCTGGTCTCTCATCTGTAAATTTCTGTTGTCTTCCACTCTTACCTGGAAAAAATACCTAATGTAACCAGTTGACCTAATGAAAAACTGTTGGTTTCAAAAACCAAAAATTGGGGTGTAATTTGTACCTTCTTTTTATTTGTACAGGGCTCCTATCATAAAATTTCCTGGGCATTTTGAAAATATGATCACAAATAATTTAAAGAATGGCAGTCATGTGTGATGATAACATGATGTCTTCTTCATCCAAGACAGGAAACACGTTAAGCCAGTGAAATAATTCTCACAAAATTGCACAAATCAGAGATTATATCTTAAATTGGTTTAGTATTTTCCTTGACAGTCTGATCTAATCAGCATTGCAGGGGGGGTTGTTCCTCCTAACCAGAACCATGACCTGAAACACGGCTGTCACTCTGCCTGTCTGAAAAATTAGGGAGGTAATTGTGCCCATCTTGTTCTTCCCTTTCCATTATGGGGACCGCTGCTGGTTCAGGCAATACACACTGAAGGCTTGTGATACTGGGATTTGTGTATCACAACTGAATAAATTCACCAAATCAATTTTCAGGCAGTTTTTGGCAGATTATTATTGTATTTTTAGACTGTTATTCCAAAAACTGCGGTGTGTTTGCCTACAGATTAGGTTTAAGTTAATGCCTTAAGTACAGAATTATTTGAAATGAGAGAAATAACTTTGCCATTTAAAATGTACTTCTTTTAATGAAACTAGTAATCCTTTAAGTTACAGTCAATAGATAATTATTCTGACCACCCTTTATCTTGGAGGTCTGTAGTTAAGAAATTATGTGTTGATTTAAATGAATTGATGCTGTCTTAAGATCTGGTTTCCAAGTAGAAAGAATGCAGAGACGTAGTGCTTAAGACAAGCTGAAAATTGTGTTTTAGAAAGTCTAAAGACTTGGAACTTGGTACTCCTTATCTTTAATATCCTCACAGTGTGTTTTTTGAAAATATGCCTTTTACACACTGGAGAAAACAAAATTGGTCCCTGAAAATATATTGATGTCAATGGATAAAAAAAGCTTTAAAAGTGCAGTATTGGTACCTGTCAGAGAGTCCTGTGTCTTCATCTGGGGGGAAATGGATTGTACTTGCAAATTTGTATTTCCTTAGGTAATGCCATCCCGGTAAATTAGAAGTTTTTACCCTGTTTTCAAGTTGTCCAGGCTTGTAGTAACGTTATGTTAACTTTGCCAGAGTGATGCATGGACCTGTCTGGCCTGATTCATATCCATGGCACAGTTATGGCTAAAGGGGAGTTTAATAGGCTAGTAGTGAGAACATATCTAGTAGGAACAGCAGTGGCCAGGATTTATGGTGTTTTCAGATCAGAACGGGCCAGATGGAGCGCATACAGAAGAAATACAGAGCCCTTACCAAGACCTTGTTCCTATAAAATGTTCCTGTAAAATGTTGTGTGCACCCACATCATATATTTTAGCAATGACTTGATAACATAATAAACATTTCATTTTTCTCCCATGTATTTTCTTACCCATAGGAAATAACCACTATTCTGGATTTTGCTGGTTAATTAGCAGTTTATAAGTTTGGTACTTGTAGTTCTGAGAGCTCTTTAACAAGTTCTTAAGAAGTCTCAAAATCCTCAGATTTCTCTCGAGACCCAAATTTTCCTGTTTCTTACGCTGCCCTCTAGCGCTGAGCACGTTTGGAGAGTAATCTCCAGGTATCTTTTTTTGGTGTAGAGTAACTTTTGTGCCATGACTTTTTAGGGGCTGTTGGGTTATCAGAGTCTGCCAGGGCAGGAAACATCCCCCTTCTCTACATGAACATCTGTCCTTGTTGGGTGCTAAGCACCAGAGCTAGACTGAATTTCCACCCTAATATGCACAATAATCATGGGATTGTTTATCAGAAAAAGCTCCAAACAGAAACCCCCAAACAGAAACAAATGAAAATATATGTCAGTAGCATGCTAATAGCTTATACCACTATGAATATTTATTGGCTGCTTAAAATGCAGTAAAGGTAGCATTTAAATTAATAACATATAAACTGTGTTTCTAGTTCTTAGTAAAAGTAAAAATTGAGAGCGTTTCTGGTACTTCCTTCTATATGTGCTGTCATACACAGTTTAATCTTTAAAGTTGTGTCTGATTGTATACTATTCATAGTGTTACCATGACTTCTTGGCAGTTGCTGAGTAGAGGATCACCTCTCTTTTGCTGGGGTTTTTCCCCACTCCCTGTCTGTCTGGTCTGTCCGGTGTTTACACTGACTGCAGAGTGTGCTGGGCTGTGCAAAGACTGGATGTGGAGCTGAATCATCTCAGGGTCCCTGTGTGTTTTGTATGTAGCTCAGATCAGGTTTATTTTTCCTTAAGATCAGGGCTGTGCTGCTCTGTCATCTCTGCAGACAGAGTCTGACAGGCTCTTGTCAGTCTCTGAGGAACCCTGGCGACTTCAGGATGACTTACTAAACTGTAAGCAAGCAGTAGTAGCAGAATTTCACCCACTTAGATACTGCATTTTTTCTTAGGAGCACTTCTGCTAAAGTTATTTCTTTGAGAACAAGACTAGAATGCCAAGAGGAATTAACTTAACTTGAATATTCAAAACAGTGAAGTTTACTTTTCAGCACAAGGCTATATTAATGTTGACACCTTGCCAGCAGTATTGTGATTTTTTGGGGAGGCAGAGAATAAGTAAAATAACTTCTCTTGAGGGAAGATGTTACTGTAACTTTCAATTTTTGTCTTCTGAGTATCCTTTTCTCCATGGCTGATGCAGTGGTGCACCTTGGTGAGCTGCTTCTGCTGTTGCTTGTTGGTGTTTCACCACGCTGTGCAAACAAGGATGCTTTCATTTAGAGGTGTGCTCATCTGATACAGGATTTCTAGCAGGGTTCTGCATGGCAGCAGCCTTGCAAGACAGGAATTGTCAAACAGCAATTTTTGAGAATGCTGGTAAGGTGTTTTCATAAATTACAATAGATTTTAAAAGTGGGATTTTCCTCTGTGTATCTTGCTGTGTGACCAAGTTCAGGTGAAGTTTTCACACTTGTAAACACTGTATGATGGCTCTGTGACCCAATGCCAGTCTGGGATTGTTACCTGTCCCACCGAATAGCCTCTGGCAAGAGGGTAGGGAGGGTATGGATTGCCTGACAGATGAAGGGCACCTGTAGAGAAAAGGGATGAAAAGATCTTTCCTTCCATAGAAAGCTGAAAGGCTACTGCCTGCAGGAAATAGAATATAGATTTTTTTGAGTGCTGGGAGGCAGAGCCAGAGTTTGAGGCCATTAGGCCTCATGAGAGAGCTGAGCTTTGTTTTGCTTTTAATGATAGTCTGCTTAGATGGACATCAAGAGTCCACCTTGCACAGTGAGGCAAGGCACAGCTGTGGCATCACCCCTGGAATCATGGGCTGCTCCTTCCTCTCTGGGCTGGGAAATCAAAGGGTCAGGCACTGGACAGCTTGGGGGAGCAGATGATCAAAGCCTTTCCCCCTACTCTCTGGCATCATTTCCAGTTCTTGTGGTGAGCAGCCTGTTCCACCTGAGCATGCATCATTTCGTGCAGGTGTTGATGCCTGCTGCATGTCTGCAGCTGACATGGGGTGTTTTGTGCTGGCTTACTGTATCTACCTTCTTGTAACTGGCACTTAATGAAAGCAGCAGCTAAGGTTACACTGCAGGCTTTGTAAAGCAGTTCTGTTTCCATGGAAGGCATTTTCACAATGGCAGAGCTTTGATGTGAAGCACTGCTGCTTGTGTGAATAGACCTGCAGTCAAATAAGGGGTAGAACCTAAATGAAACTTGTGGGAACAAACAGCATGTCTGAATCTGTCTCTGCAACTGTTTCTGCAACCCTTTTCTGAATTGATCCTTTCTCTTAATTGTGAACCTATTCATGGTAACTTTTCTTAGGAAGAAATATTGAAATCTGAATGGAGCTGAAAAAATGAGTCTCTCTTAATGAGCTTCAAAGGTTTTCATGGAGATTAAATTAAAGTTATTAATTAAATGATTGTGTTAATTGGTAATAAATGAAATACTTGCTTTCTTCAGAGGTTGTAGAATGAAGCAGCTATCAGACAACAAAATGTCTATCCCTTATTATCTCAGTGGTGTCTTTTGATTTGGTGTCTCTGACTTAATTTATACAGTGAACAATAGGAAGAGGACAGTGACTTCCTGTCTTGGCAGCTGGTCAGTGAGATCAGATGAAGCAAGAGATTTATATAAACATTAATTGCATAACTAGGAAGTGTGAGTATGAGCTAAAGAGACAGAGATGATTTTGGAAAACAAGCTGTGGGGATTTTGGCTCAGGTAGGCAGTGTGTGACCAGTTCCAGGCTGATACCATGACCAGCCACTCTTCTGGAAGGAGACTTCTCTGGCCCAGATGTGCAGCCAGCTGACATCTGTGTAATTAATCTCTGCTGCTAATTGATTTAACTGCAGGCTGTTAGTCTGCCAGGAGTCAGTACCAGTGGGTGCAGCTGTGCACTGTGGGTGGGGTTACTGCAGGGAGGAGTCCTGATAACATCTGCAGTACCTGCTGCAGGTGGCAGGCTTCGTTCCTTCAGGAGAAATGGGACTGATCTCTGCTCTTTGGAACTGGTGAGCAGATGAATGTGCCTGCCTTGTATTGCTCCAGGCAGTGCTGCTCCTGGGTCACCTCTGAGCCTCTGCTGCCCACCTTGGTGCTGTGCCTGCAGGAGCAGGGGGGCAGGAGCCTGGCTGGCACCCCTCGGGCCATGACCTGTTCGTGGGGCCAAGGCATAGCTGCACTTGTTGAATACTCAAAAGGCAGCTGGACTCATTATTTTCATTTTTGTGAGAGACTGGCTGGAAGAAAGTTGCTTCCCCCAAGGATTCTCAGTCAAATAAGGAAAGAAAGGCTTTGTCATCAGAGATGCATGTTTAATTCCATTGATTGGAATTGTAATTGAAAGTTCCTGCTAATGGTTTTTTTGTGGTTTTTTTTTTCCTGTAGAGCAGTGTATTGAAATAACATGTTTGCTTAGCATACAAAAAAAAAAGAAAATTACTGCATTTGGTAAATGGTTTAGCAGAGCTTGTAAACTAAATTCACAGATATCCATTACTGGAAAATCTTCAACTGAGATACAGCCTGGATTCCTGAGCACTTTTTCAATCAGAAAACAGCAAGAGATTCACAGATGGCTTTAGGAAATACCCTGGCCCACAAAATCATAAGATAAAATTCAATATATGCCTGTGTGATTCTGTGAAGGCAGTTGTATCTGGGTTGGCTCTTCATCCATGAAAAGACAGAGACATCTGTGATTTTTGAACTGGTATTCAAATGCTATTCTGCCTTTTTCAAGTTTAGACCCTCTAAAATGATCTGAGTTTATCCAACTTGCACAGTTGCCAAGCTCCTCTCTCAGACATTCATCTGTGTGGTAGCAGGGTCTGTCAGAGCAGTTTCCTCCTTTGACTGAGGGTTTAGTTTGTCTTTCATCTTTGAAGAGTTGGAGCTGATTCCCAAATTCAGGCTTGAAGACAGTAATTTGTCAAGTAAAAGAAACATGTCATATTTACAGAGGTTGGAACATAGTGTAGGAAGCAAGTGCCATTAGTTTCCTGTCAGCCTTGTCAGGGAATAAAGGAGAACATCTTGAACAAATCAAATAACGCCGTCTTTTCAATTTATGTTTTTGCATTTTGGGTTCTTTTTAGTAGGAGATCAAAGGATGCTTCCTGGCATTCTTTGGGAGTCAAGATTCTCATGGCATATCCTGCTAGTACATAAACTGTTGTCTTTAGGTGTTTCCATGAAAGTGAAGTCAGCTTTCAGACCTGTGGGTGACTCTGGGTGCTGAGGAGTACTTTGAGGACAGCTGACAGATTTTCAAAATATTCACTTTAATTTTCACAAGTCTCTGTGTTTGTAAGTACAGCCCTTTAGAAAGGAGAGTTCTTAATGTTGTTGTGCCACTGTTAATGTGACTGTTGATAAATAATAAGAACTTCCAGAAAAAGAAGGTATTTTTTTCCTTGTGTGGCTCTTAATCTTTGACAGATCGGAGTCAAGTAAGGCATTTGATCTTGCTTTACTGTGTGCTGTGGATTGTAAAGTGTTCACGGAAACAAGGGCTTCTCTTGATTAGATTGTGGTCAGCTGTGATGTGTCTGTCCCAGACAGCTCACAAGTCACCTGGAACAGACTTTCTGAGCAGCTAAACATTGAGAATGAATGCTGTGATTTCATTGTACTGGAGTTCTTCTTAAATTGAGTTCTAGGTGTATCTTTCCCCCTCCTCTGTTTGGCACAGCAGCCAGAGACGTGGCTTTGTGAAATGAAAACCTTTTCTGATCACGCAAATACAAAGTGATGATCCCAGTAGCGTCATCACACACACCTGAATGTGGACTAAAAACTCAAGTAGGCTGGATTGGTAAACTGGAGCATAAAGTTATTGCAAGACTGAAATTGATTTGCTATTTAAACATGGGTGCCTAACACCGTGAATTTTCTCTGTGTGGAATGTGTAGTTGTAAAGAACTTGTTTTATGCACAGACTTTGGCAGACATTTTGTGCATTATGTACAGACGCTTTGTTTTTCCTCTCCAGAACTTCAGTCTTTTCCTTGCAAGATAATCCAGTATTTCATCTTAGCATATAAAAGCAAAATAACATTCTTTTCTGAATAAGGCTTCTTCAGAACTTTAATTCATTTAGATTTATCAGTCCTGGCCTTTAGTCAGATTGTGATGAAAGAGAATTGTTTTGACCTAACTTGTTGTGACTATTAGATTTTGAGCCTTACGTGCTGATCGTTACAGCGACACGAGAGTACGTGAGGACATGTCACGGGAAGACTGGGATGGAGCAAGCGGAGCTAGAGTTACACTTTTTAAAACAGCAGATCCTTACGGTTTCCTTCTGTGTTTGTCTCTCGTAGAAGCTCCACCCAAGCTGGAGGAGAACCCCGCGGAGGCGTTCACGGACTCGTCCCTGTTTGCGCACTGGGGGCAGGAGCTGAGCCCCGAGCACCGGCGGCTGGCCCTGAAGCAGTTCCAGTACTACGGCTACAACGCCTACCTGAGCGACCGCCTGCCGCTGGACCGGGCCCTGCCCGACCTGCGGCCCAGCGCGTGAGTGTGGGCACGGCCCTGCCTGCTGTGGGGCACGGCCCTGCCTGCTGTGGGGCTGGGCTGGGCCTGCAGCCCCTGCCTGCTGTGGGGCACGGCCCTGCCTGCTGTGGGGCACGGCCCTGCCTGCTGTGGGGCCGGCTGGGCCTGCAGCCCCATTCCATCTGTGGGGTACTGTCCTTCCCTGCCTGCTGTGGGGCTGAGCTGTGACCTACCAGCCCCGTTCCATGGCCCCCGTGTGGGGCCGTGATGGGTGCCCTGCAGGCCATGTTCCGCCTGCAGGACCCGCTGTGTGTGACCTGCCAGCCCTGTTTCACCTGCAGGACCCACTGTGTGTGACCTGCCAGCCCTGTTCCACCTGCAGGACCTGCTGTCTGTGACTTGTCAGTTCTGTTCCACCTGCAGGAAACACTGTGTGTGACCTGCCAGCTCTGTTCCACCTGCAGGACCCACTGTCTGTGACTCGTCAGCTCTGTTCCACCTGTGGGGCTGTGCTGTTCCTGCCAGCTCTGCTCCACTTGCAGGTCTTACACCTGTAGGTCAGGTACAGATTGCAGCCAGAATGAGTTAATTCTATCAAACAGATGAAGGCTGTACATTTCAATTGTCTTCTGAAGCACTGCTGTACCCTAGATGAGTCCTGTTAGAGTCCCACTAAGTATTCATTAATATTTCTTCAGGATCTATTGGAAGCTTCATCTCACCTACAATTTACATTAGATAGCAGGTGTGGTTTGTCTGCTAAAAGAACATTTTAATGCTAATTTTCAGTTCTGTCAGGTAATCTGGCTAAGTAAGAGCTGCTTTCTTTGAAAGCCCAGAACTGCCTGATCAAGGTCAGTGGGCAGGTAAAGCTGGTTTTAGTGGTGCAATACATCTTTGGGCCAAGCCCTGAAAGTCCAGGGGCTCCTTCCCTGGGCTGGTCTCTGCTCACAATCACAGGCAGGGTGATCGCATCCAGGGTTGTTCCACAATGGATGGGGAGGTGCATGGGACCAAGGGAGGGAAGAACCTTCCTTTTCTTCGTGCATCCGGGGCTCGTTTGGGCAGCACTGTTCATACAGACAATTAATGCTCAACTTTTTTGAAACCTTGATGATATATCTGATGCTTTGAACAGACAGCAGCTCTGGAGATGGAGAAACGGGTGGAGGGAAAACTGCTTTTTTTGCAGCTCATTAAAAAGAGAGATCATTAAAATAAATGTGCTGGGTACTTAGTGACTCAAACGTGATCTTATTCACTTATTCTAACCAAATATTTTAATAACTAAAGCAGTAGTGCATTTTGCTGCACATTAAGTTGATGATAGCAAAAATATATGAACACCATCCTAGGCAGCATTTTGGCAGTATCTGTGCTATATATTATTATATATTGCATTGTAGAAATCTTTTCTGTTGCTGATTTGCTGAAATACTGACTTCAAGGAAATCAAAGTTCATGCAATTGTATTTGTGTTCTGGTTAAATCAGTTTAGCAGTGCCTGAAGGGACAGTCTCCCTTTTGTTTTTTAATTGTAAAGTAATCCAGAGGAAAAAGAAATCTTTTCATCTAGACATCAGTGATATAAATGTTTCTGTTCTTACAGGTCTTTTGAAATTACTCTTCTGAATGATTTAAATATAAATTTTTTATAACTATGTGTTTTAAAAATTAAAAAGATGGAGAAAATGAATGTAACTGTAGCTGAAAATAAATTAAGGTTAGGATTTTAAAAGAAACTCTAGTTAGAAATGAATCATGATCCTAATTCCTGTGAAGGTTTTGATCCTTTGCTGACTGTCTGCCAGAAGCATGACAGACGTCACGGGATGTTTAGGGACACATCCACACAAAATAATGGCTTGGTAAAGATAGCTCAGGCAGGCTCCTCACCCCTTGGGCTGCATGGCAGGCAGGGACTGACCCTGAGGAAATGAACTGTGTTGTCAGGCAGTATCAAAGTGTTTGCTGTATCTACAGCACCCTGTGGAGCGCAGAGCTGCAGGTGTTCTGGAAGTCCTCTTGTGGCAAAAAGAATTCCTGCTCCTGACAGCAAAATTCTCATTTGTGTGAGAGCATGTGCATGATCGTTGTGGGGGAAAAATGTCAACCCTGTGAGGGTATGTTTCCAGTGTAATAATCGATTTTGGGGATTTCTAGCACCTGGTTTCTAAGCCAAGTGCAGAAGTCACTTCCAGCTGTGTAGCTGTATTTAAACTACTTTTGGGCAGGTACTGGGCTCAAGCAGCACACCTGAAAGACAAGGACAGCGTGGTGAGAAGAGTGTGTGCAGTAAATGCCATGGAGACCAAGTTAGCCAACTTTACTGGACCTCAGTTGGTTGTGGTATTTCTGTTCTGAGCAGAAATACATGAGAGCACAGGTACAAGGTAGCTCTGGACAGAGTTAGCCAAGGTCTGACCAAGCTCATTAGCCTGGATTTAGCAGTGATTCTGCAAGAGTCAGCATGACAGTGGAGTCCCAACAAAGGCTTGTAATAAAGGAGTAGAGCTCACACAGTTCTATCTACCCTCAGTGGTGGTCTGTCATCTGCACTCAGAACCTGTCCTATGAAGGACAGGAATTTGGGAAGACAACAATATTTGCAACTGAAACCTAAAGAAATTCATACATTGTTAGCCCCAGCTGACAGCAGAAGAATTAAGTGATCTGCCAAAATTGTGATATTATCCCTTTTACATCATACTGGTATGACTCAGCTTTGACCTTTCTGACTACAGTGCTCTGATACTTCACATCTGCATATCTTAGTGGGGGAGCTCAGCAGGTTCTGCAGAGAGAATGGCCATTCCATGTGTGTAATAACACCAAATTGTAACATGCAGCATTTTCCAGGGTTGGGATTGTCAGCATTAATGCCATGACATAAGCAGAGGACAATTAGAGATTGCTGAGCCACCACACAGATGGAGGAGAGGGCAGAAATCCAGCCTTGCCCATTCCTTCAGTGTGAGTGGCATGAGGAGGCAGTAGAGCACATTTAGCAGTTAGGGCAGTACACTCTGAACTCTGGCCTCTCTGGAAAAAGATCATCACAGCTGGTGGAAACATCCAGCAGAGCACAGCTGGGTCAAGCTGTGGCAGCTGTCACACCTTTCAGAAGGAGCTTCTCATACTTTGGGTACTGCAGAGTGCTTTCTGACCCTTTGTACAGCCGTGAGCCTCCTGTCCTGTTCTGAATTTGGTTCCTTTGCACTGTGAGCATTTGTGCTAGCACAGGGTGTCCCAGCACAGTCCAAAATCATCTCTTGTAAGTAAGTAAGAGATTAACTGCCCTGGATACTTCAGCCTCCTGAAGTAATCCTCACACCCTGAAGCAGGCTCAGTTCTTGCAATACTCAGAAGACAGGGCAGGGTTTATTGTGGAGTACTGTCTGTGCCAGGGCCTGATTTTGTGATTTTGTGCTGCTGAAGGTGGGTGGTATGCTGTTCCCCACCCATAACCTATCTACATCACATGGCAAATAGCTTCTGGCCCTAATAGCTTGGAAGCACTGAGGAAGGCAGTGTTGCCCTTGCTGCATGCAGGAACAGAGGATAATAGTTCTGTGTTAGTTATAATTCTGTTGTGCTCATTACTTTTAGTAGGGCAGGCAGTACCCACAAAGCTTCTTATCAGTGAAATGTGAATAAAAGAAGCTCATGCAGAAATTCATTGTAACAGGTTAGGTTGTTTAGGGGTCCTGAACCTGTCTCCCAAACTCCTTTCAAGTGCTGAACATTCTACTTTGTTGGCTTGTAAATTTTTGTTGCTTGATCCATTGTGCTGAAGCACACATGGGAGAGGGAGGTAATATTCTTCTCTGGATATGTGATGAGCGAAGGAGGCATAGCAGGAAAGAAGGTTTGCAGCAGGATCCCAGTAGAGGAACTGTTTCAAAGGGTTTGGCTCCTGCATAGACTGGTACAAAGAACCCTGGCCAGTAAATGCAAACCAACCTTTTCAGTCATTGTAGCTGACTGGGAAAAAAGCAAAGGAGCAAAAGAAGGGAGCAGAGGCAGGAAGGGTGGGAGGCAAATGAAGCATTTAAAGCTCAGATGTTTTAATTCTTTGCAAATTGTCATACAGCATGGTATAGCATGTGGCTTGCAGCAGGTTTGCCCTTTTCCTGGCTGAAAGTTTGGCATCTAGAAAGGTGCAGAGAAGTCCTGTTTCCTGTGCAGAGAAGGGCTTTGGCTATTTTGTAAGCGCTTCTTTCAAATAATTCACCCCTCCCAAACTGATTATTTAGAGGCTCAGTTTGGCAAGGGACAATGGTAGAAACCTTGAAGACAGCAAAATTAGGTTTGTGATAAAATGGGCACAAACAGAGCAGACAGAAGGTCCCCTGAATGCAGATGGGACTACAAGCAAGAAAAATCAAGCATTGGCTGGTTGAGGAGCATGATGTGGTTTGGGATAAAAGTTGTTTATATGTGTATACCTGTCCAAAATGTCCATCAGTCTTATGGTGGTAAACACAATCCTGGATGTACCATGCATCAGATTTCTATAAATTTTATTTCTTTATTAAAACTGATGTAAGAGAAGCATATGATTTCAAATAGTGAGGTTCAGGCTGGACATTTGTATGTAATCTCTACTTCTCCCCAAAAGCCAGCTCCTCCACGCTTGTATTCCATAAACCTTTGCTCCCACATGTCCCTCTGAACAGTTCTGTTCTGCTGGCTTTGTGTTAGTGATGGATGTGGCTTCTTGTTAATTCCTGACCAAGTTCTTTTGCTGCTACTGGTAAAAGAGAACATTAATATTGCTTGTTGCTTTTGGGGTTTCAAAGGAATCATTTAAAAAGAGCACAAAAACATGTAATGTATTGTTTTGGAGAGAAGTCCTAAAATTACCACAGTTTTTAGCATTTCTGTTAAACACCTAACATTTAATTCTGTCATATTCCATTCTTTCTTTTACTTACCTCTCTACCTCTGATTCTTCTTTTTCTTATCTCACCTTTGCCTTCAGAGTGGTTCCCACAGCAGTGGGAGCTGCCTGAGCAGGCAGCCTCTGGGATTCTGAGCTGAGCTGTGCTTTTGCTGCTGGGATGTGCCTCCTCAAATGGTTGCTCTAGAAGGGTTCCACACCACTGGCAGTGCTACCAAATCTGCTCCAGTCTTCAGGCTGCTCTAACAACCCATGTTAATGATGATGTACACTTGTACAGGGAAGAAAAGACCTTTTTTTTTTTTTTTTATGCTAACCTACCTGTTTAGCATAGCTCAGCACTAAAAATACTGGTAATAGCAAAAGGAAAAATGAAGTATGCTCACATAATTAAATTGTAAACATAAATACAGAAATACTTGTGCAGGAGTTATTACAATACTCCTGCAGTTCTTTTGCCAGAGTTTTAGTGCTATTTATTTTATTTATGCCAGAATGGTTTTGATTTTTTTTACTCCCATGTATTCTGAACTTTTGTTTGCCATTTTGGCTGTGGACAAAATGTTACCAGTTCTTGAAGAAAGTACAATTCTGTTTCTGCTTCTAAGAAACTGTTACCCTCTTGCAACTAAAACTTGCTCTCCTGTATGTTCCTAAAACAATACTTGAACCCAAACATTTTAAGTAGCACTCAATAATTGCATCTTGCATTATATGTTATAATTTTTTTTCCTGAACAAAAGCAAGGGTGTTGCTATTGTTTGAAGTGGTATGCTTGGTGGAAGATTTTAAAGTTTTCAGAAAATAATTCGTGTTCATAATTTATGTACATACTTGTCTCAAAGATAAGTTATTAATACAGGAAATAATTTTTGGTTTGCTGCTCTAGTGCATAGTTTATGCTAAACTAATGACTGGCTAAATTGAATTATCACAATGCATGGAGGAATAGAGTTGTCTTCTGGACAAATATTTGAAAGAAGACTCATAATATATGCTGCCCTCCATTTAGCAGAGCTGTGCCTGAAATAGGACTGCAGGAGTTTCTCTAAATTCCTGGTAACCATGACAACTGCTACTTTGGTGCCATTAGCCTGGTGTAATTGAGCAGGGTGGGTTGCTCACAGGGATTTTTACTCTCTCTTGCAGCTCTAAATGCCATTTGGGGTCTGTACCTGAAATTCAGTGTGCCACTGGATTCAGTGTCCCAGTGTGTGCCTCAGGGAGCTTTGTTTGGGGGAGCCTCCTATGAGATGCTGACCCCTCCATTCCAACATCTCCATCCTGGCATCTCCATCCCTACAGCTTCCTCTCCTCTCCCCCCTTCAGCATCCTTAGACTCCTGCACACACCCCCCCTCTCTCTCTGGAGCTATTTCTTGTTCATTCCTATCACTGTGGAATTTGATTCCTCAAAAAACTTGGCATACAGATGATGACAGACGTACTTGGGAAAATGCACAAGCACTCTACATTCTGTGCAGGATCTGAGGCTGGGTTAATTCTGATTTGTTCAAATTAAAAAAATAGGTAATTTTTATTGTCAGCAGCTGATATGAAAAACAACGTAGAGAGGAAAAAGTGTTTTTTAAAAACTACAGACACACTGAAAGATAAATTAATCTGAGCTGGAAGTAAAGATAATGAATGAGTCTAAATGGAAAAAAACAACAACAAAAAACATGAACTCAGTTCAGGAATGTACCCTACTTAAAAAGACTAAAGAAATGAGACAAAACAGGGGTCTGATTCTGTTCTCTCATGTCACCTGTAGTTATCATTTGAGGCATGGTGGTGCAAAAAGGGAACCAAATTACATTCACAGATTAAAAGCTTTGTTCTTGTCTGTACCAGTTGCCAGGAATGAAAAATTTTGTCCAGAGTGATAAAAATTGCAAATATGTAAGATGTAAATGAATGCAGGTGGGAAAACCAATACAAATAGTTTCTTTTAAATGGATGGAAGACTCATCAGAAGCAGAAATTTTGTTTGAGCATTTCAATTTGTGCATGGATTAATGGCGGGGCTGTTTTGTTGTCTATAATCTTTTTGGAATATAATTTGTCACTAGTTTCTAGCAGTAGTATATTTTACATTTATCTCAAGCTTAGCTTAATTGACAGAGGAGAAAAAAACCAATATTTAAGGAAGCAACTTCTTTGAACTATTGTCAGTATATTTTTATTGCCATACAAAGTATTTTAAAAATCCATCTGTTTTTCTTAATTCTTTAATAGGTGCCATATCTCGCCAGATAGTTTCATTTTTTGCTAGAGTTTAATTTTATCTTCTTTGTAAATTGTTATGGCTGAAGACAACAAGTATTACTGTGCCAAATTAGGCAGCTAAAAGATGGATTGGCTGTAGATTTGTTTGCTGGACCATTTTGTATCTGTTCATCTTGGCTGCAAGCACATCACTAAAATAACAACCATTGTAGGTTCTTTAAAGGGTAATACTGAAGATTATTTTAGTAGGTTTAAACCTGTTAACTAGTTCATAGTCTATTTGAGGACAAATTTTCAAAATTTGGATGCATACACCATTTGGCATGAACAGGTCTGTTTTTCAAGGACCTGGATCTGTAATGATTTTAGCATCTTTTGGAAAAATGTCAGTGCTAGTATTTAAGAATTCTAATGTGATTATAAGTGTAGAGGGATCCCAGCCATCTGAGCCTGAAATATGCATATTAGAAATACTTTTGTCAGACACCACTTAAACCTGATGGTCCCTAAAACTCACGTTTGTCAAAAATTCGCCTCAGGTTTGACAGTGCTCAGCCCAAGTAAATTTATGCCTGCTTCAACTACTCTGTCATCTGGGCAGGAGTTTTAGGGATTGTTTTGAACAGGACTTTCAGAGATTGTTCAGCACTGAAGGTGATCTTTTTTTAAGGAGCAGTTTCAGAGGTTAAAATACTCGCTCTAGGGTACAGGAGGCAGGTGTGGAAACTATCTTTTCCTTTAGAAGATGTGAAACCAGTGTGTGTCTATAGATAGGGACTGTTTTGCCTACAGAAGAGGGGATGTCATCAAGGTAAATGGATAAAAAAGGGAAGCTGCAAAGGGGGCAGAGCCAGGCTCTTCTCAGTGCTGCCCAGTGGTAGGAGCAGGGCAATGGGCACAAACTAGAGCACAGGTTGTAGAGTCTCCACCATTGGAGGCATCCCAGCCCTGTCTGGACAGGGAAAAAGCTGTTCCTGGGCAGCTGGCTCTAGGGGACTCTGCTTGAGCAAGGGGTTGGACAGGATGGCTTCCCCAGGCCATTCCAACCTCATCCATCTTGTGATTGTGTGGCATCCCTGTGAATTGCCCTGACATCTGATTTGCAGGTTTTATGGAAATGCTTTTGTTTCTTCTGCCAAAGTGTCACTAGTAAAAAGGAAATAATAAATATTAGCTTGCAAAAGAAAGAAAAAAGTGATCACATCAGAAGGAATTTTTGTGGCACTATAATCTAGAAGATTGAACATAGCCATGAAGAGTGGAGTTAAGGGTTTAAAATGCACAAACATCCATTTGAATGTGTGCTGCAGGTCCTTCCTCCAAGGGATTTACTCCAAACATAAGGTTAGAGAGATTTGGTATCACTCCAGCTTAGTTTAATTGCTCCACAGAAAGTGGAATGACCCTGAAAAGAGGGACTGAAAATAATCACACCAAGCTGGCTAGTAGTTGGCTCTCTGGGGAGATCAGGGAGGATTGAACTCGTGCTCCCTCTGTCCTGACTGAAGGTTTTAACTCCTGCACTACTGGCTAAAAGAGAAAAACAGTGTTGCCTTGCCCTAATTGTCTTCTGGAAGAACAGGCAGCTCCCCTTGCCTCTTATTGTAGTGGGTTTTTTTGCATAAATCCCACTCCTGGATGCTTTAAAGAAAACTTCATTCTGATGCTGAAAGCTGTCTTACCAATGACTAGAGGATTAACACACCAGTAGAAATACAAACTGATTGGGGGAAGAGAATTTTGGGTTGTTATGCTGCAGAAGATCAAGCCAGAAATGGGAATCAGTAAATCCAGACACCATTTTTATTATTTCCCTCTGGTATTGATGCCATGGAACAAAAAACTGTGGATCTGTGTGACAATGAGGTTTCATATTTGTTTCTAAAAGGTGTATGAGCTAGGTTATTAAAAATGTACTGTACACTTTCTAAGACTTGAACTGTCACTACTTTTTCCAGACTGTGTTTTCTGTTTTATATGTCCATATGATTCTTTTGCATGGTGACAGAGAGGAAAATACCTAAAATATTAAATAGCTTCTTTAATGTGATTTCCATCAATTTCAAACCAATGACTGAATTAGAAAATTGGTTGACCAGCTGAATTTTGAATATTATGCTATCTCAGTCTGTTTGGATGTCATGTGTCCTATGCACTGACTTTTTTCAAACCTATAAAAGCATAGAAGTAAATTAATCAACTTGATTGAACTTAATTTTTGTACAACATCCAGCACATGAAGAGGAATACTTTTGTGACACTTCTCTGTATTTATTTGCTACACAAATTAAAATACAAAATCCTAGAAGAATTTTTCTCTTTGAACTGAAGAACAGATTAGTTAAGGAGTCAGATTTGAGCATGATGTAAAAAACACTAAATCCATCCATGCTTTCTGTATCCAAAATATTGTTTATTATTTATGCTTTCCACAGTTTCCAGGGATTCCTGGATGTAGTGAACCCTGGCATCTGGGGAGGATAGCCACTCAGGAGGTAGAGAAAAGCATTAACATCAATCATTTCCATCTACAAAGTCTATCTAAAAATGCTGCCTGAGTCAGCCTGTGCCTAATTTCATCCTAGTAAATAGTTTCAAATCTGAGAAAAAGGTAGAATTAATTGTTGTTCAGAGAGATGGTATTAAATTACTAAAAGTTTCACAGAAAAGTAGTTAATTCCTTTTACTCAATTTAAGTTGTGACTTTATTAAAAAAGTGAGTATTTTGCTCACAGTTTAAAAAGGTAAAGTGGTAGAAGAGCTTTCCACTCATATAATTGAAAGATTTAGATCCTTTTTCAAAGAAGGAGGTGAAAAAAACCCCAATAAAACACTAAGGAGCTTTAAAGTTGTGGGCAGCACTTCCATACTGTTGCTTCCATGAGCAAGTTGGAATGTGGCTGAAATACCTATTTTTGGAAAAGGAAAGAAAAATGCACCAGGTTATGAGAGTATTCCTCTTTCTGATTAAACCCCTTGACTGTGCTTACAGGTGACTTTTTCACTGCTGGATGTGTTTTTTCTGGCTGCACCATCTGTCGTAGCTTTAGTAGCAGGCTGTTGTTTGGAGCTGTATCTTTTAATGCATTCTTCCAGCTGGGGATAGATTTCTCTGAGATGGCTTTTGTTTGCATTGTGACTGCCAGCAATGTACATCTCTTCTTTTCCTCAACCCTTCCCTTCAGGTGCAGAAACCTGACGTTCCCAGAGAGCCTTCCCGAGGTGAGCATTGTGTTCATATTCGTCAACGAGGCGCTCTCGGTGATCCTGCGCTCCATCCGCTCGGCCATGGACCGCACTCCTGCGCACCTGCTCAAGGAGATCATCCTGGTGGATGATAACAGCAACAATGGTAAGAGACTGCTTCTTCACCCTCCCTGCCCTGAGCCTGGCTCATTCCAGAGAAACCTTGAATCCTGGCTCTTGCTCATCCTCTTGGCCTTTCAAATGTTGTCGGTGGGTTTTCTCCCTTCGTCATCCCACACTCGTGCTGGGCTGTCTTGACCTCTGAACAGGTGGGGCACGTTTCAAAGTCTGTACAAAAAATAGAATGTTTGAGGTGTCTGGTAGGCAGAATTGTGAATGTGACAATAGATTACACCAAGCAAGTTTCACTCTTAGTGCTTCAGAGTGTTTTCAAGGTCATATGGTTTCTGTGCTTCTCCTGCTTCCATTGTTTGATTCCACATGTGTACTCTCTGTTTTTGCACCTTTCAAATGGGAGCTCCAAGAATCTGAGTAGCTGCTGCAGCTGCAGGGCTTGAGGTCTCTGGGCATTGATAAACTGGCCACAAAGCAGACATAAAAGGAGAGAAGTAGTCTGGTGGAAAAAAAGTGACTTCTAGAGTTTGGGTCTGATACTGTAGAGTTGCTAGGCTGTTAGTGCAGTGGGCACATTGCAGAGCAGTGTCAGAAATACCAGTTTCTGAGAGCCTGCCATCACTGGGATAAGCTTGCTAACAAACACTCTCTGCACTGTGCTCTACACACTTGTCAAAATTATTCTTTTTCATTATTTCATACCTGAAATAGATCAGAAATCACAGGAACTGCTTTCTCTTTCAGGAAAACCTGTCCAGCCATATTTTTTTTGTCAGTACCCATATTGGTACTGTACTGTCTAATATTTTTATGATTTGCTGTGCATTTTATTCAGGCTTGCCTTTCTTACCCTCCAGTGCCTTAAATCCTTGGGTTCCTGGCCCCAAGCAGGGAGACAGAAATTGAGAGGAAGGTAACCTTTGGTTTGGCTGCCTTGGCTTGGTGTTACATGTCATTTTATACAAAATCACACTGTGCAGAGCTATAGCTAGTCTCACAGAAAAATTCAACCCTCTACAGGATTTTATGCTACTCCTCTAAACCCTTTCTCTGGCATCTCTTCCCTGCAGTAGTAAATTAGATTTCTGCAGTCCTCTTTATCCCATAAAGTATGCTGAAGACATGGTAATAGGCATATATATGGAACAGATGGGTGTTTGGAACAGGAGTGATTGTAAAGATGATTTATGGGCTTTCCTACTATTAGTTTAAATCTTGAAATATTTATTTTAATGCTTACTTTTCCTTTTACAGTTTTCTATTTTCCACTTTTTCTCCCTTCCAGCATTGCTGAGATGAATCCTTTATATTTAGTGTCATTCTGTGTTTTTGTTAGTAGCTCTTTAGCTTGTGAGTGTTGCTGCTTGTAAGATAAGTGGGTTACTCTGGGTTTCCCTGGGATGTTACCTGAGGGGGCAAACACTTGGTTTGTGCTTGCAGTGGGCTCCAGCTCTGCTTCTCATAGGGGTTTGTCAGAATCCTGATTATCAGTGGTATTTTTATTCTCTGGTGTTTGCCAGGGATGGCAGCTTCTCTAACTTGATGGAAAGTTTCTTTCTGTGGTGCCACAGCCAAGGGCTGCACAGGCAGGAAACATCACACTGGGGGAAGTGACTGGAAAGAAAAAGTGAGCCCAGAGATCTGGCACAGTCCAAATGGGCGCCTTTTAATGAATCCCAAATTTCTGTAGGCCTGTATTGTGGAGGACAGCAGTGCATGAACTAGATGGTTTTCTAAAATTCCCAGAAGGATGATTTCAGAAGCCATTTATTCAAGTATAGGGCCAAAGTCTGTACATTTGTCCTGAACAATACATGCTACAGTATTTTATTTCATATGCTTCAAGGTATGTCAAGCAAATTATCTATGGCTTTCCCTAAACCTCAGTGCAGTTTTTCAAGTTCCCAGTTATGTTTCAGGAGACCTCAGTTAATCTCTTTGTGAAGTTTCCCTTTTTAAAAATAAATGTTTGGAGTTAGAAAATTGTGATAATGCCAGTGTGTGCTATTTAAAAGCAGAAAATAGATTTTGCAGGTCCTAAAATTTTTGATCCCTTGTTTAATAAAGCCAATTGCATGGCTTAATGTGTGTATTTCACCATACCATCTTTTCAGGTGGAATTCTGATGAAGGTTGTTCTGAATTGTTTCATACATGCCAATAGGTACATTAGTAGTAGTAGAATTTCATTTAATTGAAGGATAAAAAAGGCACATTTCAGTGACTACCTGTATACTGCAGAATGAGAACAAAAGTTTTATTGAAACAAGCCAGATATTAGTGTTGTTTATTTGTGTCTCATTTGGGTTTTAGTCATGTTGGTGACTAAGCAACTGCACAGATTTCAGATGTTTTGCTGTATTTTTAAGTGTCAGAACAGAATCTTTGCCCATTCTCTTCAGTACTGCTGTTTGCCTTGCAGAGGTAATGCACACATAAATTTACATTTTGGCAATATAATTAGTTTTTCATTCACAACCAGCACAGTTTTATTTTTATTTTCAACCAGAGGCTTAAAACAAAATTTGAGTGACCACAGCCATGGCTGCTGGTGGTTAATTAGACCTCAGAAACATATTTAGAAGCATTGCCTGAGCTGGAGACTACTGGCATTGTGGTTTATTTGCCCCTGGTTTGTGGCATCTGCCCTCTGGGGACAGGGTGGTGACTTTCTGTGCCACTGGAGCCCTGGCTTGGCTTTGGAGTTTTTTGCTGGCATTGAGCATCACTGCATTACAAAGTACCTCTTGAAGGTATTTTCAGATGATTTGAAATCTCTGAAAAAGCTCGTTGTGAGCCATGATGAGTTCAGCATCAGGGGGAGCAGTGGGCATTCCTGTGTCCAGAGTATGCCTTGCAGAACTGGGCACTACAGCAGTAATTCTCATGCTCTGGGACATTTAAATTTCACATTACTGTTAATAGTATTGCAGTAGAGGCTCACATTTTGCAAGGTGCCTTCCTTTTTCTTGAAACATTACTTATGAATAAAATATCCCTACATGTTTAGTGCAATGATTCTCATTTTGTCCTGAGATTTCCATGAATACAGCTATTGAACTGCTGTAATAATGCTGGATATCACAGGATGTGAATTTTACATCTTGCAGTGTGACAGTTAGCACAAGCTGGTAAAATGGGTCAGGTGCAACCATACCCCCTTGTGAGAGGCTGTCCTCAACACAGTGACTGAAAACAAACTTCTCAGAAAGCATCCAGAGCTCTTCATTAAAAAGCTCTATTTCTTTGGTGATTCTTAAGAGATGTTTGGAAATAGAAGAATGTCTGATTTTATTTTTCTTCACAAAAGCAGTGATGAATAAGCCTCAAGACTACTGTTCAAATGCATGCTAGATTTCATAGCACAGCATAATTTGAGGATGGCTTACTTGTAGATCATACAACTATGAAAAACCTACTGATAGCAATCTCCTAGGGAAAACCTTTGCTGTTGCTTTCTTTCTGTTTGGATTCTTGTTCTTCCCTTACCTGAATGTCAGGAGAGTTCCAAGACAAGCAGGAACATCTGAAAGCACGGAAATAGGCCGAGTTTATCCAAACCTGCATTCATTTTTAGGCTGTGGTTTATGCATTGGGAAGGCTTTACTTTGTCTGCCTAGATTGATTCTCTGCTTTGGTTAAAGGTCTTGGTGCTGAAATCATTATTGCACAATCTTTACAACAAGCTCTCAGAAGGGTTGACAGGGATTGACATGAAAAGAGGGCTGTGCAGTGCTGGTTAGGAATCAGATGCTAAAAAGCATATATTTATGTACAGAGCAGGAAACCTGTCCCATTGCAGGCTTGAGAAAAACATTGGCTGTTGTTACAAACTCTGCATTTTACTTTGGTAACGTTGAGTGCTGCAACTTGAATTAATGAAGGCAATTCTTTGAGCATATGTCTGTGCTGCATGTTGTGTTCCACTGCTGGGGCTGCAGTGAGGTGTGCCAGCTACTGTGGATGCATCTGAAAAGGAGGAGGAAGGAAATGGCTGGAGGCAAACCCTCGTCCTCTGGCCATCTGTTCCAGTCATCACCAGAAGTTAGAGCATAATGTTCTTCTCATTCAGGGGTGTGAGAGACTGTCCTGGCCATGCAGCTCAGAACTCTGGTGTAAAAAAATGTGAACCACCAATGTAAATAGACTGTGAGATTTTTATGAGGACACTGGGTCCTGAAGATGATGTCCTAGCCTGTCTGTAGACTGTTGTCTGCTCTTGTGAGTCCTTGTGACAATGAATTTGATTCCTGCTTTAAAGAGGAGAACTTGTGGAGTAGGATATCAAAATGAAGTGAGAAACAGAGAAGTACCCTGCTGATGAATAAGGCCATTTGTCCCAATTACTCTTCCCCCTGTGTGGTGGAGGGTTTTCTGTTTGCTTATTTGTTTTTACACCTCATCCTTCTTTGTGAGCTTGTGTCCTTCAGCTGGGGTCTCCATTTTGCATGTTCTCAAATTCCAGGGTACCTATGCCTCTTACCATCTCCTCCATCCCACTACTTCCTGCACTTTCTCACAAAATGCATCCCTCTATGTCCCCCATCTCACCATTCAGCTATCCTTTGCTTTCAGCCACAGCAATTCAACTCCTGCCTGAATCATCCCTCCCTGCCTTCCTCCATCCCCAGTAGTAGTCTGTTCCTTCTGTTTTTGGCACATTTTTATCATTTCCCACTTTCTTCCTTTCTCTCTCCATTGTCTCCTTTTTGGTACATATTTTTCCATTCTCTTTTGCTTTCATTTAAGGATAATTATGTAGTATGCTTTTAATTCAGCTTTCCTAACTCCCCCATGCCTGAACTCCAGAGTCCATTGGACTCAAGGACTGCCACTCCATCACATGAGGGGCAGGGACAGCATCCCTTGTTGGAGGCCAGGCTCTGGTTTTTGTGGCCTTGTCATCATAGTTGTGTGAAAGCTGTTTGATAACCAGCATGGAGTTCTTTATTGGGAACCATTACATTCTCCTTTCTTTGTAACTCCAGTGGAAGGTCCTTAGCCTCCCTTTTCTGGGCAGTGAGGACAGTTCCAGCTCTGGGGGACCATTGCCTCTCTGGAAGCTCTGTGTGCTCCAGAGGTGTTGGCAGTGACAAAGTGGTCTTTCAGCAGAACAGTTATTTTAATCTTCTGCAATACACCACAGTTCAGTCTGTTGGTATGAAATGCTGGAAAAGCAGTATTTCAGTGTGTGTGCCAGCTGATAGCAGAACCTCTGTCCACATCAGGGGCCAGCTGTGCAGGGCAGAGCTTTTATTGCAGTCTCCTGACATCAGAGTTTATGACTCAAGCATTCAGATAATGCTGTGAATCAAATCTTCCCTAGCCAGCAGAGGCCAGAAACTAATGTATGGTATCTGATCTGTTTTTCCACCTGTGAGGTCATTTAGCTCGTTCAGTCCTGACCCACCTGCAGTGTTGCAGGGTGATGAATACCTTTTCCTGGGTCAGATTCAGCACACCAGGTCTGGGAGGCCTGGCCTTGTTTCCTGGTGGCTCTGTTTCACCTCTCACCCAGTGTGCCAGCTGACACTGCACTCCTGTTCACACCTGCTGTGTGCCCTGAGTGCCAGGTGGGCCATGCACAGTCAGGGGGTTCTCATCCTTCATCCCCTCACTGTGAGCACACTCACAGTGCCCCTGTGTTCCTGGGCAGAGCAAAGCCTGAAATAGATGAACAAATGACAGTTTCTAGTTGTGATAAATAGCTGCACACTGACACTTAGGTCTGTTCTGGAAGAATGATTTGGGTCACCCTATGGAAAATAGCATCACCTGTGTCAGGTGTGATTCAGAAGCCAAGTGTGACCACACTCAGAGGCTGCAGTCACATTCACTGGGAACAGGCTTGGTTTTAGCTCCTTGGTAGTGATGAGGGATTCACCCTGTGTGCTTTGGAGGTGCTCTGGGCTGCTGGCACCCTGACTCTGAGCATGCCAGCACATAAATCCTGCCTTGGTGCACTTCTCAGTGCCATCACTGTGATTTTAGCCTGAATATCAATCTCTAGAGAGCTCTGAGAAATTGCTTGATTGAAAACCCTTTTTCCCCCTCTCACATTTGTCAGATTACTTTGCCTTCAAAAATGCTTGAATGCTTTCTCTTGATAGTGTTCTCAAGCACATGTCACTAAATTCAAGTAGCAGCCACAGCTACAGATTTGGTGCAGTGACAAGCATTCCTGTAGAGCTCATGAGAAAAGTGCCAATATCTCTTGATGTCAGTAAGATACTGTGCCTTGGTCAGATTATTTCCTTTTGACATCTTTTCTCATAAAGTCTTCGATAGAAATTGTATTTGAAATATTCTAGTAATGTAAACTCTTAGGAGCCTGAATGACTTCTTAAAGGATTTCTTTCTCTTTCCTTATCAAAAGAATGGCACTTATAATTGAAAGAGTTTGACAGGGTGTGGGAAAATACTCTGTACTGTCAGACAAAGGAGTTAAAGGATTTTATCCTACATAAAGTTAAGAAATAAAAATTGCCTTTTAAAAGAAATTCATTAAAATTTACCTTTTCTTCTCAACCCAAGCATACTTTTCTTAAAAAGAAAAATGAATAAAAAGATAACGTTCATAAAATCCATGCTGAGTTCTTAACTTTAAGTCGTGGTAAAACTTCCTGCCAGAGCTGATAATTTCAAACACTTCAATTTCTTTGTGATAGAACCTCAAAGTTCTTGATTAGCTGGAGGGTCCAAGACATATGATAAGAGATTTGCCTAAGGAAGTATTTGGGAGTGTTCAAGCGTGTCACTAAATGATAACAATCAGTTAACAAAATATATGAATAACTTACAGATATATCTCTGGTTACCACACAAAGGCACATTTATAGGCATTGCCAGATATTTTAAAGGCATTGTGGAACCTACTGTAAGTCTGAAGTCCAAGTACAGAACATTTTCACTGAGGATATGTGAATTCTAAAAATTTAAATCAATTAATGTTGGCTTTTCTTCTGGCCTACTTTTCTGTAGATATGCTTGGCATTGAGGTTTTTTGAAATTGTTCTCAAAGTATCTTTGATGGCCAGATTTTAGATTACTCAACTTCACTTGTTGACTGCTAGTGATTTCTGGAGATGTTGCTAAAATGGTGTTCCTTCCTTTCACCCTGGAAAAGCAACCTATTTAAAGTGCTGTGCTTCAAATGGGAAAACTCTGGGGAAGCTCAGTTTAAAACTATATAGAAAATGTGATGAAGGTGAATAAAAGCTCAAATTTTCCTTTATGGTGATGCAATTAACAAGGGGAAAATGAGGACTTAGGGGTTAGGCTGTGAGAATGAGAATTCCTGCTTGTTTTTCTTCACCTGGTTTATTTGGAGACAAAAGTTTTGTTTTCATTGGGCTTCCATGAGCAGAATTGTTAACACTACCTAGTGGAGCTGTGTTGTGAGAGTCTGGGGGTGCATGAGTCTGTGTGGGTGGAGATACAGGTTATACACTGAAAGTATAAATACCCTTCATGTTCTTTTTGATGTTCACAGTGCCTGGGAGTCTGTGAGGTTTTGGGCAGGTTCTGCAGCCAGTTTCCCACAGGACTGGGCAGATCTTGCTCTCCTGGCAGTCTGATAGGGACAGCTCCTGACTGGGGACCTGTGTGGAGCTCAGTTCTCCTGCCACATCCCTATGGCCTTTTGCAGTGGAGTTTGTGAATAAACTGATTATTTTATTTTTATTTTTTCATATTAATTTCCTTTCAATGTACTCTGAGAGCAATGGTAGATGCTTTTTGGTACCAACTCAAAGGACAATTTGCCTTTCATTAAATTTAAAGGGGTTTTGTCTGCACTGCAGTGTGAACTTCCCACTGGGTAATTCAGAATCATGATGAATGCTAAATAATATGGCAGCATGAATCATTGTTGTTTTGGTTTGGCAGCAGGGAGAGCCTTGCTGGAATTGCTAAGTGCTTTCAGCTCTCTCCAGATAGCTCAGTGTTGGTGCTGCATTGTTCCTTTGCTCCTCACTGACACGCTCCTTTGGCCCAGTGCCTGTCTAATCATTGTTTAATGTTTCAAAAGCTGCCACCTTCTATTTGAAGCAATCTTCTCAAACAGGGCAAATACTAGCATATTTGCATACAGTAGAAATGGAAATAATTGGAAAAATAAAGTTAAAAAAATAAATAAGAAATGAGATGTTAACAACATTAATGTTTTATGAAGGCAAAGAAAAATTTCTGCACAGCTAATGATATTATGGTGAAATTTAAGGAAGCCTAAAGATACTTCTTTGGCTAAATAGATGGTCTATCAGTCTCAGGCTGTGAAATAATTATTCCTCCCGACCTATTGCTCCTAATCTCAAGCTTTGCTCATGTACATGAAGTGGAAAGAGAACAACAAGGTCTTCTAAAATGAGAAACAAGTTGCAACTCATTTGCCAGCAAATAAACAAGTTGACAGCTTCTCTGCCAGCAAATAAGCAATGATTTCTGTTTTTTATTACCATGAATGACTGCAGTGTCAGTACTTGAAAAATGTATTTACATTCCCGTGTCAAATAAGCGACTGTGATTCCCTGCCTGTAGTGTTGTTATTACTGTATGGGCAAGAACATACAGCAAACATCTCCCTGTGGTCTGCTGCTTATGTGAAATGTCTGGGATTACATTTCAGTGGTGTTTGTGCCCTTGGAACTTCTTTGTCAGTAGTTCATAGGTTTTGACAACCAGTTTGAAACATGCACTGGGTCTGGTTTTGTGTGTTCCCTCATCAGGTATCCCTGTTTCCTGAGAAATGTTGTTTCTCTTTACCCCCCACACAAATAGATAAAACTCAGGGAGTACCAAAGCACAAGTTGTGTGACTGTGTGTATGGTCAATACCTCCCAGGCAAAACCAAAATGTATTCCACAATTAGCTTTAATGTTTATTAATGTTATTTGTGCTGCACAGTGTAAAAGGGCTGTGCCGTGACAACCTCTGGAGTGCCTTGAGTGACTCTGAAGGTTCCTGTTCTTCTACGAATAAATGTTATGGCATCTGAGCTTAGAGTGAGAAAAGAGACTTTAGGAAAGCTTTTCCACCAGAACAATTCAGCTATAGCATAGCCAAGGGGGGAGGGAAAAAGGCACATAGGTTGGTTAAAACAAAGGGAGATTTTTCTGACTGAGAAGCAAAGACTTCAAAGACTAACTAAGGACAAGAGAAACAGTCAAGGTTATTTTGCCCTTTTTTTTGTCTACTTCTGCACACTGCTAGAGCTATCTGAAGTAAGCAGTGTCTGACTTTGGAAATTTTCATTTAGCCTGTCTCCTTGCTTCAGCAATTATGCCTCCCAGAGGAGAAGAACATCACAAAATAATGAAGTTACAGGAAACCTTAATGGCCTGTTAAAAGAACATCATCACATGTGGACACAGAATGATCACACAGATCATAGGAAGAGAAATTTCAGATGAAATAAGAGAAACTGTACTTTAGTTTTAGCCTGCAAGCCTGGAAAGATCAGTTGTTACACAGTGATACAGAAGTACTTTGCAGTTGCCTGGTACTCAGTTGACCCTGAGCAGTATTTTATGTAACTAAAACTAAACTTTAACTGATGTACTCTTCTCCTGAAATCTGAGTGAGTGCCTCTCTAACTGTATCCCCAGTAGGAGCTCTGGAAGAGTTTGATGGCAGGGAATGCTGGTAGTTGATATCCTTGGGAACACATTGAGCATGGGAGCTGCTCAGAGTTTCTCTCTCAGATGGAAGTACAGCAGCCTGGAACACTCTGCAAAGCTTCAGACACCATGTGGGCAGGAGCACTGCTGCACCAGACACATCAGTAAATCCAGTTTAAGGCAGCCAAAATTACTATTTTACTGCATGCTGTAGGATGGGATTTTCTGTGGGTTTTGCAGATGTGCAGTCGTAGTCCCTGAGGTGAGAATGGTACAATAATTTTAGAGTTCAAGCTTCCATGACAGACAGCTCTTGGTGCTGGTGTGCTGCCTCTCTCAAAATGATGCTGAGATTAAACTAAGCACGATACTAAATCAAAGATCAGATTCTTAAAAGCTCTCAGTTGAAAATTATTTTTAAAAACAAAAGAGAAAAAAAGGAGGTTATTCAGCTACTTTAAAAATTTTAGGGGTTATTTTACTTTTTTTTCTTGTAGCTTTTTTAATTCTTGTGTCAGTTCTCCATCTTTGTCAAATGTCTAAGGCTTTTAGGATTTGTTTCTAATTTGTGGGCTGATCTTGAAAGGTGCTGACTCCTAGGACTCAGTTTTTCATTAAGAGGCTGTGTTACTCAGTCTGACATATAACAATATTATCCATAAAGTTGTGTGATTAGTCCAGAGAGGAAATGAAGGAAATCCAGTTCCTCAGTGGTGCTGGGTCAGCTCACATAGCCC